>OX421401.1:10934798-12184798 GCA_949126875.1 Lochmaea capreae
ATTCTCCTTCCACCTTCAATGCTGATATATTATTAAGGAGTTTGCCATTGTTCCAATGCAGTCTGACAATACACATTAGAAGTGATTTAAAAAGGTAACAAGATTTCAACTTAAAAATTTGAAAACAAAAAAAATTTACGTCACTTTCTAGCTATGCCGTTTCAATATCACTGAATAGCAAATGATTAAATTATTCATGATGTAAGTTCGGTTATGCAAAAAGAACAAAAAAGAAACTTTTATTCCACTAGAGCGTTCAATGAAGTTACCGGTTTATTCTTTTCAAGCTTTCTAAGCTTGGAAGATAATATCTTAAGAGTAAATAAATTCGCATTGAAAGACCACCCGGGGAAATATCTTTTTATAAATGCGTTGAATGTCAAAGTCAATTAGTCAAAGTATAACTTCAAAGTAGTCTATTATTTTTTGAAGTCCGTTGCTTAACAAACGATATTATTTTGTATTTTACTATATTGATTTGGTTTGGTTTTAAATTGGGATGAACTAGAATATCATGATTGCATTTAAGCAGTGCTAAAATATTGTGATTTTCATGTGAGCGTTTCTTGGGGTCTTCCACACTGCACGATTCCGCTTTCTTTTTTTTTATTTACTTTTTTATTATTTACTTTTATCCAATTATATAGGACGTTGAACTTTTCACAACTTTGACGAAGAATTGGTTATAAGTTTCCAAGTACAATATATCACATACGAGGATATATTGAAAAATTCTTAGCCTACTATAGAACCAAACAAAATTTCAATGTCAAAATATTTTATTACACAACAACGTCTCTAGACCGTACAAAAAAAAGTTTCTTCTTGCTCTGCAAACCAGACCTCCACAGCTTTTATCCTCCTCGTTCGAAGAAAAATTACGACCTTTTAAACTTTTTTTAGTTGACGAAGCCAAATCTGGTGAATAAGGGGAGTGTTCTAGTAATTCAAACTCTAAATCACGAATTTTTTGCATGGCAACATGAAATTTGTGTGCAGGGGCGATGTCCTGCAAAAACAAAACACCTTTGGATAGCTTTCCGCGTCTTTTCTCTTTAATTTTTTCCCGTAAAGTGAGCAGTAATGTCGAATAGTAATCTCCAGTTATTGTTCTACCCATATCCAAAAAATCAATTATGAAACTGGAGCAAGAACTTTTCCAGCAGATTTTTGGAAACGAAACTTCTTAGGTCTTGGAGAACCAGAGTGTCGCCATTCCATCGATTGTTGCTTTGTTTCTGGATCGTAGAAATGTACCCAAGTCTCATCCATAGTAACAATTCGGTTTAAGAAGTCGACATGGTTTTCAAATCGATGCTTCTACCCTTGCACGCTTTTGGTCAACATTCAAATATTTGGGGATCCATTTTCCAGCAATTTTTCTCATTTCCAATTTGACGTGAACTATATGATGAACGCGTTCGTATGAAATATTCAGTGCTTCAGATATCCGTTTTACCCCAATTCGACGGTGTGATAAAATCACGTCATGAAATGCATCGATATTTTCGGGGACTGCCACAGAAACTGGCCTTCCCGATCGGTCATCATCTTCAATGGAAAATCTACCTCTTTTGAAGCTTGCATTCCAATTTTTCACGGTCGCATACGAAGGACATTGATCACCAAGGGTATTAAGCATATCTTCGTAAATCTGCTTACCTCTTAACCCTTTTAAATACAGGTACTTGATGATTGCTGGATACTCCAATTTTTCGATTTTCACAATATTTTTCCTTTGAATTCATTGCGTAACTGTGGTTTACTTTTTTGACGTCTAACTTTACACTGACACTTCTAATAAGTTATTGTTCGTTGCTATGGTAACGCAATATTTTGTTTATTCATGGAACTGGTCTAGGCTAACTGGATATCAATACATCCTCGTATTACAACCTTATATTGTTGTAATGGGGTTGTGGAGCGGATTCTAGTTTTACAGTAAAATATGGATTGTTCCATTTGAAAAACCATAGCTTTGATCTGGCACTGAGTGATAAAACACACTGTAACATCGTCACTAATTTTGGAATATGAAATTTAAAGCTGCCTACAATTTTTAAGTTTTTCCTTTTCAAAATGAAGCTCCCCGTATAAAATTGATAATTGACTGTTCCTGGGAAAACTAATTTTGTCCCTCAAATGTATTGGTAGAACCGATTATATTTTCAAAAACTGTATGAAGATGATTATATCTTAAAGCCACCCGATATCAGCTCAGTTCAGTTGTGAATCGAATTTTGATCGACCAATCACAGTAGGGAGTATCGTCTAATACCATAGCATATTCGTGAATGAAACCGGATTACATATTTGAAATGAGTATACTGATAATAGAATTATCAATTTTCAATTCAATACGCTTTTGGAATCAATTGAATTTTATTTCCATAGCCAGAAGATCATCATCTTTGTTTGCTTGGTTTCCTATTAAAGTGAAAATAAACATGAAAGAACGATTAAATTCATATTGTTCGATAGGCAACAAAAAAATCCACTTTCTCACTTATCCTGATTTTCAATTTTGACATGAACATATGAATATACTATTTCAACACGAAAGCTGCTTTTCAAAATGTTTTTAAATAAATAAATGTTAATACGAATCTAATTACTAATATTTTTTTCACTCACCTTGTAACTATCAATATTTTTGGACGAAAATCAGTTTAAAGCTAATGCATCATAGCCGACCTACCATCAGGGGTGCACAATTTTTTTTAAATAAAAACGTTTTCTTTTTCAAAATATGACTTTTAGAAAAACACTACTTGTACCTCAAAAACTAGTCGTAGGACTAAAATGTGTCCATCACCACTTTTGTGATTAAACTGCACAACATGAATGAATATTTGAATATTTTATGTTCAAATAACGAATTCCGGAAAAAATATTAACATAGTAATTTAAAGAACGTCAGTTATTCCAATTCTACTTCAACAGAAACAATATCTATTCACTAAACTTCCACAATGTTGGTTTTCAAAGTTTTTATGTCCGTACTTGCTGAACAACAGTTTCCTATACTTAATAGAACTAAAGTTCACAATTTACCACACTTTATAGAATTGAATTTCGTTTCCCAACCTGAAGACGTTCAACTTTATGATCTAGCTTGGAACATAATTATTATACATTCACTTGTAGCGGTTGACGAAATACGTATCATGTTACTGCGAACTTGCATCTGGCAAACTTACGGGTTCTAAATCTGCAATTTTCAGCGGAATTAAATATAACTCCTGTGGATCGAACCTCACGGGCTTTCCAATCACCAACATGAGTTGATAGAAAATCGGAACTGTATCCAAAATAATACATGTAATATGAGGTAACGCTTAATAGTATGAGGAATATAGTTGAGAAAATCGCAGTATGTCGCTAATGTATGGAATAAATTCATTATTTCCAAAATAAACGACTTTTGAAAAAAATACAAAAACAGGTCAATTTTCACAGATGTAAATGTAACGAACATTGCGTCACCAGTATTAACGTGGAGACGTAATCGGCAATGTTTTTTAATGCAACCATGTGTGTCAAGACTCCTCATTGGAAAGGTCTTGTACAGGGTCGACCAAAACAGTTTATTTGGTGAAATTCTAATCATAAATTCTGATTCAATTAACTAAGTTATTGTGAGGACCGCCCCTGGAAACAAAACATCATAGTGTACCCAAAAAATATTTGTGTTTCTGGATGTGTTACTGATAATAGTACTAAATTCTAATCTAACACTAATTGATGTCTATCAGTCAAGTGTTCAATAGTTAAAGTCTTTAAATTAGCATAATTTAGTAATGAAACTGAACGAATCGAAATATTAATGATGATTGGCTGTTGAGATAGAGTAAGGTCACAGAAGGAAGTTGGCAATTTATTTAATGCTAAATATCCCAACTGTGAACCCAATTCTCAATCAACAATTAGTAAAATCGAGGAAAAATTTCGAGAAACGGGCCATGTTAAGGATCTCCCCAAAAGTGGTAGAAAGTCAATTTCCGAAGACAAAAAAGTTGACGTTTTCCTTGAGTTTCAAGAAAATCCCCACACCAGCTCGAGACAAGTTGCGCTGGATAATAATTTACACCATTCTACTGTTGCTAGAGTGCAGTGGCATGCTTATAAGGTACATTTGGTCCAAGAGCTGTTAGAAGATGACTTTGATAGGAAAATCGAATTCTGTGAAACAATTATGGAACAATGTAATTGAGATCGTAATTTCATAAAAAATATACTTTTTTCAGATGAAGCAACTTTTATGCTCACCAGCCACGTAAACCGCCAGACGTATCGATACTGATCTAGGGAAAATCCCCATTGGATGCAGAAGTATAGGACACAATATCCTGAAAAGGTGAATATTTGGGCCGGCATTATAAACAATAAAATAATAGGGCCATATATTTTTTAAGGAAGCTTGACCGGTGCTCGATATCTCCATTTTCTTCAGGATTATTTATTACCACAATTAAATCAACTATTTCCAAATAGATGTGATGAAAGACTTTTTTATGGGGATACTTGAAGAGCGAAGTTTATCAAAGTCGCCCAAATGATATGGAAGAGTTGAAGGATCGCATCAGAACGAAGATTGCACAAATAACGCCTGAAGTTCTCGTAAACGTTAGAGACGAATTTATTGTTCGGCTGTCTCATAGCATTATTGCTGAAGGTCATCAGTTTGAACATTCAATATAATTTAATTATTTTTTACCAAACAGTTCTTTGTATTTTAGTAAATAAACAGTTTTGATCGATTCTGTAGAAATAAATATTCAAATAATTACATCGTTGTGAAGACGATTAGAAGACCTTACCAATAAGGTGTCTTGAGACACATAGTTGATTTTAAAAAATTGCCGATTACGTCACCACGTTAATACTGGTAACGCAATGTTCGTTACATCTACATCATGTGATGACGATTCAAAAATTAAAATTGACCTGTTTTGGAATTTTTTCAAAAGTCGTTTATTTTGGAAATAATGAATTCATTCCATACTTTAGCGACATACTGTATAATATCCACATCTCCACAAACACCTACATTCGGGAAGCGCCGAATGAACATATTAAAATCGATGGGTTCAGTTATGTTCCATTTTGTTAGGGAATGAAGATAAAAATGGAATAATAGAATCATTCTTTACTAAAGGGTCAAAGTACTGGGAAGTGGTCCGACAAATATTGATCACCTAGTACAGTAAATTTGTCAACAAATTCAATTATCATCACAACATACTGTACTAATATACAATGTATCAATGAAAAGTTTCTAATAAAAATAAATTCAAGAAAAAAGCGACCTGAAGCATTACTTATTTTATAGTGATAACATACCATTAGAGTCCCCAATTATGAAAGTTATACAGTCGGGATATTTTTCCAGTATCACATCAAGTGGAATTCCAGAAATTTCCAATAATTCACTTTAGCTACTACTCGGTGTAGTGTACTCAAGGCAAACAATTAACTGAACATGAGATATTGTAAACTGATATACACGTGAAATTGTGCGTTAGGGGATGAAATAACATCGCATTGTGTGTATTCGATCGTTTTAAACTGTTTACAGTGTTCTTCTCTGTTTTTGTTTCTATTTGAGTGAAAGAGGATGGAAAAATATAATCTAGTGTGAATAGACCTCAACAATTTTATCCACTTCAGGTACCTAATATTTAAAAAAAATTATGCACTATTCTTTGAGGACCATTTTCAAATCCATCTTCACAATTTTGTCCCGGTCTTTGACCAATGTTTTTACGACTAGTAATTCTTCCACTCCCGCTGTATTCCTTGATTATCAAATAATTATTATAACTTACCGTCTGTTCAAAATATTTCGGGTATAACATCAATAATTTTGGTTCCTGGATTTCATTCAATATTTTTGTTTATACCTATTGATTACATACTGCTTTCTGACAGTTTTAAATGAACTTAACTCAGCCGTTTTCGTTGTTAGGCGGAATACGAGCAGAACTGGGACTCAATTCTTGAAATTATACGGATTTCGGTAGCACACGAATTAAATTCGAACAAAAGATTCGAATAAGAACGTCAATCTTAATTCTTGAATGGTATGCGGAAAAATTTCCGTATACGGATGTTTTACTCGAATAAACAGTTTAAGAACTTCTCTTTTCTTCTTTTTTCTATTTTCTTTTTTGGGTGATATCCCGGCGGATGATTTTCTCAGCATATTTTTTTCGTTTTTATGTGTGCCGAAACAAAGGTACGATGTGTTAAGAAAGAAGAGCAAATGAACCGAAATTTTTCCCAATTTTATTTACGTTTTTTTGCTTGTTTATTTATTTTATCCTTAATACATATGAATTTAAAATCTCAGGTCGGTTGAGTGCATTGGTGACTTCATCAACAGCACGACTAACAAGTGATTGGGAAACCCCATGCATCACGATGTGTCCAACATCTGTTTGATATGATCCTGCATCAAAAAAATCAAATGCTGCAAGGATCTAAAAAAAATTTTACTCATTTACTATAGATTGAAATTACCTTTGTTTCAATATCTAAGGCTGACAATCTTGTTGGATGTCATAGATTTGGTTCTAACAAATCAATTAACTCCGTGGACAAACGTTTTGATAGCCGATAAATTTTAATAAACTGATTGTCACTTAGTTCTTCAAAAGCTTGTCTATGCTGAAAGACTATACGTCGATTATTGCCATCAATTTCGGATGCTCCAATCGCCCCCAAAAGGGCAAAATTCTCCAAATTATCCATAAACAAACCTTAAAACCTACCAATCAATCGCAAGTAAAAGATATGAACAAAGTAAGTTTAAGTTCGTTGTTGGTTACCAAAAGAAAGTCTTCATTCACTCCTCACTGATATTTATCTCAAAACCGTTATTCCACACAAGATATTTGTGAATTTTTCACTAGTATGTATATACCTACAAAAACTCAAAAGAATACAGAAGAAAGCAAGTAACAATAATAAAAATAAACAAACATCTGTAAAAGTGTGGTTAGAGGTTTTGCAATATTCAATTCGTATACGGAAAATCAAATTCGCCTAGCTTGACCCATTCGATGTCAGATTCGTATAAAAAAAGTCGCATACCGATTTCAAGAATACAAATACTCGGTTTCATTCGAATTTTTTCCGAATATCGCCAAATCCGTATACGGATTTATTCCAAGAATTGGGTCCCTGATACTTGGAATTGTAATAAAAGGATACATGATATCAGAAATTTGATCAAATTGCTTACTGGACTTCTGAAAAGAACTTTTATAGCGAAATAAAGTAATCATGAAAAATAAAGTAATCATTGACATATTCTGAGCGTTTCTTCAATTAAATTTATCTCTGTTTTAGCAAGTCTGTATTTATTTTATTCCTTTCACCTTTCTTCATTTTATCCTATTTACTACGTAAATCCACAATGATTTTCGTACGTTAACGGTGAATAAAAATTAAAGTACAGTCGTAACACTGATTTAGATGTATCTTTTGCTAAACTAACTTGTATCCAGCTTCTTTTAAAATAATCCACTTTAAACCTTCTGTTGGTGATTGATACTAAACTGTCACAGCAATCAGCGAAAATGTGAACTGGCATCTGAGAGGAGTCGGGAGTTACGGAATGATTTCAAAGAAGACCGTAATTATTCAATTTTTCTGGGAGTTCATGATATTAGCCATTGGAATTTTTGTTACGACCGTTTCTGAGTAATGATTTCGGTTTCATCTGTCAAATAGCTATTTGTGTATCAAGAGCAGAAAGTAGTACTTTGGTAGTCGAGACAGAAAGTTGCTGCGCGACGCGTTAGCGGAGCGCGGCAATCTGTCGAAACTACCAAAAGACTTTCTGCACTAAATTCACACAAGATTTTGTCTACTATCACACCAAAATTAACTACTAGCTCTCTTCTATCTATAAATAAAATTAGGCGTGCGCCAAAGTTACTTTCTGCTTAAGAGCGCCAATAATGTCAAATTGTGACAGCTAGCGGAAAACATCAACTTTGCAGTTGCTTTTCAAGGCACAAAAGACGACTTATTTATTTTTTGAAAATCCTTTATTACATTTCCATCGTTCCACATATTTAAAACTTCTTTTGTTGCTCTATTTAAACTTTCGTTCACTGTTTCTTAATGCTTATAGTAATGATAGAAAAATAAACTTAGTACTGAACGTTTTTTTGGCAGTTGAGAGTAATTTGAGTAATATAATTTCCCAGCAACCATTCAGCAACCTGCGACTCTTCTGATCGTAATCTTTGGCGAAAGCTCATTTTGAAAAACATTTATGTGTATTATTATTAACAACAATTGCTAGACTACTGAAGCAAATCAATTGAAATGAAACTATTTCAGCACACACAATAATTTCGTGAACACATTTTTTAGGTTAAAACAATGTTTAGATGCGAAATAGTTATTTGTATGCTTAGGCCGCGAAATACCTTCTTAACGTACCGAAAGAACAGTAGTTATCACCGAGGCCGCTTGCGGCCGAGGAAAGTTTATCTTGAGGTCGTTAAAAAGTTTAGCGGCCATGTCATACACACTATTTTTCGGGCAATCGTTAAAATTATTAAACTAGATAATTGTAAATAAATATATTATTGCTCTAAAATCAACAGCAGTTCAATTTATTTAACAATGTCACCGTGTGCTATGGAAATGATATGTTTCAATATATACAAAATATTTTGACAGTTCTTGCTTCAACTTCTGGAGTAAATATAAGTAATAATACAAACTGTACAATTAATGTTAATATTCATCCTAAATAATATAAGTACTTATGTATTTGTTGGTATTCAATAAAAAATAATCCTTGTCTTTGTAGTATTTTAGAATTGTCAAATTTGGAAGTGACGTTTGGTTTCGCAGCCGTTGCTATGGGAAATGGCCGCTAAATTAAATTTCGCGGACTGTACTGGGGACGCGAAATACTGACTGGGCGTGTGAGCGAAAAATATTTTTTGAGATAAGTGAAATAGTTACTCTTAATATTTATTTGAAAAACAATGATAAATCTATATTCCTGATTCCATTCTAACTTAATTACTTGTAAATGACTTGAATTGTCGAATTACGTATAAGTTACGCTCAGTACAGAATACAACGCTGACAGTAAATAAAAACAATCGACGACAAAGACAGCTAATACTTCACTGGCGCGATTAACGTCAATAAATTGAGCAAAAAAGAATTTGAATATAGGTAACTAACAAGTGACTGTTGTGTTCAAAGTTTATAAAAATCTTATGAAAAATTATAAAAATATTATTAAAATGTTTTGAACAATGAATTAACTTGAAGAATTAAGAAAATTATGATTTTTTGACAATTACACTACAATAGTGAAAAATGTTCTCGTGCTTTAATTCCATTCCTTAGTATGTCCAGTTCAAGAACAAAAAATCAACTTCAGAAGTAGCTCGAAAAGTTAAGTATAAAGTACTTGTCTTGAAAACTTTGAGAAATTTGGAGCGATCTTTAAATATTCAAATTTCGACTCCAGATTTTCAGGATGAGACTAGGCAAATTAGCTCATTTTTTCTTGAAAAAAGAATAAAGTGTAATCTAAATTCTGCGTGGGGGAAGTGGTAGGGGGGTTTATTACAAGCATATTAAAAATAATTCCAACTTTTGCGGAGTTGCAGGGTGGATTTGGGGGATGGAAATGGGGTGGAAAAACACATTTTAGCGATTTCCGTCCAGAGTCCTAGAAAAAAAAGCTCAATGTAAAAGTTGTAGATCTCCAAAAAAATCCAGAACTTTTATGTGAGTAACTTTGTAAGATAACCTCAAAATTTCTGAGAAAAACTGCAAAAACTGACTTACGTTTTTTATTTTTAGTTTTCGCAAAAAATATTCAATTTGGATGAAAATTTGGTAAATGGTAGCTTTTGTAGTCGCAAACTATGAAAACAATTTTTGATTTGAAATATTCAAAATTTTTCAAGTTATGAAGTTTTTCCGTCAAAATTTTTTTTTTTCAAACGAAATTCCTCCTTCAGAAAATTCTTGTAAAGTGGTCCGCGGGTGCACATTTTTTTTGTTTTCATATCCACTTTCCCTAAACCAAAAAAAAAATATACTTGCATAAGAAAAACACGCTCAAAAATGCAAAAAAAGAAAAAAAGAATTTCGTTTGAAAAAAAATTAATTTCAACGGAAAAACGTCATACCTTGAAAAATTTCAAATATTTTAAATCGAAAATTTTTCCCTTAGTTTGCGACAACAAAAGCTACCATTAACCAAATTTTCATGCAAATTGAACATTTTTTGCGAAAACTAAAAATAGAAAACGCAAAAGCCA
The DNA here is from genome assembly GCA_949126875.1 of Lochmaea capreae. Classification (NCBI taxonomy): domain Eukaryota; kingdom Metazoa; phylum Arthropoda; class Insecta; order Coleoptera; family Chrysomelidae; genus Lochmaea; species Lochmaea capreae. Next base: position 10,945,112 of record OX421401.1, read on the forward strand.
GTTTTTGCCATTTTTTGTCAGAAAGAGATTTTTTTGAGCCACTCTTCATATATGAAGCACGTAATAAAATCTACAAAAAATTTTTGAATACTGTTCACCATTGAATAGACAATACAAAACTGACCAGCTGTCCAAATGTTGGCCATGGACGGCCATATTAGGTCACTTAATCTGGATTGTCTCATATTCAAGTTGACATTAACAAGCCATTTGATGCTCGGAAATATTACTGGAAAGTAGTTTATTCTTTTTTCCATGAAACGTTTAGTCCTTCAATGTACAGCTTATTGTCTGACCCCAATAAGATCCATAAATAAACTGGGTAAAATTAGAAACCTTCAGCGACAATCATAAATCAGGATCATTTCCTATCAAGTTGACACCCATTCCATGCTTGATTAAATTAGGAAATACGGAGATATTTACACGTTATTTATAGTTTGTTCACTAATGGACCCTTGACCTTTGTTGACATAACATATTTTTTTCTTGTACTGCATCGACAACAAACAATCCACCAATATGAAATTTGCAATGCTGATATTTGATTTGTTGGAAACTTTTATATATATTTAGGAATTTCATATACAGGAAAAGTAACAATTAGAGTTTCAAGAAAATGATTATTCACTGGGGGTGACTATGAGAAAATTATGACCTGCTTTTGTGATTTTTGTGTGAGAATTCTTCTAAATGCTGCTCCAGCTGACATATACATGAAAATAAATTTTATCGAATTTGAAGTCATGTGTGCACGTTTTCACCTGAAGGTCAATGATATCGTTAAAATTGCAGCTATTGATAAATGGAAAATCCTCACTGGATGAGAGAATACCATGCACAATACTCTCAAGAGGTTAATATTTGGATAGGGATTGTTGGAAACCATATCACTGATCCGTCTGAGGACAATTTCAATCCTACCAAATTCAAACAAATTTATATCCTGATCCAGGAAACATTCAAGCTCCAGCTGATACTATATGGTCCCTGCAACACCACCACATTATCAACTCAATATCCAGCAGTACCTACATCGACACAATATTTCCAAATTGCTGGATAGGTTCGCGAAGATCGACAGAATGGCCATCACGAACATCTGATCTGACGCTATTTTCATGATGACATTGTGTACAATCATTACTTGATTTAAACTACCTAAGTATATTCAAAGTATGGACCGAAAACCGAACTTTCGGCAAAAATATCTGTCAAAATTATCACAAAATTTGTATTAAAATATTTGTCTCCAGTTTACATAGGCTATAAAAAAACATCTCCCCAATGTTTGCACAACGTTTCGTATTTACATCCACCCTCAGCTTCATATTTTTAATATAGACCTGCATGTTGTAGTTCTCCAACAACAAACCTATCATTTCTTATTCAAATTAATAGAGTTTCGTCAAGTTCAAAGTATGATTACCTCGAGATAAGCGGAATACTTTTTATCGACAATTTAATTCATGTATAAAGCATATGCCACAGTGCAATTGTCACTTCGACAGCGGCAAAAGTTAGCTTTAACTTTTACAGCGACAAATACACTAGTGGTTTTTTCACTTATTCATTTGTTCATCAATTATCGCGGTGTTGGTTACCAGAATAAATAGTTTGGCATGTTTGTCAACAACTTATTGAATTTTCAAGAACTAACAATGAGTCGATTCGGTGTGTCTACGAACGCCGAAATTAGTCAAATTGTTAATACCTGTGTGCCTACTAATACAGTTGCAACGGAATCATCAATCTGGCGAACATTTTCTACGTTTTGCGATGCAAAAAGATACACATTTGAGCCAGATACTTCCATGGAGAAATTGGATGTAATATTGCAAGATTGGGCATTTAATATGCGAAAAAGTAACGGAGAAGACTACAAAGAAGCGGTAGCTGAAACAATTTGGAACACCACCGCTAAAATGCTACAAAGTAAATATTATAACGAATTTAATATTGTATTCAACTCTTTCACCGATGTTCAGTTTAATTCATCACGAGCTGCACGTAATGCTAAACGTAAAATCCTACAAGCACAACCCGAAAAGAGAAAATGTAGTGCATCAGCTCTTAATAAATCTGAAGTATTTGCAATGGCCAGATTATATAACGAAAGTGAACCGGAAGGAAATTATATCACATTTTGGCGTTTGAACTAGCTTGGCGCGGAGGAGAAGCAGCTTACTGCAAAACCACTTATTTGGTACAATAGGTTGGTACAAGAATTTGCCGATTGGAATTAATGAAATTTCAAAATGGACTAAACACTCAGCACAACGCATTGGTTTAGATGTCAAACGTGTCAAAATTACAAATCACTCAAATCGAGCGGCAGCAGTTAGCGAATTAAGTAAAAGCGGAATTGAAGAACAAGCTCTAGTAAAAATAACAGGACACAGCAATTCATCATCAATAAAACCATACTTACAAGTTGACAAAGAGTATCATTCAAGCATTATTCAATCAATTCGTTTGGAAAATGAAAAAACTTCAACATCTACTACAGAAACGATTAGCTGTGGCACCCGCAGCGATATCACTGTTCCTAGTATGAATTTCAATAACTTCGTTTTTAATAATTGTACATTGAAATAAAAATGTGTTTATTTTTAATGTTTCATAAATAAAGTTTGCATTGATATTTTTCCAAATTTCTCATTTATTAAATTGTCCTGCCGAATTACACTCGAGGTTTGTATTGATATTAAACAACCCAAATTTACCCGATAAAATACAAACCACTTGTGCAATTATAAGTGAATAAATAACTGTAGGTTTGTTGTTGAGACATTGTATGTATGTATATTATATTGGGGTGACATTCACCGAGACCCAAAGGATATATTGTGCCCACTTCCTTCTACTTAGTTCCTGAGAAAAGTTTCAGAGACTTGTAGTTTTTTTAGACCTTTTTTCCAAAGGACTTCCAAGATATCCGCAGGTCATTTTATGCAATCCGCAAGTATGTGAGTGGAGGTTTCTTATTTCATTTCAAATAGTCTACTTTCTTCTAGTCCCACTAGTTTGAGCTTCTCAAGGTGCCAATTAAGGTCAAACGATGCTGTTATCGACTAGTTCGATTCTCTTCGCCATTCCCATACCATTTCAGAACCGATTTCCCAAGAACCCAGTGCTTCAATAGCAGCTGTCCGGCATTATCATAGTCACTTACATTGTGTAACTTATCAATATTGAACTGGGCATACTTTCCTATGGCGTGAATTTTCGCTAGAAAGACACTTAAGGTTTTTCCTAAGCTTTCGGAGTGTTTGGTTTCTCGCCCGTGCACACATGTATCAGTCCCTTCATCCATTTTATCCAAGTCTGCTGATGGAGCAGGGATACCATTACTAATTGTTTCTGAATTTCGTATCGATTTTCTTGGAAAAGTAATATTTTGTCATCATACCATCCTGTGGCATGTCCCAGGGTTCCTAGAAGCGAGTAAGTGATTTTTTAATGATTCCTCCTATACTTGGTTTGTATATTGTCCTTTCTGCAACACTTTACACAGTTGCGTAAAGCTGATAATCAATTCCATGGCCGTCATTAGGAATGTTTTCATTGTTCCTGCAATACCCTACAACCCGTTATAAGAATCCAAAATGCAGGTCCATATTTGTAAAAAAATAGCCAAAGGTGATCTCCGGAGATCCAAATACTGGGAACATTTGAAATGTCCATCCTGTACAGCTGAGCCTATCTAATATAAGTTATCAGCTGAAAACATTACAAATTTCTGTCCAATTAATTAAAATTACTGATATTGATGTTTCCGTTCGGCTTAGTTGTATTTAATATTTTATATCACAATTTTTGGCGAAAAATTTGTTGGGAGTACACAAAAATAAAGGGATCCCGAGAATATCGAAATGAGTTATTGAACAAATGGACGAAAATTTCCACAACTCATATATCAAAGCCGCTAAAACTGGTTAAAATTCATCAGAAACAAAAAACTTCCAACGTTATATGACAGCTACGTGATTCACAAATATTTGAACAACCAATTTATTTCCCTGTAACGATTGTCATATTTAAGCAAAGCGTGTTATCAATAGAAGTCAAAATAATAGTAACGCCTTATAAATTAGAAAATTACTTTCCAAGGGGTAGACCGTTGATTAGGAAGGAACATCCACTCCTCGGGCTATATGCCCTGCAGACAATGAATTACACTTCCAAGTTTGACGGGGTTGGTATATATATGCAATATAGAACCCAACATTCTGGTTTATAATTAGAAGGGACAACTCAATGGACTGCCTAAGCTCCGACGTCACAGCAGAAGGCTCCTTCTATTAACTTTTCCAAACAAATCGATAACACGTGTTTAATTTGCGGTTTGCTATTAATATAGTTATAAATAAAAGGGATAGTTGTTAGGAATAAGTGAAAATAGATCAGTTGGAGACAGTGGCGGCTCCTCGAAGGAGGCTCAGCCTCCTCAACATCTAATCTAATAATTTATCTAATAATTTTCAAATTTTACAATTAATTCCCCGATTACACTAGTTATTTTTGAATCTAACAACAGTGCCTTGAGGCTAGATTCTACCAACATACCGAAACACGTGTTGCTCAACACATTTGTCGTTTTTTCGACCAGTCCAATTGCTAATACCGTAAAAAATAGCGGGAATGGCAACACTTTCAGGAGGCTTGCCTCTAGCGGTCGCGATGATACACGAACTGCCGAATACAGAATAGGAGTGACAAAACACATCGTGTTGCATGTTGCGTGTTGCATATTATTTGGTAGACAAGAAACTACATTATAAACAAACTTTGTCATGAAATTTCAGATGCTATTAAAGGTCAAATTGAGGTACGATTTTCCGATTTACATAAATGGAAGTTTTTTGACTTGACGAATAAAAAAGCTCATTCGAATGTTTTTCAAAAGAGTTTCCCAATACACTTTTAGACAACTTAGTTCTAAAATATAAATTTTTTAATAAAATAGAATGAATAAAATGAATTTTGCGTTGTATACTCGGATAAAGGTATTTTAGGTCAGTACGACAGTCACGCCTATATGGTAAATAATTATTTGCAACAAGTTTTACCTCAGTTTTATCATTGTCTAAAAAATTAGACAATGGTTTTATAAACTAATTTGTTTGACAGTCACCATTCCTGTCACGACGGCATCGGTGGAGAGATCATTTTCTACTTTCAAACGAATTAAAACTTACCTGCGAAATACAATGGGCCAAAATCGTTTATACAATGTTAGTTTAATATCTATTGAAAATGATCTAGTAAAACGCTTAAAACCAAATGATACATTTTATGTTCATGTTATTGATCATTTTTCACAAACTAAAGACTGTAGGATTCCTTTAATATATAAAAAAAGTTAATAAAATTAATAAAAAAACAAAATATGAAAAATTCCAAAAAAAACTCAAAAACCAAAAAATCAAAAATCAAAAACCGAACAAATACATTTCCAGGCAAGAGAAACTATATAGCTCCACGTTGGTTCTTGCTGGGCAACAATTAATTTTGTCACTGAAGTAGCTGGTACGGTCGCTGTGCAAAGGTTAAATTAATTGGCTGAATAGAGTATATTTTTACAAAAACGTTTTATGTCCAGCTTCCTCTCCTGAAAAGTTCACGAGCCGCCACTGGTTGGAGACTTTTTTAAAACAGTGTAAACATAGCTGAGGTTATGTGTGCTTATGCTGTGCTTTTGTATTTAAAGTTTTGTGAATTTTATTGATAAAATAATGGAAATCCTTTTCCAGATATACCTTTAGTTTCAAAGACTTCTTTAATTAATCTCTTTTTAAATATCTCTAATACCGATCAATCTTTCTTGATTCGGTTTGCTTGGAAAAGTTTTTATGACCAAGCCTCTTATGACGTCAGACTTAGGCAGTCCATAATACTGCAATAGTTGATGTAATTGCTATTCCTGATACTATATACAGTAAGCAAGCAAGCAAGCAAGCAAGCAAGTAAGTATAAGTTTAATATTATACTCAATCAACTGTATTAATTGTATTATGTTACATTATTCATAATACTTATCAATTATACTTGGACATTTATTTACAGAAAATCTATGCAACTTAAGGAGCGTTAATTTTGTACTTCATGCTGAGGATAAAGATGGTTGTATTAATAGAGCATAAAGTATATTTTCATATGAATCTCAATTGAGTTATTATCCAGTGGGAAATGAATGAAGAACATGTTTTTAAGTGATTTGAAAACCAATTAGTTTTGAATCTTTCTGAACCTTCAATAATTTATGGACAATGCTCTTTGATAATATCAGGTTACTGATTGATAATACATAATATAGAATTCAATCAACAAATGTTGAAGCTAAGCTTATTTTTATTGTAGCCTAGTAAGTAGATACAAACTATATTTGAACATCTATGTACCAAATTATATGTCAGAATACAGCACAACCGGTTTTTGAAAATTTTACTTCAAATTATAACTGATAGTCGATAAATGTTGTTTTATTCTTGTATGTATGTATGTATGTATTTTGGGGTAACATTCACTATGAGACCTAAAAGATCTATTGTGCCCTCTTACTTCTGCTTAGTTTCTGATATGAGAGTCTCAGAGACTAGTAGCTCCTTTAGTCCTATTTCCCAGAGGAATTTTAGGACATCTGCAGGCTTCAACCTAGGTAACTGCCCCTTTTCTATCCAGTAGTCTCCCAGGTACTGTGCCCTAGGATTCTGAATTGCTGTGCAGTTCGTAAGTATGTGGATGGAAGTTTCTTCTTCCATTACACAAAATCTACAATCTTCTTCCTCCCCTATTTTAAGCTTTTTAAGATGCCCATTCAGGCGACAATGTCCTGTTAGGATTTCTGTTAAAACTCCTAGTGTAGTTTTACTTTGACTTATGCATTCATTTGATCTCAATAGGTTGTAGTCACCCAGAAAAATCTTAGATTGCCTAAGCCTTACTAGATCTTTCCAAAGGTCAGATCTTCTCTTATCTTCGGCTTTACCTATTTCTTCCAATATTACATTGGAGCTGATTCAGCAAAAGGGTTCCGGCCCCCAAAATGGGGGGTTTTATTCTTACAAAAATAATTATATATATTTGGAAAGAAAATAATGTTTTATTTGAATACTGCCCTTTCAATAAATTTTTTTTCCAAAAACAAATCCGCAACAAAATACATTGTGGATTTAATAGAACAGTATAGACACAAATTATTATGTGTCAATACAGGGTACTGCCTAGCAAGCCAAGAGATGCATTCGGTCCAAGTTACCAACCCTTAATTTTCCTACCACTGGGTATAGTCCATTGAAATGTTACATTTTTTAGGCCTTACCTTGCGTTTTTTAGAGGACGCAATTTTATTTTTTTGATGTGTAGGGGGGGTCAGTGTAAAGCTAAAACCAAGTTTGTGGGGTCGCCACCCTTGTCCCACGGCCGCCATTGAAATGAAAATGAAAATAGGGGTTGAAATGGTATTTACGATATATCTCTTAAACTATTTATTTTATAAAAAAAAATTGTTAACATTTTTTGTTGCAAATTAAATTCTCTAAAACTTTGCTCCAGTAACTTTTTGTCGTAGAACTATAAATAAAAAAGTTATAAGCGAAAATCTTCGGAAATTTGAGAAAAAAATTTATATTTTTCGATGTAACTTTTTTTTATCATTTTACGAAAAAATGATGTCTGACCATTTTTGTACATCGTTTTTTGAGGAACAACTTTTATTCGCATCATTTTTTCATTAAGTCAATAGCTAAGGTTTTACAGCGCTCCGAAGTGAGTACTATTTTTCAGTACTCTTAACTATACCTATATTATACGTGTGTACCTATAACATGTCATCAGTTATTGTTTGTTTTTTTTTTCTTTTTTTTTATTTTATTATTATAACTTTTTTAATTACAAATTCTGCAATATTATCAATAATTAATTATTGACTCTTTTTCACTCCATAACAGGATTTAACAATTATTGATTTTTAAAATAAATTTAAATCTGATGGCCGTTACCGAGAATACTATTCAGGTAGAAAAGACCCAAGTGACCATGAGGGAATAAAAGAACAGCTGCCTGCTATTGTTATTATTATTTCAAACCTCTGTTATTGTAAGAATAGCTTGGTAATTATAATGATCCTGAAGACTGGGGCTGGAAAAAATGTGGAAAATTATTGATGCCAGTGCAGAACTCTAAACCTCCAGCACCCCCTGAAAACTGTGGAGCGATGTGTGGATGCCGAAAAGCAGGAATGAAATGTTCTGCAGTGTGCTTCCATTGTTCTGGAGAGACTTGCAGCAACGTAATGGAACTCTCAGAATTAATAAATGAAAATGACTTTGACGATGAACCGCCAACATTAACACCCCTTCCTTCTCCAGTTCTCCCACTGGTATTTAATTCAGAAAGCCGATCAGATGCTGAGCCGCAGCCTGGTCCATCGAAACGACTGAGGACGGAGTAGTTCTAATTTAGAAAATCACCGTGGATTATGCCTATTGGGGATACCACGTAAAAAAAAACGCGCCTCTAGACTCTACCTCGTGGGTGGTGGGGAAAAAAGTCAATAATTAATTATTGATAATATTGCAAAATTTGTAATTAAAAAAGTTATAATAATAAAGTAAAAAAAAAGAAAAAAAAACAAACAATAACTAATGACATGTTATAGGTACACACGTATAATATAGGTATAGTTAAGAGTACTGAAAAATAGTACTCACTTCAGAGCGCTGTAAAACCTTAGCTATTGACTTAATGAAAAAATGATGCGAATAAAAGTTGTTCCTCAAAAAACGATGTACAAAAATGGTCAGACATCATTTTTTCGTAAAATGATAAAAAAAAGTTACATCGAAAAAAATAAATTTTATTCTCAAATTTCCGATGATTTTCGCTTATAACTTTTTTATTTATAGTTCTACGACAAAAAGTTACTAGAGCAAAGTTGTAGAGAATTTTATTTGCAACAAAAAATGTTAACAAATTTTTTTCATAAAATAAATAGTTTAAGAGATATATCGTAAATACCATTTCAACCCCTATTTTCAAGATGGCGGCCGTGGGACAAGGGTGGCGACCCCACAAACTTGGTTTTGGCTTAACACTGACCCCCCCTACACATCAAAAAAATAAAATTGCGTCCTCTAAAAAACGCAACCCAAAATGTAACTTTTCAATGGACTAGTAAGGAAAATTGTAGAACTAATTTGTCATTCATAAATATCCGTAAATGGAGCATCGGCTCTCCAAATTGAGTAATTTGATGCCAACACAAACATTATCGATATTTGGATGCAGTTACCCATTTTAGAGAGTCAAGGCTCAGTTTACATATATATTTAAGAGTTGAATATATTGGATACTGAGGTAGAGGCAATTTTCCCAGCAAGAAATTTGTCAAATTTCATGTTATAATACCGATTATATCAGTTTTTTTTCTCGAATTATCAAAGGACTCAATTTCCAGTTTCTACGAAATTTCGTTTAATTAAAAATGAACATTGCAGATTGAAATTTTTTTATTTAGATTATCTGTCTGTCAACTTCAGATCTAAATTAGCTTCAGGGTTTAAAAACGACAAGTTATTAACGTCCCGATTCAATGACAAATCGAATGGATTTTTTGTGACTTTTGCTTTTTTACGATACTTGAATAATTAAGTTTAATTGGAATTATTTGTCGCTTTTGAAGAGAAGAAATGAGGTTTAAATAAAATATAAGACAGCTCTGATGCGACCCAAATTTTCTGGCATTTTAAACAATAAAGATATTGAAATATTGTGAGCAAAAAAAGTGGAAAAGCATTTTACATAACAAAATTATTGAAACAAAACACAGAATCCACTAATAATAACATTTTTTTTAAATTCATATGAATTCACGCTTGCTTTTATACTATTATTTTTGTCGGGGAAGTATGGCTGGTTCTTTTGTCTGATTATACCTACTGTAACTACAATTACAAAACTTACCTACGTGTCATTATTTTGGTTTTAAACTGTCAGTAGTTGTAACATTTTTTAATTTCAAGGGTTAAATACTGGGTGTTTTATATACACTGGGCACTTTTCCACTTAGATATTAGATATTGTTATTATTTTGTTCAAATTCAAAAACAACTTTACGTATCCAGTTGATATTGGATATTAGTGAGAATATCTACTGGGTAATAAAAAAAAATTAACATAGCCCAAGTAATTATTGTTAACAATCAGTTTTCTGTCAGACCTTCATATATTTTTGGAAAAATAAAATCCTTAAATCACACCTCCGTTTGTTGCATTGGTACTAAATTGATGTCACTTTAGGAGAGTTCGTGCCTGCTCTAGATCTTTATTTTTGAAAACTCTTATGAGACGACTATGTCATCGTTAAACTTGAACGTGTGGATTTTTCTCTACACTCAAAGAAAGAACATTTTTAACGGAACAAACAGACCCTGTATCTCAACCTTGGAATATAATTATTTTTTCTCCTCCCCATATCGTGAACAACGCGTTTTGAACGACGTAAGTAACAATTACCAAGAAGGTATCGATTGTCAATAAGTCAACTAACCACCCTTGGGTGATGATAATTCATGCCATATAAAACGTGTATAATATCTTATATTTATTTTATGAATATTAATAGTACAATTATTACATCTTCTGTATGTTCCTTGTGGTTTACAGTAAAAGTCACGAATATTTCTCGTTATGTCATACTTCCCTGAATGTATCAAATACACTCTAATTTTATATGGATATCGATGACCGCGTATGTCCAATTAAAACAAATGGAAAGGTACATTATGTCTTTTGTGCCTTAATTAAGCTACACTATTACGTCTCTATCGGTTTGTCACTCTGTCTTGTGTTGTGACAACGATTGTACTTAAAAAGCGAAACGTCACTTTATGCGGAAATCATTCTGTCACCATTGAAATTCGTCGTCATTGTCATTACTTTGAATAGGTAAAGTTCATTTACATTTATTGTGATATTTTTCGGCTAAATGCCTGGTAAACATTTGGACGGAAGTAAACGTGAGTGTATTAGAAAATTACATGAATATTTCCAAAAGGAATTGACTAATGGAGGACCACTTCTGCCGTTAAATGCCATTCAACAGGTGAGTTTTGTAACAATTTATTTGTAGAATTTCAAATTGTAGTCTAACTATGATATGTTAAATTTGGTTTTTATTTATCGCCTCTCATAATTAGATCACCAGAAATACATGCCGAACCATGCGCCGCTGGTGAAAACTGTCTTATTGATTTGATTCGGATGTTTGAGTTATGACGTAATGAGAAAGATTCGTGACTTTTACTATATTCATTTTTCTTTTTATAAATTTTTTGGGCCATTAAACCACAATCTTTTTTTTGGGTTTTTTATCACAACGTTTCGGAAGCGTTCTAGCTACCGTTATCGAGAATAATTAACTTTTTTATAAAATTCTGGTCCCTATCTGACACTACGGAAATATTTGACTAGACACTCAATAATATTTTAAAGTTTAAGACTGCAAAAAATTTCACTATTTCTAAAATCATCACTCTTATCAGCATTATTTGAATTTTCGTCGTTGTTACACACAATATTTTGGACCGAACTCGATAATTCCCAAGGACGCTATATGTTAAATATATAATTTTTAACTAAGCATGTAATTGCTAATAAATATATGTATACTTACTTACAATTTCCACACAAAAACACACACACACTTTCTTGATGTCAGATCACCGACTAAAGAGAACACCTGCAACACTCTTCCAAAAATAGTCATAGTTCAGTAAAACTATTGAAGGCACTCACTCGCTATCGTTCGTTTGTGCTTTAAACAGTTTAGTTTATTAATCGCCTTCATTAACAAACTAGTTTATTAAATAACTATTAACGATTATTAGTTGAAATTGTAACATTAAATGAATTTATCGTGAATTGAGTAAGCATTTTTAAATAATTATAATCGTGACTGGCCTATGACGGTATACTCTTAGTCGCACTACATCTTTTACGTCAACAATACTAGGTTAGGTCCAGTGAAGTGCACGCTTCAGGAACGGTTTTTGGGATAGCATATTTTTTGCTTATTTCGGAAATGCTGTTAATAAAACGCGTTTAGTATTACTTATAGACAAACGTCACAAAATTTGGATGAAGGTTTTCCCGTTTTTCTCAATTTGTATGAAATGTTGTGACACCATAATTTCTCTATCTCTTACCAAGTTTTCTGTTACTCTTGAAGTACTGCATGAGACTTCTGGCTTCGTTATGTTTTATACAATTTTAGTTGCAGCTCCGCTACACAACGTTCCGCAATAGTTGCAGATTTACATCCGCCATGTCGCTTGAAAGCTAAGACATCACATCCAGTATTCGCTAATAAAGTGACCGACATTCTTCTGAGGGTGTGTCCAGTATACTCCTTAAAGTTTTTAAAGATCGGAAATTTAGCAATTTCACTGGGAACTGAAGAAATCGAGTTTTCCTCGACAGTCTGGCTTAAGCACTTTCCATTTTGAGGATTAAAATTCGTCATGTGCTTCATACCTTTTTCTTGATTTTTTGCTGGCAGCAGCAACAAACATGCGATATCTTCTTATTTTCCCATATCCATTTGGCTGTTATACAAATCAATGAATTCCATTTCTCCCAATTTTTGATAATACCTAAACTGTCAGCTTGACATTGTTGATAAAATAATGCTTATGATGATCTAGAAACCGGTCAAAGCTATCCATAATTTCATGTGGAAAGTATTGAATCAAATTATTGATAAAAATCCGTAAAAATCCAAGAATAAATTGTGCGGAGTGAAGAAAAATCTCAAATACTTAACGGGAGGTAAGTATATTTACTATTCTCGAACTTTATTTATTTAACGGGCTAAGATCCGGAAAACGAGCAGGCCACTCTATGAATCCTCTATGTTCAATCCATCTATTTGGAAAATTCGCATCCAGAAAATCCCTAGCCCGTCTATCATAGTGGGGAGGTGCTCCACCTTGTTGAAACCAAACATTTTGTGGTAATTGCCCATTCTGTTGGAGTACAGGAATAATTTCGTTATTTAGTAGATCCAAATACTTGTCACTATTCAAGTTTCCGTCGATAAAAAATGGGCCTATAAGCCTATTTTCGACAATTCCCATCCAAACATTTAACTTCTATGGATGCTGGGTATGTGCTTCATGAATCCAATGACGATTCTCATTTGACCAATACCTTGAGTTATGGCAATTAACTTTTCCATTTAAACAAAAAGTTGCCTCATCGGAAAAAAATATGTTAGAAGCAAAATTGTCGTCGACATTACAGATCTCCATTAGCCGTTCGCAAAATTCCAGCCGTCGGTCAAAATCATCGTCTGACAATTCTTGAACCAACTGTACCTTATACGGATGATACTTTTCACTTTTTAATATCTTTCCTACAGAACGTCGACTGATACCATGGTTTATTGCCATATTTGTGGTGGAAGTTTTAGGTGAATCTTCTAAATCGATTGCAATATTTTGTTTAACAGTTTCGTTCGCTGCAATCCGCGGTCTTCCAGGTTTTAGAAAATGTTTCACCATCACAGTTGTATTAAAACTTTGTAATGTTTTATTCATTGTTAAGCGTGTTATAGGATTTCTCTCCGGATGCAAATTATTGAAAATATGACACACTTTTTTATGAGCTCTAACACGATCACCATAACCCATCATCATTAAAATTTCAATACCCTCTTTTTCACTTCATTGAACCATTCTAAATTGTAAAATTTATTTCCGTCAATTAGAATTTGACACTTGGAGAACAAAAGAAGTACTAAACAGTACTTGTTTATTTATTACTATGCATACAAACAACATCAATTAGTTTATCTAAATATTTCTTTGCTCTAATGCAAAAAACTCAAAGGAGATTGATTAAAGTGCTATATTCCTCGTTTTTACAAATTTTTAACACTAAACTCAGTATGTATGAATTCAAAATAACAAGCTCTTTCAAAATCTGTAAAAATATATAGGGTGTCCCATTCAAATCAAAGAAGTTGATGGCATTTCCGGTTAAACCGGAATCATATTATTAACAAAAAAATGTACATCAGATGCATTTTGTTCCATTGCACTTACCTGCAAATTTTCATGAATATCGTTCTTTTCGTTTAAAAGATATTTAGTTGGTTCCATTTTTTATCCCAACCCCGTATATTAACACAAATTGGAACAGAATTTCCTACAAATTATAATTGCAAATCAGTGTTCCGTTTTTATTGCCAGTTACATACCTACAATGTATTTTATATGCAAATATGCCGAGACTATCCAATATAAACGGATGTGGTGGAAAGTACAACGCATCAAAACATTGTTAACAATTTAATGTGAAGAACGTAAGGAACGTTTTTTGTAACGACTTTGATTATAACTCGATAATAGCGTTTTTTTGAACACCGTTTAATAATCCTATAAATTGAAGGGAAACTTAAAAAAGCTCAATTGTAATTATTCTGAGATGGGTTTTTTTATTTGTACTTCATTTCGCCTATTCATGGTTTGTCTCAGTGTATTTCAATCAAATTTTCAACAACGCGTTTTCTAAATTGATCATGGTAGCATCTATGGAGGCTGAATGAGGAGATCCAACTGATACGCAAAAATTGAAAAAACCTCGTCTATCTAAGCAGTTTTTTGTCATTCATAAAAATCAAATACAGTATTCCAGATGTTATTGGCGCCCTCTACCATCATCAGAAATTATAATACATAAAGTTCAATCTCCTTATATAGTCTCCATGGTAAGCAACATCAACAACTCAAGATACGTCTAAAATTGTTTGATTATTGATTTGACAGTACAGTTAGTAGTGTTTAGGATGAGTTTCAACTTCCATTATTGGCAATCTCATTAATGTTTGAAACAGTCTTCTTATTGCTAATGCTCTCTCGACGTAATCAGTCGCCACAGTTGTCGATTTCCATCCTAGTTGTCGTTGGATTTAATCTATTGTCATGTCACTATAATAGTGGTAGCTGACGTATGTAGAAAAGCATGTCTTGTGTATTTTTCAGGATCATCCAATTTAAGATAACGCACAATCTGGTACGTACAAAGGACGTGATCCAAAGTTATTAATACCAACCATTTGATTGGTACATTTCCCCTTATCATATAGTGATGAAAGTTGGTTTGTACCTCCATTTTGGGGGCGCACATCACTAATTGCTTCACTGTCAACTACAGTAAAACGTCGAGCCTTCATTGTCGTAGACGGTAGGATAACTAATATTCTTCCTTCGTCTTGGATCAAGTAAGCGCAAATCGCATAATCCAGATCTCTTATTAGACCCAAAAAATACGTCAAATGGCAACCACGTTCAAAAATAAATACGAAATGGTCTATGAATCTATGGATAACTTTCGCAAATCATCTTCATTGAATACATATGCCTTTTTGGCTACGACACTCTCACTGATTGCCTTCATGAATGTTTTGTAAATCACTTTATATCGACTCCTTTATTTATCCTCAACAAACATTGTAATTTCGGATGAATAACACACAAGGTCGACTCCTTGTGCTGCTCCGACATTCCATATACGCATACATATCTGTTACCATTTGCTCTTCTAATCTCTTTTAGCGGTATTAACCGAGATTCTGTTCTACTATTTGAAAAATCGATACTTCAATAATTTATCTTTAAGCTCTGAAGTGACAACAATAATAATTATTGTTGTCACTTCAGAGCTATTAATTATTAATGTTTGGTGGCAAATTGCGAAATAATTGCTGTTTTTGTCATTTTCATTACAACGAAATGTATACTGATGTCACATCACGAATTCAACCATTTTACATTACAAGTTCTTATTCCCATTTTTTGTGGTAATAAAAACTGTATTCATGACTTTAAAGTGGAGTCATTAAAAAAAATAGCTTTTTCATAATGGTACATTTTTTTCTCTCACATATTCCTTCTCTAGTACCTAACCTTAAGAAGCGCCTCCTGTAGGAAATCACCTTCGCTTACGGTATTCACATTCCTCAAGAAAGGGATACTTCACATACTAGTTGCATAAATAACTATTTTTTTATAAAGGACTGTAGGGTATCGGTAGTGGATAAAAGCAACTGTTATTATGTGCATATAGATGAAGATTTTTGAACATTCACTCACCCTTAATTTCCATTGATTTAAACTTTTTTCATAGACATTACAGGCAATTTAAAAAATAAAAGCTGTATAATTTCAGTAAACTCAGTCCTGGTTATACCGAAATGAAAAAAGTTTGGATATTAATTTTAAAATGTATAAGAAAAAACTCACAAAATTGAATAGATTTTTATTAGAACGAAATAAAAATTCATGCATAAAGTTTGAGCCGGAACACATAACAGTCCGCGAGACCGCGAAGCATCGGAGAGAAAAATGAGCCAATTTCTCTTAACATCACGCATATTCCAAAAGATTGGATCAGTATAAAATAAGAAAGATGTTGTATACTAGAAATGGCTTTTTAAGGTATAGGACCACATGAGACAGATATTTTATAAGATAACGTGCAATAAAACTGATGGTAGAGCTGTAATAAAAACACACGAAATTTAAAAAATTGCGTAAATATAGTTATCATCTCATCTTGTAGGAACAGGACAGTGGAAAATGGTTGTTGGATACAATATCCAACAGTCTAAGTTTTGTACTTGCATTGAAAAAATTTAAATGTGACAACGTTGACTAAAATGGTCATTTGTCACCGGAGCAGAACGAAGCGCTCCAGTCACTTTAAATCCAGTTCCGTAGCGAGAAGGAATCTAAATTCGCCATTATTAAATAGTTTTACAGTTTGTTATAGTTTTTGGTTTTGTACCTGAAACTGAAGCTTTACCTTAGTGGTATCTTCACAATCTTTGTAATAAGTGTAAATATTGTACAAATTGTAATATAGTGTAAATACCCAAGTAGCATTTTAATATCCTAGAAACATACCTGGAAGGTTTGACATGGTCCAAGGTACATTACTAGAATGTACATAAATAGCATTATGTATATCCCTAGGACTTGCTAGGGTTGTGTCTTTTGTATGTCACATCAAGTACCTAACATGTACCTAATATGTCCCTATGTACCACAGTGGATATGTGTGGTATGTTTTAGGGACATGCGGAATATCCCTTACATAGCATGTTATATAACAGGAATATACCAAGTATATATTCCCTAAATAGGTTCCCATATTTCAGCCTCCACCATTTTATTGTAATTAGTGAAAGATTATTATTACTATTGTATTAGGTAATGATTATTATCGAGTCACATACATAATAATTATTGATACAATGAAGTGTCCTTAAATTAATTTAATAATCAATTTTTAATTTTGATAATTATTAATAAAAAACAATATTAAGAATAATATTCCTATTTATTGAAAACATAGGTAAGTATACATAACTGGAAGTAAAGGAAACTGCAATATAGAAGAAAAAAGAAAAAATTACATTTCATTATTGTCAGGCATATCTCTTGCAGATTCTTTGGATGCTTTCACCATTATATTTTGGGCTCCTACCAGCTAAAGTTTAATCACACCAATTATCTCTAATTTAATGCACCTGGGAAACATCAGTCTCACACTTCCTATGAAAAAAAAAATAAGAGGGCTATTAGAGAGTCTAGTAAAAATAAGATAATTCTTTTATATTTCAAACTGAATTTAGTTACAGAAGTAGATATAGGTAACACTTACTTTTTGAGGCTGCCGATATATTAGCAATAGATGGATATTCATGTTCTTTTTTTGTTCCATATCTTAACAGTTTTAACAAATTTATAAAAATAATCTTACTCATGATAACTTTATCAAAGTTAAGATGCTTGAGTGGAGCTTTTCCTTTGGTTCCTTCTTATGGATACTTTATCCTCAGTTCATTTGTTAGAAGTTTCTACATCAGTTTTCTTCTACACTTTTCAACAGATATTGCACCCACATGGCTTAATTCCACAGCCTGTAAAAAAATAGCCATTGTAAACAATCTCTAACCAAAATTGAAAACATTTATTGCCATTTATGGAAATTACTTTACTTACGTCACTAGTGTCAAAAATTATTTTCAACTAAAGTTGACAAATGTTTATAAAGCAATATGAAAAGTATAGTACCGATATAATATAAAATCAAATAACACGAGGTCTATCTACTTTATTACCTTCAGCAATATCATTTAACCTTTTTTCAATTTTTATATGAAAACCTGCATTTCCTTTGTGAAGATGAAAATAATAACCTTGAAGACGAAAGTGCAAAATACAAAAATAGTATAAAATTAAAAGAAATAAGAATCTATTTAATGTTTAACATAGACGGGAAAGATTAAACTCCACCTTCCACCTTCCACCTTCTTAGTACTTCCATCACAACTCCCAAACTAACAACATGCTTGGTTTGCATGTCACATTACTTAAAATTTCAACCGGTGAGACACGTGACCAGGGCATGGCAACTTTTTCTAATAAGTATACCATGAATGTCACAGGTATATCCTTGATGGATGTACACTACTAGTGTTCACATGTACCATATTATGTACTTTTTATAATATTCCATGAATATCACAGGTAGATCCTTGAATGGATGAACCCTGAAGTACATTCCTGTTATATTGTGGGTACAATGTGGAGGGTATATACCATCCAAGGTACGAAACAATATATTGGGAATGTACCCACTTTATTTGGTATATATTTTGAACATTATGGATATACCAGGAATATGCTTTGTAGGTACATTGAATGCTACTTGGGTAGTTGAAGTGATGTCGCATGCTTTCCTTCATCCTTCCTTCATCTTCATGTTTAGCTATAAATAGACTGAACAGTGGTTATCGAAGTGTGGATCGTGGTAGTCTTAGAAAAATGCAGATTCTAAAACGAAAAATATTCCTTGCTCCAGACATTGGAGATTAACTTTGTAAATGGTACCGATCAATTCAGGATGTTATTATGTTTGTGGAGATGACATTTCAAACAAATATTCCCAAATATAAAGTGAAAATTACGAGAATAATTGAAAAGAAAATCGTATTTTTTTTAAATCATTCAAAACTTGTTCAATGGGCTTTTTGGCATGACAAATCGACTGGTGTACTCAAACCGGTGTGATAAAATTTTCGACACTATTACTAATTACTTGATTTACCTTATTGACTCCAAGAGTTAGTTATAAAATGTGTCAATTACAAAAACTACTCATCAGTTGCATTGGATTTGTAACATAATTAGGTTATTAAGTTTAATCATTGTTTTAAATATTTCCTTGCACTGTAATTGGATTTTTCCGGTAGAGCAGTATCAAATAAATGAACTTTCCGATACAAAGCCATCGGGTATCTTGTTAATTGTTTTTCCTTTTTTTGCCACATCCTAAGCCTTATTCTGTGTGTGGGGTCTACTTGTGAATTCTATTTATCTGTCACTATTGGGTGGAGTGTGAAATTAGAACATGCCGAGACAGACAATCTCATATAATTTAAAATATGAAACATCATGTTTGTGAATACGAATTCCGCAGAGCGGCAATTAAAAGCTTTTTGAAGTGTATTCGGATACCACTAACAGAAATATCCGAGATTGCTTATTTCGTCTCAACAATTTTAAATTAAAATGCTGAATTTCACATAAATCAAAAGTTTCACATTCTGTAAGTGACTAAGGTTTGAAAAAAGGTATGAACTCGAAAAACTCTACAATTGTTATGTGAAAGTAGATTTACCTTCTCAAGAAAATAAGAAATGAATAATATCATGACAGAAATTGATAGTATTTGATCGACTAATAACAATATATTGAGTTGTATTGTATATATACTTGGGTGACATTCACTGACACCTTAGATAATCTACTGTGCTCTCTTTCCACTTAGTCCCTGGGAAAGCCTAAGACTAGTAGCTCCTTCAGTCCTATTTCCTGGATGAATTTCATGAATAACCGCAGGCTTCAGTTAAGTTAAGTGTTCCTCCTCTTCTACCCACTAGTCTTCTAGGTATTGAGCCCTATTATTCTGTATTGCTATGCATAACTTAAGTATTTGAATGAAGGTTTTACCTTCTATTCCACTTAATTTACATTCTGTATTCTGCAGCAGTGTCCTGTTATATCGGACACCAGTGAAAACTCTCAGTGCAGTCCTACCCTGTCTCAGACATTAATTTCTTCCCACCTAGTTATAGTCTCCCAGGAGTATATTTGATTGTCTTAGTTCTGCTAGATCTTCACACTGGTCAAATCTTATTTTTTTGGTTCTCCCAATTTTTTCCAATAGTCTATTTCTTCATTGAGGAATGTTAACTTTGATGCTATTTATTGGCTCTTAACTGAACTTATCAAGAGTATAAGTTCTGAGACTGCACCAATACTGACTGATTTAATTAAACATTCAATTGGAACAGGTTTCTAAACGATTTGAAAACAGTAATTGTCGCGTCTATTTATGAGAAAGGCTCACTTGCCAGGAAGATCAACAGAGATCTGGATGAAAGAAAGCATATGGATGCACTTTTATTTGAACTGTCTAGCCCGTTGGATTCTGTTATAGAAATAATTGTTAAGAAGTTAAGTAGACTGGGTTTTCGTGGAAATTTTTCGAATTGGCTCAAGGCTTTAATCTAGGTTCTCTGATCTTTTCACTTTACGTTAATTATCTCCCACAATATATAAGTACCGGCCATCTTATTATCATGCTGATGTCATGCAATACTGAATTTTCAGGATACCATCCATCTAGATAGTATTATGACTTGGAATACAAATATCACGCATATTTTTATGAAAAATTGGAAAGCAGATATTTTGCTCTTTCACAATTGGAAAATGTTCTCATAATAGATTAATTTATTAATGTCCATTATACAATAATTGTCCACTCATATATTTCAAATGACGTTGTTCTCTGCGGTGAAGCCATGAGTGCCTCTAAAGTACTTGGTAAACTGGTATCTCGTGACAAGGCGGAGCTTCCAGTACGCAGAAAGAGAACGTGTGATCTCCTTTTCGTGTTTGTTCTACAGGAGTTCACTATCTATATCCTGACCTTGCTTCCATTAAACTGAATGGTTTGATGTTGAGTACACTATTCGGATACCTAGTTCAGTACCCTTTGTCACAAAGAGCATTCTCACATTATGTTATAGGTGCCAGAACATAAGGGAATTTTCAGAGATTACTGATGGTCTAGCAGCAGAAGAAGCTTGTATTCCTTTTATCGGACCCGAACCATTTTGTGGTATCCCTAAAAGTCCGAAAATGGGAAAAGGAACTTAGGTAAAAAGGTAATTACGATCTTCTGCTTACTACGCCAAATCACTCTTGGAGCTACAGAAATCTGATGATCTCAGAGTAGTCACGGGAGTTCTCACTAAACACTGCTTACACATCTCTGTAAGATAGGGAAGGTGGACAGTGGAACATGCAGATTCTGCGATTACGCAGATGAGACGGCGGAAAACGTTATCCGCAATTGCAGGGTAGTTCTCCGCCAACGCCTTGAATACCTGGAACCGGATCAGAACCAGCTCCAAAACGAAAAATAGGCTTATTCAGAAGCCTTGAACTCTTGGACTATGATATAAATTTTGGATACACACAAGATTTCATAGATCGCCGTGTAGTACGTCTAGCAGGGTCAATCGACCTCTTGTAATCTAATCTATGGTATGATAATTGGTATTTAATATATAATTAACAAGAAAAATTGAATATCTAAATTATTTAAAATATTAAGAAACTATAACTACAGACAGTTCATTTTCCAGTTTCTCCGAATTTTAGGAAGTCCAATGAAAATTAGTGCAAACATTAACTATAAACAAATAAAAAGAAGAAGATCTGAAAATACTAGAAAGAAAAATATTGAGAACAATACTTCGACCAAACGTAACAAGAAACGAAAAAGGTAGATTTAAAGAAGCTTAAAAATAGAAAAGGAAACAGGTGGTGAAAATATAGTCCGATATATAAAAGCAAGAAGAATGAATGGATGGGAAGAGCACTAACAGTAATATTAACAATAATAACAACATGAGGACCATTAAAGACGAGAACTAGAGGACCACAAAGCAGATGGTGGGATGAAGTAGAAGTTCTAAAAGCATTGAAAACCAGAGACTGGAAAGAAGAATGCGGAGCAAATGGGAAAATTATAACAAATTCACCTCGACAATAGCATTTAACTCAACTCGTTATAATCCCTCAGGGTTGAACGGTATGATGTTGAATAAAAAATAGACTATTCGAAAGTGTAAATTGTCAATGACTAAAATAAGTACTAGTACATTATTAATATGAAAAAACAATAAAGCTCTCCGAGTTAAACAGGATATTTAAAAAAGGTCAAATATTTCAAAAATAAATTCAAAAAAATACACCCATTCAACATAAAAGAGATATATTTTCACAAAAAATCATGTGAATAAAATTATTATTACTTGAGAAAAAAATTAACAACCAAAAAAATCAGTTTCCTCCATTTTCTCAAAAATTTGAAGTTTTGTTGAGAGAAAATCCTTTGCGAAAATTGTAGAGCTTTTTGTTATCTACAACTTCTGTATTAATAATTTTTCCTAGGAGATCACATTCTCAGGTAAATCTCATGAAACTGCTGTCAACCTTTGAATACATCCACTTCACTATTTCACTTTATCTATGGCTAGAAGTTTTTTTTTAGTTCTAATTCCTTTATGTATATTGTATATACATTCACTGAGATCTAATAGATCCATTGTGTCCCCTTACTTCTACTTAGTTGCTTGGTTCTAGTCCTCACTTAATTTTCCACTTGGTCTTTGCTTGCTATTAATTTTTTTCCCAACAAGTGAGACTTTCCTAAGTCAATTGAGTAGTTTTTGTGTTTATCACATTTAGACAGACAGACAAATGCGCTGGGGTCTTCAAAGTACATAATAGTATAATCCGAAGCTAATGCGAGAATTATTATGGAACAAAAAATTCACAACGCAAATAAATCCAATATAAAAAAAGTACATAAATAACACTTGTTTCGAAACCAATTTCCCAATATAAATAAATCGAATAGGTACATGATGCGGGAGTTTCAATTCAGTTGAAGGCATAACATTGAATATGGAAAGATTTTATTTTCACAAAAAGTTCGAACAAAACTTAAAGTTGGTTTCATTACTAAAAAGCCTTTATCATTTTCCATGAGTAACTTCCCCACCGATACTCCATTTAATTCAGTTCCTGCGGAACTAGAGTTTGTTTAACCAGCCTTTGCCGTTACGTCATAATCGGTGACGTATTCTGCTGTTTTACGTTTGTCTCATATTAGTTGAATGTTAGTTTACACTTAACCTCAAAATTATAATAAATGACATAATGTTAAGAATTGTTTTCAATGATGCATTTTAAGGTGTTTCTATGAATAAATTAGTAATGCCAAAAACTGTATTTTGCTTTATGCGTTGCGAACGAACAAACGGATAAAAAAGGTAAACTGAAATAACATGTAATGAAATAATATGCAAAGTCTAAGCTTCATCACTGAAAAAATCATCTTCATCATCATTGTGGAAGTCCGATTCATTCAGATCTATGATAACAGGACTGTAATTCACGGTAAAAGCGGCACTCCAGCATCTCTTTCTCTTGAAAACTAATAATTCAACTTCAAAATTAAACTTTGCTCTTCCTCATTATACCGGGAGGGCATTTTGACAATGAAAAATTTATTGAAAAAGGCAAAAATGACCAAAAATACTGAACAAATCAAAATATGACAACTGAACTATCAGAAGTAACAAATAAAATTTACGTCGACATTTGTTAAGAAATACGTTAATGATGTCATAATTCCGTCTCATCTATTTCATGAAAGAGAGATAAAGCTGGAAAATGTATGACGTAACGGCAAAGGATGGTTAAACAAACTCTAGCAAGTCCATTCCAATGAATATTTTTTTTAATGGTTTTGATGAATCCTGACCATGTTTCGATTTCAATGAAAAGAACTTTGAAATTCCAATTAACAAAAATGGTAACTACTTTTATTGAATATACATACCCCAATTATTTTATCACATGCTCCTAGATGGTTGGTCAATCCACATAATAGTGTATTGTTTTAATTTTCTCTTCCAGTTACTTCTCCGATATCTCTTTTCTGTTGCTTGTATCTTACTTTTTTGTTGTTAATATTGGTCGATATGTTTTTCAATTTCGTCTTCCGAATTCTTCTCAATTCCTTTTTCTTCCTTCGTTACTACTAAATCTGAAAATGATTCAATCATTCAATTCTCTCTCCATCAATGTTGATATTAAATTGTTTTGTGTCTCCTCCTGTTATCATCACTCACGTTTCATTTTTATCTATTTCCAAGGATCTTAGACTCCCAATATCTGCCTCAAGTTACATTAGGCTCACTAGTTTAGGTTAGGATAGGTTTGTGGTGAGTGGGTCTTTAAGAACTGACTCGTGATAAATTGAGGGATATTCCTGAATATATCAATGTTTGGAAACAGTGCACGCGGTTTTGTTAAACTGTGGATTCAAATATAAGAAGTTAGATGATCAAATATGGTAATAATGGAATCTCGGCGTATCGTTGAGCTCAGACAGGAATATTTGCGCAAAATAAAAGGGTACCATGATTCAAATAGAAATTTAATTTACTTAGACGAAACTTGGTTTGATACGCATAATGTTAAGTAGGCTTGGATTGACGACACAAAAAGATACTCCGTGCTCGAGAGGAAAACGCGTTATTATTCTTGAAGCCAGAAGTAAAGATGGCTTTGTACCTAATGCGTTGTTATTGTCGGCTAAAAAGATAGCAAACTCTTTTGCTGATTATTACGAAGATGTGACACCCCATTTGTTTGAAGAATGGCTTTTGCCTAATATTCCGCCGAATTCGGTATTTGTTATGGACACTCCCTATAGTAAATCGAAATAGAAAGTAAACAAT
Source organism: Lochmaea capreae (assembly GCA_949126875.1). Lineage (NCBI taxonomy): Eukaryota > Metazoa > Arthropoda > Insecta > Coleoptera > Chrysomelidae > Lochmaea > Lochmaea capreae. The sequence goes on from OX421401.1 coordinate 10,970,073, forward strand.
GATTCTCAATTTAAGAAGAAAATGATTTACGAGAAAACTAATGTTATTGTGGTAAAAGCATGTGGTGCTCGATATTAATTGTTATAATTTCTCACTAGGTCTATTCCGAAATGCAAAGTCAGTGTATAAATGTAGTACAAAGCACCCCACGCTTTTATCGCAATGACAATAATTTTCTTGTTAATCCTTTTATTCTTAAATTAAGAATTGTTTTTTACTTTTTAGTGCGATCACCTAAATGTTTTTGATTTTTTTTTAACTATAATTTTTTCTGACAAGAATAACTCAAACCTTCCCGTAGGTTTTGGTGGGCAGATAATGTTTTCAGATTGGCTGGCTAAATGAGCATTATTTACAAAAAAATTATATTACAAATTTTTGTATGCAGGATAATTTTAATATACCATATTAATTTTAATAAAAAAACATTATTTGACAATATTCGGATATATAAATTATTCATATGCACGCCATTGGACGGCATTTGCCATCAATGGAATTAAAAAAATTAGTGACTTAAGGTTTAGTTATTACACAATATTATTTATAATCTTCGTATTTGACATAATATATGTAATGTACTTCTGAAATAACGATGAAAGATATCAAGATTTCGATGAGGAGGTAGAAGAGCCTACAAGGCAAGAAGTAGAAGAAGTTGTAAAGTACCTAAAAAATAACAAAGCACCAGGAGAAAATGAAATAACAGCAGAAATGATTAAAGGAGGTGGCGCAAAACTTATAAGTGAAATATACGAGCTTATAAAACATATTTGGCACTCTGAAAAAATACCAGAGGAGTGGAATATAGCTCTGATAAGCCCTCTGTACAAAAAAGTACCCCCAAAAAAGCCAACAAAATATTGATTCTTGCTGCTAGAAAATTGATATTCTTGAGGCAGACTATCTGTCTGCAGAATTTTTGATGTCTAATAAAATTTTCTTATAGCTGATGATTAAAAAGAAATTCTGATGTAAAATTTCCAGCTATATGGCAATAATTTAAGATAAGATTGAGTTGATTAAAGTTTTAGGTGGTCGTTATTCTAATGCTACTTTATTCATTGTCGTTATTTCAATGCTATTTTATTCATTTGTTTAATTACTTTTCTGCTATTTGGTGATAAATTTAATATTTACTATAACAATATGAGAGTACCTATCTTGAATTTAGACCTGGAGACTGGAAAAATGTATCAAAATAATCAGATTATGAAAATATTTTCAATTCTCAAATGAACATGAAAATAACAGCTTATGCAATTAGACAATGCCTTATTCAATGACACCCCAAAAAATACTAAATAACATACAAAAACTCCCAGCTTTACATGGAAACATGAGCAACAGTACACAGAAAAATCCGGGATCTCAGAATAATATTACGTTCATTAGCACGTGATAGGTTAATATCGCACATACCAATAATTGATTACACGCAAATACGCTAAATAATATACCGAAAGAATAAAAGAAAAACAGTAGTACTCAACAATATTCAAAAAGTCTTGGCTACCCTAAAAAACACTCAAGAACCATTCAAATAGGAATAAAAACAACAGAAATCATGCAATTAGAAGATGTACCATTCAATTACTCTTAAAAACACGAAAAACCATACAAAAATCCTAAATTTCACATGGATACACAATTGCACACCAAACAATAAAATATACACAATAACGGCCGAAATCACACAAAGCAGACATTTTAACATCCTAGGTATATGCACAATTGCACATAACACAACGAAAAATTGAATTATATATCCAGCAAAAACTATTAATTCCACTGAAAAATGCACTTGGTAACACATAAAGGCACTTGAGTACCTATACATTTTTATGTTGTTTTGACAACAAAAATCGTTCAACTATATAGACAACGATTAATTGAAAACACACATTTACTAAATACTAAATAACATACAAAAGCTCTCAATTCTACTAATGAGCCAAACAACATTCAAAAATTTTCAATTTCACTAAAAAATACACAAAAATAAGAATCAATCGAAACCGAAAAATAATACACAATCAGATGTTATTACATCCAATATCACAATTGCACATACGAGCACACCGAAACATGAAATAAAACTCCAACAACATTTTAAAACTCAATTTCACTAAAAAACAGTCGGTAACACACAAAACACTCCAAATATAGATATATTATACACAGCAGAAATACTTTTATTCATTTCTCTCATATAGAACGTGAAACAGCCAAATGGAATAAATTCGATAACGAATAAATGTTAGGAAAAACGCTTGTACACGTTGATTTGTATTTATAAATGCACATTTTTTTCAAAAAAAAATTATATAGGGTGTGTCACGTGCCTGTGGTCAATACCAACTTTCTAATTTTAAACGCAATCCCCTGTATATTATGTATTACTTGGAATGTCTAGAAAATTCTAGTCATAATTCTTGTACAATCTCCTATACCTATCTTCAAGTGCTTCTTAAGTGTTTTCAGATTTATTACAAAAATTAATATAAAAAAAAATCATTTCACTTCACAAATTCGCTACATTACACTAAAACACTAATAAGTAAACTGATTATTTCTTAATAATGTGAAAAAAAAAACAAAAAAACGTTAATGCAAATGTAGGAAATGTTCAAAATGCGAATGTCTTGGCAACATGCCACTATGCAAATAAATGTTACAGTCACGTTAATTTAACATCTCATTGTGATAATGTTTTTCCCTTTTTTTCTCTTGTTTTTATCACATGCACATCTTTACAACCGCTTATGCCCAGCTTAGGGCTGTTAACTTTTGTAATGTTACAACTCAACTTCTCTGCGATGTTAAAGCGCTGCCTTTTTACGTTACTGTGAGGTTACTAGAACTTTCTCAAAAGGAAGTCTTTATAATGATCTAAAAGTAACATTTCTGTTACATTCACAAATACCTTTTTACATCTAGTACATGTTAATGCAATATACATAAAATAACATCTTACCAATGAACTAAATGCAACATTTCAAAAACGATAGAGTATATTCTCTTAGATGTTGCATGGACATGAATTCCTGAATAATATACCTCAAAACATTCTAAATGAACAACTAAGAACGCTGGCTGTCGGCCATATCTAAAAAAATAAATATTTTCAAGCGATTTTTCTTTCCTAAAGGTTTTTTTTCTAATATGTACCACGGTTATTTTCTGAGATATGACCTACAGCCGTTCTTAGTTGTTCACTCTGTACATTTAAAATAAAAAAGTAATAAAAGATGTAAATAGTATATTAACTATTAATAAATAGAACAGTAAATTAAAAAAAAACAGGTACAAAATATCTTGTCCAGGAACCCAACCTAAAAAAATACCTTGTACAGGAACCTAAAAAAATATAATAGTGTAAGCATATTACAGAACAAGTGTGGAAAGGGATATATGACACACCTTAACAAAAACTGAATTTGTGTGCAGCTGTTGTACGGAATTTTGAGTAATATTCGGATGTTGGTAGAAATGACATCTTCACATCTGTACTTAAAATTTGTAATAAAGAATTAGTACTGTTATCGGAAATAGTGTTGTTAATAATTCACTGTTTAGCAGAAAATATATGTTTTTAAAGTCTCTTATTGTTAAAAAAAATTTTAAATATTAATATTAAAATTTTCTAAACCTGCAAAACTATATTGATTTGTACGACCACTCTTGCTGCCACTACAAAAACTAGAACTGGAGATACTTGATTCAACATAAGTATATGGAACTATTTAACATATTGTATATATCAACTGAATTAGTTACTCCCCTTTTTTTACATAATTACTAACTATTTGTTTTTTTATTTTATTGAGGTAGGTTCTGGAATATCTTGAACATTCAACAGATTTTCTTCTAGATCAAAATTTATTCAAAAATATGAGCATTATCTCGGATTTGAAATGTGCTGAATCGTTTTTAAAATATACCAAGTAGCTATACATAAGTATTATTTTAGAAGTTGAAAAAACCTTATTTTGTAAACTATTGTATAATTTCAGGGTACAATCCCGCCACCCGGAATTTCAATGTTGAATAGCCGAAAACGAATACAACTTTATTTCAGTACTTTTCTACTAAAATAAAACCGTGAAACTGTAAACCACGCCTCGATCCGCCTTATCATGCTTTTTTCTTCTTTTTAGGTTAGGTTTTTATAATTTTATGAATACATCTTTCGAACAGCTCACCCAATTATGTTATTGTGATGTTCAATATGAAATATTACTGAGAGTTTTACGAACTAACATCGTAGTTCGGAAGATGTAAAAGTAACTACAAAATGTGATCATCTTAGAAATGTGTTAATTTGTAATATTGCAGTAATGTTCTGTATGTAACATTAGTGAGAACTATACCAATTAACATTGTTTGAATGTTTCCTCTAGGAAGTGGCTAAAAAGAAGTTCATAGGATGTTTATGTCACTGTGAATTCAAGTATTACTGTGTACATCAAAAATATGTTTTAATTACATGACATGCATGTTAATGAAGTTGGTTACAAAATTCAAACATCTAGGAGATATATTATTAACGTTTTAAGTAAACATCACAAAAAGTCTCTAAGAAGGACATCACAAAAAAGACTTATTATGTTTCTTGTTTAGTGGGCTAATATGGTAAAGAAATGTCTTCTAACGTTACTCAACATCTCAGGCGTGACTGATCTAATTGCAAGCGTGATTCGTCTTTTTAAGTCATCTAAGTTGAGGGATTCAGTTTTGTATACAATACTTTTGACATATCCCCACAAAAAGTAGTCTAGTGGCGTTAGATGCTAACAATTCTGTCGATCCGCGCCTCCCTATCCGACGATTTGGTTACATTTGTTTCAGGTAGTGCCGGACATTGATTTGGTAATGGGGCGGTGCTCCATCTTGCTGAAACCATACACTGAGTGTCCAGAAACTCTCCCGCCAAACGGAAACTACAGTTACTGACACATTGTCAGATTTTGTTGATTTTTCAAAGCCAACTTAATATTACAGATACAATTTTATAATCCAACATGATTTTATGTAAGAAACAAAAAGTTTAAATTTATTTTGCTCGAAAACGGTTCATGATATCGATTTGAAAGAAGAGAACATTTTTTATGAAAATTATCTTGAATTCTCCAAATTCGGTGTCGGATACATAAAAAACTTAGAAATAAAGTTTTTTTAATAAAAATACCTGTTGGCCCCCCCGACTGACACGCTTGTGATGGATCTGAAAAAAAATTATTTACAGCTAATGACGGGTTTGTAACTGTTTATTGATTATACCGAGTTTGAATATTTTAAGTAACGGTTTTTTTGAATAATTTGAAGAAAACTCATATGAGGACGTCTTCAAAGGGCTGTAGCTCCCTTAGGAAGCATTTTCGGATTAAGGTAATTTGAGCTAAATCTACTTAAAATCATCTCTAGTAACTGTAGTTTCCGTTTGGCAGGATAGTTTCTGGACACTCCAGTATTAGCTGGAACTTGTGGGTTTGCTGGATCAGGATATAAGTTTGTCAAAGTTGGCACGATATTATTTTGGAGCAGTTGTAAATATATCCATTCAAGTTCCCATCAATGAAAAAGGAACCTACGATATGATTTCGAACAATTCCTGCCAAACATGAACTTTTGCGTATGTTCTTCTCTCATGTGATGAGGATTCTCACTAGACCAATAGCGGAAATTTCGACGATTAACATGGCCGTGAAGTGTAAATGTGATATTATCAGATAACAAAATATCTCCTAATTGGATCACATTGCCATCATTTTTTTTACAAAAATTCGTTCTCCTATTGAAATCGTCTTCCCTGAGCTCCTGAGTTGGCATCATTTAATAGGGATGTATTTTACTTTCCTTTAATATTCGAAACATTGATGTGTGGCTATCGTTGAACAGTGGGGCTGCTTTTCTACCAGAATTATGTGGGTTTTCTTGAAACTCAAGCTTAATATTATCCAATTTCGTATCATCACTTAATGCAATGGCAGCTACTTTTTTATCTGTTAGGTACATGACCAAGCTCGCGAAACTGCTATTATATTTTGCTTATTGTTTCTTGGGACACATGCGGTAAATTTGGGAAATTTTCGTGAAATAAGCAAGAAACTTCCATTTGTGTCCGTGTGTAATCTCCACAACCAATCATTTGGTATTTTGTGCATTTCTGTTAAATGAACCATTTTTCTGACATCATTACATACAGTTAACGAAATTCAAACGACAATAGCACTGACAATGATCAGTAGTGTCATGCAGGCAGACAAGCTGCTAAGGCTATGAGTTTTAGAGGAAAATGAACAAAACTGTCTTTGTATTTTTTCATTTCATGTCAGTAACAAGGAACTCAGGAAGGGTTTTTCTTACTTTCTCAATGTCAAGAGCTAAATGGGAAATGAGTATTGAGTATAATGTAGCGAATTTGTGAAATAAAATAGTTTTCTTTTTTTAATGTTAATTTTTGTAATAAATATCTGAAAACTCTTAATATTTCCGAAACAGTTGAAGATAGGTATATGAATTATGTCTAGAATTTTCTGAAAAATCTAAAAAATGAATAATATACAGGGGGTTGCATTTAAAATAAAAAAGTTGGTATTGACGCACCCTATATAATTTCTTTTTAAACGCTTATTTAAATCTACGTGTCCAAGCGTTTTTCCCAACACGCTCTCATTTATTCGTTATCGAATTTATTCCATTTGGCTGTTCCACACTGTATGGTAAACAATCTTACGATGCTTTTTTATTTCTTACTAAGAATAGTGCCTACGGAATTATTCATTTGGAAATATTTCCTAACTTTATTATCCAAAAAACATCTCTAGTTGAACAACACATTTTATTCACTATTCTTAAACAGTAAAAGATAAAATAAGTCGGGGTGAATCGATGTCTTCTCCTGTGATAACCGCTTTATTTCCTCGAGTAAATGTATTGATGCAAAGTGAATAATGGTTTGATGCAAAAGCTTTGAAATTTAGGAATATTTCAATATGTAAAACCATATTTCACTGATCGATCTTGTGCATTTTATGATAGAGATTTCAAAGTGAATTTGTGGATCTAATAAAATACCAACCCAGATATTGGAATTTTACAGGAATCTTGTAGCTTTGTAGTTTTATTTTGATTAAAAATTGAGGGCGCAAATATTTTTCAATTATTCAAATGTTAAGGTTATATGCTGGTCTTAGCAAGAGTTCCGATCTTTTTTTTATTTTCGTTATTATTCGAGATATTTCGACTAACTTATTTTTTTACATAAACTCAGGAAAAATACTGGGTTAAAGCAATAATTACTTCCGGTTGTACTAGTAATAATTTGAAATCTCTATTTCTGGCAACTTTTCAATGGTATACCATAGATTTCATAACATTTTAGATTTTTTTGTTAAAAAACCGAGACAACATACTTCTCGATGATTCGACAATAGTTCTGTGGTAGTGTTTTTTTTGGTTATTTGAAATTCATTATATTTAACAATATAATTTTTTTCAGTTATTACCTCCATCAGTTTAAGTATGTTAATAAAAAAACTATAAACTCTCCATCCAAAAGTAGTTCCATTGCTAAGTTAGGCCAGTGGAAGAGAATTAACGTAAATTGAGTTAATAGTACAGTCATAATACAGATTCGGCAAATAATTATGTTCACTATTGCCATTCTGTGAGTGAAAGAGAGGAAGCTATAGAACAACAAAGAGACAATGTCGCATTTCCCTCTCCGGAGAGCGTGTCGAGATCAACCGAGTCTATAATGGTGGGTGTTTCATGGAGGGAAAATATGTTGTTCTCTTTTGTATGTATGTATGATGGTGTGACATTCACTGAGACCTGAAAGATCTATTGTGTCCCCTTATTTCTACTTAGTTCCTGAGGAGACTAGTAGCTCCTTTAGTCCTATTTCCCTTAGGAATTTTAGGATATCCGCAGGCTTAAACTTAAACTTAAAGTATGTGGATGAAGGTTTCTCCTTCAATGACACAGAATCCAGATTCTTATTCCTACACTATTTTGAGCTTTTTCAGGTACCCGTTCAGGCAGCAGTTTCACTTTGACTTATGCATCCATTTGATCTCAACGGGTTGTAGCCACCCATCAGAATAATATTTGATTATCTAATCCCTACTAGATCTTTCCAATGGTCAGATCTTCTGTTTTCTTCGGCTTTGCCTATTTTTTCCAATATTACATTGGAGCTGATAGCACAAAAGTTCCCCTCTTGGCTAGTCGATCTGCCATTTCATTTCCTTCTATTCCAGTATGTCCTGGAATCCACAATAAGGTTACTCTATTATTCTCGCCTAGTTCATTGAGTATGCCAAGGCATTCCCACACTATTTTGGAACTGATAACACAAGAGTTCATTGCTTTAATGACTGCTTGATTTTCCAACATTATGATAATCTTTTGCCTTCTATACCCTTTGTCCATATTGAACTGGGCCCACTTTCTTATGGCGTGAATCTCCGCTTGAAAGATAATTGGGGTTTTTCCCAAGCTTTCAGAGTGTTTGGCTCAGGGCCCGTACACCCCTATCCCAGTTGCTTCTCTATTGGACATACAGATTGCGAAAAATATTAGCTCGATTTACGATGTACACACAAGTATGATAAGGATAATATGAACAAAACTACTTGAAAGAGAGAGAAGAATTGTTATCTCAGTCCCCTTTATCAACACAGATGGGCGTGTGTTCTCTGCTCTTCTTACTCTTATTCGTTGTGTTTTGGTAAAGGGGACTGATCTATTTGTGAGTTATACACATAGAACAATTCTTGTCTCTCTCTTTCTAGTAGTGTTGTTCATATTATCCTTGTCGTACTTGTGTAAATCCTATGTCGACCTAAGATTTTTCGCAATCTGTACATAATTTTATGTATAAGTGCTCACTGTTGCTCCTATATGAGATTCTACATACGGAAAATATGTATTTGCCGAACCTGTATATTCTTAAAGAGAACACCAGCCTCGGATAGTCTTCACTGTAATAAAAGTATTTGAAGAGAAAATACTTCATCACTTGTGATATACAAATCTGGTTATCTCTTATATTTGTTATCTGAAGTGTACGTTGTTTCTTCTTGCTCAGGTTATTGTTTAAATTTTTGGAAAGAGAAAGTAAGATGTTGTTGGATCAGAGGCGATGGCAAAAGAGATATGGAATTCGAAATTGGGGATTGAGGAATGCAGGACGATTCGTCCTGGACGAAAAACGAATTTTCAAATAAATCACTCCTCTTCCTGTTCTTATCTTCTCCTGTTCATGTACTTATTGTTTATAGTTGGGTTGAGCACAAACGGCAGAAAAATGGTGTCATTTCTGATCGATTTCGGGATTCTTTCTACCATTCTAATTCTTGAATATCTTAACTTGTTTGATTTTCAACACTAAATATTGCTTCAACATAAACGACTATGTAGCAATATTGTGTGGTGCCCATTCCTTTGCTTTGTGTCGTTCCGTTAGCGTTAATGTACCTTGAATAAATTTAGGCATAAGTTCATTCCGAGGTTGATCTAAGATGAGTGGGCTAGGTTGGGTTAGGTTATATGGGCGACCCCAGTCCCGGCCCTGGTCTACTCAGAGGCACTAGGCTCATAGTGGTACCCTTTGGCTCATGGTGTTGAGCCATCCTGTTTTTACCTATCCTTAGTGCTTTATATATTTCCTCTAATTCCTTGTCTTAGACATTTCCATCCTCCTATAAAGTTCTTCAAATTTCCGATGTCCATCTCTGCTGCGTCTACTAGACTCTCAAGTCGTTTACTCCCCAAATACCTCTGGCGCTTACCTGCCAGGGCAGGGCATAGAATCATGAGATGTCTCTTCCTCTTCCTCTTCATCTTTCTCGCATTCATTGCACAGCCCCTACTGTACACTGCACAGTGATCACTCCCGAGATTTTCTGAATTAAGTCCTTTCTATATTCTAGGATCTCTCTTGTTCTTTCCTTGTTTATTCTTGGACAGAGCTGTCGTGAAGTTAAGCTTCTCTTGCTTCTCTTTCTTCATCTCTTCCCGTGTTCTGCCCCTGTGTTATATCTTCTATGGTGTCCTTCAGTAGTTGAATCGGTGGTCTTGGTCTGTCTAATGCTTCTGCCCTGTCCTTTTTCGCTCCTTTCTTTGCGAGGCTATCTGCTTTTTGGTAACCTTCCACAACACTGTGCGTAGGGACCCAGCATAGACCCACCCTTCTGCCACGTATCCAGGACAGTGCTTCGCGACAGCTCATTACCGATCTCGATCCCACCGTTGTGGACATCATCGCATTCAGAGCTGTCGGTGAAAATAACGGCTGGTTTTGCCGTTTTATCCTTCTCCTGTAGTAGTATCGCTGCCCTCTTTATCGCTGCTAGCTCTGCTTGCAGCACACTACATTCGTCTCTGAGTCTTATGGACTCTTTTATGTCCAAATCCAGAGAGTACATTCCTGCCCCCGTACCATCCGCACTCTTTGATCTATCGGTAAAAATGGAGATGGCTTCATCTCCATCATTCTCCTGTTCTTCATCTCTGATCTCTATTTCCTCTCCGAATATGGGTCTGGCAATCATATAGTCAGTGCCTTGGTTAAGGACACTCCCTTTTTTCTTGTCGCCCAGTTTCTGCATTGTTGATCCAAAGATCTCGGTGTGTCCATGTCCGAGCTGCTTCCACAGCCGGTTTTCCCTCAGTCTAAGGGCCCCCTTGGCTGCAACTTCTTTTATGAACAAATCTATCGGGAGTAGATCCAGCATCACTTCCAGTGCCGCCTGGGGTGAGCTCCTCTGTGTCCCCGTGGTACCTATGGGCGCCAGCCTTTGGACTTTGGTAAGCTTCCTTACATTATTATCTGTATCCATTCTACCATACCATGGCTCAATACGTCAGGATGGGTCTTACTATAGCCGTATACATCCAGTGTATAATCTTCGACTGTAGCCCCCAATTTCTCCAGAACATCTTCCTACACATCTAGAAGGCGTTGATCCCTTTCTTCATTTTTTCATCCAAAGTCCTATTCCAGGAGAGTTTGGAGTCCAGGACGACTCCCAGGTACTTCTCTTCCTTTGACAGTTCCAGAGTCTGCCCTCTAACCGTCGGTAGTTTGAAGTTCGGTATTTTGTATCTTCTAGTGAACAGATCCGTGTTTGTCTTACTCGGGTTTACCCCTGAGCCATTTACCTCCGACCACTCTATTATCTTCCTCAGATGTCCTTTCATCACTTCACTTAAGATTTGAGGATCTTTCCCAGTCACCAGCACAGCTACATCGTCTCCCCAAGGGCTCTCAGAATATCAATCAGTCACAACAGTGGAGAGATTACTCCCCCTGTGGTGTTCCCCTGGTGCATCTTTTTTCGGTTGCACTGTCACCCATTTTTAAACTTATCTTCTTGCTTTCCAGCATTCTGATGATCCACTTTGTGACAGCAGCCTGCACCAATAAGTTTGCCAGGGCCTTTCTCATAGAGCTGGTTTACACATTATTGAAGGCTCCCTCTATATTTAGAAAGGCCCCCGGTGTGTATTCTTCGTCCCGTAGGAATTGCTATATTGTTCGCACTCTCCACTGACTCACCCTTCAGGTATGCATGCTGGGCGCTACACATACCTTCAATATCAGTGGTTTCCTTGATTCCTTGATGTGTTGGTCTATCAGTATTTCTATTGTCTTTTGCATGAGAGACGCGAGGCTGATAGGCCTAAACTCTTTCGGCGTCGTATGGCTTATCTTTCCCGCCTTGGGAATGAAAGCAACTATCGTCGCCCTCTATCTTTCGGGTATGTGTCCTAATTGTAGGCAGTCTGAAAAGATTTTTCACTAGAGTTTTTACTATAGAGGGAAATGTTTTTGAAGCATGATTGGCATTATACCATCTGGCACCGCAGATTTGTAAAGCACTTTTACCGCACACTCCACCCTTTCTCTACTCACTATTTTTCCCACTACACCTCGTTCCATCTGCGTTTCAGTGTGCCACTGCTCTTCTGGCATCTGGTCCACACGATCTACGCACCCTGGGAAGTGTGTGGCCATAAGGAGTTCCAGGGTTTCTTTGCCAGATTCTGTCCATTTGGTCGCTTCATGGTTCCTAGGGTTGTTGGGTCCTTCGATAGGACCTTCCTCAACCTTGCGGCTTTATTTACGCCCATTATGAACTCCTTGTACTCCTGGTGTGGTTCCCATTTCCTTTTCCTTATTTCCCTTTTATACTCCTTCCTACTGGTCTTGAAAGTGTTCCAGTAGCATTCCTCCTTTTTATTCTTTATCGCTTTATTGTGTTGTTTCTGGTCTCCGCCCGTAAGTTTAGCAGTTCCGCATTCCACCACGTTTTGGTTTCTTTGCGTCCCCTGCTGATGGGGCACGATTCTTCGAATGCCTCTACCAATATATCGCTCAATTTATTTACCTCATTCTCTAACTCCTCTATGGTGAGTTGAGTTGGAATAGGTGCCTCTTCCATTCTCCTTCCCACCATTCCTACGTATTTCCCCCAATTTGTCTTTCTGGGGTTCCTAAACGCTTTTTTTTCTGCTGGTTCAGGGTCTATCTCAAAGAGTGGGCTATAACATTATAATTTAAAAATATGTAGTTTGGTAATTTTTTTGCCAAGTACTAGTTCATATTTTCATTATGACAACATATCAAATTTGTTTGAGTTCTGAACAGATTATTATCAGCTGCAAAACAATCATTTTAATTAAGAATTCCATACAACTGAAAACATTAGTGGGCAAATGTATATCATTAATTTCCACTTTGCAAATTAGAGCATTGAAGAAAATTTTTAAATTGACCTCCTTCTGTCTCTAGGGTGTGATCCTTTTTTTATTTTCCTTTCCCATGTCGTTCGTGGTTAAAACAGGCACATGTAGCGTCGGCTTTGTTTCCAATTAATAACCGCACAAGGGAAGTCATAAAATTTAATAACGGTATCATTTTCATAGGTGACAGAAAATATGGAAAGTTGGACTAATATGAAGAAATTCAAAAATTTTTAGGATGTTTAAATAAATTTTAAAAAATGTTTTGAAATAGCGGTGAAAATTGAAAATTTGTTACTTGTTACCTTCTTGAAAGAGAAATCAAACGTATTCTACATTCTGGACTACATAGAGAAAAAGGAGAGAATACAGCAATAGCTGATCTATCGTTTATAAATTTTTGTATCTCACCATTTTTATTTAAGTATCTTTTCATTATTGAATCCATTTTTCTCTTTTTATTGTATTTTTTTCTGTATTTTATAATGTGAATGTGTAGGAACTATATTTGTATGTAGTTCTAGTATAAAAAAAGTCATGTTCAATTGTTTATATGGAAATAAAATAAATGAAGAAGTTCGATAAGACTGTTTAGGTTTAGGTTTAGCTTTAAATTTAGAATCTTTCACAGTGGAAGAATGTCTTCCGGTATACCTGTAAGAAGGACGAGAAAATCTACTTTTGATTTTGAATTTTTTATATATTTATATTTTTCAAATGTTTTTATTAGATTTGCATATATTGATTTTAGAATATTGCTAATAAAACTCTTTCTATTTATAATTTTCATATGTGCCATTAATCATACATGTGTTATACAGAAGTTACCAAACATAAATTTTCAATTATGATATAGTAAAACAGTTCTTGGATAGGACAGGACACCACACTTTCCGCAAATTGTTTTGGTCTTTTTCTGCAAAATTAATATTGGTTCTGACCATATAAGTAATTGGCATTATTTAGGATAAGTGCCTTTCTTATTGGATTCACTTCCCATCAACACTTGTAACTCTTGGATGGGTTAAGAATGATCTTATACATAACTGCACAGCGACATATTAAGCCCTTCTGAATTTTCTGTGGTTTTCACTTTCACTTATTACCTTTCCAGGGCATTGACTGTAACAACATAAATGAATCTTTAATTTATGGGTACATATTTGTGCAATTATAGACATAATTATGTAGAAATGTGTGGAATATTTGTATTGCTTTCATTAATATTCTGCAACACAATTATATAAAGATATTAAAGATACTCACCTTCAACCAGCTACGAAAAATACTTATTTTCGTGCAATCGCAAGCGAAGTCAGTATTTCGCGTTCTTAGCACAGTCCGCGAAATTTAATTTCGCGGCCGTTACCCATAGCAACTTATTTTTTATTGAATACCAACAAATACATAAGTACTTATATTATTTAGGATGAATATTAACATTAATTGTACAGTTTGTATTATTACTTATATTTACTCAAGAAGTTGAATCAAGAATTGTCAAAATATTTTGTATATATTGAAACACATCATTTCTATAGCACACGGAGACATTGTTAAATAAATTGAGCTTCTCTTGATTTAAGAGCAATAATATATTAATTTACTTTTATCTAGTTTAATAATTTTAACGATTGCACGGAAAATAGTGTGTATGCCATGGCCGCGAAACTTTTTAACGACCTCAAGATTATCTTGCCTTGGCCGCAAGCGGCCTCGACGATAACTTTCTGTTCTTTAGGTACGTTAAAAAGATATTTCGCCGCCTAAGCATACAAATAATTTTTTTTTCTGGAAATGTTCTAGAAGCAAGCATAAAAGGTAACCTAATGCAAATAAACAAACCCTTCATTTACGTAACCTGAATTAAATTACCTAGCCGCCTCTACTCAAAACCTTTTGACCCTTTAGCTATTCTAGCGCCACTAATTTAACACGCTTCGACTGACACTTTTTATATACAGAGTGTGTGTGCCTTATATCTAGACTCCATGCATAATGTTATGAGAACCCTTGAGATCCAATTTCAACCTATAGGTATGTCCATTTAGGTACGTCAAAAGATTTTTGGTTGAAAATTGACAATTTTTTTGTTGCCCTGTATAAATGTATTATTTTTTGAAGTGATCGGAAAAAAAAGGTTCAGAATTTGAAACTCATTGGTTGGTTATAACGACGCACTTCTATCTTACTTTGTTGAGTTAATAATCACGTTTAAAATGTGTCAGTTTCGCCCTGTACAATAAGATATTCTTGACTGGTCTATAGCAACCACATCTCGCGTTTTCATCTATCGTACAGTTACAACAAAAATCGAATGTTAGAAATCTCAAGACAGAAGGGACTCTGTAAAAGTGGTGTTTTATTGCCACCCCAGAGACATCTTCTACAATAAAATTTCGTACGCGACATGCTTTGATAAATGTCGGGCTTTTCCGGTATTCCTCGATAAGAAAAAGAAGTTAATAGTATCTTTCCAGAATATTTTGATACTCTAACCGTAGTCTACTTATTTTTCCAGATTTTCTCTCTTAGTTCACTCAATGTTTCAAAGTCACGATTTTTATCTCGGTGATTTATATAAAAATTACAGTACAAGAATACATTCGAAGTGAGAAATTATTTAATGGTGCTGATCGATTTTTGACAGGAATAAAAGTCGGTGTCGTCACCGTCTCCGCGTTAAGCGGGATTTATAGTTTGACGTACTGTAAACGTAGACGCACTGTGAAAAGATGAACTATAGGATTTACGTACCTTGTTTATAAAGGAACTTAAGTGCATGACGTAACGTAAGGGGAACGGACTGGAACGGAAGAGTTGGCCAACTTTTATCTTCTTACAATGCGTTCTTACGTCCGGCCAATCAAAGGAAATAATTTTGTGTGATGTCAGCGTGGCTATCAGCTGTCATTTAATGTTGCGTTTTTGAATGTTTCATAGATTGGCATAGATATCCTTTGTTTACTGTTTAGTTTAGCGTCGTTTTTCGAGTTTGTGCTTGTCGACACTTTTCCAATGCTACTGCACAATAGTAGTCCCACGGCTCCAAGAAGAATATCTTCATGTATTTCGTAATCCATTGTGATTCAAACTATATAAATATTTAGATTATAATACAAAATTTAAAGCCCAAAACAACATAGGACACAGGCTGTAGATGATTTATATAATTTCTAGGTTAATTTTAATGTCGCGAGTATGTTACCTCTGCCCATGCGCAAAATTTCCGTTCCGTTTATTTATAACGGAAATTTTGCGCATGGGCAGAGGTTACGTATTCGCGACATTCAAATTAAGCTAGAAATTATACAAATCATCTACAGCCTGTGTCCTATGTTGTTTTGGGCTAATATCAGGAAATTCTGTAGTTAATTTCAAACTGAGAGAAAGAGACTTTTCTTAAATTAAAATGGGCTTAACAAAAAAAGGTCTCACATTTTACCCTTCGGGGTACTCTTTGTATCCACCCTATGAAAAGTACTACATCGTTAATATGATTTGTGAAATGTATTCCTAATACAGGAAATGGTTAGGGTAGGCTTATGAAAAATAGTAAATTATCGCTTCGCTTCGAACAGAAGGTCACGAAACAGTCAATATCGTCCTGGACCCGTATCTGTTCGTACGAATGAATTCACACGAATCGAACGGTACTCGAAAATTCAAATACCGATATCTTCCAAATACAGTGGAGAACAACTTTGTAGATCTTACATGTGTCAATTTTTAGGTAAAGTGTAGTCTGGAGTAGTGTAAAAAGTACGTGACAGGAAGAAGATTACATGTAGTTTGTGTTTATTTCCATTTTGTGTATCAGAAAACCTTTTTGTCGTATCTTCCGCCATTTCCTGAGTATCTTGCAAATCATCAATTAATTGATGCATAAAAGCTTCATCTGCGTTCAGTTTTGTTTAATATTATTTATCAAAAAACTTAGTAAGCATAATGATGGCTATGAGTTCTCTATCTCGCTATATCCACAGGTTATGTTTGATGTTTATTTGTTTTTATGACGTTCTGCGCAAGACTCTACTCGCTTACTCCCATGTGGGACTGATACGACTGATAAATTCATTCGTTTGCAAGTCGAACATTCGAGATTTCAAAGATACTGCTCGAACATAACAAATCCACTCCCATCACATGAAATACGTGGGAGCATTTGGTCGAACGTTCAAAGATATGGCTCCTGGAAGTTTTATCAAAAAGGGTACCACAGAGTGAGGCAGCTGGTTATTCTCGAAAAACTCAGTTTTTAAGTTATTTAAGTTTAATCGAGTGGGGCCCAAATTAGGTTCAGCCTACTTCGTATAAGTAAAAGTGTGAATTAAAATAAATGGAATTAGGTTTAATAAATTGGAATGAGTATAATTCTAGTTATTAACGAATCTACAACTTGATTTCTGAATTTTAGTAATTATATTCCGAGTAGTACGATAAACAACAACTTCGTTGAAGGCCAGTGGTCCTATAGAGCTGTTTTCGAGTTATGAATCATCGTAATGACCGACGAATGAACACCTTCTCCAGACCTCATTAATCAATGGATAGGGGTCAAATTGGAAGTGAAGCTTTTTAAAGTGCACCAAATGCTACCCCGCCACTCAAACTGTCATCTTGGTTCACGGAATAGTGACAGCAGAGCATTGAGAGTTAGTGATTTGTGTAGAAAATTTGTTCATTGTGTATACCGGGTATTTGAAGGTGAAGGCGTGTTTGCTGCTAGGATATATATGTCTGTATGATAGGGTGACACTCTGTAACACTTCGTTTCCTTCTTACAGGAAATTTGGTAGGCAACCATATGTTCGACCTTTTTGAGCTCGTCTATTGGTCAAGCGAAGATTATTCGGGTTTGTGGTGGAGTTTAGGTTGGTAACCCTTCGTTGAGAAAGGTTGTAACGGAGGTGTCTTCCGTTTTTTCCGTTTTACCTGTTAGAGAAATAAGTCGTTTTCAAAAAAAAGTTGATCCTGTGCATTGTGGCGTTGTTGAAGTGTGGAGTTGTTAAGCTATCCTTATGGGGGGATTGAGCCAGGAATGAGATCGTTCATAATGAATGAGTAAATATTTTAGGGACAAATTTGTTTTTCTTTAGTTACGTATCTTGTATATTCATGAATTATTCGCTACAGCTATAGCGGGGTATTTTAAGTTATAATCATACAGAATCGTTGTACTTTTAGTTATTTTTCAGGATTGTACTTCTTGCATTATACATTTAATTTGTATTAGAGATGCAATAAACATTATTCTATTATATTCCTTTTGAGGGGAT
This sequence comes from Lochmaea capreae, assembly GCA_949126875.1. Lineage (NCBI taxonomy): Eukaryota > Metazoa > Arthropoda > Insecta > Coleoptera > Chrysomelidae > Lochmaea > Lochmaea capreae. The sequence continues at coordinate 10,988,108 of OX421401.1, forward strand.
TGAGCCAGGACAGTTAAAATTTTTGAGGTTCGATATTGAAGTTTTTGGAAAGAAAAATCGACTCGAAAACCGTTGTTACGGATTAAAAAGCAAAGAAGGAGTTCCATCCACCATAACTGATAAGATAACCGAGGTAACTATTTTCATTTCGATATATTTTCTCGACAAACTTTTCGTTATGGTTCAAGGGGCTCATGTCCGAAAAACGTGTTTACTGATGATATTTTAATTTTTGGGTTCTAGTACGTGGCGATTTCTTCGATGGGAAACCATTTTTTTTGGTGTGGCTCTTTTTGCTGAGTTGCATTCCTGACGGTTGCCGTTTTTTTTTTCGTTACTGAGGGGCTCTTCTGAAGTCTCTTTCGGGGAGTTTTTTTTTCCTTCTCACGAGACGTCATCGTTCCACTGGGAGTTTTATTTATTTTTATTATTAAAAAGTTATGTGTTCAATTTTTGACTCTTTTTGATTTCTCAGAATACTTTAACTTTTGTTTTATTTCATGTTTTAATTATAAGTTCGTAACGGTAAGCGTATTGGCCAAGATTTTGTGAGCCTATTCTTCATATAAATGTATATTAACCTATGTATTTTAGTAAATTGTCACCAAGATTTTTTTCATAGGAAAAGTTCCGGTAACTTAACCTGGATTTCTATTTAGTTTTGGTTTTGTGTGGGGTGGACCTATTCCAATGTATATAGGTCAAACTTTTATATATATATTATATATAAATCAAAAATGGAGTCGAATTAATTTTTATTCAATCGGTTCGCATTCTGGGACAGCTGTTTCGGCTGATGAAGCCAGGCTATCGAACCGATTGAACCAAAAAAGGAAGGATCGATTTTCATTCTCCCCCCTCGAGGGGAGCGGGCCGCTATAGGCTTTCCGGAGCCTCTTCAGCCAACATTGGAAGGAATAAGGATTGTTTTTGGTTCAAGGGATGGGAGTGGAAGGAACGGTGGTAGGTGCCTGAGAGGTGTGTACTGACCCAGGATTCGCAACAACTAACGCATTAGTGTCGCCATCTACGAATGCAAAGTCGAAAATGGATGTGGAGAAGGTATCGGTATTACAGCTGTACCAGGATGCGAACCGATTGAATGAAAAATTAATTCGACTCCATTTTTGATTTGTTTCTTTTTGTCTACTAGACATGAGTGGAGTTGGTGGTAGAAAAACCAGCAAAGTTTGGTCGGCCATCTATGTACAACAAGACAAACCTCTTGCGTAGTGGCTGTAATACCGATACCTTCTCCACATCCATTTTCGACTTTATATACATATATATATATACATTCGTTGATATGGATTTTATTGTCAATCAATTTATTTAGTTTCTCTTGTAAAAAACCCTTCTCCTACCAGTAATAGATTTTGTGGGTAATATAATATTAATTTTTTTTATATTTATTTTATCAATACATTAAATTAGAGTACGAGATTTTCCTTTGAGGAAGATATATCTCTTCTCCCCTATTTTTCTGATTTTTCAGGGGAAAGTTGAAGCTTGGGCAAAATCAGATGGCGCTCTATTTCCCAGAGGAATTTTAGGATATCCGCAGGCTTCAACTTAGGTATACCCTAGGACTCTGAATTGCGGTGCAATTCACAAGTATGTGGATGGAGGTTTCGTCTTCCATGCCACAGAATCTACATTCTTCTCCCTTCACTATTTTGAGCTTTTTCAGGCGCCCGTTCAGGCGGCAATATCCCATTAGGATCCCTGCTAAAACTCTTTGTGCAGTTTTACTTTGACTTATGCATTCAGCTGCTAGGATAGTAAATTCGTACCGTCAAATGTATTCAAGATAGAGGATTTGAAAGAAAATGGTTTAAGATTATGCCGAAGCTATTGGTAGCATTTTAATAATTTTGTATGAAAATTTTTCCATCCAAGAAAATGATTTGACTTTCATAGAGGGCGCCAGCTGTACAACTCGTACTTAGTAGTTTCAAACGTCATTTTCTTAAGTAATGCTGGTACTAACTGTGTAACGGATGCCCTCGATAATAGTCGAAATACATCATTGGAATTTTTCCAATTTAGAACTCTGTTTTCCGTTAGAAAAAAAAACGCTTATGTTATTGGCGTTATAAGCGCAATCAAATAAAATGGTGAAACAAATTATTGGCTTCTATTTAACAGACAAAAATAAATTGAAAATATTCGAACAACCCCGTTTGTTAGCCCAGTCTGTATGCACTCGAATAAAAACGCAGTATCACCTTCACCTCCACTTACCTTTCGCTGACATTTCATTTGCTGTTAGACGTATACTTGTCGAAAGCTTGCTTGAAAGTGAGAAGAGCAATCATCGCGTCCCAATTTTTCCAACGTGTATATGCATTCTTATCTCCTCATCGTTTTTTCGAGTGGATGGTGGATATGTCGTTTTAGTTCGGATTCGCGTAAAGCTGGATTTATAAAATCTGTTGTTCGTTATTCGTAGCTCGGGATTCCCGCTTTTCGGAAATAAAGCATTTATCTCATACACATGCGTTTGTATACGGTTGTTGTCGTGCTGTCGTCGTTTACACCTAACCACTTCACTTGATATATGCCAATCGTGTCAAACTCCACATATTTTGATACCTGATCTGCTGTTAGAGAACTGATTACTGTCTCTCTTTCTTGGTATATTGATACAAAAACTAGAAACAACAACAGAACCTAAATGATATGTCACGTCAATTTTTCTGTCGTTTGCCATGCGTCACCTCTGTGACCAATCAAATTTCAACATCATCAACAACAACAAACCGATATTAATTGGTCTGCTCGGAAACAACTGTGAATAACGACGAGCAACGAACAACGGGAACAACCGAGTTTATAAATCCAGCTTAGGGTGGGTAGGTATTATTATAACTATTTTGACATATAACTAAAAGTTAACTTGTCACATGTTATAGTTAACTTCAAAATGTCGGCGTTAACTATGTCGGGTGGAAGAGATATCGATTAAAGTTAACTTTGTGGAAAAACCAGGTTTCCGTGATTTTATCATAGAGATACTACAGATAGAGGCAACAAGCCATAGGCCACCATGTAAGTGGGAATGTCCGTCCGAACTCCAGTGAGAGAGAAAGAGACAGATGATCAGAGGTTTTTCTGTCTTTGTCTGTATATATAACATGCGTTTTATTAGCCTAAACCTCTGACTTTCTATCTCTGACATGCTGACGGGTTTCGAGCTGACTTTTTGCCTCTATCTGTAGTATCTCTATGGATTTTATAGTTGCTCTATTCTGTCCATAGAGATAATACAGATAGAGGCAACAAGCCAGCTCGAACCCGTCAGGCTGTAAGAGAGAGAGAAATTCGGAGGTTTAGGCTGTCTGTTTCTAATAGTGCGCATACTATATACACAGACAAAGACAAAAAAACCTCGGATCGTTTGTCTTTTTCTCTCCCGCCAGAGTTCGGTAGGACATTTTCCCTTAGGCAACGGCCTATGGCTTGTTGCCTCTATCTGTAGTATCTCTATGATTCTGTCGGTTCTGTCAACAATTTGTCATTTATAACCTTAATTAATTATATTGTGAATATTTTGATTCTTTTTACTTTGTTTTCTTTGAATTTTGCAATGTTAGCAAACGATATCCAAGACATTTTTTTGAGATTTCATCCCAAGTAGTTTCTTTATCTTTCCACAAAACAGTGTCACTTCTTTTCCACTCCACCACGTCCTTAAATTCTTCCACCAATGATAGAAGAGATTCAATTTCCTCACTGGAAAAGTGTATGGCTTGTCTATCCATTCAGACTGTTGAATTTGGGAACAAATAAAATAAAAATTTGACACCGGGAACGAATACACCAAACACACATAACAAAACAAAACTGGACCATAGAAATCAAAATGTCAAAACTCTAGGCTATTCTTCTTTTTATTTTAAAAAAGAAACTTTTATAAAACTGACATTTTAAAACCTAAAGTTAACTTGACTGTTAAATTCAAAGGTAACTTCAAGACATGTTTATAATAAAGGAGTTTAGTCTAGGGTCAGTGTTGTAACGTGCTCTTTTTATTCTTTTACAGTTCCATTATAATTATACGTCTGATAATATTCTATTTCTCAAGTACTCGTAAATAGTGTTGCATACCTTAAGTTCCAAGTCTATTGGTTGCTGTAAATAGTGTCGCATACCTTATTTTGGCAAGATTCGTTCGTTATTGTCTAAGGCATTTTTATTGATGACTGGAGATTGAGTAAGGTGAGGCTAACTATCAACACGGACGAACGCGATTTTTAGTGTTGAATGTAGACTCGCGAATATTCTTGTGGGAAGTCAGTTCGGTGTCATTTTGTGATTTCCGGCATTGGAAGAGGTTGTTGGTTTTTGGAGGTGATGTTAACAAGTGAGCTGAACTCCACGGTTTTACTATCATATCTGGCTGTATTTGGGCCATCTTAATTGGATTTTGAAGCAAAACCATTTTATTTTTAACTTGACCATTCTGTCTTACCTCAGTGGTTGATATTTTTGGATTTTGGTGTCAAGTTAGAATTACCGCTTGCGGGATTTATTTGAGGGAAGCCATTGTCGATTAGCAGGTGCCGTTCCATAACCGAACAGTGTTTGACTTAAAACCCTATAACATCTAGGTGAGTCGATTATTTTGTCTATATTTCATGTGTACTATCAACGTAATTGCTGTGAATCAATTAATTTCGATCATTTTAAACTATAAATTCGTGTCTACTATAACTCTCTTTAAATTTTCATTTTTTTTATGTAAAACGTTTAGTATATTTTATTCTATCAATTTTTACTGTAACTCACTCTTACTTACTTTGAATTGGAGATGTAAGTATTTACTAGTAACTTCCGTAAGCTCTTCAGTTTATAAGTAAAACTTAAGGTACTTTATTTTATTGGAAATTTGCAACGTTATTCGCTTTGAACACTGTTATATTACTTTACTGTGATTTGATCTGTATGTAATTTTAGTAGTAACTTCTACTTTGGTATATTATTTTGGTAACTGAATTTTAATTCAATTTTGACTTTTGATTGTTGTTAAAGCCACTTTAAAATAGACTTTTTGTAATTTTCCTTTCTAATCAAATTGTGAATTTTAATTTAACTTTGGCTTTTAAGTGTTGTTGAAGTTACTTTCTTATTGATTTTTTTTTGTAATTTTCTCTTCTAATTAAATTGAATTATCTAGGGTTTTTTTTTTATCCTGGAGGATCCATCCCTGTATTCATCAGGAAGATCTACCTTTTCCTAGTTATTGGAGGATCCCAACTTCAGCAGTTCATCTGAAAGTTCAACCATACCACCATACTGAGCATCTAGAACGCGCTCAAAAGAAAAGGAAGAAAAGGTTCACACTCCGAAGTGACTTCAGAATCAGATAAGCTTATCTAACTATAGTTTTATTTATTTGGTAAACTAAATTTAGTGTGATCACACGTACGCTATATACGAATTATTTTTTTTTCTTCTATCCTATAGGATTATCTCTTTGTACGTAATATTGTATTTATGTGGACATAATTTTGTTCTAAATTTGTTAGACAAGTTCAACTTCACTTGATTCATTTGTTTTGTTAAGTAAAGTAATTTAACGTATTTCCATCATAGTTTTATTTATTTGGTTCACCATATATTTTTATATTTTTTTTTTTGGGTAACTTATCTTGTGGCTCTGCTAGTGCCTACAAGACCTAGGGGTTTCCGGCTTGAACCGTCTAAGCCGGTGGCGCGGCTCACTTTTCTTTCTACCCTCTACGGCTGAGCTCGGGCATAATTTGCCAGTAGAGAGACCGCTAGTGGGGTCTAAATAGGTAACTACAAAAAAACGTGGCAGTGTGGCCAACAAAAAGTGGTTTTTCTGACAAGAATGACAGTTAATGTCTACCATTCAAACCATAAGATTCTTGCAGGTTTTTTATCATTACGAACATCTATATTGCTTCATTAAAACAATGAATACATCCCCGAAGCTCAAAATAGTGGAGGAAGAAGAATGTAGATTCTGTAGCATGGAAGAAGAAACCTCCATCCACATACTTGCGAATTGCACAGCAATTCAGAATCCTGGAGCACAGCACCTAGGAGATTATTGGATAGAAAAAGGACATTTACCCAAGTTGAAGCCTGCAGATATCTTAAAATTCCTCAGGGAAATAGGACTAAAAGAGCTACTAGTCTCTGGGACGTTCCTCGGGAACTAAGTTGAAGTAAGGGGGCACAATAGATATTTTAGGTCCCAGTGAATGTCACTTCATCATACATACACCCCCGAAGCGTGAATACTAAAAATTGAAATGACGTTCCAGCTGAAAACTCAACTCATCAGTGGCCAATCATTCTAGGAACTTTTGGCAAGTCACAATTTCATTTCTGTCATTATGTCACTAGTTATGTCAGATGTCAGTGGAAAAGGAATAAGAAGAATAAAGAGATACAACTAACTAGAACTACTACAAAAGTCGACGATTGAACGAATATCAACAAAAACAAATAAAACTGACATCTGACATAACTAGTGACAGAATAACAGAAATAAAATGGTGATATGACAAAATATTCTAGAATTATTAGCCACCGATGCGTTGGATAAAAACAAGGATAAAAAACCTGCAAAAATCTTATGTTTTGAATGGTAGACATTAACTGTCTTTTTAATTTTTGTTGGCCACACTGACCTTAGATCAGAGGTTTTCCCGTCTTTGTCTGCGCGCTATTAGAGAAAGATAGCCTTAACCCCTCCGACATCATCTCTCTCTTAGGTGCTGACTGGTTCCGAGGTGGCTTGTTGCCTCTATCTGTAGTATCTCTATGGCTACAACTAACATTATCTGTTCTTGCTTAAATCACTTTTTCATCTTAAGAGGTATGCCTGAGTTTTGATTCAAAGGGGTATGGCAGCCTCACAACACCTGGGCCTCATTAAGCCATTCCTGCATCCTCCCAAAAGTCCCACTAAGTACGTCCACCATCCTATGGTTTTAACTTATTTGATAACATTCTCAAGAGAAACTTCTCTTAGCATGGCTAGTGTAAGGAATCCAGATTCATTATCTTAAGGTTAAAGTTGGTTTTGTTTGATCTATAATCACGGACAAATAAATAGCTATGATGGTATTTTAATTTACTTAAGAAATGATATTCAGTTTGAAAACAAAATTGTGTCTATTGGTAACTTTAATTTTCTTGAAATAAAAATAGAAAATAATGAGAAAGAAAAAACTTTTTTTTTATCCGGAATTTACCTATACCTTTTAAAAAGGTTAATATTGTAGAAATACTTACCGATAACAATGAACTCTTAAAAAGTGAAAAAGAACTAGCGGAAGCTCTTAATCTATACTTCTTTAAAGTTGGAGAAAATCTGGCATCCAAAATACATACTCCACCATCACCAGTATCTAAACACAGAAACAAATATTTTTATTATCTAAAACAGATTAACTATAAAAAGATTGCAAACCACATATTTACTTTAACCTTACTTCCCTTATAAATATACCCACACGTATCAAAACTTGTTTAGACCATGTATTTTTGAAAACAAAAAGCCCTAATCTATACGGTAACATTCTAGCCATTAAACTAGTCTTACATTACAGCCTTTTTGCAGCAACTTTATTGCAGGCAATATAAATTGCATGCAAAATTAAAATCCAGTCTTCTTACATTTCAGCCTATTTGTTGCAACTTTCCAAGATTTTTTTGACTTTTGACATTATTATTATCACATTAGAAAATTCACTTTAAAAATGAATACAGAAAAAACAAAAGTTTTACTTCTGGCAATCACTACTACTGCTGTTCTTGCCACTTATATAAAAAGGCGGATTGAAAACAGGAGGAATAGATCTTGTTGGAACAAACCATGGTTAAATAAAACAATGGGAAACTTAGGAATTACAAACGAATTCAAAGATTGTAACGACTTGAAAGCCTTTAAAAACTACTTGAGAATGGATGAGCCTACATTCGATAAGTTGTTTGAAAGAATTGAGCATCGAATAAAGAAAACTGATACTTTCTTTCGAAACATTCTTCTTCTATTATTTATAGTCGGCCATTATACCGAATTACCAACACAATAATTATGTTGTCAAAATCTAAAATCACTAAAAATATGTAGAGTTGCGCGTGAATAACCTTGAAAATTAGGAACATTTCTATATTTTTCAAGCCTGAAAGTTGCAGTGAAAATGGCTGGAACGCATGCGCAATTATTATTCAAAAAAGGCCAGCAATTAAATTGCTAGCAATTTCTTTAAAAAGGCTGTAATGTAAGACAAGTATAACGTCTGATTTGATGATTATCGATCACAAAGCCACAATAGTTAGTTTAAAATTAGATGAGTTTTCCATTTTAAAAAAAGTAAGAAAAAATTTTATTGGATACATAAATTACGATACTTTAAAAAAAAAATTCAATACACTTGACTGCCGACTGGAACCATTTTACAATATAAATAAATGATGTAAATTTAAAAACCCAACATTTTATTGGCTTAGTTTGTGAAAGCATTGCGTAGAGTACTTATACCAAGAAAATAAAACGAGATCAAGTGAAAAGGAAAGATTGGATTTCGAAGGGCATCATTAATTCAATTGCTACTAAAAATCAATTCTAAAAAGAGATTTTAGCGAATCGAAACCCTATCACCAATGAAAACTATACTAAATACCGGAATAAGTTAAATCGAATTATAACAGAAGCTAAAATAAATTTTTATAATAATAAAATAACTAAAAATAAGGATAATACAAAAAAATTTTGGAAAATTGTAAAGAAATTGATATACCTGAAAAAAAGTTTAATATTGTAGAAATACTTACCGATAACAATGAACGGGTCCGTTGAACTATACGGAGACACGAATTTTTGAGTGATTTTGAATGTTATCCGTCGAAAAATTTGCGGGTTACACATAATTTACAGAGAAAAATCAAAAAAAAGATTTTTTTTCACCACTTATACCATCACTTTTTGGCCCGATATTTTATACAAAAAACAGTTTAAATGTATCGCACTGTAGAGGAAAGTGATCAAGAATATTTGTATTCTCGCTAACTATGAAAAAAATTCAGTTAGTTTCTTCATAGCATCATATAAATTACCACTTTTATAAATACATATTTAAAAGGCAACCAATTTGTATGTAAATAATTTTAATGACAGAATTGACAGATATCTTTCCGTGAAACGTAATGCGTAACCAAAACCATAAATCTGAATATGCATTCTCTAAAATTCCTTTTTCATCTTTCAATGTAAATGAAATTATAAATTTTTAGGTCATTATAAAAGATAAAATTGTTTATACCATATAATTTTCAAATAAATATCACGTTTGGGTCATTTTATTTTATACTTTATACCATGAAACCATAACTTGAAAATTTATATCAGTATATAAATACAGATATACAACCAACCAAACAAAACAGAATAAAATCCTTTAAGCATGGTTGCCAGCTGTAATCGACTACTTGAGAATCATGGTATTTTTCTACATTATTATTAAGATGCGGTTAAATTGAAGGGGAATGCGTGAACGCATTCCCCTTCCCATTTTGGAAAAATATCCAATACTTTGTAACGCGCATATCAAGATTCAAGAAGGGGAAGGGCGAATCCAATGATTATATTCCGTTCCCCTTCTTGAATAACATATTATATATTTACAATAATGATCCATTTTTTCAACCATTGCTAATAATGTTATCTGCATAATATTTCAAAAAGAAAATAAGGAATGTCATGATTCTTACGTAAACGATTACAACTGGCAACCATACATATATGAACAGAATGTGCTATAGATTTCAATGTTGCGGGCAAAGGTAACGAGATTTAAACCGTTCGAATTCAAACATAACAAACAGTAAGAGAAAGAAATATATTTACTACAAATCTGGTGTATATTTGTGGTTACCACCGATTTTTTCACGGGTGTTACACCCTACTGCTTACGGTAGAGCTTGTCTGTCATTTGTCATTGGAATTAATTGTTTTCATGCAAATTTGCAGCCTTTCAAATATGTATTTATAAAAGTGGTAATTTAAATAATATGATGAGGAAAGTAACCGAAATTTTATTACAATTAGGGAGAATACATATTGTTGATCACTTTCCCGTACAGTGAGATACATTTAAACTGTTTTTTGTATAAAATATCGGGCCAAAAAGTGATGGTATAAGTGGTGAAAAAAAATCTTTTTTTTTTATTTTTCTCTCTAAATTGTGTGTAACCCGCAAATTTTTCGACGGATAATATTCAAGTGAGTACTATCGATTTTTCGTATAATAAGTCAAAAATTCGTGTCTCCGTATAGTTCAACGGACCCCAATGAACTCTTAAAAAGTGAAAAAGAACAAGCGGAAACTTTTAATCTATACCTACCTCTCTAAAGTTGGAGGAAATCTGGCATCCAAAATACCGGAGTCGTCTAGTTCCTCGCACATTAACAGGTAGGTTTAAAATTTGTGTTCAGTTCCTCGCAGCATACGAAGGGTAAGGGATTAGGTATCAGGTAGCAAGGTCCACAATGACAGTGCGAGGGATTTTGATTAGGTAATATTTACATATTGCTAGTAAATGTTTCAATACTGCATCACGTCCATTGAAAATTATTATAATAATCTGTCAATTACACAATTCAATTTTTCGATTCGGATTAGGGTAGGGGGTAAGGTAGAGTGGTTTTGGTTGGGTTATTATTGAAAATTATTATAATAATCTGTCAATTACACAATTCAATTTTTCGATTCGGATTAGGGTAGGGGGTAAGGTAGGGTGGTTTTGGTTGGGTTATTATTGAAAACTCACGAATGCATAGATACATTTTCCCTAATGTTAGGAACATAGCGGAAGAAATATATAAATAAATAAAACAATAGTGTGAGGAACTGCAGACCTGTCTTAATCCTACCCTCCGTTCGAAAAGGGATTAACGCAGGTAGATGCGAGGAACTGCATCACGTCCCAAAATACATACTCCACCATCACCAGCATCTAAACACAATTCTACACTAAATTCCTTCTTTTTGGAACCTACCGATACTAAGGAAATTGCAGAAATTATAAAAACACTAAAAATTAAAAAATCACCAGGTTATGACAACATCAGATGTGAGACAATCAAGAAAATAGGAAACGAAATTGCCTTCCCACTTACTCATTTGATTAATGCAATATATGAAACTGCAATTTTTCCAGCTGAATTTGAAAAATCGGTTGTAATTCCTGTTTTTAAAAAGGGAGCCAAAAATAAAATGAATAAATACCGACCCATTTCCTTGATTACCACCTTTGCTAAAATTTTAAGAAGAGCATTGAAAACTAGATTGGATAAATACATCACTCAATCAATTATCAGCCCAAATCAATACGATTTCCAAAATGGTTTGTCTACTGTCGATGCAGCTTGTCTCTTAGCAAATGTTTTATATAACAACATAGACAATAGTTTACCGACAATCTGTGTTTTCCTTGAAGGCCAAGGCCTTCGACACTGTATGTCATGTACAGACTTTAAATCTATTTGGAAATTATTTAAACGAGAGAGCTCAATCAGTTGAAGTGCAAAAATATATAAGCTCTGATAAAGTCGTCAAATTCGGGGTCCCACAGGGTACCATTTTTGGACCTGTCTTATTTTGCTATATATTATCAAATTAATAACTAGGATCGAAATTAAAGGAGAAGTGATAAGTTTTTCAGACGATATATTAATCATATATTCAGAAAAAAGTTGGAAAAATGTGAAATAGCTTTGCGAAACGGATTTAAATAACGTTTCCGATTGGTTTTCCCATAAAAAACTGACAATTAATATGGAAAAAACAGTGGCCATTCCATTTGCCAGTTATTCGAATAGTTTACCAGATTTCACTGAACTTACCATCACTAATTATGGACATGATTATAAATAATGCAAATACTAGCACATCATAATTACCTTTCTGTCCCGCCTTTTGTTTTAAAATTTGATTTTCGAAATTTTTCCAGCCAAACTTAATTATCAAAATGATAATCTAACCACAAACCTAAACTCAATTAACCAATGTAGGTAAAAACTAATTAATCCATATTGAGGAAAATGTGGAAATTTTTAAATAGAATGCAAATTATCTTTTCGACCTTTGACACAAGTCAGTAAATAATAACTGCTTTCGTCAGCCTAATATTAATTGCATCAATATTATCTGGAAAAAAAACGCTTTAAAATGCAAATTAATTCTGGAAAGGGTGAGTTGATTTGATTATAATATATTCAACAGTGGCTGTGTATTTACAAAAAGCAAACAATTAAATACAAATAATAAAACTAGACGCCTCAAAAACGGGCTAATAACTTTTTAAAACAAGTTTTCCGGTTTGCTACCAAAAATACGATGTGCTATTTTTTCTGTTTTTGGCACATCATTCGATAATTTTTCGTTGGTATAGAAACTTTGAACATGGGCAGATTAATCTTAGCGACGATCCAAAAACCGGTCCACCAACAATAAAAGTCACCCAGGAAAGCGGAGATGCAGTACTTAATCTGATCCAAGAAGATCGACATATCACATATATTGGAATTGGAGCATCTTTTGGGTATTTCAAAGACCACAATTCAAAAAATTTCTGACAAAGAAGTATCTGTAAGGGAATCAGTTTCTCGTTGGATACTGCATCTGCTGACGGAAGAGCAGAAAGCAATGAGAGAGAAGCAATGAGAGTCAAAAACTCTAAAACGGTTTAACACAGGAAACTTAATAACTATATTTAGTATTTTCAGTGGTAACTAATCCTGGATTTACTCTTATGAACCCGAAAGTATTTGATTGATACAACAATTTCTCTGTAAGAGCAAAAAACTGTTACTGTTTCGAAAAACCAACCTCTAACGACGAATGATCCTCGACCAAGACAATGCAAATTCTTACACATTTTGAAAAACAATTCGATCAACACTTTCAAAAACTTTATTTCGAATATACCAACAAGCTTCCAGAATTGGTTCCAGAGGATATTCTCTCCGTGGAGATAGTATTTAAAAGTTATCTAGTGTTTTTTTAGCTCTAAAAAATATAAAAGTCGACCCTCGTAAAATAATTTTTCCGCTTCACCAAACTGAATAATCGTGTAAATCGTGTTTTTTTAAAAACAAAACACTCGCGAGCAAATGAAAATAAGAATGTATTTTGTATAAATCACATTATTTTTTTATTTCCGCTAAAATAAACTGTCCCAAACTAATAACTTCAAGAAATTAGGTTTCCTAAAAAAACATTTGCAATTGGGAAGAAAAACAGCTATGCTACGACAATTTTATGAAAAACCATTTCTTCGTTTATCCATTCGTTGGGTTGTGATAAACAGCCCAGGCACTTGAACTGAATTTTATATAATTTTCCATGTTATCTACTACCATTCCATGAGATTCGTGTAATGGTTGTATTATTTGCTTCCGTCTGAGTCCTTGTTAGTTTTCAAGGAAGCAGAGTACGTGAATAGATGTTTAATCTAATCACAGAATTCACATTTTCTGCACATAATAAATTCACTAACTGCCCATTTTGTGCGGATGTTTCCTCAGGATGCAGTGTCCAGTTATACCAGGTCGGTAGCTGTCTTCAAATGTCTCTTACCCAGTTTCAACAGCCTGGTTGAGAGTTCTTTGTCTACCTTGTTCTTGAGTAAACTCTTTGCATGGAGGTGCTCTTGTGTCAACCACCATTTTACTTAGTGTTCACTTTCTAGTTAGTTTCTGATATCCCCTCTTATGCAATCTTTTGAGATTCCTTTGAACGGTTTCGGACCTATGAAACCTTCTTTAGAGCCTTCTTCAGCTAACTCACTCTTGCTAAGGTCCTTTTGGGCAGGATCGCCATAATAGTGGATTAAAAGTTCTTTTGTACTTTTGCTATTAATTTATTATTGTAAAATCACACTTTTACAAATACCTTCACTAGTACCAAGCATGCCATGTCAGAATTAATATTTATCGTATCATAAACATCGAGTTAATATTTAAACACAAAATCTAATATTATAATCAACCTATATTTCGAAAGAACATCTATAAGTAATTTTTTACAGTTTTGAATGAAATCACGTACCGATACTACTCGTGTCTATGTTTATTAAATAATCTAAATGTATTTTAATTTAATTGTTAAGTTAGCTAACTATTAAAATTAGTACAATGATCTACAGAGGGTTTACACAACCAGAAGATCAAGTCATCCACAAGTAGGTTCTATAAAAGTGGTGAAAGTACTCCACCTTGAGGACATCATTCAGTTCCATTAATTTTTTTCTAGTGATTTTCTTTTAACGATCAAAAATTTTAAAAATCTAGTTTTCTTATAAACAAATCCTTTCCCAGTGAAGTGACAGATATCCTTACTGTTTTTTTATGCAGAATCATTCCCTGGAATAATTTTTTTGCAAGCGACTCTGGCTGGTTGAAACCGCTTAGACAATCTTATAATTTAAAGAAATTGAGTTCTCCAAGAAAAAAAAATTTAAAATAAAATAAAAATACGCCACGGTCTTCCTATAAGTAATAATATTGTGTTCAATTAATTTAACTTTCTGAGAAACATAATGTTTGCGAGTAGAAAAAAAGGTGTACTGTGGGGTTCTTCCACATTCTGTAAATAGTTATTTGTATGCTTAGGCCGCGAAATACCTTTTTAACGTACGGAAAGAACAGTTATCGCCGAGGCCGTTTGCGGCCGAGGCAAGATAATCTTGAGGTCGTTAAAAAGTTTCGCGGCCATGGCATACACACAATTTTTCGTGCAATCGTTGAAATTATTAAACTAGATAATTGTAAATAAATATATCATTGCTCTAAAATCGACAGCAGTTTAATTTATTTAACAATGTGTGCTATGGAAATGATATGTTTCAATATATACAAAATATTTTGACAGTTCTTGCTTCAACTTCTGGAGTAAATATAAGTAATAATACAAACTGTACAATTAATGTTAGTATCCATCCTAAATAATATAAGTACTTATGTATTTGTTGGTATTCAATAAAAAATAATCCTTGTCTTTGTAGTATTTTAGAAATGTCAAATTTGGAAGTGATATTCAAATTTGGAAGTGACGTTTGGTTTCGCAGCCGTTGCTATGGGTAACGGCCGCGAAATTGAATTTCGCGGACTGTGTTGAGAACGCGAAATACTGACTTCGCGTCCGGTTGCACGAAAATAATGTTTTTTTGTCAGTGATTTCTGAAAAACGTTACTTGGACCCAAGAAATAATAATAATAATAGATTTATTGACTAAGATAAACAAAAAATAATAATCTGAATATTACAATAAGTATAGTATAAGTTTGGTCGGAAGGAATACTGATCAGTGAAAAAAGGAAAAAAAAAGGAAAAAAAAAAATATACCTACTATCTAAATAGACAGTACACTCTAAGTCTAAGTCTAAGTCTTAGGATAGATTGGTACATTGGTCATTAAAAATAAGTTTGGTTACTCTTTTCTTGAATACTGTTCACATTGTGAACATCTGTCCCAAAAAAGGTTTTGTTGTAGAGATATGGAGGGCTCTGTGCTGCTATAACTTTATGAAATAGGCATAGTGCATGTGATTCTCCATATTCAGCCAGTTTGCTATTTTCAGGGTGTTTGATATTTTACCAAATTTTCTAATTCCATAGGTAAGTCTTAGACAAGAGTTTTGCAATTTTTGTAATCTTCTCTGTTCGCCACTATTAAGACTGGGACCATAGACGCAGTCACAATAATTCACTAGCGAGAGAACTAATGTATCACACAGTTCTTTTTACAGATGACTATTTAAAACCTGTCTATTTGAAAATAATAATTTGAGTTATATTACTTTTGAAGGATAAGAGATATATGGTGATCGAATTTGAGTTTGTCATCTAAATAACGCTCCAAGTTTTTTGCGTAATTTATAGACGTTATTACGCTACCGTTGATTTTAATATTACAATTTAAATTTACCGCAGACCTCCTTTCAAAATGCAGAACCACTGATTTTGACGGATTCATCATTAGATAGTAATTTGAAGAAAGCTTCACCAACGCGTTAATATCCTCATTAATATTTTTTTCTGATTCTGCAATTAATAATGGATCAAAAAAGTAGTATAATTGTGTATCATTAGCGTACATATAAAAAGTGCAGTTTTTCAGAACCGATGTGAAATATCTATTATATATTTTATACAACAAAGGCTCTAGGATAGAACCTTGAACAACTCCACGATTTATATACCCAACGTCTGAGTGATTACCTGCTAGCATAACCTTTTGACTCCTCTCACTTAGATAATTTTAAAAAAAATTGGGACTAAAACCTATGTAGTAAGAAAAAGCTAAAAGTAATTGATGGTTTATCATATCGAAAGCCTTGCTATAGTCAAGTAATATTAACGCTTCGGACTTACCTTTGTCACGTTCTCTGAATATGTCGTCTGTGACATTTAATAGAGCAGTTCCGCAACTGTGTCCGGTTCTAAAACCCGAATGATTTTGGGGAAGAATATTATGGGTGGCTAGATGACAACGAATTTGCTGGTCTATAATTCTTTCTAGAATTTTGGATATTGTTGGCAAAATCGTAATAGGGCGTAGATCACTAAGGCATTCGGGAGAATTAACTTTTGGAATTGGTAAAACAAGGCATTGTTTCCAAACATGAGGAGAAACTGACATGCTTAAACAAAAATTGCAGATATGTGTTATGAATGGAATAATAAATGGACATACTAGCTGAAATAATGTGATGTTGACACTATCGGAACCATATGCCTGCGTTTTAATATCTAACAGGATTTTTGATATTTTTTCATCATTTACTTCCTTAAAGTTCAGCCTAGAATCTATTATATCTTTTACATTATTTGTGTAAAATTGTGATATTTCTTCATCTGGGGGATTGAGAATACTGGTAATACTTAGGAAATCATTATTAATAAGATTTGCATTTGTTTGAAAATTGAAAGTCACATTATAGTTTTTGTTGCCCAACAAGCTATATATTATTTCCCATTCATTTTCACCGTCTGAATTCAGAATATTTATTTGGGTGTATACCTTTTTCTCAACTGTTATTGCATTATTTGTATAATTCCTCAGCTGTGTGTAATAATTCCAATGAGCAAGAAGTATTTATGAAGAGCTTTATCACGTAATGCTATCATTAGTTTAATGTTATCGGTAATTCAAGATTTATGAGTACGAGTGAATAAATCACCAATTAATGAACATATAGTTTAAAGTGGAAAAGCATTCATCATACTATATATAAACAAAGAATGACAAGTTCGAAAGCTTATTCACTCTGGCTTACAATAATACTAAACCAAAATTCCAATTTTCATGAACAACTCATTTGAATAGACCTATTTGTGTTCTCGTCACGGATGTTATACAATCCCTCATTATCATCCTTTTCGTCAACATGGTATGAATACACACCAATCCCCTCTAAAATCCTTTTGTTCTACCGACATGAAAGTGCCAGTGTCTGTTCCTGTGATACATATTTTATTATGTATTACGTGATACTTGTTTTTATGGTTACTGGTTTTAATATAGTCATATTTTGTCGGAAACTTCATCCGTTTTGAGAACTGCATAAATATACATATTAATTATTTTCACCCTATTACGAAAATGAAGGGATCGTCTGTGAAAATTGCTGTTTAGGTATAAATTTTTCGTTTTATAGATTCATCAAAAAATGTTGACATGCAAAATGTTTTTTTCTGCTAGTTTCACAAAATTTGGGAATATTTACTCAGGTACAAACAATGATCTGATAAATGCGGAGTTGCCAGATAATACATTGTTGACTCCTGTCAACAAATATTAAATGTCTACTAAACTAAAATTAGATAAGATTAGATTAGAAATGGAGTGGCTCTTTGTCCTATCCCACTGCGACCTTTGCAGATCTATTGTGGTGCTCCCTATCCATAGAGCTCGATATACAGCTTTATTCTTTTTGTTAGACCTATTAGCCTGAATACCGCCTCCCTTGCGTAACTCTCTGCCCTCGGTTTTTCTTCTCCGAATAGGTGAAACCGCACCCTTACTAGTCCTTCGCACTCACAAAGTAGGTATGTGCTCCGCGGTTTCGTCTTCTTCCTGGCAAAACCTACATAGGCTGTCATCTGCTAGGCCAATTGTGTGCATATGCTTCCTCAGCCTACAATGTCCGGTCAGCATTCCCACCCTCATCCTCGTCGTTTCTCGACTTTGACATAGTAGGTCACGTGACAGTTTGGCCGAAGAGCTTTTAAGGAATAGTTTAGCGTGCCTTTGTCCTGGGGTTTTATGCCAGCAGCACAGCGCCTGATTGTTTATCCATTGGTGGATGCTCTCCTTAGTGAGGTTTTTTGCAATTCCACAGGAAGGTCTGGCCCTATCATGACCCTAGTCGCTCCCTGCTTGGCTAATTCATCGTCCTTATCGTTGCCTTTTATTCCTTGGTGACCTGGCACCCAGGCTAGGGTCACTCTATTATGACTACTTAGTCTGTTGAGGGCCTTGCGACACTCCCACACCAGATTTGAATCACGCTTAGTTAACTTAACGCCAAATTTTCATACTGCTTCGCTTAAAGCTGTACCTAACTGAATTTTTAAACTGGGAAGTATTAAGCCGAGGAAATATTCAAGGGTAATATAACAAGACCTTGATTATTAGTCGACTATTTTTATTGCATCTAAATTTCGACTGTATTTTATAATAATTTAACGAGACATTATTTTGGCATTAATAATCTGATGAGAGCCCGAGAGCGAAGCTCGAGGGCTTTCATCTCTGATTATTAATGCCAAAATAATGTAGAGTAAAATTAATAAATACAAGAGAAATTTAGCAGCAATAAAATAGTCGACAATTAATCAAGGTCGTGTTATATTTGTGAAGATTATTTCTTGAATCCACTTCTCTATATCAGTTTCTCCAAATCGATTCATTTTCAAATACTTATACAGCTTCAACACGATTGATTTTATTTGACGTTTAAGATGTATTTATTTAGAGTACTGTCAGATGCACAGGTTCATTGATATATAGGTATCATGCTGAATAGTCGGTGACTATTTTGCACCATGTAAATAGTCGCTAATAGAGCGTGTTGATTGGTCCTGTCAAACAGGAAACAAACGTATCATTGGTTGTTGAATGATATTTAATAGACGAAAGAAATAATCGCTCAATAACTTTACATTTCCGACAGTTGTCTCAGCAAAAATTCTGTCAAGGAATTGAAAAGGTGGTTGGAGTGCAGGTCCCTTAAACAAACTGAGTCTAAGGATGAACTGATTAAGAGGTGTGTTGAATGGCTGAAACTATTTCATTGTTCTTATATTTGAATTTTTCAGAATTAACGACTGCATTGATAACGGAGGAATAAACAAAATGTTTCTAGGCATAAACTAAGGAAAATGGTATGATATGAAGAGAAATATTCTTCAAATCCCAAGTTCAAACAAGGTTTCCATCACGCCCCTTGCCTAAGTATTTCAATAAAGCCCATATATTTACTTATATAGTGAAATAATGTTAATCTACTATATCAAATTACCATTCGATTATCTAACTTCTTATATTTAAATCCACCATTCAATAATCCCGCGCATCATCTTGGACTGTCGTTGCCAACTCTTCAAAATTTTCTTAATTATAGTAACATACATAAAGTGGTTTTAATTAATTTTTCTTTTTTCAGCAATTTCAAGCGACTTGTTTTAATGTTTACTAATAAATTTATATTATGTATTTTTTAATAATATTTCCAAAGTAGCTTTCTTATAACTTCATGAACTAACAGTTCACTGCAGTAAGGGGAACATTTGTGTAGCGACCCTAACAATTTTAGAAAGTCTATCTGACAACATTGCTTTATTTTATGGTCATTACACTGACAATAGTTAGACTATATAACGTGCTAATTCTTATTTTATTTATTTTGTACAAAAACTCATCTGACTCTATTAAAAGAATTTCTCTTTGTGAGAATTAACGACTAACCATCAGTTTTCCTTATAGCATTCCGCCCAATTTATATTTAGTAATACGTTGAATGTATTATGGAGTTATCCTTGAAAATATCTCGGTATACACACATGTTACAATTTGTTCCAGTTTGGTTAATTATTAATGCCGTAAATCCTGGAAACATTTGCCATTAACGCGCAGCCGGATAGCGATACAAAATTATCATGAAAATTATGGAAATTAATGCAGAGTTTTCCACTGGAAAAATGACGACTATGCGTGCTTGGAATACTAATAAATATATGCACATTGTTCTATTTCAGAATATCCCCTATTGTTCGCATTCGCTTATGTTATGTATATTCCATTTTGGGATAGTAGAAGGTTTTGGGAAAAACTTTTATATCCTGTAAATGTGGTTAGTTAATTCAATTTCAATTTTTGCAGTGTCTTTGTTTTTTCAATATTTTTTTCCCTTTTTCAACTCCTTTTTCCTACTCTGTTTATTTTTTTTTCTTCAATCAATCGGTTATTCGCTCGCTTGCGGCCGAGGCAAGATAATCTTGAGGTCGTTAAACATTTTCGCGGCCATGGCATACTATTTTTCGTGCAATCGTTAAAATTATTAAACTAGATAATTGTAAATAAATATATTATTGCTTTAAAATCAACAGCAGTTCAATTTATTTAACAACGTGTGCTATGGAAATGATATGTTTCAATATATACAAAATATTTTGACAGTTCTTGCTTCAACTTCTGGAGTAAATATAAGTAATAATACAAACTGTACAATTAATGTTAATATTCATCCTAAATAATATAAGTACTTATGTAATTGTTGGTATTCAATAAAAAATAATCCTTGTCTTTGTAGTATTTTAAAAATGTCAAATTTGGAAGTGACGTTTGGTTTCGCAGCCGTTGCTATATGCTATAATTGAATTTCGCGGACTGTGTTGAGAACGCGAAATACTGACTTCGCGTCCGATTGCACGAAAAATATTTTTTGTAGTGGCCCGTCCTTGGCTTATATCTTCCCTGAGTGGCCCCTGTTCCCTATAAGTCTGTGCATCCCTGGTTTAATGCAATATTTTGCAATAGGTCTGGATGCGTTATAAATAGTTTGATTTTGGATTTTGAAACGATATTGAAAAGTATAGGTGTGGAGCAACTGAACGTATATTTTTGATTTGTGATGAAATGATGCGAAGTTTGATTTATTTCCAGTTTTTCTGAATTTTCCTTGCTCCTTTGCTGAAAAAAGCATTGTTTTTTGTATCTTTATTATCTTCAATTCATTTTTTGACACCATTACGGATTACTTAATAAGCTTTCGTGTTATTAACAAAAAACTAAAAAAGGATGTTTTTTCGTTTTAAATGTTTATAACTATTTTTGGTATACGCGTTTGGGAGTAGAAAATATGTCAGGTTTATCTACGTAGTATTTTTCACATCTCAACACATCTTTTCACAGTCCGTTTTCTACTAAGATTCTCTTATAAAAATTCACCTTTTGCTTGGCCTGAGGAGGAGACAGCCTTACACATTAGAGTGCCCAAGGGAGGATTTCTCAAAAAAGGAAAAACTGTTAAGCTCAATAAGACAATTAGTCTCTTCACATAAGCGATACAACGAGCCCTCTAGCTGGAATGTCTAGGACTTGAATCTTCTTACTGGTAGTACCGTACATATCAAACAATCAAATCAATTACTGGACGAAGAGTAAGCGTTAATTGTTTATTGCAGTACTTCTGGAACTAAAGGGAAATATTGTAATGACAATATTAATTTGAATATAAAATTAATTTCTACAAATGAAAAGCTGAAGATTCTCCGCAATTACGACTCCCTAGCCCGGAATTACTCTCTTGTACAATCGTGCTTAAACTACTACTATTTTTGTAAATAATAACGCGTTAACATTTTATGGAGAGCGTGGCATGAAAATTGACTGATTCAAATAACGTCACAATTCACTACTGCCAAAAATATCGAATATTGAAGTGGTCTTGTTTATTTGAACACCCGTATGATGTCATGAAATGCTGCTTAAAAAAAGATATTATGCTGGCGATACAAAAAAGAAACTGTCCATCAATTTGAAAGATATTGGACTTGGGATCAAAAAGAAACTGACAAACTGAGACGCTGTTTCATATGCAAAACGAGTAATCTACAAAGTGTCAAGTGATCTAAAGTGTGCATTAGGCAAAAAAAACTGTGCCGGAACAATCAATTTTTTGAAAGCGAAAGACTCATTTCGAGCGACCTTAACTTTTTTGTGTAGTGACATGAAAATTTTCATATTCATTATACTGTAAACCGAAGACTTGCACAAAAAATACTACCTATACCACCGATAACAAACTATCATGGTTGATGCGGGTAAGGGAAATAAAAAAATATGTATTATATATACTATAACCCATCACAACCTCATATTATTGCATTAGTTCAAATTTGAAAAAAACTTGCTACATCCGGTCAAAATAGTATTTCAATATCTTTTAGAATATACAATATATTGGAATGTTTTCACTGTTTCCAGAAAAATTAAGCACCATAATAAATCCATCGATGACGATACCAACAGAAAAACTAGACAAATTTAAACGTGTAATAGGTACTATTGGACCAAGATATTTGTCTATCAAAATCCTATACTATTAAACCAAGATAGATTTGGTCTTTAATCAAAATAAAATATTTTGAGCTCAATAGTATTTGCTCTTGGACCAAGAAAGATTTCCTTTCAAAGCAAGGTCTAAGGTTCTCATGTCAAGATAGTTGTTTTTTGTTATGGTTCTATGGCATTGTCCCAAGAAGTGGATTCCTTTAAACAAAATATTTAGGTTTTGTATCAAAAAGTATCTTACATACTAGTTTAAAGCTAAGGCTGTAAGGACTTTGAACAAATAGATTAAGTTCTTCCGTGAAGGAATTCTAGAAACTTATGGAAAGACAATTAATCCTTTGGCTGAAGAAACCTTGCTCTTAGACATATTCAAAAGCGCCAATTTTTTGGGTCCAAGGTATAATCTTTTCTTCCAAGTGTTCCTTTTTTTCAGTGTAACAATTATATAAAATCAGCGAAAAAGACGTGGGAAATAATCATTGAGCGTTTGTGTTTATTCAAGCTTACGATATTTATGCGAAAAAATATGTAGCCAAAAACTAACTAGCATTCACTGTATTGTCCTAATTTGAAGAGTTTCAACTACAAACAATATTCTGGAACTTATGCTCGGATATTTTTAATAACAGTACCAAAAAAAAAAATTTCGAATTGGTTATTAACAAAAAACGAGCATTAATCGAATTTCAAATTGGCAAAAACTCCCACTTTTTTCCTAATTTCCTATCAACTCTGGATGATTTCGATTGGGAAAATTGCGCCATAGCTCTTTAAATAATTGGTTGACGTAACGATAAAGAGAGCTGAGAAAAAATAATTAGAAGTCGAATTTGTTCCAACGTAACTCGACAATCTTAGAGTAGTTAGATGGATTTTGCTTCTTGTTTCATCTGATATATAACAAAGTGAGTCGTGTTAATTCCCTTGGTGGTCGATAGAGGGTGTAGAGAATCTCTGAGTCCAACAATTTATTTGTGATTTTTGGTTTTAAAAAATAATTCAGAAGTTTCCAGTATCACTAGTGAAATATCTATTTACCAATTCTAAGCTACTTTAGCTTCATTATAAATTTTCCCTTTCTCTTCATTGTCTTTTCATAAGTTTTTAAAATTCCTTCACGGAAGAACTTAATCTATTTGTTCAAAGTCCTTACAGTCTTAGCTTCAAACTAGTATGTAAGATATTTCTTGATACAAAACTTAAATATTTTGTTTCAAGGAATCCACTTCTTGGGACAATGCCGTAGAACTATAACAAAAAACAACTCTCTTGACATAAGAACCTTAGAACTTGCTTTGAAAGCAACTCTTTCTAGGGGCAAGGCCTAGATTTTTAACAAAAAAAAACAACTCTCTTGACATGAGAACCTTAGAACTTGCTTTGAAAAGAAATCTTTCTTGGTCCAAGAGCAAATACATTAGACATAGACATAGACATTGAGAGGATTTCCACCAGGTACTTGGGAGAATTGAAATGTCTCTTGAATGAATGCCGTGATATTTTTCATTTTCGTAGCTCTTGAAGCAAAACAAACTATACTTGGTTGAAGGGAAAAATATTCAAGAGATTTAAGACATTTCTTCAAGAGAACCATCTTACTTTAGCTAAGAACTTTTTTCTATACGCAAGAGATATTCTCTTATTCTGAAATAATTTCTCTTGTCGCTAATAATTTCTTGTCAAGAGACTTGACTAATTTGGTTCAAGACACCCATTTTTATCAGTGTACATAGGAATCAGCTTAACAAAATAATTTCAAGAGTATACTAATCACTTCTTTAAAAATTTTAGGAGGGTTGTCTTTCAAGTGATTCATATAACAACAAAGTTGGCGCCTGTAGATAAGTATTAAATGTCAAAACTATCTGTCATGTTTAGTTAACTTAACGTCAAAGTTTCAGACCGCTTCGTTGAAAGCTGTAGTTAAAACTACGACAACCTCGTTAAATGTTCATTTTATAACCGTAACTTCAATCATAAACAAGCACATTTTGTACAGAATTTCATTTTTGCATCGGTTTTTAGGCAAGTTGCTAAGCAACAAATGCGAAATGGAATATTTCGTGTTAGGTCTAGGTTCACTCTAAAATCACGACGACAACGGCTTGTCAAATTATGACCTCCAGCGACAAATTGATGAAATGTCAGCAGATCGTTTCTGTCAAAGTTTTAGTAGGTTACGAGTAATTTCATAGTTGTTTTCTATAAAAACTATTAATTAAAATGGAAACTGATAGTGATATTAACTTAGATGTGACACCTCCGAACATAATAGAAGCAGCGAAGGTAACAACACTGAATTTATTACCGGAAACGTCGAAGAGTATGTATGGAAGGTAGACCAAAAGACAAAATCGTTTTCCGAGAACGTTTTAATGACTTATTTTGGCGACTTAGCCAAAAAATTTAAAAGTTCCACTTTGTGGTTACACTTCTCAATGCTGAGAACGACTCTTAGTATCTATAATAATATAGATATTGCCAAATATTTGAAACTGAAAGCATTCCTCAAGCGGCAGTCTAACGGCTACAAACCCAAAAAGTCAAAAATCTTTACAGCAAATGACATCGATAATTTCAATGAACAGGCTCCAGATGGAATATATTTGGCAACAAAAGTGAGTTTTATATTTCCATTTGATGAAAAATATGTTTAAGTAAACTAATTTACATTGTAGGTTGCATTAGTTATGGGAGTAATGGGTGCATGTAGAAGACATGAATTACATCAAATGAAAATTACTCATTTCAATGATCTTGGTTCAGCTGTTTTAGTAACAATTCCAGACAGTAAATCCAAAATAGTACGAGATTTAACTGTAACTGGCAAATTCTTAGAAATTTATAAAAAATACGCAAATATTCGGCCTCAAAATGCTAATGGTCTATGATTTTTCATTAATTACCAAAAAGGAAAGTGTACCATTCAGAGAATAGGTCTGAATAAGTTTGGAGCTATGGGAAAATACATAACCACGTTAAAACGCCACGGTGGCTGCAAATCTACTACAGTCGCTGAGGGATATATTGATGAATCGAAGAAAAGTAAGATTGACAGCATATGAAATTGCAAATGCAATACAGAACATACCGTCAAGCATACCAACGAATTTAGAAATGGAAAATCGCGAGAAGCCGTCTATTTCAACGTCGACAAATTATCAATTTCGAAAAGAATAAAGTATTCAGCAATCAAGTTCTCCAAATATGATATTCAATAATTGCACATTCAACTTCAATTAGATACATAGATACATTCATAGCCTTCTATTTCTGTGTACCTATTAGAAATAGCAATAAAGAAAATATTTACATATTTCTTCAATTTATATTCCAATTCTGATGGAAAGCCCATTAGCGGCGAATTCGGAGTAATGAAATATTATCAGTAAGACCACAATTCAAAAAATTTCACAGGCAGAATTATCTGTGGAAAAATTAGTTTCTCGTTGGAAACTGCATTTGTTGACGAAAGAACAGAAAGCCGATTGGTGTAAAAAAACTCGAAACTGACTTAGCGCAGGAAACTCAAAAAAAATATACAGGATTGTCAGTGGTGACAAATCCTTGATTCACTCTTTTGAGTCCAAAAATATTCGATAGTCGGCTGCATATTGAATTGTTTGCCAGAACTAATTGCTAAATTTCGAAAAAACTAACCCCTGTCGACGAACGCTTTTGCACCAAGACAAAGTAAGTTCCCACACAGGAAAATAAATTGAGTTTTTGGAGGAAGGAAATATCGAATGGTTGGAACATCCTTCATACAGTTTCAACCTATGAACTGACGTTTTTTTTTACTTGTCCAAAAGTTGAGAATGAATAGGTACACCACAGAGGTAACATACAGAAAAAATTGAGAATAATCTGCGTGGTCGAAGGTTCCACTACCCATAATATGCAGTCAATGCCTTCAAAAACTCTATTTTGAATGTGAAATTATACAGCTACAGCTATATTATGAAGCTACTCTCACACTCCATTCAGCGGGCAGAAAGCGACAGTCTTCTCCCCAACAGTCTCGCGTGACGGCTGGATTGATTTTAATGAAAGTTTGAATAAATAGGTATTTTGAAAGGGCTGTCTAAAAAAATTCATGATTCAAAAAATTGCCTGTTCGAAAAATTACAGAAATCTCATATTTTTGGTAGATATCCCTTGTATCAAAAAATGAACATGATTATTCGATTTCTCATCCCATAATACCTGCCAATTTGAGAGTTTCTAGATAAAATACGAATAGACTAAATTTGCATATTAGGTTAGTATCAGGAAAAGGTTGGTGTATGTCAGATACACCAGTAATTCAATAAAATTAGGCCACAAATAATTTCATTCCATATCACTTTATTGATTTCCTAATACAATTTTTTTTAATAAAGTATTTCCAAGAAATTATAAGTCATATTTTTTCTAAATAAATTGTAGAAGCTATCCACAAACAATCATTTTCCACAACTTTCCAATTTCCGTGGTCGCATCAATCTTCAAACTGAACTATTAAAAACGTATCAATTCTATTGGACTAACAAGCATCGCTTGTTTTCCAAAAGGAATATTCTTCCGTCAACATTCCTTAATGATTGATTGATTGCCCTTAATAACATCTTTATAACGTTTTTTATTTCTGTAGGTTAAAAATACTGCATAGAAGATGATTAAATTTTCAGATTTTTTTGTTCACCATAGGTTGATTTCTCTATTTTTATTCCAATATTAGAATCACTTATATGAATACCGGATGATCCGAGAGTTTTGTTGTTAGTATAAATATACACCGACTGTTAAAAGAATTGGGTCTCCGAATATTTTTAGGAGTGTTTATCTCTTGAAGCTTCGTCAGTGTATATTCGGTAGTTACATAAAAAATGTTCTTTTCCAAATACATAAATAGTAGATTTCCTGAATATTATCATTGAAAAACGAGATGAATGCAATGGGGTAATCGAAAAAAATAAACCGGAAAAAAATAGGCCCGGATTGAGCTCGTTCGACTCCGATTTGCTTTTCGGATTCGACGCAGTTTGTAAGGTCCAAAGTGATTTGTTCCAAAAAAATTCATTAGAAATATATTTAATAGATATTTTTGGAAAAAACATTTGTTCGGATATATTTCGCTAACGATTTCTCTTGAACAAATCAAATGATTTTGATGCGGTTTGAGGCGATCGATGTTCAGTTTCAAGGAGAAAAGCTGATCAGGTTAAGGTCGATTAAAAATATGTGGATAAATTTATAAAAATAATTTTCCAACAATAACTGTTGTGTTATGTAATTGAAGTTTGTATTATTCGTAGGAATGTTGAAAGATTTATACAAATTTTCAGCACTTTTTCGTATTAGGTATTCTTTTTTTTTGTCTATTTATTTTAGATTTATTATTTCCGTTGTTATGTTTAAACCCGTTCCCACCCAGCATTTCCGTTTTGTGGAAGGATTTAGGCATTCTTAAATCACCTGTACATATAAATTAGTTTCTCCGCGACTATATAATAATGCACAAATTATTTTTTCACATAATTAGCTGAATAATGATATAAATTATTCACGCTAGTGAAGACTGAAAAATAATTCACTCTCGTTAGCCAATCACATTCTATGATTATCAGAAATCTCATTCTATGATTATCAGAAATCACGCTAAAATGAAAAAAATCAAATCATATTTTTTAAAACGTCAAATACCTAAATACGCAAATCGCTTCTGGCAGCACGTCGTTTGAAACGTCATAATTTTACGTAGGTATACATATATATATGTATACAGGGTGCGGCAGATAAACGGTCAATTAGAAATGTCTCGAGAACTAAAGGTATCTGAATTATGAAAATTGGCATAAAGGGGTTTTAAATAATGAGCTATTTAATGAAAATACTGCCGTCACCATTCTACTTCCGGTTATACCAGAAGTTGCACATAACTTTGTAATTTTTAATGAAAGACCCTGTATATTTTTCAATTTTAGAAATATTTACGTTATTCTGAACATTTTTTGTTGATACTTCCCTATACCTATTTTGAACCGTTTTTGAGTTGTAATGTTTTTTATACGAAAATTACACTTTTTTACCATGTTCACAAAATTCAATATCCTCTAATGTAATTTGAATAAAAGTTTTAATTTATTTGTTATGGCGGTTAAACAAACCATACATCACACCAAATAATTTTTTTTTGTAAAATCTTCATCTGCTTAGCATTTCATTAAAATCCATTCACAAAATTCTTACATAACCTCCAGGATATGAATGCTGAGCTAGTGTATACGAATAAGGAGTCCAATGATGTTTTTTTAAAATTCTGTGAATTGTTCTAGTCGATACCTCTAACAGTTTCTCACATTCCCTTAAGGATGAATTTGGATGAGCTGCAAAATATCCCAGGATGTCTATTTGTAAATCCTCATTAACCTGACCAAACTGGGAACAGTTGTGCAGCAAACGTTTAACAGTTTTATGATTTGGTCGAGGCTTTTCAGGATATCTCTCAGCAAACACACGGCAAGTTCTGGATACTATTCTGTTATACTCACCGTGAATCCTAATTAAATTTAAAAAATCATCATTTGTATATCCTAATGTGCCATTATTATTTTGTCAAGAAAATTAAAAGCAAACTATTATTATACCTTTCACACAACGGCATACAACAAGGTGACTACTAAACATTAACAATAACTGACATTCTGATTTCATAGGCGACTTGGTAAATTAATTTTTTGTGACAAAAATGTATAAAGCTGATTTATTTGAAAACTGCAGCAGATAGGTATAGGAAATAGTAATAAATATCGTTAGTGGGCAATGTATTCTTCTAAAATAAATAATCACATTTGAAAAAAAAGGAATTACGCGAAGATTGTGGATTCCGTTTTTATTCCAATTTTGACAGCACCCTGTATAATAAAAAAGGTAACTTCACAGTGTAAACGATAAAGCGGTATGTGGTAAATAGTTCCTAACAAATTTAAACTTTTATTCAAATTACATTAGAGGATATTGAATTTTGTGTACATGGTAAAAAAGTGTAATTTTCATATAAAAAACATTACAACTCAAAAACGGTTCAAAATAGGTATGAGGAAGTATCAACAAAAAATGTTCAAAATAACGTAAATATTTCTAAAATTGAAAAATGTACAGGGACTTTTATTAAAAATTACGAAGTTATGTGCAACTTCCGGTATAACCGGAAGTAGAATAGTGACGGCAATAATTTCATTAAATAGCTCATTATTCAAAACCCTTTCATGCCATTTTTCATGATTCAGATACCTTTAGTTCTCGAGATATTTCTAATTGACCGTTTATCTGCCGCACCCTGTATAGAGAGCCAAATGGACAACAGTAGCGATAGTGAAGATTTAATATATTTAAGTACATATAATTATTATCTCTATCACTATTTTTAATAATGTTATAATTTCACTTAAAAATGTAAAGTTTTCTATTAAAAAAAAATAGTTTGGGATGTATGCTTGACTGAAAAAGTGAAGATTCCCGAGAGAACAGATATTTTTAGTTTGTCCCTACAGTGACAGAGTAGCCAAGCAAAATAAAGGCAGAATATGTGTTCCCTTGGAAAGCTCTATACCCACATTCAAGATTACAGCCCATTGACTCTTACGTTACATGCATTCGTTATCCGACGACACGATGTCCGAAAATACTCAAAATTTCATATGAGTATTTTTCTTAATTAACATTAATCCGATTGTAATATCCGAGCTCTAACCTAGAATTTACTGAATTCTAATTAAACTTTAACCTACAAACTAAAAAATACAACACCCTTGGTTGAGTTGGTTGCTCTTTTTATGTATTAAATATTGAATTCAATATTATGTATTCTCATTCAGCAGAGTTAGTTGAACACGACAACGGTTCATCGGCTTCGAAAAGTGAAAAAAAATTAAAAATAAATATAATGAATTCATAGTTTTTCTATCTACATCAACATCTAGTTCTTCCACTTGTGTAGAATGGTTATTATTCACTTGGATGATTCCAAAACTCACTCGCTTCGCTCGTTTTGGAAACTTCATCCGCGTGAATAGTAGCCATAATTCTACACTCGTTAAAAAACATACATTTTGTTATCCAGGCTACTACTACTTAAAATGTTAGCCTACTCAACATTGCTTATTATGTAAAAACTTATTAGTGTCAAAAATTATTAGGTATAGTGTGTTTAGGTTGGCAAGTTTCTTTTAGTACCAATTTTGGGAATACTATTTGCACTAATGTTGTATTTGCACTAGTGTTGTGTAATGATCTGTTATACGTATCTCTATTGTTTCATTTCTTGAGTTGACAGTAGTGGTAGCTTTTCCTGAATAATAATATTTGGAAAACAATTTTCAGTATAAATTCAAATTAATTTCATCCTATCCATATTTCACGGCGACTGAAAAACCTAACGTTCCCAAAACCAATGTTTCATTGTCACCATATTTTCGTTTGTATACAACACATTTGCATAAACGTTTTATGGAAAATAGCTACTCTTGAAATATTTATGAGTACAAACAGTTTATGAAAATGTATATAAAGAAACGAAATATTACAAACAAAACTATTACACTCCAGACTTGACAAGTTCTCGCAACAAATATCTGTTTCTGAAAACAAATCAAATTCTTCAATTTACCACTATCTTAATCTGAAATTCCATTGTTGGATACCCTTTTTGAGTCGTTATTATATTATGTTGGCTTTTTCTTTTTATTCATGTCCCTTAGGTATCCTTTTCATTGTTCTCTTCCTTTATGTTTTGTCTACTATTCGATCGATGTTGGATCTTTGTTATGCGTTGAATTATGTGAGTTAATTATCAGATGTTGATGAGATGACTAGGCAGCTCGACAATATACAAAGGTATACGAGGTTTGTCTTTTATATTTTGCATCTGGAGCTAGAAAAAAACACTTGATTACGGTATTGTTTTTCAAACAGAATTGTATTTTTGCATCCCTCAGAACCAGCTCTGGTTGCAGTTATTCCACTCGCTTTTTGGTACATTCAAAATTAAGTTTTTGAAAGCGTTGTCTACATCTTCTGGGGAATGGAACTTTTGACCACACTGTTCATTCTTAATCACGGAGAGGTGAGAAATTCGTTAGGACATGGGTTGGGATTGTATGGTGGATGGTCCAACAATTCGACGTTACCGTGCTTCAAAAACTCAATTGTCTTTGGAGCTGTCGTTGGGGGCTGGTTTTTCGAAGCTCGATAATTACTTCCGACAAACATATCGATATGTACCAATCAGCACTAACAGTTATTTGATCTTGCAGAGAAATTGCTGTTTTATGACCCGCTTTCGAGATAAATGACGCCACCATCTTTTTGGAAACACTTCGAAAATGGATAACTTTAGTCGGTTTTGGTTCCTCTTGAAACAAACGTTTATTTTCGGGTTCATGAGAGTCAATCAACCACTGACAATACTGTATATATTTCTTGATTTTGCTGCAGTGAACCGGTAGAAACTTACCTGAATATTCGTTTTTATTCATCTCAAGAGCTTTACTGTGAAAAATTTGGATTCTACATGTAAAATTTCAAAATTTCAATCGAAAGGGTGTTTGATTTCTCATACATGATTCGAATAATAATTAAAATCTGTTTTTTTGTTATCATAACTACATAGGTACTTTTCATATTTTAAAAGTATATAAAGCCATTAAAATTTCAGAACATGATCAAATGTGACTCGCCATTTTCATGTGTGGCATCGTTGTGCCAAAATTACCTAATTCTATCGAAATGGCACGAAAATAATGAGGTTAGTGGAGAAGAAAGTATGAGGTATTGCATCGAATTCTTCTCGAAGACTGTTAAGGTAGTCAGGCAGAGCGAATGGGCAACGCATGCATCCCTGCAGCTGGTCCTACAGGTGCTAGATAGGATTGAGCTTAAGATAGCAAGCTGTCCGAGCCATACGTTGGGAATTTTTGCAAACAGCAATTGTGTTTAAATGATTACGGTTACTCGTGTAACCATATAATCATGTATGTATGTATTTATTTTGGGCTACCATTCACTGACACCTAAAAGATCTATTGTGCCACCTTACTTCTACTTAGTTTCTGAGGAGAGTCTCAGAGACTAGTAGCTCCTTTAGTCCTATTTCCCGGAGGAATTTTAGGATATCTGCAGGCTTCAACTTAGGTAACTGTTCCTTTTCTATCCAGTAATCTCCCAGGTGCTGTGTCATAGGATTCTGAATTGCTGTGCAGTTCGCAAGTATGTGGATGGAGGTTTCTTCTTCCATTCCACAAAAACCATAATCATGGAGCATGGTGCTACAATTTGACACCAGTTGACAGGTAGCACGCATCTTCACATTCGTGCACCCCATAGTCAAACCACTGTATTGCCTCAAAGGAATTAACCTACAGTTGACACAAGAAATCAATGAATTGAACCACATTCATCATCTCTAACTTCTGGTGGTCCGATATTTTTGTATCATGACTTCCTTGTGTTATTATTCTTTTATGCAAAATCATGAATACGTTAGTAGAAACTCTATCATTCACAGAATGTGCTGAAATGTTGTCGGTATACCGTTAAGAACAAAAAAAGTCCAAGAATCCATTTGCTTTCTAAATTAAATAGTCCATATTCCATACAACTGGGAAACATGAAAAGTGAGGATTATTAATATTTATGAAGGTAAAATACCGAGAAGAGGGTGAAGTATATCGTTGTGCACAGTACTGGAAGGTGACAGAAAAGAGAAAGCTTGTATTTGCAAACGTATTTAACTACTTTACAAATGACTCTAGGACGTTTTAAATTATTTTAATGCACGTATACGTGAAGGTTGAAAACGGAAAATATATATATACAGTGCTATTCAAAAGTCCCCTCCCCCCCTCGTATCTTTTGAACGGCTACACTTACATTAATAAAATGTGGAGTGTAAAAATAAAGTGTTGTAAACTTCTTTACGAATGGTAACAGGTGACGTAATAGTAATAGATGACGTCACAGTGCCACTCTGTCCAATAATTTCAAATAGGACCTTATGGCAAGTGATATCTCGTCTGAAAGGCATTGACATTGGCTACATAGCCATATTAATTTTGTTTGGGCTTAAACTAATTTTGACGGATAAATTAAATAAATACCAAAATTATTATTTCACATTTAAATTTTGAAGATTTTTCAGTCCGCCTCTGGTTACTTGTCAAAAAATTGACGTTTTTAATTTAATAGTATTTGTTGCTTTGCAAAGTTTTTCTAAATAGCTTATATATTTAATTTTATCATTGTTTAACGAGACGTATATATTATTCATACATATATCGCGCTTCATATTTGAAATTGAAATTAGACAAGGGGCCGTTCGGAGTAGTATAGAGTGGTTTGGTGAGAAAACCAAAAAAATATATTCGCTTTTTTTCTGAACTATGGACAACATTGAGAAAAACTAATTAATATACGGTGGAGTTTTGAAGTAACGGATCAATTCATATTCTACGTAATTATGAATTCAAATGAAAAATCCTGGAACAGGACCATTTTTCTCTATGATGATACTAATAATGTTTATCACTAAAAAAACAGTACAATTTGACAAAAACAATCACACATATTTCAGAATAAACGTTGATACCTCGCTGATGCATAATGATACATAATTATTTTCAAGTTCAAAAGATGGCCGCAAGGGGGCGCTAATGCTATGGTAAATCATAAAACGGGTGTTTTCTCGAAAAATATGCAAGTAAAGATTTCATTCAAATACTGCCCTCGTAAACATTAAAAAGTTTGTGACATTTTTTGTTAAAGGTATTTTATTCTATTTTATGAAATGTAGAGTTGGGGGAACGTCTAATCTGTTTTTATTTAAATTGCGATAGCTCCAGTATGAGGAGACTGATTTGAACAAATTAGGTCTTGTTTAAAACCGCTCTTTCTACTTAATAATCTGCTGTATAAATTATTTAGTATATATTTTTGTGTGGTATGTGGAGGGCGCTGTTTGACATTACAACAGTTATTACGCATTATCCTGAAAAGATTGAATAGTAGGCTATGTCTCTTTTTGCATAGTTAAATAGTGGACAAAATTTCTAAAAAGTTAGCGCAAACCGCAAGTTTCTATCCTTTTCTAACCGGAGATATCAATAAAAGAAGCAACATTAGGCCGCTAGCTATGATGTAGGTATCTCCGGAACTTATGGTGGTATTATTATTTTTAGTAATAATAGTTGGGGGGCGAAAGTCAGAATTTATATTTGTAAGTTTACTTACATGTTAGTGCAAGAAAAGAAGCTAATTTATATCGTTTTTATCCTAAAGCTACAAAACAGTAGGCCGTCAAAACAAAACTGCCTCCAAGACGTTAAAACATTAAAACATTTTTGTTTCTCGACAGTGTCATTTAGTTACTATTTTTTTAAGCTCGTTCTTAACTTACCGAATCGTATTTAAACAGTTTCCGTTATTGTTTGTGTTTTTTTCTTGTTCCTTGTTCGTATCATTCTTGTTCGGTATTTTCTTGTTGCGTTCCCTTTTAGTTTTACAAAATGTTGTATACAAACGATGAATTATTTGACATGATAGGTGTTTATTTTGAATCCATAAAAAATACAACATTTGCTGCGAGGTTATATGTGCAGCAATATCCTGATAGACGTCACCCGAGTAAAAAAGTTTCTTTTCGAATTATCCATGGTTTGCGAACAACTGGAAATGTTCATCTTCCTACATATCACAGATAACGCAGAGGGCGCACCAAAAAGAACACTCTATTAAAGTTTCAGCCTATGTCGAGTTTAATCCTCACCAAAGCAGTAGAGCTATTGCGCATAACCTTGGAGTAGCTCGAACCACGGTTCAAAAAATTTTCAAGGACAAAGGTAGGCAATTCTACAAATTATATTGGTATCAGCGAGGCATAAAATTCTTAGTTCGGCGCTTCGATTCTGAACCTCAACTGCCCATGTCGAGTTTAATCCTCACCTAAGCAGTAGAGCTATTGCGCATAACCTTGGAGTAGCTCGAACCACGGTTCAAAAAATTTTCAAGGAGCAAAGGTAGGCAATTCTACAAATTATATTGGTATCAGCGAGGCATAAAATTCTTAGTTCGACGCTTCGATTCTGAACCTCAACTGCCTATGTCGAGTTTAATCCTCATCTAAGCAGTAGAACTATTGCGCAGAACCTTGGAGTAGCTCGAACCACGGTTCAAAAAATTCTCAAGGAGCAAAGGTAGGCAATTCTACAAATTATATTGGTATCAGCGAGGCATCAAATTCTTAGTTCGGCGCTTCGATTCTGAACCTCAACTGTAAACTTCAGTTGTCTCTATTTTGTTCCAGGATACAACCGTATCAG
The DNA here is from genome assembly GCA_949126875.1 of Lochmaea capreae. NCBI lineage: Eukaryota > Metazoa > Arthropoda > Insecta > Coleoptera > Chrysomelidae > Lochmaea > Lochmaea capreae. The sequence continues at coordinate 11,024,086 of OX421401.1, forward strand.
GCTTTAACTGCTGAAGATTGTGATCGAAGATTAGAACATTGTCATTGGCTTTTGGGTATGATGGAAGAAGATCGGCAAGTTCTTTCACGTATAATGTGGACAGATGAGGCCACTTTTCATAGCAATGGAGGAGTGAATCTCCATAATATGCACTATTGGTTAAGAACGAATCCGCACTGGATGCAAGAAGTCCAGTACCAAGGGCATTGGTCTATCAATTGTTGGGCAGGAATTCTAGGAGGACGGATTATCGGGCCATTCTTTTTCAATGAATGACTAAATGGTGACAGGTACCTAGCATATTTAAAAGAAGAATTGCCGATTCTGTTCCTCTTGGAATTCGTCAACGAATGTTATTTCAGCACGATGGCCGTCCAGCTCACTTTGCAGCAAATGTTCGTGAGTTTTTGGATGCCAACTATAATAGTAGATGGATAGGACGGGGCAGTATATTTCCATGGCCGGCGAGGTCACCGAACTTAACATGCATGGATTTTTATTTGTGGGGTCGAGTGAAAGATATAGTTTTTGCAACTCGACCTACTACACGGGATAATATGATTGGAAACTATATCAGTAGCGGAACTAAACACTGCAGTTTGGTCTACGCGGGAAAAAATGTATAAGTGCATTGAAAACGATGGATGGCAATTTGAACATTTAGGATGCCATTAATAAATGTAGTAATTGATTAAAATTTGTTTATCAAGTTCCATAACTTGCTTTCGTGTTTTTCAGTATTTTACTATAGGTGCCGCGGAAATAGGTACTTAATATCCAGCGGCCTAATGTTGCATCTTTTATTGATTTAAGATAGGAAGTTGCGGTTTGCGCTAACTTTTTAACAATTCTGTCCACTATCCAACTATGCAAAAAGAGACATAGCCTACTATTTAAACTTTTCATGATAATGCGCAGTAACTGTTGTAATGTCAAACAGCGCCACCTGCGTACCACACCAAAATATATTCGGGAAAAATGTTTACAGCATATTATTTAGTGAAAAGAGCTGTTTTGAACAATACCTAGTTTGTTTAAATCCGTCAACCCATACTGGAGTTGTTGCCATTTAAATAAAAACATATATTTGACCTTCCCCCAACACTACATTTCATAAAATAGAGTAAAATACCTTGGACAAAAAATGTCACAAATTTTCCATTGTTTACGAGGGCAAAATTTAAAATAAATATTTACTTGCATATTTTTTGAGAAAACACTGAAACTGTGTTTTCCAAAAAGATCATTTTATTTGTTAATCCACGAACTATCTTATCCGGGGACTGTGAATTCCAGGAACATACTATGTATACTATTTTTTGATAACACTTTTACACTTCCCCAAACGATTTCTAGTATATTTTTCTCTGTATTATTCAATTTACTCGGTGTGGACCTATTGAATGGCCAGCGAGGTCGATCCTTTGAATTATTTTATGTGGGGCCATCTGAAGAATGTTGTGTATCAAACGAAACCAGCAAATATTCAAGAATTAAAAGAGATAATTCGGACAGCAATAAACAATATTTCTCAAGGCACAATAAACAATAAGGTTCAATAAGAATTTGTACACGGTTTGGGTTACTGTTAAATACAGCAAGGGCTGCAGTTCGAACATTTATAAAGTCATGTATATCATCATATTCTGTCCGCTAGATAATAAGTATTTTTGATAATATTGTTAATTTAACTAATAAAGAATGTTACGCGTTACTTTATGAGCACACACAAAACTATTGTATTTTTGTCCACCCTGTACCGATTGGAATCAACTTGTCATACATTTTTGGAATCAGCCCAGCTAGAGTAATCCGAAAATTGAGACAAAATAGGGGTGTTTATTTAAAAAAAAATGATGGTAACGTCATTACTCGAAAGTAATTCACCCTGTACACTGGAATATTATTTTAAAATACGGTAAATTAAAATCAAAAATCGACTTGTTTCAGGATTATTTCTCAAAATGGCCTGTTTAGCTAAAAATGAATTTGTTCCATACTTTACGGACACAGTGTATAGCAACACCAATCATTTCCTATTTTTTTCAACAAAATCTGTTTAATCCAATTCTGCCATTCAAAACTGACAGTTTAGTTTTAAAATTATCAACATTGACACTAACATGTTTACTGAGTTTGTCGTAATATGGAGGGTGCCGAAGAGAAAAGAATTGAATTTTTTAAATAAACTTTTTGATGTTTAATTATCGCAATATTCCACACACAAACAAAACAACATGTCAAGTAATAACAGCAATTGAACCTTCATTTGAATTAAAAATCAACAATTTGAAAATTTTGATAAGAGATATCGAAAATGGACAAATTGATATTGTCGCAAAATCACCTCGCAATAATCAAAACTGAAACGATTGACTGGCAAAAACTGGGGAGCTGCATTCTTACTAATGGGTGTTAGCGTCCTCGTGCTCTAGCTATTGCCTGTTTTCTCCCTAACATGCCCTAATTCAAGTGGCGAATACCTGCTTGTTAAATTAGTTCCCATTCACCCGAAAGAGCTTGTCCCAACTGAAGCATGCTGTTTAAGGTTAACATATGTACTTGACGCTGGCCACATCTTAACAGAAATGTGAATCTGGTAACCTCTGTAACATCCGGTTATCTTCCAGATTCAGTACTACTGAGCCGGTTTCTCTTAGGTGTTGGTGGAGCCGTGAATGTTGATTGGTTGGGATGTCTTGTCAGGAAATCGTTCCGCATATTTTCGTACGGCTACACAAGCGTTACATTACACGTCACCATAGGTTAAATGTATATCAGCATATTCTTCATAGGAATAACCCTACAATGGATATATTCTTTTGCTATGAAAACATTATTTTAGCGTAATTTTGCTATAGAAATCACAAATCTAATGTCAAAAATTGGTTCAAATGTCCCGATCATTCTCCAACTGTCAATAAAAAATGGGACACCTAGAGGCGGACTTCTGTATTTCCACTGTTCCCAAATGTTATGAAATTATGGAATATATAATTTGGAAAAATATATTTCTATTTATTATGGAAATCAAGGTTTTTGTTGGCATGCATTTAGGAAATTTACATTGCTTCTTGCACCAATGACCTACTTGGTCATAACGGACGTCTTCTGTTGGTAGGTAATAATAATAATAATAATAAATGCCTTTATTGTTTTCTTAAAAACAAAAATACTTTCTATTTTCAATAATTAATTAACAAATTAAAGAAAACAAAAGGCGAAATTCGTTATCTATCGTGAATGCTTTACAATGAAAATGCTCTTACACCTCCAAATTTACAATTTAGTTTACAAATTTAATCGTTCCCAATTAAAAAAGTTGCCAACATAATATGCCGGGGATGAATTTTTTAATCGGTTACCAGATGATATCAAACAAATAAATCATCTCAAAAAATTTAAAACTAGTCTTAAAAAATGTTTAATACAATATTGTTTTACTCGCTAGATGAATTTGTTAGGAGGCGTAACAGCTCTTAATTCCCTACCTAATTTTAGATATTTTTGTATTTCAAACTTTAAAAATGTAACTCTTTATTTTATTTTCTTATAATCTTGTTTATACCAATTGTTTGTTCTATGCTGTTGCCTGTATACATTTTAAATTCTAATTTCATTTGTTTTAACTATAGTTTTATACTGTGTCTGACTTGTCTTATGTCATGTATGTGATGGTGAAGATTAATAAATTATCTATCTATCTATCTATCTTAAAACTAACTAAAACTAAAGAAATAAAACTAAACACACAAAAAAAAAACTAGTCAAAGGCCAAATATCTCAATATAAATTTAAACACAAATGTCAAAATATACCTACATATCAAGAAGAAATAACCACGTTTTATTAATATATTCCATTCTGATCCTGATGTTGGCCCTGGAGCATAATTTCAAAACTTTCTTTAAAGCTATTGGTACTTACAGATCTCAACTTTTCAGGAAGAGAGTTATAAATATGAACAATTTGATACGTATAAGATTTACGAAATATTTCTGTTTTGAATATAAAAGGAGATAACAACCCTTTATTCCTTAAATTTAAATTATGTACATCTGTCCTGAAGCTTACTTTATTGTACGGGTGATTGGGAATTTTAGAAGAGATAATTTCATAATATAAAGATGCTGCATGTAGAATTCTTACAGGTATGTTCGCTTTTTTGGCACGGGCGATAATATTGGTGGTGAACAGGAGGGGGGTCAGCCAACGCTTTTTCTTTGTGCAACATTTCCTTACAGGCAAAGCAATTGAATTATAATGGTTCCAAACACAGGTAATTCGACTTTATCCTTTCCAGAATGAATGCGGTGGTATAATATGTAAGCATTTACTATTGCGACGTCTATTAGATGGTACTAAATTCGGTTGGACTATTTCCAATGTTTCATCTTGACGTGATACCGTCCTATCAGCCAATATATCAAATCGACACCTCCCATATATGTCAATTGTATTATTTGATAATTTTTTGGGCAATCCATTTCATAGTGCTTTTTTTATTTTCTATCCTAGCGAGTTTGCTTCAGGATTGGTTGATAACTCGGGTCCTTACGGTAGCAATTTTCATCCCAATATAAGACGACAATTATCTTACAGTCTTGGTATCACGCCAAAAAACAGAATTATCGATACCAAATACATTATCAACGAATTCTTCGGAATAACCCCTACCAAAATTCATCAAAATAAACTATGTGGTTGGACAAATTTGGATTTTCCCAGATTTGTAGCATTTGGTGGAACAGTATTATAACCTTCACCAGCATATATTTCAAAAGCAACAATTTGAAACCCCAAGATATTTCCTAATTGAGCTTCCTGTCACATCTGCTCATCTACGGAAACTACGATCGAACATTTGGGTAGCGATAAATCGACATCAATATCAGAATTCCAATAAATTTCCGTAGTTCAGTAGCATTTGTAGATTCGTCTGGTGTGCATATAAATTATTCTGATCGGTGAGTTGTCGAAAGAAATCGTCATTCAAAAAATTCCGAATGCAAACGTAGGAAGTATTCAATTTCTTCAAATTAGCTGGCAGTTTTTCTTCTCCTCGAAATACCACTTCACTGACGTGCACTTAAAGATTATTTTTCGTCCAAATAATAGATTTCAATTCTTGCGAATAGTTAGTTAGGCCAGTAATGTCCACCGTAAACACTCCCGTGGTAGAAATGTCTGGTACAGTTGGTTTGGTGACTCTTTTCCCATGTATGAAATTATTCACATACTACTTTTTATAGTACGTCTCGTTTCTACTCACAGAATCTAAACCCTCGAAATGAAACCGTTTGTTCCATTGCAACATAATATAACAAACAGAGATAGTCATATGATGAATGTCGGCGATAGGTGTAACCCAAACAACAGAAGTTCTGTGGTTTAAACTTGAATTTGTACATTGATAGACTTTTACATTTTTATTCTACATTTTTGTCCATTTTTTTGCCCCTTGTATATAAATTTATTTCAAAAACAGTTGTTATAACGACTAACGTATTCCTGAGTGTTCGAATTATTGTGGTAAGTAAATATTATTACACCAGCTTCAAAACAATAATAACTAACGTTAACCGTCATTTTAGCCACATTCTAATATATCGAGTAGAACGTGCCTTAAGGCGGGTTTCTGCAGTAGCAACGAAATTAGCCGCATTTAAGTTGCAAATTGAATTATTTGTATAAAGTCCACCCTGAGGCAGGTGGCTGAATTAAAGGAATAATAAGCAATTTTAATGGAAAATTTAAAAACTTTTACCTTTATTTACGCAGCAACAATAACTCTTTAACTCCAAAGCAATCTAATGTTATGTTAAATCTTGTACGTACTGTAAAGACCGCTTTACGCTTCACTACATTTCTCCACTCCATAAATAAATTTCTCATACATTGCTGGAGAAAAAAGAATACAAACTTATCACTAAAAAAAAAATTAGGTTACGAAAAAGGTAGATTAACTAAACTTAACAATATCAGCAACCCTACTGACTTCTGGAGATATCTGAAAGAGAATAAAAACAAAACGAAAGGACCCACAATTGATATCGACACCATGACCGATTTTTACAAAAGGTTTCACAACTCGCAACCAACCATAGATTCACATTTCTTCGACGCTGTCCACCCTTAACTTGATACAAGCTTCTCCACAAAAGAAATTTTCCAAGTATTAAACTTAGCTAAAAATAAAAAATCACCTGGTACAGACAACATAAGCAACGAATTTTTTAAAAATCCCCCCCTGGACTGGGTAATGCACCTAAAAATGCTATTCAATAAGATTTTAAATGAAGAACAAATACCACTAACATGGTCTGATGTTAAAATGATCCACATCCACAAAAAAGGAGACACCACAGACCCCAATAACTATCGTAGTATAGCCCTTCTCAACCACAAAACCAATTTTTTTACCCAACTCATCAACAACAGATTAACAAACTTTGTTGAAAATAATGAGATTCTACCTGAATGTCAAGCCGGCTTCCGCAAAACACGTAATTGTGAAGACAACATATTTGTTTTATATACTCTGATCAATAACTATTCACGTCTCCCTACTTTATACATTGTTCGTAGACTTTAAAAAAGCATTCGACTCGCTAGATCATGGAATTCTTTGGGAAAAACTATACTCAAAAGGTATCAGTGCAAAGACTTTTAGAATCTTGAGACTAATGTAAAATTCAGCAGCTTTATTTATAGAACAAGACGGTAATACTTCCGAAACAATACAAATGTCTGTGTGAAATATTATGCAGATAACATTATTAGCAATGGTTGAAAAAATGGAACATTATTGTAAATATATATGTTATTCAAGAAGGGGAAGGGAATATAATCATTGGATTCACCCTTCCCCTTCTTGAATCTTGATATGCGCATTACAAAGTATTGGATATTTTTCAAGAGGGAGGAGGGGAATGCGTGAACGCAATGTAGAAAAATACCATGATTCTCAAGTAGTCGATTACAGCTAGCAACCATGCTTAAAGTATTGTATTCTGTTTTGGTTTGTTGGTTGTATATCTGTATATACTGATATAAATTTTCAAGTTATGGTTTCATGGTATAAAGTATAAAATAAAATGAAAAGACCCAAACATGATATTTATTTAAAAATTATATGGTATAAACAATTTTATCTTTTATAATGATCTAAAAATTGAAAGATGAAAAAGAAATTTTAGAGAATGCATATTTAGATTTATGGTTTTGGTTACGCATTACGTTTCACGGAAAATTCTGTCATTAAAATTATTTACATACAAATTGGTTGCCTTTTAAATATGTATTTATAAAAGTGGTAATTTATATGATGCTATGAAGGAACTAACTGAATTTTTTTCATAGTTAGCGAGAATACATATTCTTGATTACTCTCCTCTACAGTGCGATACATTTAAACTTTTTTTTGTATAAAATATCGGGCCAAAAAGTGATGGTATAAGTGGTGAGAAAAAATCTTTTTTTTGGTTTTTCTCTGTAAATTGTGTGTAACCCGCAAATTTCTCGACGGATAATATTCAAAATAGGTGAGTACTATCGATTTTTCGCAAAATCACTCAAAAATTCGTGTCTCCGTATAGTTCAACGGACCCGAAGATAGGTTAGGTAAATGAACTAGGTCTATGATTTTCTGGAGAATCCAAAAAATAAATAATATACAGGGGGTTGCATTTAAATGAGAAAGTTGGTATTGGCCACTGCGACATGATGCAAACTATTTAATTTACTTAATGTGCATTTATGAATACAAATAGACGTGTCCAAGCGTTTTTCCCAACACGCCCTCATTTATCGAATTTATTCCATTTGGCTCTTCCACACTGTATAGATACAAGCACGCTGGCGCTTGTTGTAACCGGTCTTTTTCGGTGGTGTTTTTGGCCGATTTCACATTATTTTTCCTATTATCACTATCGAAAGTCGTCTTTTGTGCCTTGAAAAGCAACTGCAAAGTTGACGTTTTCCGCGAGCTGTCATAATTTGACATTATTGGCGTTCTTAAGCAGTAAGTAACTTTGAATCATGCCTAATTTTCCGCGAGCTGTCATAATTTGACATTATTGGCGCTCTTAAGCAGAAAGTAGTTTTGGCGCACGCCTTATCTTATTTATAGATAAAAGAGAGCTAGTAGTTGATTTTGGTATGATAGTAGAAAAAATCTTGTGTGTATTTAGAGCAGAAAGTCTTTTGGTAGTTTCGACAGCTTTCTGTCTCGACTACCAAAGTACTACTTTCTGCTATTGATACACACATAGCTATTCTTACAAATTGAAAATGTATCTTTTGTTGCTCTACATATATACTTTTCAAAACCGTTTTGAAATTTAAAATCGGACATCCAGACACGTTGCAAATTACCGCATCAAAAAATTACAAATACAATTGCGATAAAAATAACGGTCGCCTGGCATCTGCTCTTCGCACATATTATTGAGGTTCATATGACGAACTTTCTTTGTACCAAGTTTCAGCTCTCACAATTTGAAATTAACGAAAATAAAATTATTTATTTTCCGGTTTTTCCAAATTTCTATGGTTCCTGATGATCCGATTAATCTCCTACGATTTGTCTATACATACTATTGAGTTTACTCCAGTACTTTTCACGTTATATGAAAAAAACTGAAAAAAGTAGGTTTTTTTCGTTCTAAATGTTTATAACAAATTATTGATAACAATTTACGTGCTCGAAACATATTAAAATTATACTACGCAATATATTTTATATGATGGCACCATCCATTTTCTACAAGGGTTTTTGTCAAAAAGATTCACCTATTGCTTGGCCTATCAGTAGTTCCTCCATCAGAAAATGAAATATTGTAGTACAAGAACCGGTCATTCATAAGCTCGTCTTGTGTTATTTATTTATTCATAAACCCAACAGGATTGATGCCTTATTCAAGGTTTAATTTTAACAAACGCTGACAAATAAATACATGAATGGCATGATCCTAATTATCTATACACACCCCAGATATGTAGAAATTCAAATAGCAGCCTTTTCAAGCTACTACATAGAAGTGTTAATAACATGGTTCAAAATCAGATTATAAAACCTAGTTTCAGATAATGACCAATCTATATCAATTAGCATATTGAAATTATTTACAAGTTTCAAAATTCTTGGAAGAGGAGCTCTTGTTGTTAACGTAGCTTTTGGTATTCTAAACATCAATAGCGAACGTGTTTGTCGTCTAGGAACATTGAAAGAGATAAGTAAGAGTATCCCCAGGGCAGTTTATCTTGTTAATAACTTTGTACAAAAACATATTACCTGATAAATTACATCTTTGCTCAGTCGATAGTATTTTAAATTGCGCTCTAAGATCTTTTGATCTCAATGTATTGTAATCAGGCTATTTATTATATTTTTTAAAGTAAAAATGCCAAAAAATTTATTTTGGACCTTTCCCACCTATTTTATTATAGTAATACCTTCAGAGAACCAAATTGTGTTGGCAAATTATAATTTTGGTCTAACTAGAGTAAAATACTCGTATTAGAATTTTATTATATCAATATTATTAAAAGCCCTTGTTTGCCTAATACCCAAACCAAGTTTCTGGTATGTTTTACAAATGAAAAAGTGTTATTGTAAGTATAACACCAAGGTCATTAACTGCTGTACATTAATACTTCTCCTCCCATTTCATAATAAAAAATAATTGCATCTTTTACCCGAGACAGACTCATAACATTACACTTCTTAAGATTGAAGTGTAATTTGTTTACTAAACTCCATTCATATACATTGTGTATGTCTCTCTGCAGTAAGCCACAATCTCGCGCTGTGTGTTTAAGTACTGAAGGTGGATCATTAATGAATAAAAGAAATAAAAGCAGTCCTACATTTGAACCCTGAGGTACTCCCGAGTTCGTATGGAATTTACCAGAGGCATTTCCATTACATCTGACAATGAATTTCCTGTTTTCTAAATAACTTGCAATTAATTCTATAAGATCCTTCCCAAACCTCATCTTATGTATCTTTTTCAACAGGACATCGTGATTATCACGATCAAATGCCTTACGACAATCAGTGAAAACTACATCTAATTGTGATTGTTCGCCAAATGAAAAACATGATTGCCAAATATAAAGAAGCTTGTATTTACCTATAGATTTGTCATATTGACAATCTTTTGAAGTGTGAATACATTTCGATCCAAATGAATGAATTTTGTTTTCGACAACTACTTTTTGTTAGTGGTTTCTGCTAAAACTTGCGCCGCTATTTTTCGTAAACTCAACTTGAGATTTTCTCTTACTGAATGTATAGCTAGGGTAGCAGCTGTATCATTGTCCTCATTGTACATATTTGTACATATCACACTTGTACGAAGCATTTCCAGTGCCATAGCATTTAACAAGATATATTCTTTGTTAAGAGTTAACATTGTTGGAAAATAATGACAATTTGAAAACTTTTACAGTTTGATAGGTACATCGTTAACGTCACCTATACTAGATTATTGTAGTAAAGGTCACACACTAGATTATTAATACATTTTTTCCATAAAATGGACTATAAAATAGAGCATGTTTTGAAAAACTTGAATTGTATTTCATTTAATGAGGTTTCAAAACAAAGCGAAACTTTTTATCAGTAATGATATTCTTCGCGAAAACTACAAGTGAAAATGTTTTTCCTCTTCGGCACCCCATCCGTGGACACACTGTAGTATCTGTAGTTTGCGTTTGGCAGGAGAGTTTGTAGACATCCTGTATTCACTATCCATTTTTCCTCGCTTTTATTGAAAATTCGAATTTTTACCAGTTTAATATGATAAAAAATGAGTATTTACAAAGAAAATGTGATGCACGTACCAACAAAACATACTTCAATTCTGTGCAAGGACCAAAAGTAGTTAGTTTAATCTCCGTTATCCTCAAAGTACTTTGATGTCGGTAGAATGAACACTGTCCAGAGCACAGGAGGTGGACATTCTACGGGTAAAAAGGACCATCGAAACGAGGTATGTATACCCTTTTTAACCGAATTTTATTAGATACAATATACACTGCTCCAAATAGTTGGAAGAATACATATTTACATCTTGATAGTTTTATTAATTCTTGATATAAAAAATATATTAATGTTTATTTCAAATAATCATATAGGTAAATGTGCAAATTGGTATGAGCTATAAAATTTTTTTGTGTGCTCTGGAATAGGTATTTTGAGTTTATCATGAATTGTGAAATTTTATACTAGATCTACATAATAAGGCATCTAAATGAGGTTTGTTGTCGTTTCCATCTAGAATAGTACCAGTATTCGACAGTCAGCAAGAGATAATAACGGCAGCTATTAAATATGGACTCGGTATTTAGAAAATGGAAGGAATACCTAGTGGAAAGAATGTTGAGCCTGATAAGGACTACTGTTCTCTTCACATAAACGGTACAAGCAAAAACATAAAAGCTCATGTGTCGAGGATTCGGAACCTTGGAACCTTGGATTCGGACACTTGATCACGCTAACAAATCACTGGATGTTATCTCTCATTATCTCCGTAGATACCAAAAAGTCGGCAGTGTGCAGATCCACTCACTTGTATAGCGGTACGTACCACGCAGTCCAATTTTTGTAAGTGATTTCCTTTCCTTAATGTCTACCATCCTCTTCGGAGCTATTGCCTGTTCCCAATGTTTTTTCCCTTCCTATTGTTTTTCAATTGTCTCAAACAACGAGACAGCAAATACCCTTTTTACCTCCCTATACCACCCAAACATAAGTGAGTTTATAGGCCAAGCAATAGGTGAATATTTTTGACAAAAATCCTAGTATAAAACGGATAATGTCATCATATAAAAGACGTAGTATCATTTGATATGTTTTGGACAAGCAAATGTTGTTCAGTAATTTGTTATAAACATTTAACGGAAAAAACCTTTTTTTTAGTTTTTTTTTATATAGCGTAAAACGTACTGCTGCAATCTCAATGGTATTTCCTGATTTTCTTGGTTTCTGATTATCCGATTGACTCGCTCGACCGTCATTTCGTTCGTATTTCAATTATCTACAATTATTTATCTATACATACCATTGGGATTGCTTCAGTACGGTTCACGCTACATGAAAAAAACTAAAAAAAGAACGTTTTTTTCGTTTTAAATGTTTATAACAAATTACTTTACAATATTTGAGTGTCCAAAACATATCAAAATGATACTACGTAATGTCTTTTATATGATGGCATCATCCGTATTCTACTGGGATTTTTGTCAAAAATTACTATACTCGCATGCTCCGTTGCTTGGCCTATTAGTGATTAGTGAATTAAGTGATTTTTAAAATAATTTACCCGATCTTCAACGACTTGTGGGGAATCTTACTTAGAGGAACACAGTAGGTACACGTAACATAAAATGTAGAAGAGCGTTATTGAAAGTTCTTCCAAATAAGCAATGCAGTGATGTCATCTTTCACTTTAATCTGTTAAACCCATAGAGATAATACACATAGAGTAGGCATGCCATAGGGGCTCATGTAAGCGTATTCGTCCATCTATTAGAAAGAGATGGACAACCAGTTTGGTATTGCTTTCTCTTTCTAATAGCGCATACATTCTTAAAAGGTTAGTAGTGTTACAGTCTTCGCGCATGCTAGAGAGAGACCGCATCACCAATTCCATTCGCCATCTCTTTTTATTGCGTGGACGCTTCCGACTATAGGTTGCCTACTCTATGTTCATTATCTCTATGGTTAAACCACGCACGGTAGGTATGTTAAATAATTTAAGAGAGCACGCTCAGCTTTATCATCTAACAGCCTTTGTCCTTGAAGTATGGAGGGTAGAGGTATAAACAGAGTGAAGTGCTGGGTTAAAAAATTTAATATTTTTTTTGACTTCTGTAGTTGAGAAATATGCAGTATTTAAAATCTCAACTATTTACGTAGTCTTTTTTTTTTAATCTAGTATTCTACTTCTGAAAAAATAAATAAACTCACCCTTTAAGTTGTCTCACGATCTCTTCATACTTCATAAAAAAATCTATCGGTTGGCTTTCACCCATTTTCATTGATAATAATTTTTAAACTCCCTTTTTCTCATAAGCTTTTTCCAACGCTTTCCACATATCATAAGCAGTTTCTATTTCTCTCAATACCTCCAACTGTGAGTCATTGACATAATGAATAATAATTGATTTAGCCCTGCTGTCCTTTCTTATAAACGCTGCCTTGTCTGCGGTTTTCAATGTATTCACTTTTTTTATCATTTTGTAAGGGGAATTTCTTCGCATGAATTTAGAACTACCTTGTATATTCCAAACTAGAAGAAAAAACTAGTTCATTATGTTTTCTTTTTAAAAGTCGAAACGAAGTTGATTTCATTTTTTTCAATGTTAATACTTTTAACGTCAACCCTAGGTTGATTTATCTCTCATTCGAGCGCCTGCAGTGAGCTGGTAGAGCTGGCAAAGATAAATGCTTCTTGTCATTTGTAATTACTTAATTCGTTGAAACTTACTGGTATTTTATTAATTACTATGTATTTTTACCGTCTAGTTTATAGTCGCGCAGATATTCTCTAATGCCAAAAAAATCTGAAAATTCAGGATGTCGCAGAGGAGTTCGTACCAAAGTTATTTTAAATGATAAAGGGGCTGGAAATAGCGATAGTATGCATTCTCTTCACAGCGATCAACTGAAACTGACGTCATTGCTGAATGGCAACCACTTCCTTATTTTCAAACAAAATATTCTAATCTCTCTTTGACAACTAATGTTCTGCGACTGTGGATTTTCCCGTCTTCTCTAGGCAGTAACTCCGTTCGTGTTCAGCTACCCTGGTACCAACGCTTCTCTTTGTTGGTGGTTGGATATATATACCTTTCCAAAAGTTCATGAAATCCTTTAAACATCATGAATCAATGGATGTTTGTGATCTTTCGCAGATCTTGAATATTCCCCTATTTTCCGTCTTGGCTCATTCCTACACAACTATACTTATTTATTTTTCAAATCTTTCCAGTCCGGCCAGCAGCAGCCTCTACATTGTTTCTTGGTTCTGTTCCTCATTCATGGTAATTTTGCTTTCTTTAATCATGGCTTTTTTGTTGTATCCGTTTGGTAGTAACACCGCTGGTCAATATATTTTATTTCACTTATTAGTAGTGCTCTGTTTTCTAAGGTATTGATGACGGTGCGTTTCTGTTCTGGTTGACGGTTTGATCGTTTTGTAGATGACAATCTCCATAGATCTTCTTTTTATTCATTATATGGCTCGGGTTTTGACTTTTTGTATGACTAATGCATCTAAAAAATAAAGGTGTCTAATTACTTTGTTCTTCATAGTTAACTGAATTTTGGAATCCAAAATGTTCAAGTGTACGACGACACTCTGAAGTTCCTTTTCACCGTGGCTCCAAACTACGACAGTGTCGTATTTATATTCTAACGAATGCTTTGTTTGCTTTTCTACACTTCGGATGGCTCTCTCGTCATATTCTTTAATGCAAAATTTAGCTACAACAGGGCTTAGTGAACTACCCAAAGCGAACTCGTCGATTTGTTCGTAGATATCATCCACCATTCGAAACAAAAGTGAACCGTTAGCAATACCTAGGAAATGATCAATACTAATATACGTGCCAATTTGATTGACAGGGAAATAACATACCTAAAAACGGTATTACGAGTATTATACAAACAAAAAAGAGGGGTATTCCTAAATTGGGTCTCTTCTTACTCAAACCGTTGAGTGAAGATTTCACTCAACGCTTAAACATTAGGAAAATTCTGGTTAAGATTGATAATAACAAATCTGAATTACGTGATGTTGATTATGGAGTCCTACAAGGCTCTATTTTGGGTCCGTTAATATCAATTATATATGTAAATAATTTTCCGTTATACACAAAAGCCAATTACACCGTACTATACGCTGATGACACCACACTAACAGCAAATGCTGAATCTGTTTCGGAACTTTCTGACAAGTTTGGTGAGCTTTACCATAATTTTGTTGAATGGTGAATCCTAATAAAACTGTGCTTATGCAATTTTTTCCGAGATATGAAAAATCTACCGATCTTACTAGCAGAGTTGAGTCCGCTGATGTACACGCATCTCAGACCACAAAATTTTAGACAGTAAGGTGAACTGGTCTTCAAATTTTGAGAATATCTGTTAACAATTGAATAGTGTATATTGTGATATATTACAATTACGCAGAATTTTAACTCACAAGTAATTAATGCAAGTGTATTATGCTCTGGTGTACTCCACCACATCTTATAATATAGTCTTATGGGATGGTTCATCTAGCGCCTCTACGGTTTTCATAGATTGGCTAAGCATTTGAATTACAGACAGTCTTGCAAAGAATCTTTTAAAAATATAATATTTTAACGCTACCTTCGACATAAGTATATAAATCTATGTTATATGTAACATTTCGGAGTTTCCCAAGAACTGTGATTTCCATAACTATATACTCTACCAGATTGGTGATGAGTTCTGTGTTTCTAGGCATTCAACAAACCTTTATGAACTCAGTCCCTACTATGCTGGAACAAGATTTTACAATAATCTTTCGTCTTCCATCGAAATCATAGTCAATTTTAACCGTTTCAAAACTCATTCAAGAAAATATCTTATTGACCAGTCACAAATGATTTTTTCAGTTAATTATTTGTCAGCTTTATATATTATGTTTTATGAGTTTTTTATGATTTGTCCTATAAGAAATATGATTTGAAGGAAGAAAGAAAATTTATTATTATTATCATCCTTAGACAACTTAAACAGACAAAATGGAACTACACACTCGCTAATGATCTGGCACACAACATTCAAACGCGCCAATATAGAACCAAAAATATACTTTAAAAAGAATGTACAACAAATAACGATACGTCAAGAGGAGTACTTCGGTCACGCCACTGAAGATAGCTACCCCAAACGTTTGGATGAGTTGGCATTTTTCCCAACAGTATATGTACACAACTTCCAATAGTTTTTTCGGAACCTTGCTTCGCTAAAATACTAATTAGTCGTCCCGGTTTCCCAATGACATCCAGTATGCATTGAGCTGGGTAAATTTTGAATCTGAATATACTTCTGAAAATAGTTACTTTCGAATCCATTTATAATCAACTCAAATTTTTTCTTAGACTTTTCCTTCCACTTTTGAAATAGATGTACTTTAAAAACTGATATTTCAGTTTTCCTTTGCGTTTTTAACGTTATACACATGATTTTTCCGCCTTTCTCAAATAACAAGTAATTTTTAAATAATTAACAAATAATAACAAACAAAATGTATTAATGAACTAAAACTAAGAAGTAGGTATTATACAGTATAACTTATAGGCACGTTATTTTCATTCTTGCATCCTACATATTTTCAATTTGTGGTAATTATTTATACTAATGTACGTCATGTGTGTAAGTACCAGGGAGGGAAAGTACGACTTTGTCCCCTACAATGAGGCCAAGAAATGTGTACTTTGGATAGAGGTAGGCGGAAAAAGTTTTTTCCCGTTATTATTTTTTTTTGAATTGCTGCAAAAAAAGAATCTACGACGAGAAAATATAGACCTTAGGAAAATAGAGAAGGGGAATCTCAAACATGTACCTAATAAACTAACAATAAAGATGTTTAAGACTCTCGGACAAAAATAATTTGATTTCTAAACTGAACGTGATTAATGAGGAGGGAAGAATATACGAGTATAATAATCATAGATGATTTCATCCACCAAACACTGCCAAGAAGATTAATGAGAAAATAATTGACAGAAAACTGGGTCTATGAATATAGAAAATAAACTGAAGAAGCTATAAAGTGTTCCTGGAAAGAGAGGAGTAGAAATGAGTATCCAGCTTTTTATTGGCGTTGTATGGGTGAAATTTAAACAATAAGGAATAGGGGATGGTATCAGGTCCGGTTTAAGCATGCCTTGGCCCACAATTTGATCGGACAGAAACAGGTAAATTTTTAATAAAAGGATCTTGGCTGAAGGCTGAAATAAATCCTTGAAAAGTAGGGAATGGAAATTGTCACCTAAACAGTCCAAGGCTAGAGTACTCCACGTCAGCGAGTGGAATTCTGCAACAATTAAACTATTTTATACACAGACATATAAAAAACAATAGACAGAGCTATTCATTCATAAAATACGAAATGTTTACACTCCAACATTGGGGCGGTGAGGAGGCAAAGAATATGACTATTGTTGGAATATGGCGACCGACAGATCAACACCATGGACGGATACATAAGGGGGGCGAATGATTGAATAGACTCAATTCGGGAATTCCTCCACAATATTTTCAAAATTAAAACTTAATAAACAACTGTGTAACGAAAATAAGTTGTATAATCATCTTCAATTTATTGCTACCAATAAAAACATTTAATTTATTTAACAATCACATTGAACTATCTACTACTCCAAGGAGAATTACACATTTTCATTATTAAAACTTTAAACAAGTTTAAAATTGTCATTAAAAGTAAAATCTCTCAGTCTATCCAAAGTAATTTCTGAACTGCTTGTCTAATGCTTCCTATAGGTGAGTATCATAGACATTTTTTTTATATGTAGGTATGTGGTAAGCATCATGTTTATTTTCCACAATCTACTTAAATATAATATATCAGTATATGATTGGTAATTTCACCCAATTTTCTCCTTATCAAGCCAATTCAGATCCTATAAGAATATATTTAGACATTGAATAAAAAAAAGGATTCACATACCCGCCTAAGACTAACTTATTTACTACAACTTACCAGTGAAAAGATAGGTTAGGATTCAAATAGCCGATTTTCCGGCACACTACACACTATCTAACCATAGTTTTATTTTTTTTATTACCTCTGCTTAACTAGTACCTTAATACAAAATTAGGTGAAATAAGCAGAACAGGAAATAACATGAATTGCCCCGCGCATAGATGGCGCGCTATAAGGACGCGAAGACTACACCGACAGAGAGCTGACTGGATGCTATACCTTCAGGCGACAGCAGTGTTGAAGCAAGAATTAACTGTTCTTTCTCAACTGTTTTATTTCTCTTAGGACTTTGATTGATAATTTTTTGTTGTTTTAATATGTTGATCATTTATTTTAATATATGCTATGATTATCCTTATTGGTAGACAATTAGACATTTATTCAGGCCATGTTAAAGTAGTATTACAGTTTACACTGTAATAATTACACGAATATAAAATATATCTCTGATATTTTATATTCATGTACACTTTAAAATAACTAGTAGTAGTAAATTAAAAACTGAAAAATTAGTAATTATGTGTACGTATAGTGGACGAACATAGTTTGTGACAACTGTACAGTATTTCTGGTTGATACAAACAAGACAAAATACAAACGTTTTATGTACATACATACTATTAATTAGCTGTATATGTGTATGTCTATTGTACGTAATTCCTGTACGTAATTTGGACATACTGCATTGTGGAAAATGTACATTCCAAAAATGTACTGTGTACGTACTTCGTACAGTGAAGTATGTATTCTGTACATAACTTTTGTCAGTTGGTAACGTACTTCAAACGTTTTGTATACGTATCGATACTGGTTGGGACCTTGTTGTATGTAAAATACAATTTAATAGATTCAAAGTCAAAAAATAACAAATTTCTACATATATACGTACTTATATGTATGCAAAAATATATTCAGTTTGCAGAAGAATATTGAATAATAATATTGAACATGAAACATAAAGTATAAAAAACAATTTGTAATAAAGTAAGAATTAATGTTGGCACATACACATTTTGTAACAACTCTGTCTATTGTTTTTTATATGTCTGTGATTTTATACGCTACCAAAGGGATGGGGTGTGCAATTAATATTAAATTAGACACCACCAGCTGTTAATTTATTCGAAAGTAATGAAAAACAAAAGGTGGAAAGCTAGAAACTAACGTTAAGTTACTTAAAAATACAAATTTTTACTAATTATCGCCGAACACGTGTATCTAATCTAATAAATATTGAATATTCAATACAAAAATTGAAGATATTGATTATTAATTGAATTATCCAAAAATTCACATAAATTTAATATTTCAAAAAACCAAATTTGGAGAATAACAAGTTATAATAATCAACACGCCAAATTCAAATCTTATACGCGCTGAAGATAAGACGAAGTAACTTATCGTAAAGGGCTTGGTTGTTTGCAGTTCTTAGCGAATGGCGGCGATAGCTCCAGAGAAAACAGGAACGTCGCAGGAACTGGAACAGGAACGAAACTTGCCAAAAGTTGGCTGAATCTTGCTTATGACGCTTAAAAATTGCCGGCTGCAGAGGTGCGGGAAAAAGAGAAAAAAACAATAAGGAACCAAAATTAATTATTTGGGAAGGAACGAATAAATAGGTTGGTAAAAAGGAGCTTATAACTCAAATCCCGTACTGCACGTGTTAAAATATAATTTAACAGTCATCAGTTTTATCGGTTTTTTTCACTCAACGTTTTTATTCTATTCGTTCTGTTCCTTAAATATACAAAAAAATACAAATCAGCAAATAAAGCAATGAAAATAAGCAGGAAATTACCTGGGGAAAATACAATAATTAACTTACCAACCAGACTTTATAAAATTGTTCACCAAGAAATAAATTAAAATATTTTTAGCTGTTGCCTTTTTAGTGGCAGTTAGAGGAAAGAAAGAGTTCCAATCGACAAGTTGAAATTTCGAAGACAACATTGGAAGGTAATTTGATAAAAATTAGTGTATTAATTTATTTTGGAGTGGCTGATGCGACAAGGAAACGGCATGTTTAGAGATTTAGTAGGAATTTGGGAGGAGGTGACTAATGAGCCACAAAAATTAACCAAATAAAATAGTTTTAAAACAAAAAACGTAACAGACTGAACGGGATGCTACAAAATAAACAGAGCTAAGATAAAAGGTAGGCTTGTAGGAAGAATTCTGTGGCAAAAAAGAGAATAAAATTGAAATTCACAATACACTAAGATTGTGTTGTGTAGTTGAAGAATCATTTTAAAAAGGAAAAAAACTGGAGAATAACTCTGGTAAAAGTATATTGTCAAAACCCATTTTAATGAACCATAATTTGATGAAATTAGTTATAAATGACAAAGTTTCATAACTATACCGTAATTATTATTTGACCTAATATGATATTATCATGTATAATGTGCTTCTTAATTCATATTAAAGCACTTTAAAATGGAATGTCAACATTAAGTCTAACTATAATAATAATACTTCATCATCCCTAGTGTTAAGGACACTAAAACCTTAATCTCGAGTCTCAACTAATCCAATTTTAAATAATTAATTACTATCTACACCTCTCGCTTCGCATCATTACGATAATTTTTATTAGTGTTTGAAATTTTGTAGATACACTATTGACATCTATCCAATGTCGCTCTAGTTATCTGAAAGCCGTAATACCGAAGAGTGGTGAAATATTTTGTGTTGTGAAGATTTGTCTATTTACAAGTAGATGGCGCGTAGCTGCTTTATTGATTTTGTGGCAACATTGAACACGATGTCGTTTATAGAAAACTGTTTTTAAATTTTATAACTATAAACAATAATAATAGGGAGATCTGTCAATATAGATGGTAACTTTTATATACCTTTCCAAAAATTCCTTTATTTTTAAGCTCTAATATTACTGGTTTTGTATTTGAAATATTAAGTTACAATTCGTGATATGCCGAACCGACTTCACAAATAAGATTTTTTTAATTATGCGATTAAAAAGTTCAACATTCTCATATTTGTTATTAGCGATTAGCACTTTACAAGGTTGTTCGATAATTTATTTTCAAAATAATGACCGCATCAGCACAGGCGCTGTTTGTGAGAAGATTCAAATAAAATAAATTATTGACTCAAGAATTCTATTGTTTTTCTGGGTTATTGGGAACAGAGCAATATTGAAATTCGGACATAACAATAGGAATTTCTACTTTGTGTTTACTTAAAACGAATTATTCCAACTCCACCACGGTAACGTCTCAAACTGCTCAACCCATTTTAATGAGATTTTTCGAATGTGTAATACTTGGTCCAATTTAATTTCACTGTGTATTGGTGTACAACAATTCCAACAATAATTCAAAAGAAAATCTGTATTAAAACTCATAATACCATCCTGACAACGAAGAGATTCTTAAAAATTTGTGTCTTCTACAATGGTTACCAAATTTGACTACACTTTGCTGAAATGCTAGCTACATATTTCTTCACATTTACTTGTATTAAAGCACTTAAGAGGGCCTCCATCTTCTAGACTTCGACGAACAATTAAAATTAATTTGAATGAAAGAAGCAGCTGATGTGAAAGAAGTGGAAACATCTGGTGGAACTGGGAATGAAGGTGTATGTATGTATGTACATTGGGAAGACATTCACTGAGACCTAAAAGATCTATTGTAACTCCTTATTCCTACTTAGTTCCTGAGGAAAGTCTCAGAGACTAGTAGCTCCTTTAGTCCTATTTCCCTGAAAAATTTTAGGATATCTGTAGGCCTCAACTTAAGTAAATGTCCCTCGTAGGTGTTGCCCGTTCAGGCAGCAATGTCCCGTTAGGATCCCAGTTGAAACTCTTAGTGCAGTTTTACTTTGACTTATGCATTCATTTGACCTCAACGGGTTGTAGTTACCCATCAGAATCCTTGATTGTCGAATCCCTACTAGATCTTTCCAATGGTCAGATCTTCTTTCCTTCCTTCCTTCTCTTTTCTTCGACTTTGCTTATTTTTTCCAATATTACATTGGGGATGATTCCGCAAAAGGGTTCCGGCCCCCAAAAGGGTCTTTTAGTCCCTCTCTTTGCTGATTTCTAAGAAGTGAGGAGGTGGTTTTTTTTTAATGATTCCCTCTCTACTTAGTCTGTATCTTGTTTTTTCTGCCACACTTTCCCCCACCATATGTAGAGGTGCGAGGTTGAGAATCATTTCCGTGGCTGCAGTTGGGCATGTTCTCATTGCTCCTGTAATGCATATACGGGCTAGTATTTGAATTTTGGAGAGGTTTTATCTCGTCGCCAATAGGCTACGGCAGTGTACATCCAGCTCAAAATTTTCCATAAAGATGGTGAAAGTACTCCCCCTTGAGGATATTCCTTAGTTGTCCTAACGGTGTAAGTTATATCATGTATACGTGCTGTTATTATCCTTTGCTCGAGCATGGATCCTATCCATTTGCATGTGATGCTGATTATCCCTCCTTTTCAAGGGATATGTTTATCGATGACATCGATGTGATGTCAAAAGCACCTTCGATGTCTAAAAATGCTGCAGGGACTACTTCCTCATGATTCAGACTCCTTTCGACACCTAAGACCAAATTATGAAGGGCAGCTTCTGTTTTCCAGGCTTCATAAGCACATTGAAGTCTGTGTCGAGGGATGCTTTTAAGCACTCCTTCTTGCAAATAAACGTTTTCCATCATTTTCACCATAAATGATGTCAGACTGATCGGTCGGTAGGACTTAGCGTGGGTGTACGATTCTTTTTTTGGTTCAGGAATTCCTCCAAGCGATAGGTATATACCCTGAAGCATGCCTACTTCGTAGTATCATAACTGGAGGATCGATTATGATGTCTGGTCCTGGAGTTTTGCAGGAGTCAAATGTGTTCACAGTCCATCTGATAAAATGGGGTCTGAAGATCTCATTCGTAAGTTCCCAGTTCTCTTTAGTGGCCTTTGTTTTGGCAACCAGCCTGTTGTCATAGATTAACTCTTTCTTCACCAAACCTTGAAAGTGCACACAGAGGAGGTACTCTAGAGCCTCTGCCTCAGTATTTGAAAACTTTCCGCTCGGCAATTGAATAAAACCAAGTTTGTTGTGAGTATTCCTTTCGTGAATTCTGCCCTCACAGAACTCCCTCCAGGACCTTGGATTCTTCCGTTTTTGTATTATATGCACCTACTTTAGTTTCATACGCTTCCCAGTTACCCGTTCTTAAATGTTCTTTGTTATCTAGAAAAAACGACTCTTCTTTATCGGACAGTTATTATAATAAGAGGTCAGTGTGGTTTGTTGCAGACATACAATTGCTTCCTCTATATCCTCAATAGGTTTTGGTCTTCCAAGGTGTGTTCTGATTTTAAAAAGCAGGTCCTCTATCTAAGATACCCAGTTAGTTTTTTTAGGATCCCAGTATGTTCTTAGCCGATTTTCCTACGTTAACTTCATAGTATATAATCGGGCATGAACGGATAAAGATGATTTATCCGATACATGCCACTTATTTTTCTTCTTTTCTCACTCCTATCCTCCTATCACTGTTTGTTAGTTTATGATCTCCTCCCATCCGGTTTACAAGTTAAAATTGAGCAGTGATACAAATTATACCAGATAATAAATTTAAATCCGATGTTAAGATGGTGAAATCCGATTTAGGTAAGTATCGAACTTAGGAAGTACCTGGAATCAGGTTGGTGACATCTGGAATAAGTGGAATAGATTCAGAATGAAATTTTAATCAATTTTTTCACTTTTCGTCAACTGAATTACAAAAAATCTGATTAAAAAAAACCCGTTTATTTTGTAGATAGTTATAAAAATAGATATTTTAACTTCAGAATAAAACTGTGTGTTTTAGTACTAAGGATATAAAAAAAAAGAAGAAGACATACATCTGGAATCATCTAGAACTGTCATCGTAAAGTCTAAAAATGTCACCGAGAATTCGAGAACTATCTGGAAGAGAAGTATAAAAAGCAGGACAATTGACATTAGTTTTAGTTTTTAGAGTATTAGAAGTATGGGATCTGTGTTCTGATAGTGAGACATTATTGGTATTGAATTTAGTGGTTGAAATAAGAAGAGTTTAAGAAAGTGAAAAGGAGTAACAATAAGCTGTGGCTTAAACTGCAAGTTGATTATAAAGTTATAAGTCCCAATGATTATCAAACCTTTTTTTTTGAAATATCTATTTAAATGAAATTTTGAATACCTTTAGTAATATCAAAAAACAAGTCAACATAGGGTCACTAAGATTAATGCAACCTTAGTCTAATTGGTCAGAGTCAGAGTTATTATATTTGACATAATTTTTACATGCACTCCAAAGAAGGTGAACTGTAGGCGATAAAAACACGAACATACCTGCACTTTAGGATGATTCAGGATGCAGGAAATAAACCACGCTTGAAAGCGTAGAAGTCAATACGAAATTGGATGGAGTATTACGAAAGTTGAATCCACAATGCCAAATTACTAGTTTGCGCTTATATAACTACACTACTCCATAATTTTCGGATTTGAGATACTAATTATAAATCACCGACCCTAAATTTTCCTCAAAGCTAGGAAACCCTTGTCAAACACTGGTCAACCGTTATTTGATTTAATGGTTCATCCAGACATACACCAACACAACTAATTAAGGTCTTTCCGCGAAAATAATGAGCACGATTAAAGTAAAATTTAAAATAAGGCTATAAATTGTTACGTTCGATGAAAATGTAGATAATTAAATCCGCGAAAAACGACAAATTGGTCGCGGTTTAATTCATAGATACAATAGCGGACTTATTTTATTGTTATCAGCTTTAATTAATTTTGTTCAAAAGCTTTGTTTGATGAAACAATTGTGGAATTTTTTCTTGTTGAAAGAATAGAGATGAAAAAGTGTTGAGAATACTAAAAATAAAAACTTTTATTTGGGAGATAGACAGTTTCAATACGTTTTAATTGAAGTTATTATTTGCAGAGTGCTTATAATGCTTTCTGTTTTGTAGGGACGAACAAATATTCTGAATTTTTTTTATGTGCCTCCTAATTTATAATTATTATCATTATCTTAAGTATACACTTGCTCAGCACTTACTGGTGATGTCCACCTATCCCTAGCGTGTGTAAACGCAAATGAGATTAGGCTCATCAATTACATATTTAGAAATTTACTTCTGCAAATGTGAAGGTATTAAAATCCACCACTTTTTGTAACTCATTTCATATGGTCGTGATAACATAAAGCTCAAGAGCTCTGAAAAAAAACTATATACAGTGTGCACATAAAGTAGCGTAACTTACTAATATTTCGATTTCTGTTAGGTTTACAAAGAAAAATGTTGAATAAAAGTTTTTTCAAATAATTCAGACCATCTGCATAAGCCGATTAGAAGTATACAGGGTGCACCGCTGCTTATTAACATATTTTTTGAATAGTACACCATGTATATATTTTCAGTTTGTCATAATCTATTAAATTACAAATACAACCGTCAAGACCGCATAATTCTAATCTCATTTGTTCTACAGTTATTGAGAAAAATAATTTACGGGAACTTTTTTATTAACAATTAATGAACAGGAACAAATATCTAATATTATTTAATAAGATGTTCAAATTGTCTCTCTCCCAAACAACTGTCTCTACAAATTTACTTTCACCAAAATCCAGTGTTCACACTGGAGAACTATTTGCTTTACTTCGAGTCTTCCATTCTATAACCCAAACTACAGGAGAAGTCGCTATATGCACCGACTCCCTTTCCTCAATTAAATCTATCCAGGACATCTATAGCTCTCACCCCCTCATGCAAGCAATACATGAACGATACCAACAACTTTACCATGAAGGAGTAATCGTCACACTACTTTGGGTACCCTCTCATGTCGGAATTGTCGGCAACGAATTGGCAGACCGCACAGCAAAAAACGCAGCAGCATCTAATCTTCCGGTAGAAAAAGTTCATCTGTACCAAGACCTAAAAAACTTCTTTAAAAATAGCACCTACTCACTTTGGCAAGAGCACTGGAACAGAACCCCTTCGAAATTACATGAGATCCGTCAAGCCATTCTACCTCCCTTCATTACCAAGAAGAGATAAAATAATTATCAGAAGACTACGAATTGGACATACCGACGTCGCACATTGCCATCTAATGACTTCAGAACGTCCTCCTTTATGCCATCATTGCAACATCATTCTTTCCGTCAAACATATTATCACAGATTGCCAACAACATTGAGAATAAAGAAGACAATCAGAACTTTTGAACACCCTAACAAAAATTCTGAATTCTCCGGACCAAATACACAATGTTTTGAATTACTTAAAAGACATTAATTTCAGAACCAAAATGTAATCAGCTCTAGATAAGTCAACAATGTAACTATTTATTTTATCTAAAAATTGACTCTACTCTGTAATACTTACACTGTAACTGTGTCAATTGCCTCTGAAGCTGAGACACATTAATTTAAATTAAAAAAAATTGTCTTCCTTCTTTTATTTGACAGTATCCAAGTCGATCATAAAAAGCTGAAGTATTACGCAATTGCTGATTTGTTATTTGATGGGCTATTAACAGTATTCTATTTCTCAGTTCATCCAGATTATCAGGTTTTGTCTTGTACACGATGTTTGTCAGATATCCCCTGAAGAAATAGTCTAAAGGCGATGAATCGGGAGATCAGGCTGGCGACTCAATTGTGCCGCTTCTTCCAATCCACCTGTCTTGGAAAACTTCATTTAAGTAATTTTAAACAGCAACACTAAAGTGTGGTGATGCACCATCCTGCTGAAACCAAGTGTCATTAAAATTGTTATCAACTGCATTTCTTATTGCAGGAACTATGATTTGATTTCTTAATAAGTCTAAATACTTTCCGTTTAAATTGCCCTCTACAAAGAATGGTCCGATAACAGTGGTGCCGATAATACCTGCCCAAATATTAACTTTAGAAGGTTTTTGATTTCTATGTTCCCGCATCCACTTAGGATTAGTATCGCTACAATTGTGGCAATTAACTGTACAATTTAACATAAACGTGGCTTCATCGGAAAATACTATCTTACTGGTAAAATGAGGAACTGCAACTACCTTTTGCATTAAAGTAAAATTCTATTCTGCGGTCATAACCATCTTCAGATAATTATTGTAAAACAGTTACTTTATAAGGATGAGATTTATTCTTCTTAATTAATAGTGTTACAGACGGATCCTACACTAACTTCATGTTCTAATGTAGCTTTCCGAATGGATGTAAACGGATTTTTTATCATCTGTTACGGTCTTTGGTCGGCCAGTTTTACGGCGATTTTTAGTTGAGCCCACTGTTTCAAAAAGTTTCCTCCAAACTGCAGTTTTGGTAATTGGGTTGCGGTTTTAATACCCATCATTAAATAAGTGAGCTACCCCATCATAAGTTCTTTACGATCACCGTAACCTTTCATCATAAGAATCATTATTCTTTCTTTAATTTTAAAAGCAACTAGTCACAATAAACACCTTTCACTAATGACAATAAGAACTAATTCATGACATTCAAAAACAATTAGGTAATGACAGAAAAACCTACTAGTTTTTTGTCAAAAAAACTTTTTATGTAATTTTAGATTCAAACCAATGTTACTTTGGAATTATTGAAGGTAGATTTATCCGGTATTGACAGTTGTATTTTTAATTTGATAGATTAACATATTCTTTCAAATAGTTTACCATGTATACAGGGTAAATCACGTCCAACGGGATGGAGGTTTATAGCGAAACGGTAAAAGTTTTAAAATGTCCGTCAATTTAGTAGTTTGTACATTCATATAGGCTACATTTTAAAATTATTTTGAAATATACAGGATGTTCCAATAAAGTGTGACGTATCAAAGTTATATGTTTTCTTATGGGACACCCTATATTTCATTGCATTTTCTGATTGCCCCTCAAAAATAAAATACTCTTTCATAATGGTTCCCTATACCTGAATACAGATGGTTCCGAGTTATGCTGATTTTTTTTAAAATGTGAACATTTCGAAAAAAATAAATAACTCATTGATATAACAAATTCTAGCAAGTTTTCTCTTACCATTTCACTTACCATTTCATGATAGGTTGAAAAGATCAGATTTCAATATTGATCCATTCCCACTATCTTTACCATTATGTCATGAAACTCCTCCTTGGATCATTCAAATACCAGCAGTCAACTTCTCATTAGCAAATCATGCCAAACACTCTACCAGTGACCACATATTCAAATTGAAATACTATGATCTTATTTCTAAATTCACCAGTTATGATCATATTTTCACAGATGCATCTAAATCAGAAAACGGAATTGCATCTGCATTCTTACAAGATTCTAACAGTTATGCAATCAGGCTAAATCCTCACTGTTCGGTATATACAGGAGAGTTACTCGCTATACTTGAAGCTTTGAGAAGCTACAAACAGCCAAACAAAAACTTATTAATAATATCGGACTCCTACAGTGCTCTCTCAGGAATAAAACAACTATTTCCCACTCACCAAATACTTTTAAACATCAAAGAAGAACTTTACAGACTTCAGAAAACACACTTTAAAGTAGAGTTTCTGTGGGTTCCTTCTCATGTGGGTATACCATCCAATGAAAAAGTCGATGAAATCGCACGACTTTCTGTAAGCAACGAAAATCTTCCATATTATGAAAACATTCCAGTTGCCGATTTTAAACCCGTTATAAAGGATTTTATATGGAATATCTGGCAAAAAAGATGGGAAGAAACCAATACGCTACTTAAAGAAATCATGCCATCAGTGAAATCCAGACTGACACTTCCACAGAACAGAAAAGACCAGGTTGTTTTAAACAGGTTGAGAATAGGACATTCAGCCATCACACACCAGCATTTATTTAAAAAAGAACCACCAACGCAGTGTTTAATATGCGATGTGCCTTTAACCATAAAACACATACTGTTAGATTGTGCAAATTTCAGTGTCAGAAGAACAGTTTACAATATCCCACCTAGTTTGAAACGCGCATTGAGTGAAAATTGTGAAAATGTGCTGAAATTTCTGAAAGACTCTAACCTCTATTTCAAAATATAAGAACTATTGTATGTTTTTTTTTTTATGTAATCACTCTGTCCCCGCTCATAACCCTAGAGGTTGATGCGGTAAAGTAAATAATAAAAAAAAAGAGTTATTAATTTTTTTTCGAAATGTTCACATTTTAAAAAAAGTCAGCATAACTCGGAACCCTCTGTATTTAGGTATAGGGAACCATTATGAAAAAGTATTTTATTTTTTAGGGGAAATCAGAAAATGCAATAAAATAAAGGATGTCCCATAAGAAAAAATATAACTTTGATACGCCACACTTTGTTGGAACATCCTGTATATTTCAAAATAATTTTAAAATGTAGACTATATAAATGTACAAACTACTAAAGTGACAAACATTTTAAAACTTCTACCGTTTCGCCATAAACCTCCATCCTGTTGGTCGTGATTCACCGTGTATACATGGTAAACTATTTAAAAAAATATGTTAATTAGTTATTTTGGAGCAACCGGCACCCTCTATACTTTTAATCGACTTATGCAGATGGTCTGGATTATTCGAAAAAACTTTCATTCAACATTTTTTTTGTAAACCTAACGGAGATCGAAATATTAGCAAGTTACGTTACTTTATGTACACACTGTATGAAAAGTATATGAAAAAATTGAGCACGTCAGTGCTCAGTAAATTGAGAAATTGAAGAACCAACAGTTCGTGTCACTTTTCTTATCTCCATTTACAAAAAAAAAGTTCACAATGATGAGATAAATCACCCATAAAAAAGTTTCTATCGACGTATTTGACGGATGAATTTTCCCGTCTTTTCAGTATTTTTGAGAAACCGTTCTTTATTGAAATATCCATACAAATACCCAACGCCAAATTTAATTACGCCCCCACTGAATTTCGTGAAGGAAAATGTTTTAACCGCTTAAATTGAGGGATGAACGGTGAAATTTTGTGAAAGTAATAGGGTTAGGAAACCGATACAGAAGCGAACACATTTGGTTAAAAGAGAATAGAACATTTTAATAACTATTTAACTGGCTTAGCCAAACAAGAGAGTTAATAGTATATAGTACAGCTTAGTAAAGTTCTTCTAAAGTTAATGTGATGACCCATATTTTTAATCCCTTTGAAGGAAAAAGCCGCCCAATGGCGTGCATATAATTTTTTTAAAAATTCGAATATTGTGAAATAATGTTAATTTACTATATCAATTTGAATGAAAAAAATTAAACTGCATACAAAATTCATAAAATTTGTAATACAATAATAAAGCGCTTTCCTCTAGAACACGGAGTATCTAAAGAATAGTTTTTTGTATCGTCAACCCAACCATATTTTAAAGGTGGGTGTATATCCTCATACAGTTTTAATTATAATATAATTACCATTACTACTATTTTCTTACATATTAAGTTAAAATGTATTTTATTTTATATATTCATTCATGTAATAAAACCGTAAGGATTGTTTGAATAACAAATAAATGAATAAACACTTGACAACATCATGTGTGTCAAACCAAGTTTCGTCTAAATAAATTTTAGTTCTATTTGAATCACGGTACCCTTTCATTTTGCGCAAATACTCCTGTCTAAGTTCAGCGATACGCCGAGACTCCATTATTACCATTCGATGATCTTACTTCTTATATTTAAATCCACAATTCAATAATCCTTCGCATCATCTTGGACTGTTGTTTCAAATGGTCTCCAAAATACCATTCTAATTAATTATATTATAAAACTTACCCTAACGTCTACGAACAAATGAATATTATATTAATATCAATTCACTGACGCGACCTAACCACTACACCATCAAAAAGGTTTTATATTAATGATACCTTTCTACACTAGATCACCCACACTTTCCTATAAATACCTACAACAATTCACTAAACTCGCTCAACCAAGAAATAGATATTATATTAAATATTTCTTTAAAACAAAATTCACACCCGACACTGAATGATACTAATGGATTATAAGCCGAACCACAACACAACCCCCCCGAACACCCTCAAGACCGTATAATTTTCTCTGCAAAAACGTCCAACGGATTATACTTCGGTTATTTCGTTATATTACGATGAATACTGCAGTTGATGACTGGTTGTTTCGAAGTCTTGACTGCACGTGTTACTACGTTGCCAACTCTTCAAAATTTTCTTAAATATTGTAACATATAAAAAGTGATTTTAATTAATTTTTCTTTTTTCAGTAATTTCAAGCAACTTATTTTAATGTTTACTAATAAATTTACATTTTTTATTTTTTTAAAAATATTTCCAACCTAGCTTTCTTATAACATCACGAACTAACAGTTTACTGAAGTAAGAGGAACATTTGTGTAGCGAGCCTAACAATTTTAGAAAATATATCTGACAACATTGCTTTATTTTATGGTCATCACACTGACTTTGGTTTCACTATAACCATTCTCATCAAAGTTGTGAGTAGAAACATTTAAAAGTTTTACAAATTGTCTATTCCATATAATTTTTGTAGTTTCCTTAGTGATGGAAATAAAATTTTTCGAAAACTAGGAAAACCTTTAAACAGTTCTTTTTTATTTTGCTGTATTTATGCACTATTTACTTGTTCGTTTCTATCTAGTCAGCAGCAACTACCCTTCTTCCTATATCATACAGTGTGTTTCAAAATTCAGGTGATTGCTCGTATGGAATTGAAATGAGTCTTTCCTATAACAAAATTTCCTCAGCCCACGCCTTTCTGAGATATCACCCTTAAAAAGTGGTGACTAAAATTGAGTTACTTTTTTTTCTAAAATTCCAGTGAAGCTAGAAACTTTATTTTATGTAACTTAATCTCGAAAAAAAGTAAGGAATGCTAATTTCACCCCCGTATAATATAAAAGAAATTTTTAAAAAATACCCATGGTTAGTCTTTTGCGAGTGCACGAAAATTACAAAAATTTTCAAGTTTCTGGCTAAACTGTCATTCAAAAAAAAATAAAAACTTAATTTTAGTCACCACCTTTTAAGGGGTGGGCTGAGGAAATTTTGTTATAGGTAAGACCCGTCTTAATTTCATACGAGCAATCACCACCTGAATTTTGTCGCATGAATTTAGAAACACCCTGTATATACATATATATATAGTACGTTCTAATAATTTCTACCGCTTTTAGTTTGAAATTTAATAATTCCAGAAAAAGGTTTTCATAAGAATTTTATTCTAGCTTGTTGTTGGGAAAATTTGCATATTTAGATAGGTTATACTTGAATTCACTAGATAATAAGCATGTCCATCATTCACTGGTCATACTTATTTCCAAATTAATGAAAAGCTCGAAACGATGAAATAAAACAATTTAATTTGTTCAAATATTCATTATATTAGAACTACGTTCAATATATATTCGTGACGCATTTCGCTAACACAGTAGCTTTCCAAAACGAGTGGAGGTATAATGAAATTTTTTTTTTATTTATACAGTGCATTAATAGGTAATTTTACAGATATTGACAAAAGTATTATAATGTAGTTACATGGAAATAAAAAGCAAAAAAGTGTCTGAATATGGGATTAACTAAAGAATTGAACAAGTTTACCTGGAAATTCATTCACAACAATCTTACCGGATGCCTAGGTGAAAAGGTTTAATAAGGGAGAATTTTTGATATCTATTTGGTCGTTAAGAGGATTATCTGAATATTTGTTTTTATTTATCTCAAGAGCATCTAAAAGATTTAATTTGAGGGATTTAGGTTCTATATGCAAAATTTGAATCGAAATTGTGCTGGTTTGCTAATAAATTATTTGTGTAGTTGGAATCTAATTTTTGGTTGTCGTAGCTACGTTTCTGTTCTAAAATTCTAGTTTTAAAATCCCTAAAAGTTCTACTTAACGACAAGTAGGAAAGGGATATGTAGAACTTCCAGCCAACAGTGTATGCGTGTACTAGGGGATTACATACAAAGCAAAAATGGTCTAGTGGTGTGCAGGAGCCTGATAGGGCTCTAACCCAAAAAGTCTGAGATGAATATACACATCCAATAATTTCTTATGGAGCCATTGCAAGGAGTAGTAGCCTGCCAAAGACTAGTGGATCAAGAAGAACGGAGAATCTGAGGAATGAAAGAAGAAACCTTCCACATAAGTACTTGCAGATCACATAAAAATACAGAATCCTGGAGAACAGCACTCTAGGAGACTGCTGGATAGAAGAGGGATCAACTAAAGCCTTCGGATATCCTGGAATTCTTTCGGGAAAGAGGTCAGGAGACTTTCCTCAGGAACTAACTGTAAGAAAGGGAGCATAATAAATATTTTGGGTCTCCGGTTTTACCGGAAATGCCATCAACTTCTTTAATTTAAATGGGACACCCTATATATTTTTACAGATTTTGAAAGAGCTTGTTATTCGGAATTCATACATACTGAGTTTAGTGTAAAAAAATTTGTAAAAACGAGGAATAACTCACTGCTAGTTGTACAATAGGTGTACATTTCATTATTTTAGAATAATGAGAAACAAAATTACTTCAAATGTTTAAAATGCTCGCCGTTTACTTGCTGACAATATGCCATCCTATTAACACATTCTTGAGTCACTCTTTCCAAGACTTCTCCACGTATTAGTTCACATTCATCAATAATTTTATTTGTCTCAATTCATGTAAGTTTGTTGGTCGTCTAACGTAAACAAGTGAGTTTAGATAACCCCAAAGAAAAAAATCTAACGGGCTAAGATCCGGAGAGCGAGCAGGCCACTCTATGAATCCTCTACGTCCAATCCATCGATTTGGAAAATTCGCAACCAGAAAATCCCTAACCCGTCTATTATAGTGGGTAGGTGCTCCATATTGTTGAAACCAAACATTTTGTGGTAACTGCCGATTCTGTTGAAGTGCAGGAATAATTTCGTTATTTAATAGATCCAAATAGTTGTCACCATTCAAATTTCCGTCGATAAAAAATGGGCCTATAAGCCTATTTTCGACAATTCCCATCCAAACATTTAACTTCTGTGGATGCTGGGTATGTGCTTCATGAATCCAATGAGGATTCTCATTTGACCAATACCTTGAGCTATGGCGATTAACTGCTCTATTTGAACAAAAGGCTGCCTCATCGGAAAAAACTATGTTAGAAGCAAAATTGTCGTCGACATTACAGATGTCCACAAAATTCCAGCCGTCGGTCAAAATCATCGTCTGACAATTCTTGAACCAATTGTACCTTATACGGATGATACTTTTCACATTTAATATCTTTCCTACAGAACGTCGACTGATACCATGGTTTAGTGCCAAATTTGTGGTGGAAGTTTGAGGTGATTCTTCTAAATCGATTGCAATATTTTGTTTAACATTTTCGTTCGTTGCAGTCCGCGGTCTTCCAGGTTTTAGCAAATTTTTTACTATCCCAGTTGTATTAAAACGTTGTAATGTTTTAGTTACTGTTGAGCGTGATATAGAATTTCTCTCCGGATGCAAATTATTGAAAATATGACACACTTCTTCATGAGTTTTAACACGATCACCATAACCAATCATCATTAAAATTTCAATACGCTCTTTTTCACTTAATTGAACCATCCTAAATTGTAAAATTTATTTTCGTCAATTAGAAATCCACTCTTGGAGAACAAAAGACGTACTAAACAGTACTCGTTTATTTATTACTATGCATACAAACAACATCAATTAGTTTATCTAAATAGTTTTTTGCTCTAACGCATAAAACTCAAAGGAGGTTGATTAAAGTGCTATATTCCTCGTTTTTACAAATTTTTTTACACAAAACTCAGTATGTATGGATTCAAAATAACAAGCTTTTCAAAATATGTGAAAATATATAGGGTGTCCCATATAAATTAAAGAAGTTGATGGCATTTCCGGTTAAACCGGAGGTATATTATTAACAAAAAAATGTATATCAGATTTTGTTCCATTCACTTACCTGCAAATTTTCGTTTAAAAGATATTTACTTCCCTGCTTTCTCCCAACCCTGTATACAACGTTGATAAGGCTTCACAAAATGCGAAAATTTGATATATACATACTCAGTTCACGCTGATTTTAATGAAACTGTATTTTTAATAAAAAGCTGCAAAATAATGTTAGTAAGCTTTATTTCAACAGGATATGATGTTAAAATTTGCCATGCTATACACAAAAACTGATATTTTATTGACCAATGTCATTTTCAAAAATAATTTGCAAAGTTGCGAGGAGAACGTCAACTTTATCTTTTTCCGAGAGATTGAGCAAACTCACCAGTCGAACCTAATTTATAAAATAGAAACAAATTCGTGTGGAGACTTTCGCTTTCACCTTTCGAATATCTTTTCAGTGAGAAAAACACCCTCTGGGGCTAAAACTCACGAAATTTATTCGCTTTATGTTTCTTCACTCGACGGATATTCGAGCAGGGAGCATTGTGAACTTAGGAAATTGACAGAAACTCTTTTTTCGATAACTATTCTAAACTTTTCGTTGGTTCCGGTGTATTTCTAGCACAGAGTTATTAAGATGAAAAGTTTTTTTTTGTGAAAAATATTCTCAACTCACAGAGAGTTTCTTAAAGTATACCGCAAGGGATCTTCACAGAGTAATTTTCACTTATAATTGCACAAGTGGTTTGTATTTTATCGGGTAAATTTGGGTTGTTTAATGAGAAACTGTTTCCTAGCAATTTGACGAGAATAACAGTCAAGTATTAAAAACACGACACCGAAGGTGGAGTGTTTTTAGGTGACTAGTGTATTTGTCGCTGTAAAAGTTAAAGCTAACTTTTGCCGCTGACAATTGCACTGTGGCATATGCGATTTTTTATACATGAATTGAATTGTCTCTCAAATTTTCCTCAACTCATTCAACCAGATGCTGTTTTTTAGGAAACTCAGTTTCACTGCTTTTTATTTATTGTTATAAAAAAGAAATCTTTTACCCAATATGAAAGCTATAACTTTCAATTAATTTATCAAAAACTTTCCAAACAAAACAAAAGTTTGTTTATAATTCTTGAAATTAAAAAGCTTCACTTTGTTTTGACCTTTTTTTAATGTCAAACAATTCCAAATACACCAGCTTCCAAGACCTAGTTTGATACAACCTTTTTTATTCATTAAACGAGACTGGAATGAAAGTTCACGGGCCAGCAACCAAAAACTGCAAGTTTGAAAAAAGTCACAAACATTTTCCAAACGAAAATTCACCCCGAACGAGAGTGTTATAGTGAAAAGATGTAGAAGACAAAAGAGATCCTGAGTAATCAGTCCTGAAATAGTATGGTACTATTTAGTGCTTAATGAACAGTATCGTTACGTTAGAATGAGTTCCAGACACAGAGGAATAGAAGGTAACAAAATAGCAGACGGACTAGCGAAGAGAGGGGCTGAAACACATTTTTGGGAGCTGGGAATTTTTTGCAATATTAGCAAGAACATACAAGAACGGAAAAAGCTACTGCGGCAAAGACAATGCACAGCTTAAAGAGGTACCTCAAAAAAGCTTGAGCTAACGGAGCTAGCGGAGGTAGATTCTTAGATTCTGTGGAATGGGATGAGAAAACTATTTACGATCAACCACGTAGCAAGAGTAGCAATTGCTACGGGCCCCGCATATTCAAACCCACTCCTCTCTGCCTGAGCGTAATTTTTTTAGTGAAACTTATTAAGATGTGGTATGTTGAATTTTTTTGATGTCACAAAAACGTGAAACGTTATAACTTTTCCTACCAAGACAATCCACGTCAGACACTCGGTACCCGCCTATTTCCTTGGCGCAAATTAAACACTCCAGATATATGGCATGTAGACCCACTGACTCTGATAGTGCGCTATGTTTTACCATCTGGGCCAGTTGAGAGATTCGTTAAGTTCTTAGATATGCAAGGCCATACTGCTGAACAACTTGCTCAAAGTTTATTAGATTTTTTAAGTAAGAATGGCATTGATATCAAAGATTGTCGTGGACAGAGCTATGGTAATGCCAGCAGCATGAGTGGAAAATACAGCGGCCTGAAGCACGAATTAAAGAAATAAATAAGTATGCAGAATACTTTCCCTGCCGTGCACATTCATTAAATTTAGTTGCTAAGTGCGCTGCAGACTGTTGTACAGAAGCATTAATTTTTTTCGATTTTATTGAAAGTCTATATAGTTTTTTTTCCGCTTCTACAAATCGTTGGAGTCTTCTTACGGAAGCTATTTCTTCGAAAATTCCGATTTTGAAAAGGTTGTCGGATACTAGGGCTACGAATGCGCTTTTATGTGGTTTTACCACTATCAAGCAAATTTTGGATGCCACTTCCAATAATATAGATCAAAAGGCAGAGTGTTGTAATCAAGCTTACGCACTTGTTTCAAAGATGAATAAGTTGGAAACAGGAATAATGACAATTACGTGCAGTGGAATCCTAAAATAGACCTTAATACGGGATACACCCTTTATGAATCATTACATGGATATGTCCAAACAATGTGATCTACATTTTCAAATATTGAAGCCTAAGCCAAAGAGCTGACAGGCTGTCATGAATATCAGCAACAGACTTCAAGAAGACGCAAGCGGAATACAAAGTACGACGATTTGAGCGGTTCTAATACACTTGACGAATTTGTTGAGAAAGAAACAACTGGTAAACAGTTTGAAATTGAAGTGTTTGTTGTCATTATGGATAACACACTATCGCTTTAGACAAACGCATGAAAGCATATCAAAAACTGACTAGTGTGAAATATTTCGACAGTTAAAATCTATTACAGCAGAAGAGATTTGAAAAAAAAACACCAATAATTATAGTCAGTGCTTATAAAAATGATTTGGAAGACAGCCTAGACAACGAATTAGTGCAGTTTGCCGAGCTGCTCAAAACGGATGTGGCTGGTGCGATTGACAGAACGAAAATCGAAGCTATGGAAATTCAATATTATAAATCCCTAACGGTCAATTCATTAGAATCATGTTTCCCCAATTTATAAATTGCTTTGCGCATTTATTTATCTCTCATGATATATAACTGCAATCGCGAACGGTCATTTTCACATTAAAGCGCATAAAAAATGAGTTAAGGAACACTATGAGTCAAAAACGTCTGAATTATCTCGCTTTGATTAATATAGAATATGATTTACTCAGAGAAATTGACACGAATAGTATTATTTCTAAATTTGCCGACATGAAATCTAGAAAAGTTACTTTGTAAAAAATAATGAGGAGACAGATAAAAAAATATAAAATATAAACATTAATTAAAGTACACTATTTGTAACACTGTTCTCTCCTCAAGAGACAGATCTCGGCTAGAGACTCTCTCAATGGTGGATCGACTCCATGTTAATGACACACTAGGTATGCTAGAGGGTTGACAGACTATAAAAGCTTAGGGCGCCACTCTCTTTTTAGACATCGACGAAAAAAATAATTTAAATTTAAGAAAAGAAACTAAGGTGAGAAAGGTAGAAACACCTTGTAGAATTTAATTGAAAGTTAAAAATAAAAGAGTTACAAACTTACATGAACCCGGACACGATTCCCTACAGCTTACAGCCGGGTAGATGAGAAATTAAAAAAAAAATTAAATATTAACTTTATTCTGCCTTGAAGGATGAGTGAAAAACCTGTACTTTATGAAGGTACTTAGCTTAGTTGAAACTGATGGAGAGGTCTTGTCGAAACAGAAGAAACGAAAGATGTCTTGAAGTTGAAGTATAGATGCCTTGAAAGTGAAATTAGAGATGGCTTGAAATGGAAACTAGATGCCTAGGAGTATCCTAGTGGTGTAACAGTATCCTCCTAGCAGTGGCAGCTGTTACCTGGCAGTTGTAATTTGGCAGGGTATCTTGACAGCTGTAACCTGGCAGGGTATCTTGGCAGCGGTAATCTTGCAGCTGTGCTTACCACAGCAATTTGGTAAAACTTAAGGTAAAATTGGAGAGACGATAAGGTATGTCTTTACTGTAAGACTGTCGGTAACGGAAAGAAAGGACGATGGTTTTCAAAATGGAATCGTCCGTTGACATTATATGTCAATTGTCTTAACGGTCAACGAGAGTAGGAGAAATGACGGCGAGCGGTAATTAGGGAAATTATTTCGTAAAATCGAAACAGATCGATAGACATGTTACATATTGAAAAAATAACATTAGCTATTTAGCCTAGTCAAAGTACACAAAATATCCGTAAAATGTCGCAAAAAATACAAAAAACTTGAAAATTAAAAATTGAGTAATTAAAAGGATTGTGTTTAACATGAAAAAAAGTTTACAATGCTAGGCATGCAATTTTCCGGAAAATCGTCGAGTGAAAATTTTTGTTTTTGTTTTCTCGCTCTAATTGTTTAAATAATAAATATACAGGAAAACTTCCAAATCAAAATTTGTAGCTGATGCATTTATCTACAAATTTTGTAAAGTTTTTCTGTAAATTGAAAAGTTTACGAGATAAAATTAATTTCAGTGGTAGTCAATTCGTAGTTACGCGCGAACGGTCCGTGATCCAAGTTTATTAACCGCTCGACTTAATAGTTTATAATTTTGGGCTTATAACATTCTGAAAAAATAAATAAACTCATATAAAATGTAGAGAATTATCTCAACTTTTAGATAAAAATACTTTCAAATTTTGAAAAGTAGATTTTCTAACTGTAAAATCGGTTTATTTATAAAAAAAACTAGAGCTAAAAAGTCAATAAACAGTCATTATTCCTATTTAATTATTACTTATCCCAGCGAAAATTTCTTTCGGATTTAGCATTACAAATGAGCATAACACATTATTATTATAAAAGCAATGCCATCAATATTTAAAATTTTAAACAAATGCTTCTTAAAAATCTGTTTTTTTTGCATGTTTAATTTTACTTGTTTTTTCCAAACTTCATGCATTTATATCTTTTTTCGAAATTAACATAATCCAATGAAACTTTAGAACTAAACACTTTGAAGTATCTACTTTCGAAACAAATATACAGTTTTTCTATAAATATCAATTTTTTTAAATAATAGACAATTATTTACAATAAATACCTAAATCAGACGTTTTTCAACAAACCTTCTATAATTTTTTATACCGTTTATGATATTATCTAAAAAATTGTGAACTTTATAATGAACCTATTTAGAAGTGATCGCGATACAAAAGATCACACCTATGGCTCAGTTAAGAAAAAGAAGGGATCACAAATAAAGGTGAAAAAGCAGTTGAGAGAGCGGCTTACACAAAAATAATAATAATAATAATAATAACAACAACAATAACGACAATAATAATAATAAAATATTAACAACAAAAATATTTAACAAATTACATTAAAAATAGAGGCTGTTATTACAACAATAATGAAAATAAAGTGAGATCAAAAAAATGAAGGTTTACGTGGAAAATCGTATGTACATATCTTTGTGAAAAATGCAGATACAAAAAAAAGTTTCAAATAAAGTTTGAAGATTAAACCATAATCTTAGAAGTACGCTATGTTATATAATTCAATTTTTTAATTTATTAATGTCAATTAGAGGAATTTGATAAAAAAAACGACTTGTTAGAGGTTTACGTGGAAAATCGATAATACATTAAAAAATTTTAAAAAAATTTTTTTTAAATGTATTTGTAGATATTCTATTTTAGAACAAATTTCATATAAAAATTTTGTTTTTAAATGTCATTGTTCATCTACTATCGTAAATTTAAAAACATGAAAATAGATGATGTTCAAAAATACTACTAGGGAAATTTCGTATATTTTAAAAACTAATGCAGATACAAAAAAAATTGTCAGACAAATGCATCAGCTACAAATTTTGACTGGGAAGTTTTTCAGTATATTTATTATTCAAACAATTAGAGTGAAAAAACAAAAACAAAGATTTTCACTCGACGATTTTCCGGAAAATTGCGTGCCTAACATTGTAAACTTTTTCTCATGTTGAACACAACCCTTTTAAATACTCAATTTTGAATTTTCAAGTTTTTTGTATTTTTGCGAGGTCGTATGTATACTTTGACTAGGCTTATTCCTAAAAATATAATATACTTTGTATTAAATATAAACTTTGGAATATGTTGAAAAAAATAATTTGTGTAGTATCAGTTTTCGATTGTTAGTTTCCTATCAAAATCATTCTAAATTACCAGGAAATCTTATATCAGGATTTTTGTACTTGTCAGAGCCTAACAGCGCCTATAGTAATGTACTACACTATTAATTAACCACAAAATTGAAACCTATAGATAGCAAATAAACGTATTAAGTATTAAATTGTTTTTTTACCAATTTATACTTAAGAACCCATAGCAGATCAAGGGCTCTTGAATTGGCTACGGGCCCCGCGCTTGCTTAATCCGGCACTGCGATAGGTTCATATGTATTCAATACTAGCTAAAAGCCAGCCACGCGTTGATGTCGCTAAGTTGTAAAATATGCCACAAACATTATCGAGGCTAGATTTTCTTCGAAGAATATTCTTTCACAAATCAGTTAAAACGCTTGTCGACACAGTGAATGAATAGAATACTTAATATCTCGAATTACACGATGCATGATAAAAACTTACATTTACTATCTAACTTGCAGGTTTATTCGTAATGGTTATCCTAAGATATTAGTAAGAAAAATTCTGCTCCACTCCTCACCCCTCATTCCATACAGACTGCAATTGAACCAAATTTATTATTGTTAAATCAGAAAAAGTAACGAATACAACAACCACTAACATCTTTTTTATATCTTTACCTTAGGTCTTTAGATAACTTACTTCTAAAATTTACAAAATATTAAAAGAAGTAAATAATATAAAACTTGCAAATGAAAATATTCTCTCACTTAATGGGGTATTAAACTTCACAAAAATATGTTTTCTCAATGTTAATAGTTAGTAATCATAATGAGGAATCAATTATTTTTAAAAATTTTATTCACACAAGGTTTTTATGTCGATTTGAAAATTCAACTGTTGGATGATTCGCATAATCCGCTATTTATGCTGTGACGTACAACAGACACTGAAAATGAAGTTAGCTACATAGTTAAGGATTGACATAGGACCACAATTCTTATGTGATAAAGTGCTTATTTATGCTTATGTCATATTGCTGTTATAGTGACAGAGTTTGTTTTTTACTTCTGATATATTATTACGGCTATTACATTATTTTATAGATTTTACCGTTGCCATTATAAGTTTTCCTACAACCACTATGCAAAACACGCTTTTCTACACAAGCTTCTATACGCAAAGCAAGCCTTTTCTTAATTCTTTTGATAACTGTTAGAAAAGTAATGCGAAAAGTACACTCTATGGCACTTTTCCGCACCGAAATGTCAAACAAAGCTACCTATGACCTGTCAACTTTTTTTGACATTTCAACCTAATAGCTAATTTCTTATTGGTGTACAATTTTTAAATTTAAACCAAAAGTAAGTAAACTATTTATTTCATTATTTATTTTAATTCATTAATTATAAAAACATTAACCTAATAAGCATTATTTTAGAAATTATGAACCAAGATCAAAATAATTTATCTTTTGAGTTGTCCAATTCGGACATTGAAAATATTCCTCCAAATAATATCGAAAAGGCTCGAACTGTAACCGAAAATTTGTTACCTGAGGTTTCAAAAGAAAAAGATCAAAATAGTAGTTTTCTATTTATTTTCATATTGTAAGTTCTTTCTGTTCAAAGTTTATGTGAAATAACTATATAAATTACTGTATTTCTTTCATTAATAAATGTGGTTGTAGAAGAAATATTGTGTACAACTTGTACGCAAATCACTTTTGCCACTCGCTAGATTTGCAGCACTCGCCTTACGGCTCGTGCCACAAACTTCTGCGCTCGTGGGAAAAGTGACGCTTTGCGCACTAGTTGTACAAACTACTATTTCGTTAACGTATCTAGGTACAGTAAGTTTTTACGTTTGCTAGAGTGTTAGATATTTTTCAAAATTATTAGAATGACTGAGTTCATACAGGTAAATACACACACATATATACCTAATAACTTCAAAATGATCATCGCAGCAATAGTAACTAGTTCCAGTCTATTCATATTCTCTTCTATAGTTCATTTAAAAACCAGGAGGAGTAATTTGAAAAGCCTTACTCACACCACTAAAAATTACCAGATTAGTTACTAAAGGGTGTGCTCCGAAAAAGTAGTCAACAGTCATGTTCCAAATCTATTAAATATGCCTTGATGAACGAAGGAATCAGCCACGCCACCAACTGTTTGAGACATTTTGGATTTAACATGAATATTTTTGGTTTTTCTGAGAGTCCTAAATAACCTATGTTCAGCGTTTTCATTGTTTTGACGGCATAATAAGCGAAGAGCTGTTGTACTCGAAGTAGAAGGATCCATAATTGCAGATATTCAATACAATTGCTTGCTGAAGGTTTTAAAGGAAAAGTTTTAACGAAATAGAATGGAAACTAAGTAACAATAATGAAATAACAACAGCGGATGCAATGACAAAAATAATCATATTCATCTGTAAGAATTGTCAAAAATGGAAATTAATAAATTATCAGCTAATGTCAATGCTACGAAGTGTTGTGTGAAACTGGGCGGAATCTGACCAATGAGAGGTCTACAGTATTGCCAACTCAAATTCAAATTACTCCTTCTTGTTTTTAAATGAGGTATAGTAGCTTCAAACCATAATTTTCGTTTAACTTCTACTGCAGGCATACTTCAAGGCGTTGTAAAAGTTGTGTCCGTGCAATATGATACAAAACAAGATTTATATAATATTGATATTATTCCAACTTGAAAAATTGTTAATAAAAACTAACTAAACTTAACTAAAACATATTAACACAATTTTTTCTTAATATTAAAATGTCAAGCTCGAATAAACTGTAAACAAAACCAAAACACAAAAGCCATGTTTTTCTATTCACCGGTAGATCCACCAATCCACCAACTGCGTTTTTATATTCATTGGTGGATTTTAGATTTAAGAAACGTCGCGTTCATTTATTACTGTTGCATCAACCAAAATTAAAAACCATTCCACACCGCTGTTTCGAGGTGGTGGATAAATTTGGTGGCTTACAAAATGACAGATTAACCTCAAAAAAGTAAAGATTTAAAGCGGTTATAGCGAATTGTTGAAGACATGAACGAATAAATAAAAACTTCATTTACAATGTGATGATTAGGTTTTCACTGCACTATTAACAGCGCTAGAGATTCAAAAAATTTCTAGTGGTATCGATTGTCAGTTGTCAGATATAATGATGAATGATGTAAACAGCAACAACTGCGTTTTTCCATGTGCCACTGATGACTCTAATATGTCGTTGCAGCGAAGATTGACGTCAGTCAACCGATGGTGAATAAATGATGTAAAAAAACGTGCCTATAATATGTATATTATAAACTTTGACAGTGGATGTCTAAATCAGAAAGTGGCTAACTCCATCTTTAGTTATGTGACGTATCTGTAGTGAAAGTTGCACACATTTAGAATTTTTTAATTTCCAGTTTTTTCCTAAAATATTTGGTTTAAAAAATCTTCGAAATAATTTTTGCAAAGTAGTACCATTATACTTCAATAAAATAGCAAAATCCCCATTGTGTTCATAGTAAGTGGAAAAAAATTGATCCTTTCACTGATCCTTCTAATTTAATAATGTAGATTGACTTGCTCTACATGTAAATCTTTATACACTGTGTCCGTAAAGTTTGGAACAAATTCATTTTTAGTTA
This sequence comes from Lochmaea capreae, assembly GCA_949126875.1. NCBI lineage: Eukaryota > Metazoa > Arthropoda > Insecta > Coleoptera > Chrysomelidae > Lochmaea > Lochmaea capreae. The sequence goes on from OX421401.1 coordinate 11,068,564, forward strand.
AACAGACCATTTTAAGAAATAATCCTGAAACACGTCGATTTTTGATCTTATATACAGGGTGAATTACTTTCGGGTAATGACGTTACCGTCATTTTTTTTTAAACGGAACACACCCATTTTGTCTCAATTTTCGGATTACTCTAGCTGAGCTGATTCCAAAAATATATCACACGTTGATTCCAATTGGTACAGGGTGGACAAAAATACAATAGTTTTGTGTGTGCTCATAAAGTAATCCTGGAGGTTTTGATGAAATTTTATGGTTTCAACAGGATGGTGCACCTCCACATTATGCTGTAGATATTAGAAGGTAGGTACCTAGATGCGAGGTCACCAGATTTCAATCCTTTGGATTATTTTATGTGGAGCCATCTGAGGAATGTTGTGTATCAAACGAGACCAGCAAATATTCAAGAATTAAAAGAGATAATTCGGACAGCAATAAACAATATTTCTCAATATACAATAAACAAGGTTCAACAAGAATTTGTACACCGTTTGGGTTACTGCCAAATACAGCAAGGGCTGCAGTTCGAACATTTATAAAGTATTGTATTTCATCATACTCTGTCCTCAAGAAATTAAGTATTTTTGATAATATTGTTAATTTAACTAATGAAGAATGTTATGCGTTACTTTATAAGCACACACAAAACTATTGTATTTTTGTCCATCCTGTACCAATTGGAATCAACATATGATACATTTTTGAAATCCGCTCAGCTAGACTAATCTGAAAATTGAGACAAAATGGGAGTGTTCCATTATAAAAAAATGACGGTGACGTCATTACTCGAAAGTAATTCACCCTGTATATTAGAATATTATTTTAAAATACGGTGAATTAAAATAAAAAATCGACGTGTATCAGGATTATTTCTTAAAATGGCCTCTTTAGCTAAAAATGAATTTGTTCCATACTTTACGGACACAGTGTATGTAGGTGAAACGTCACAAAAACGTATACGTATACGTATACGTAAGATCTGCTTATTTTGTTTAGGAAATTTGTTTCTGATATATGTCGTATCGATAAAATATCGAAATTTTCAGTATTGATATCTACTTTTTATAACGCTAATTTTTAATATTGATATTTTTAAAACAATATATTTATAACTGTACGGTTTATCGATACTTTACACAGTATCGCCCATCTCTATATGTCACATTTGACGTACTCCTGAAATTTATTAATTTTGACGTTAGAATTGTCAATAATACCAAATTATTACTTTCCGTTCTACACTCGCGTTATTTAATAAAGTAATCAAGGGTCGTGGACAAAGTATAGTATTCTACTCGCAATTTATGGCCATTATTTACTCGGGTGACTTGCGTCCCGAGCCGTAGGCGTCACCCTGCGTGAATAATGGCTATCATAAATTGCTTGTTTAATAATATACTATAAATGATTGTGAAAATTCACACAAACATGTGAATTTCATTTAAAAAATAAGACATATTGTGCTTTGAAACCACGCCACTGACGTAGCAGGTAAACCGTGTAGGCCATTCGTATAAATATGTCAAAACAAAACCTTTGATATTTAACCCAAATTGTAAAACCTGCATCTGATTACATTTTAAAAACAAGCAGAATATAATATATTATATTTATGCCAACAGTGTGGATAAAATGCACGATTCAGTAACCAATCATTTTATATTCGAATTTACATTTGTTCCAAAAATTGATATATTTCGTTGAGATTTTGGAAAAACACTTTACTTTAGTAAGAGTGAGGCATGCAAGGTAAGTTTATATTCGTAGATGTGTAGGTATACTCAAAGCTTGTAGGCCAACACAATCAGACAAATACCTCAAACGTACATTTTATACAAAACATTTATCAATATTAAACACGCGGCTAGGACGGCTATTCTGGATTGATTTGATATAGCGTTTTTAGGAGAGAATAGGCTGCCTCTCGTGAATCCCAGAGTACATTCTCCACATTCGGTTGAGATTACTCATAAAATTAAGAAACTTGTCTATTTTCATTTTACGGTTGGTGTGGAATTATTATTTTTATTTCCCATTTTCGATATACTTATCTGATAAGTTACGTCCATGTAACGATTTCGGAGGAAAACTCTTATCTCTGGTTATTCCTTGCCAGGCATGAAGATATTTTGGGCACGCTATTTGTTCTTTTTTAAGATTTAAATTCTACGAAGAGGTCACTAGAAACCATAGCCACGCAGCGGTTATCAATTTGGCAATTGTACTTGTCTCTTCACTCGATCACTACGGCTTTCGCTTGACACATTTGTCTCTTTATGCTTTTATTGGCACAGAGAAGTAAATATTACCAATGGTATAAAATGGAACATAGTATCGTTCTAACTGTATTAACCAAACAGCAACGGGATAAGGAGTACGAACTTCATGTACGTGGATAAGTTCTAAGAATAAGACGGCGGTACTGTTGCCTTTGTACCAAGCACTTGGCGACATAACTTCGACAGCATTATAAGACTTGAAAACCCTTTTCTATCATATTTTATTGTTGGCTATTATTTTGTCAGTACGCTGTTCACGTGTGAGCTGTGATAAGTTTCCTTCAATTATTAGGGTTTGATGAGTCATCGTTCAAACCATGAGTATGTTAATGATTATAATATGTACATTGGTATTTAATGCATATAAGTTGGAAGGTAACAGGCTGAACTTGCACACTGAATAGTAACAATACTAGAAATAACGATTACTCCAGCTCACGTGTCAATACTTGAAATACAGCGAACATTACGGCATCACTTCTATAAACATTAATAATATTTAAATCCTCTCTGTTTAAATAAATAGTTAGTGACCCATTCATTTATAAATACATTACAGAGGAAATGGAGCATTTTCTCAATGTGAAATCCCGTGCTGTCCTTCTCTTTACAAATACCAAAAATTGTGTCCGTTTGGAAAATACGAACCTATCATGTCTTACCACAAGCACTACTGAAATATGGACCTGTTTTTTGAAATAATTATCAAATACTGTGAATTTTATGAAAATAGCTTCTGTAAAAAAATTTGTCTCTGTTCACGAAGCTGATATCTAGTGGATGAGTTCAAACTGATTCATAATTAAACTGGATTTCCTCAAACGTAAACAATGTTTATCGACCGACCACTCCTCTGCTTGAAAGTCCTTTATACTACGTGTGGAAAATTTAATTCGTCCCAAATGTAATGGGATTCCTTTGTTTTTCCGATCGCCTTCAGAATTATTGAATGTGGATTAGGATTTGACCAGAGTTCAACGGGCTCGGACTCATCGAGCATTCACAATGTAGACTATCAAAAATATTCTTCCAGTCCTTTCTAGGAAGAGAGTAGTAACTAAAATTTTACCTCACCTACTCCAACTATTACCTTTCAAACAGCAAATTCAGCATTCAGTAGAAGAACAGGCTGTGGAAGCTGGGAAGATTTTGTTTGTCGATAGTATTGTAGGCCACGCTCTTTTTTTAAACATTAATAATAAATATTCAGCATCAACCGCGACCCTTTTAATATAAAAACCTTCCAACTAGCATCTACATTACGTGGTTTACTCATCAGTGGAATAAATTAAACTAAACTGACACCAGTCAAACGTCAAGTGTCCTACGTCAAATACAATAAAAAGTGTTGCCAATAATAATGGCCATTCACTTGTAGCTTATTATCAGAAAGCCCTTATTTGTCTATTGAAAAACAAAAGCACCTTTGACAATGTTGAGATTTGACGACTAAGAGATGGATAGGGAGAAGAACATAATGGTACGAGCATGATAACCGTTTTAATCTTATGAGAACAGTGGAGAAAAACCAAACACCACATGGAAGAAGACTCAAATGACCACCACTAATAACGATGGGGAGATAGCTGGCGATCAACTTTACAAGAACTGCTAATAGAAACCGAAACTTCTGGAATAAGAACAATACAACGAATATTGTATCAAGAACAGTCAATTAATTTAACGACATACATAAACCAGGTGTCCCAAGTTATCCTTTACTGGCAATATCCCGCTCAAGTTAAATCCAATGAAATGAATATATAGGGTCGAAGACAAGACTTTTATTTAGACAACACGGTATCCTTTTGGTGATTTTTGACAAATTCTGATACATAATTTGAATTACAAATTCGGTTAGTTTTCATTTTTGTATCGGCAACACTGGACTGCATTCTATTTGATTTTTGATGTCAGCTGTCATTTAAAATATTTGATTTATACTTTTATACATTATTATTTGCTTCATAAATTACTGAACAATGTCTATCAATACTCATTAATTTTTGGAATTTGTTTTTTTGTAATGCGAAACCTGTTGTATACTAAATAATGGTATATAATATATTATACAACTGTAGGTTTGAATGAATCAAACGAAGTAAAGTTAAAGTGGAAGAGCATTTTATAATATTCGACAAATCACACAACATTCTTATTTATAATTAAATATATAATACCTAGATAATTGGTAATGGTGAAATGATTATTCCAATATTAACTCTTTTTATACACTTTAACTTTCGGCTGTTGTTGAGAAAAATAAACTTTTAAACAACACAACAATAACACAACGAACACTGGAAAAACTAACGATTCGACTTTGTTGACATATCTTTTGTCCGTATGGTATCGATAATTGGTTTTGTTTTGAAATATCGATTGTTACTACAAAATTACAACTACAGCGACATGGACACGCCCACGCATTGCTCTTGTTTGCTTCTGACGACTGTACTGTGAAAGCTGTTGTTAATGGCATTAAAATTCCTTCCAAATGACTTATCAGATCTTCTCTTTTCTTCGGCTTTACCTATTTCTTCCAATATTACATTGGGGCTGATACCGCAAAAGGGTCCCGGCCCCCAAAAGGGTCTTTCAGTCCCCCTCTTTGCTAGTCCATCTGCTATTTCATTTCCTTCTATCCCAGTGTGTCCTGGAATCCACAGTAAGGTTACTATATTGTTCTAGCCTAGTTAATTGAGTATGCCTAGGCATTCCCACACCATTTTGGAACAGATTTTTTGTGGGGTTATCTTGAAGAATTAGTATATCAAACACAGCCTGTAGGTTTAGATGTTCTCAATGAACGCATTCGTATTATACCAGCTATGATCCAGTCTGCGTGTATAAGAGTGCTTTCAAGACGTTTTGAAGATTGAATAGAATCTGTAATTTTTTCTTCATTATTTGTATTTTATTTTAATAAGAAATTTCAAAATTACAAAATTAATTAATTTCTTTGGTGCTGATGATAAGAAACCAACGAGTGTGTTACATCATTTTATTCCAAAGAGAGACATGCAATTTTCAACTAAATAGAAAGTGAGGGGAGGCAGCCAAATGACTGTCATACGTCATTTGGGAGGAATTTTGATGCTGTTCAACAACAGTTTTTACATTATTGCATTATCTTTCAAATTTAGCGAGATATCGCCTGTGAACGATACTTGGGACACTTGTTGCGAAGATTATTTTTCATATTCGTAATACATTTTTTTTTCAATAATTTTCATTTTTATTTTCTGCAGAATAGGAAATCTTGGGCCGATGATCCGCTGTATTTACAAGAATATAAAGAACACGAATTTTCTCGTTAGGGCTCAGGTGTGTGATATAAAGACTAGAAAAATAAAGGAACGATCCCGAAAGGATGTGCTGTCCTAATAAAATTCACAGTGGCTGCTGTTATACGTTTTTTGTTGCTTAGAAAAAATGAAAATAGCACCGAACGAATTCCAAAAGATTTGATATTCAATTTTGTAAATAAATTGATAAATTTAATAGAAAATATATAGGTGAGATAACACAGTAGGATAGGATTTATAATTTATGTCAATGCAAGGTTGACAACGACAAGTTTTTCAGAGCCTGAAAATGAAGAAATAGCACTTGGATATCTGGAAATTTCTTTTACATTTTCCAAACTGATGAAATTTTGAATTTAACCGTCATAATTGACGTGTTAAATGATCCTAGCATTACTTTTATCAGATTTTGTAAGTATAATACCATTATTGCTTATTTTATTTTGTATATTTTTCATAATTTCAGAATTCTTTTTAGATTTCTTATCATTGACGTGAATTTCTTATTTAGTTATTTGCATCTTTCAGCATTTGTGAATATCGGATTGAGATTTCAAAGCTTTTTCACAATATGTACCTAAAATTACTGTGGTGTAATAAGATTTAATAAGATATTTCAAACCTTAATTTGGAAGAGTCAAATCTTCATTTGTGAAGTTCACAGCAGCAAAATTTTGAATGCGATTAGAAAATGAATGTGAGTAAATTATTCAAGTTATTAAATATAACTCATTAATCAAATTGTGATGCGGTTAGTTTTCTCAATTACTTCAGGTATTTTCCATGTTCAATTTCACTGGCAATCTATCTGATTTTTTTGTTTAATATGTTGAATTCGATGTTTTGAAGTTATAACATGTCTATATTTTGATAACGCCAATGCCGAACTTCCTCTGACCGCCACGAGCAAAGATTCTTCCGCTATTGACATAACTTTTCTGATTGCTTATAGTTAGATTGACGACCCATTACTTGGATAGCTCCAGGATAAGCTTTCCATCCACCCTTCTCGGAGGAAATACAGTCAAAGATAAATACCTAGAAAGTACAGGCTCCATTAATTTTTTTGCCCCTTACCCGGCAAAATAAAATCAATGTCTTAAAATTTGCTTCGAATTAAATTTCTAGTCTACACAGCTATAATAGCTGTAGGGGAACGTGTCCGGGCTAAGGTGAGTTTCAAACTTTCAATTAGTATCTTTACTTAAATTTTACGAAAATATCTTTTGTATGTTGAATTAAAAATCCAGAAGATATTGTGGTTTGATTTCCCTTTTTCACCTAAGTCTTCTTCAATTCAAATTTATTTTCATCCTTTCGTCGATGTCTGAGAGATAATGCCACCCTAAACCTTCTTACAGTCTGACAATCGTCTGGCCTACACCTTGTACAATACAAGCATGAAGTCGAACCACCCTTGAGAAGGGTCTTATGCCGGTATTTTTCTGAAGTGGCCACCAACCTATCGCCCAAGCGAACACCAAGTTACAAAGTTTGGCGGTCAGTTCTAAATGAAATTTTTTTAGATATATATCGATACTGCTACGAATTGGATTAGATATTTGTATGCTTCGGCCGCGACATACCTTTTTAACGTACCGAAAAAACAGTTATCGCCGAGGCCGTTTGCGGCCGAGGCAAGATAATCTTGAGGTCGTTAAAAAGTTTCGCGGCCATGGCATACACACTATTTTTCGTGCAATCGTTAAAATTATTAAACTAGATAATTGTAAATAAATAAATCATTGCTCTAAAATCAACAGCAGTTTAATTTATTTAACAATGTGTGCTATGGAAATGATATGTTTCAATAAATACAAAATATTATGACAGTTCTTGCTTCAACTTCTGGAGTAAGTATAAGTAATAATACAAACTGTACAATTAATGTTAATATTCATCCTAAATAATATAAGTAGGTACTTATGTATTTGTTGGTATTCAATAAAAAATAATCCTTGTCTTTGTAGTATTTTAGAAATGTCAAATTTGGAAGTGACGTTTGGTTTCGCAGCCGTTACTATGGGTAACGACCGCGAAATTGAATTTCGCGGACTGTGTTAAGAACGCGAAATACTGACTTCGCGTCCGGTTGCACGAAAAATTATTTTTTGATAGTTTCGACAGATGACACTGTCTGATTTCTAGAAACAAGGCTACCGTATTTTGGCTTAAGATTTCTCCTCAAGCATTGCTAATTGAACCAGATGTTTTGTGCCGTGACGTTTTTCTTTAAAAATCAATATCATTAAACGCACTGTACATTCGGGTCTGCACAAAAAGTTTTTGTACAATAATTTCTATCCAGAATATCCCTAAATAGTTATAATTTTTCTTTTTGTTATTTATTTTGCGAAATCAAACCACAATCTTTTTCATGCCTTTTATTTCAACGCTTTGATAGCGTTCCAGCTACCGTTATAAAGAATAATGAAGTTTTTATAAAATTATGTTCCGCATCTGACACTTATTGAAAAATTCGACAACTAGACAATCAATAATATTCTGAAGTTTAAGACTGCAAGACATTTCTTGTCAAATTTTCAAGGTCCATTCACAGTAGATCACACTCTTGGTGGAATTTAGACTCCGTTTCACATAAGAAGAAGCCACGTGAAGTTGGCCAACTGTCTTGCGCAGAAAACAAAATCGGTCTTGTTTATCTATGTCGCCTCGAAACGACCGTTTCATGCCATTGGCGTTACAAACGATGTTTTATGCCGACAGCAATTTTATTACTGACATTTGAGGTTGTGTTTGAAGTAATCGTTTACTGCCGAGTATTTTCGATTTTTGAATATTTTAAGACGTTTAGCTAGCTTATCTGTGAGTGTTGTGTGTTTTATTTAAACCAAAACCATGTCTCCTAAAAAACTTGTTGGTGTTGAAGTAAACATTATCCACAGTCAAGGCCGACAGATTCTAATTTAGTCAAATAAAAGGGGAATAAAAAACGTTTTAAATCTTAACAAATTCTCCCAGTAGACAGAATTAAACATGGAAAAATTTTCAATGTAGTCAATAAGTTTCCCAATATGTCGGCACAATCAATCAAAAATGAATGTGATCATAAAAATTAATATCAGTAATATAGGCTGTAGGTTGGCACGCGTCACTCAACACTCGTTTCTGTTTGTTCTATTTCACAAAGTAGTCTAATTTTTCTTTTCACTTGTTAATTATAAGTTCGCCGCACATTTTTTTCATCTCTCAAGTCGTGGCTTTTTGAAATATTAATTATTTTCATCGATCTTATCATGTTATTGATTTTGTGTAAAATACCGCACCATCAACGTTATTAGATTTAATCAATCAATGTGATGAGACATTTTAAATGTGCATCTCTTGAACGTAGCCTAGCGTGCGTAACGTATTTTTCTTCGGTTAGTAGGAAAATAGTGCGGCAAAAAAAGGTAATAGCTACAAGAATGATATGATATAAACGTTTAATTCCAAGAAGAGCATTAATAAAAGTCAAAGTCAAACCACTTAATGTATTTAAATATCCTAACTAGGACGACTAGTTTCTGTAAATCATTACCATCATCATGCTAATTTGGAGTTACATTATAATATAATTGGAAATTTTAAAATTTAATATCCTATAGAAAACCAAGTAGCTGACTGATCTGTATTCTTCCATGAAGACATAAAAATGTATAGGACATGTCTAATCACAAAATAAACACTTGGAAGTAGATAGTGCTGTCGCATAGAAATTTGGTAATATTGTAGAGTCTGTTTCATTATAGAATGGGCCACTTACGTCACAGCAACATGCGCGAAAGTGACGTCATAGTTGAAGCCATGTTGGAAATTTGACGTCGGACCTTTAAATCGTAGGCGTAACGATTTTAATGTTATTGGGTATCAGGGATATGAGTGAAATTTTAAATTAATTTGAAGAAATTATTTCAATATATGGACAATCAGCTACTTTTGTATATTAAATCAGCATCCAATTAAAAGTCTGTGTAATAGGGGGAAACCTATAACTAAATATAATATATTGAATTTTTTACAAACTTAATGAGATTGAATATTTCTTCACAGTTAGTAGCTTAGTAATTAACATTTATAATTTAAAAAAAAATGTGATAAGGATCTCCAATGTGTAATGTGTTATAGTGCTGCTGTATTAAAACAAAAATTCAAATGTATAGCCTAAGAACCCACAACAAAAACAAGAAATCGAAATCTCTGGTGTTTTGGTAACAAAGAGTTAACCGGAGAAATACATCACTACAAATTGAGAAAATACTGATTGATTGATTATTCAGCACATCCAGTCAATGTTTCGAATCCTTGGCACCTCAGCCTTAAGGCTTCTTGTGCTCTTGGTTCTACCGTTCATTTCTGCGACTGGCGTCACCTATGACGCAAATGGGTCATTCTCTATTGAAACGGACTCTAGTAAGCTCTCCCAACAAACAACTTTCACCCTTTTTTTATACCGCTTTTTACCACATATTTATATTCAATGGGTAGATATATATTGGAATATAGCTATCAAATTTAATCACTTTATTCACTGTTTTAAGCTGTTTCAGGTGCCCATTTAGGCGACAATGTCCTGTTAGGATCCATATTAAAACTCTTAGGTCAGCTTTACTCTAACTTAGGCATTCATTTGATCCCAACAGGTTGTATTCACTTAACAGGTTGTATTCACTTAGAAGTATGATAGTCTAGGCCCTACTGGATCTTTCCAATGATCAGATCTTCTCTGTTTTTCGTTTTTGTCCATTTCATCCAAAACTACATTGGAACTGATTCCTCAAAAGGTAATTCAGTTCTAGTATTTGCTAGTTGATCTGCTATTTGGTTTTTGTCTATTTTAGTATATCCAGGAATCCACAGTGAGGTGACCGACTATATTGTTCTCGCCTAGTTCATTAAGTTTGCCTAGGCATCCCCATATCGTTTTGGTACACAAGAGCTCAGTGCCTCACTGGCTGCTTGACTATACGTCATTATGATAATCCTTTGCCTTCTATATCCTTTGTCAATATTGAACTGGGCACACTTTCTCATGACGTGAATTAATTTCCGCTTGAATGGGTTTTTTCCCAAGCTTTCGGAGTTCTTGGTTCCTGGCCTCTACACACCTATCCCAGCTTTTTCCATTGAATCTGAACCATCTGTTTACCATTTCATTGTATTTTTTCACAGTGTGCCAATGGTATTTGAATTCCAATGCTGCTTATTACTAAATTTCGTATCAAATTTCTTTGAAAAGTTGAACTTTCTCATCATACCATCTTGTGGCATGTCCCAGGTTCTCCGATTTCATGAAACGAGGATGTGTTTTTTTTTCAATGACTTCCTCTCTACTAAGTCTGTATTTTGTTCTTTCTGCAACACTTTCCACCACCATATTCTGTGGTGTGAAGTTGAGAATCACTTTCATGGCTGCCATTGGGCACTGCTCCTATACAGGCTAGTCTTCGAATTTCGGAAAGGTTTTCTTTCGTCGTCAATATGCTAGTTCTACTACTCCTTGCAATGGCTCCACAAGTGATAATCGGTCTCACTATGGCCGTGTACCTCAGTATTTATGGAATGCAACTACAATTTCTCCCTACCAGGTTCCTGCACGCCATTAAAGTTATTTTTGATTTGTGTATAATCTCTTTTTCGTGACTGTTCCACAGGAGCTGTCTAGATACTTGACCTTTGTCTCCATTCAACATCGCTCCCATCAAGTTTGTGTGGTTTAAGGTTGTGTTTTCTATTTTTAGTGGCTATCAAGATGGTTTTGGTGAGGTTTATGTTAAGTCCCGGCTGCCTACACCACCTATTTGTATAGTACGATTTCACTAAGGGTGTTTTCGAATCTTTCCTTGGCCGATATGTCGATATTATGGGCATATCCTTGGCAGGATATTCCGAGGTCGGTTGAACCAACAATATTTAATGTACTAAATAGTTTTATACATTAAAACACAGGGACATGGTGGAAAGCTTGATTTCAAGACCACAGGCTTAGATTAGTACCTGCGTGGAATATTAAATATATTTCGAATAATTATTTTTTGAGCTATAAAAATTGTATTTGTTTCTGAACATTACATTAAATAAAAGATAGCTGTATAATAGGCTATAGCAAATATTTTAATTATCATGTAATGAGCTCTCATTACGAGATATTTCGAAGTGATTAAAATTTACTCAGTTTTCCACTTGAATAATCGACCTATAGTCGAGGCAATAAACTAGTAAAAAGGACAAAACTTCTAAAACTAGTTGTGGTGGACGGATCGGAACGCGGTTTTCTGCATTCTCTTCCAAAAATTATTCGTAATAACTGTGGCGAGATGGAATTTCTAACAAATCGGAAATTGCATGGCTGCAGCCAAAAATGAATTATTTGAGAGGCCTCTTGGAAGACGACAAAACTTGGTAAATAAGTGTCAGAACTGGCCCAGATCGGGTACACAGGAGTTTTCGTGGTCGCTAATCACGAACATGATGTTAAAATTGTCCCCCCGAACACCTGGGGCTCAGGACCGCCGATGAACGTCATCTCCGTGGACTCTCCCACAAATCACGCGGGAAAGAAGAGAAACTCGGTGCCCGGGGTTTTTGAGGCGCTGAATCCAAATCTGGCATTGGCGAACACCCTACGGGCACCTGGTGCACCGTAACCTGTACGCTGACGTCATCTCCGAGAATTTTCCTGAGAAGAGTGCCAAAAACCTCCCGAAAAATAATTGTAGGGCGTGTTTGGGAGGCTTAATCCAATTTTCACGCCCAAAACTACCTTCCCAACGCCTGGCGCACTGGAACTTTTATCTTGACATCATGTGGAATTGTTGATGCTACTTAAATTATGTGAGGAGGAGAGAAATAAAAGGATTAGAAAAACGCGCCTCTAATGATTTTTTGGGTAGTTTTTAGCGATATTGGTGGGCAAATTCTTGGATGTGACGTGCACGTCCGGGTTCGGGCCCGTGGGGGCCGTGGATTCAGCGACCCAAAAAAAAACCCATAACGATTTTTGGTCCGTCTTTTTCGATCGTGTATTTGTGGGAGAGTCCTACGGAGATGACATTCATCGGCGGTCCTAAGCTCCAGGTGTTCGGGGGGTCAATTTGAACATCATATTCGTGATCAGCTACCTCGAAAATAACCCCCGAGTACCCAATCTGGGCCAGTTCTGACACTTGTTTACCCACCTCTCAAATAATGCATTTTTTGAATGCAATTTGTCAGAAATTCCATGCTGGCACATTTTTTCAAATAATTTTTGGAAGAGGATGTAGAAGACCGCATTCCTATCCGTCCACCACATTTAGTTTTAGAACTTTTTCAGTTCATTGCCTCGACTACTATGTTAACGTCTTACCTCAAATCTTGATCGACAAAATTATAAAAATTTCACAGAATTTTCAGGCGTTATACATATATACTATTAATACCATTGTGAACCCGATAATAACTACATTCAATTTTTCAATGTTCACTACCAAAGAATTACCACAAATTCCTCAAGGGTCTCTCCTGCTGCCACCGAAGATGTATCATCCGTAAAAAATAATAATATTTTGGCATTCGTAATATGCTAAGGTTATTTATTTATAAAAAGTAAGAATATCAGTGGTCCCAGATCTGATCCCTAAGAAATCTCGCAATTCACATTCCGACAGTTGGAAGCTGCCTCTTCCACTTTTACAAATATGTCTCTGTCATTCAAACAGTTTGTTATTTATTTCAAAAATATAACCCCAAAGCCTAAGCTAGTATACTTTATTAAAAATCTAGTGAAAAAGTGTAATGATTTTTCCGTAAATATGTAGACCCTAATGAGCAGCTCGGGAAACAAGAAATCTGGAAAAATTACGATCTCTCGCGCTTTTTTTTTTAATTTAAAATCCCCCGTGGATATGATCACGTTTGAGCTAATTCTGGGGAAAGCTCAAACAAAAATCTAATTGAAAAAAATCTCAATACAATTCATAAGCTTCAGTCGGAATCAAACAACAATATTCAAGAATTTTTAGAGGAAAGTCAAATAGACCGGAAAATAATGAAATGGGTTAACCTACAGTTTGAAAGGCATAAAAAGTCCAGTATGTGAACTGATATAAGCGTCGGCTTTACTTCTAAAGTGCATAAGCTTAACGAACTCAACTTTTCCTTTCAGGATAAAGTTAATTCTCCTTGTTACAAATGATTATCTCAAGAAAGTTGTGGCTGTGCACTGTGCAGTGTTTTATACAGATACATGCAATGAGAAACGGAACATAGGAATTTTATGCATTGTATCAGAACTGCTTTTGAACTAGTCGACCAACAGATTAAAAACACGATTATCACAATCGTTCATTTGGACACCTACAACATATCGTACAATTCCCACCACTTCATCGTCAGACATGATACAGTCAGTAAACAGCAGTCGACATCCAAGTACTGTTCAAGCCAATAACTATTCAAAATAAAAGAATGTACGCCCTTAAGGAGGAAATTGAAATTTTATCGTGGTATTTTGGAGGTCACTCACAAGATCAGCGGATTTGTCCCCGAATGATATCTTTTTATGGGGTTTTGAAAAAAATGAAATTTATAGGTATAATTTTGAACGGGCTCAATATTTGATAGAATTAAGACGGAAATTGTCCGGCATTGTACAAACATTACTCTGAATCAGCTCATAGATACAAGATTATCATTGCTCAATAGATTCGGTTTTTGTTTGACTCAACAAGGTACTACTGTACTACTATTTGAACCTTTAATTCATTAAATTTTCAGGTTTAGCATTTTAAGTTGTTTTACGGAGTTTATTCTCAATTTGTTTCAATTTTTCTTATTTTGTTTTATTTACGAATTCATTGGTATTTTGGAAACCGTTATGGCCAAAAGACATCAAAAGATACTTGAATACTAAATCGCACATAACCACATAACTAACAAATATTGGAAGGAGAAGAGGCGGGGTTTCTTACAGTAGTTCTGAATCCAGCTGTCCAGCTAAATACTTGATATTTATTGAAGTAAATTTATAGAAATTTTTTGTAGAATACATTAAATCCTTATGTTCCGTTTCTCATTGCATGTATCTGTATATAAAAATATATGCATTTCTGACATTCCAAAGTACCTCTAGTACCTCCCAGCCGTCAGTATTTGAACTTCCAACATATACGTTTTTGTCTGATTTTCATTTAATCATACATCTATGCAAGGTTGCACAGAACTATACCTCATTTAAAAACCAGGAGGAGTAATTGGAATTTAAGTTAACAATTCTGTAGACCTCTGATTGGTCAGATTCTGCCCAGTTTCACACAACACTTCATAGCGTTGACATCAGCTGATAATTTATTAATTTTCATTTTTGACAATTCTGACAGATGAATATGCTTATTTTTGTCATTGCATCCGCTGTTGTTATTTTATTATTTTTCCTTAGTTTCCACTCTATTTCGTTAAAACTGTTCCTTTAAAACCTTCAGTAAGAAATTGTATTGAATATCTGCAATTATGAATCCTTCTACTTCGAGTACAGCTCTTCGTTTATTAGGCCGGCAAAACAATGTAAACGCTGAACATAGGTTTTTTAGGACTCTCAGAAAAACAATGTACAATAAATGTGTGTAAACAAATATAAAAATTGGATGAAAAACCAAGAATATTCATGTTACATCCAAAATGTCTCAAACAGTTGGTGGCGTGGCTGATTTCTTCGTCCATCAAGGCATATTTAATAGATTTGGAACACGACTGTTGACTACTTTCTCGGAACACACCCTTTAGTAACTAATCTGGTAACTTTTAGTGGTGTGAGTAAGGTTTTTCAAATTACTCCTCCTGGTTTTTAAATGACCTATATACACGAATTATTCCACTGGAACCCTATTCTGCGTCCGTTCAAAGCACATAACTTCAAAAACATTATGTAGTCCAACTAAAAATGTTTTGAAATTTAATGTTGGTGATTATTGGGTATAAATTAATCAATAATTAGTTAATTGTATTTCTTCCATAGGGAAAATACCATATTATTATTGTGACGCATAGCCAAAAAAAGATTTACAAATAGTTCACAATTTTTCATTTATTGTTGTTGCATATATTTACTCGAACTGCAATAAGCTGACCAGCCAATAGAAATAACAGGATACTATAAGTTTAAAGTTGAACTACGTATGTATTATAATATTAGTATAGTTCTTCCAAAGTTAATGTGATGACCCATATTTTTAATCCCTTTGAAGGAAAAAGCCGCCCAATGGCGTGCGTATAAATTTTTTATAAATTCAAATATTGTGAAATAATGTTAATCTACTATATCAATTTGAATGAAAAAAATTAACCTGCGTACAAAATTCATAAAATTTGTGATACAATAATAAAGAGCTTTCCTCTAGAACACGGAGTATCTAAAGAACAGTTTTTTGTATCGTCAACCCAACCATATTTTAAAGGTGGGTGTATATCCTCATACAGTTTTAATTAAAATATAATTACCATTACTACTATTTTCTTACATATTAAGTTAAAATGTATTTTATTTTATATATTTATTCACGTAATAAAACCGTAAGGATTGTTTGAATAACAAATAAATGAATAAACACTTGACGACATCATGCGTATCAAACCAAGTTTCGTCTAAATAAATTATTGTTCTATTTGAATCACGGTACCCTTTTATTTTGCGCAAATACTCCTGTCTAAGTTCAGCGATACGCCGAGATTCCATTATTACCATTCGATTATCTAACTTCTTATATTTAAATCCACAATTCAATAATCCCGCGCATCATCTTGGACTGTTGTTTCAAATGGTCTTCAAAATGCCATTCTTATTCATTATATTATAAAACTTACCCTAACGTCTACGAACAAATGAATATTATATTAATATCAATTCACTGACGCGACCTAACCACTACACCATCAAAAAGGTATTATATTAATGATACCTTTCTACACTAGATCACCTACACTTTCCTATAAATACCTATAACAATTCACTAAACTCACTCAGCCAAGAAATAGATATTATATTAAATATTTATTTAAAACAAAATTCACACCCGACACTGAATGATACTAATGGATTATAAGCCGAACCACAACACAACCCCCCCGAACACCCTCAAGACCATATAATTTTTTCTGCGAAAATCGTCAAACGGAGTATACTTCGGTTATTTCGTTATATTACGATGAATACTGCAGTTGATGATTGGTTGTTTCGAAGTCTTGACTGCACGTGCAATACGTTGCCAACTCTTCAAAATTTTCTTAAATATAGTAACATATAAAAAGTGGTTTTGATTAATTTATCTTTTTTCAGTAATTTCAAGCGACTTATTCTAATGTTTACTAATAAATTTACATTATGTATTTTTTCAAAAATATTTCCAAACTAGCTTTCTTATAACAACACGAACTAACAGTTTACTGAAGTAAGAGGAACATTTTTGTAGCGAGCCTAACAATTTTAGAAAATATATCTGACAACATTGCTTTATTTTATGGTCATTACACTGACCATAGTTAGAGTATAATTATGTTCCTTGGAATATTTAGGTATTACGAAAAAAATATGGGTATACTCACCGACACTCATTTTGGCTTCCCTAAAATTTATATGCATGATTGTTATGATGTAAAAATCTCGAAAATGTATTTTAAATTGAAAAATAATTGTGCGTCCGATATATATAAATACAAAACCAAAACTGACAAATAGCCACGACTGGCTAGTTAAAAAATAAACCAGAAAAAATCTATTTACACAAAAAATTTGTTTTTCTTCATTCACGGGGAAAGCCGCAAAAAACACAAACTAATTATTTCATTGAACTCTTTTACACATCACCAAGCTTTCGGAAAACTTTGCTTCTATTTTCAACTAACAGCATAGCTTAATGCTCTTTTAAAAATCACTTTTTGTTAAATACAATTCCACCAGTTGGCTTATTGAGGTAAAATAACTCCACATTTTGGCATAAAAATACTTCATCTCATGGCTTATTGCGCCAATGCTGATTTTACTTACAATTCGGAATGAAAATATTTGTCTTCTCTCATTCAGCGTTTTCCAGGATTTTCGTTTTCCAGTTTTCGAGCCAAATTTACCAATCTATAACAGCGAAATACGAGAATAAGCGCCGGAGTTGCGTGCAGCTAACTTTCCATCGGCTTTCGTCGGGACAACCCTTCAGTTTGGGTGTTACACTCGAGTGGTATACGTGTCGAATATTCGCTCGTAGTAGCACAAACGTGTTTAAAATAAACATTGTTCGCCACGCGACTATTTTGCTACCTGCTGTCGGTTTTTTCAGTCGGTCTCTTCAGTCGCTTTTGATGTTCTAGTATTTAAAATAAATGTTTTTGATGTCCAGTAAATGTATGTGTCTTAAAAACGTGTTAATTGTTATATGTTTAAATTCGATGTATTTTTCGTATTAATGTTTGTATTATAATATAACTGCAACCTATAACCAAAAATAAGACGGCAATAAATTGATAAATATTAATATAAATATATTTTTTGGAAATATTATAAATTGGTGACAATGCCAGAATTAAACAACAAAATAGAGATGAATTTTTTGAGAAGAATAAACGTGCCGAGAAAAGAGGAGAAAAGTGAAGAAAAATCGGTACTTAAGAATGCGAATAGTGCCCCAAAAAGCCCTCAGAACAGAGTGAAAATTGCCGCCAACGCATATGCCGAGGTAAAAAGTTTATTTATCATTTTCCACTAAATATTTTTTTATTATCCCAGTTGCTAATTTCGTTTTGGGTAAATAGGTCGTATTGGGTTCTGTAAAAATATTTTTCGTATATTATCCAGAAAAATTGGAATTTCTGGTTTCTCACCAACGTTGTTTTTTCTAGCGCATTTTCTTACACAAAAAACCGCTCTCCGCAAAGTTCAGATGATTATCAAGCATTATTTTCTATGTGTGCAGCACTGAATCTAAATAAACTCGTACAATGGAAAATTTAATCGGAAATTTTGTTTTTTATTGATAAACATCACAATACAAAGTGTTCAGAAAATCGTCTGCCTCACTTCGTTCATTGTAAAACCCTACCAACTGTTTACTACAAACCCATGTTTTTTATTGAAGAGGCAACAGAGTGATTTGGTGAAATTTTTTGTGTATGTTAGTTTTTTGAGAAACCTCACCTGAAATTGAAGATATTTCCAGTTAAAATATGGTCGTGTTTGATTTTGCTATTATGCACTATTCTCACTATAGGTCAACCAACGATCAAGTGACGGTCCAGTCTCAGTCCGATCAAAAATGATTTGCCATAACTTTAATGCTTTTCAAATAAGATTTTTTTTTAACCATTCACACATGTCGGTCATCGAACAAGCAAGCCACGGGCAAGTCACGGGCCGATTATTTGCAACAATATTTGATCGGAAAGTGACTGTCCGTTGACGCGCAGACCTTCTAGGACAAAAAACGATTAGCATTAACAAACAATTTGGCGCTGTCGGCGGTTTATCCAAAAGATTATAGAACATATTAATATTTAAATTTATATTATATGTTTAGATTTTTTTTTAAATGGCTTTTATAAAAAAAATTCAACCTGAACAAGACGAAATTTTAATTGAAATGGTACGTCAGCATGAGGAACTATATGACTTTTCCAATAAAAAATATTCAGGCTCCAATTTTAAAGCAAAAATACTGAAAAAAACGCACGCATGCCCGATACCCGCTGTACCTTGGAAAACAGGTCGAATTATGACCGGATAATGTGAATGCTTCCAAAAAGACTCGATCCCGACCGGACCGTGACTTGACCGTGCCTTGTCCAGCTAATGTGCATAGGCCTTTACTTTGCCGTTCAACAGGACAGGATTACAAAAATGTATGGCTCATGCATGAAGGTTGTCTTGGTCATTTTAATCAAGTAGTTCGTCAATATCTTGATACTACGTATGGAAATCGATCGATTGGACGAGGAGAGCCAGTCATTCATTAATTCGTTTGGGTTGTGCTTAACAGCCCAGGCACTTAAACTGAATATTTGTACCATTTCCCATGTTATCTACTTCCATTCCAAAAGCTTCGTGTCGTCTAGTTTGACTGGAGCTACTCGAAATCATTTTTTCATGCTGATCCAATGCAAAATCGTATTCAGCAGTGCAATGTAATAAATTGGTGCATGTAACGGAGTTAGAAATGATCCCAGAATCCCAGAGTTAGACAATCCTCACAGTAACGATTGGATTTCAGTCTTGCAACAAATGATCATCTAGAGCATATTTTATTAAATTCAATAATATTGTTAATAGTTCCAATTTTTCCAGAAAACAAAACAAATAATTCAAATTGTTTTTTCTCGAAAATGGTGTATAATAGCGAATCTGAACAGGAGCACGTTTTTTTTTTGAAAATATATCAAGGTTTTTGGATTTAATGTAAAGTTAATAAAACACACAATTTTTTATTAAATTTACCTCTTCCAGTTGAGCGCTTGTCATGACAGTTAAAGACGCGAGTTTATAGTAAACAATAAGTAACTAGAGGATTATTGAACTTACGTAATTTGATGTTTGTACTTAGTAATTTTTTTTAGATATTTCCGGACAAATTAATCTTCAAATACCAAGAAGCCTTAACAATAGTCCTTAGCACTTTGTTTTGATACCGCTAGATTGTATCTAAGCTGCTTTTGCTAGCACAACCTCACAGCTGGATGCCATGGGTACATATTGACTCAACAATTAGTTTGGACAGAAGCACTTTGTTGTAAAGTGGAGGTTTTTCCAATAAGCCAATACATTTTTCTTAATTGACGTGATCTCCCCAGCGACCAAAGTCATACCCAAAGATTTTGCCATAACAGCATAATTATGGTATTTGAGTATTATTTATTTTATGAAGGATGAATTGGCCTCTTTTGTTGGTAAAATTGACATGACTCATCCAATCTTATATTATTAAGGCTACCTACTGCTCCTTCGTAATCTTTGCCTAGAGCCTTTAAAAATAGTGAGTGCTGCTATTGTATAGTGATTTATTTCAGGAATATAACTACTGTATATCAGATTCAATACTGAGCCTAATCTTCTTTGTGCTACTCTTGCATTTTTTCAGTAAGAATAATCCTCTACGACTTTAAAGTAACATACGCCCATGGTGGATGGTGTCTTTTGCAAATCAATTAAACCCTCTCGGGAATTTTATTGCACGCCAACGTTAATTAATCATTAAAATTTTATTATATGCCTATGTTAAAAGGAAATGTCTACAAATCAATTCATCCCCTTCAAAAATTTATCGTAGGCTCATGATGAGCGGTGACGCTGACGGTTACAGCCCATAAAGTTTGCTGCTACCAAAAATAGCACAACAACGCGGTCAGAGAAGTTTTCACTTCTATAAATCGCAGTCTAAACAATGCATAGTTTACGCAAATTAAATTTGTCGCCTAGTCTAACCCAACTTAATTTGCAACAGCATAGTGGTGACATCACAGAAATAAAAAAATCTTCAGTTCAGGGTGACGATGACTGGTGACATATGATGGTTAACCGGTGACGTCACGAACCCATAAGTTCTGTCTCCGCCAAACATTGTTCAACTTGACTGAAAAAGTTTCCACCTCAACAAACTTCACAAAATTATAAATTTGATTGAACAGTTCAAGAAATTTACCATATCACAATAAATATTCCAAGTTCTTATAATAATATTAGTCAAGACAAGATTTGATATTGAGATTCAGACAATATTGTAAAACACGCATTATGAACACTAGATATCAATGAATCTGGAGAATCCCCTACTTCTGGACAGCCTAAACTGTTTAAGTATTTATTACAAATCTAGTGGTTATTTGTCGTAATGTTATATTGTCATTTACTCGTTTTTCTGATAATTTTGATTCAATTCCACGTACAAATTTAAGAATACCATGAGCTTTATTCTATTCTTAAAGTTTTGTTATTAAATTTCATAATTTATACTCGTTTATAAAAGTCGAAAAACACAAACTTCACACTAAATAACATTGTTACTAATAACAACCTTGTTGACAATTTAAGTCACATCATGTCAATCCATTTCAGAGGATTAAACGATTATAAAAGAGACTTTATAATTACAATTTCATTCCATTATTCATTTCATAAGAAATTAGGCAAGCGCCAAAGTAACTTTCCGCTCCAGAGCTTCAAATAGAGGCGTCTTTTTTTTGTTTTACAAACGCTCATTCATTGAGTCTCGAGTCCATGGGTGTTGTGCTTGATAAGGATTCCTACCACTGGCTAAAACACTAGTGGGTTCGGCAACATTTCCGGTTAGGGGTAATGTGCTTCCGTCTTCGGTGATTAGACTCAGTCGCAGAAATAGAACGATGTTAAAAAACAAAGAAATAAAAACTTTCATCCATGGAAATAAATTAGACGACAAACCAACGGATTAATTAAAAGCTAGTTCAACGCACTTTAAATCAGAAATAAAATAATCAACCTTTTAGGGTGTAGACAAGAATATTGAATGCTTGGAAAGTATGAGCATAAATATAAAATGTGTACATTGAGGCTCAAACCTACGGACCACAGCACTCGTCCTAAGTGTCAACTGTAGTTCATTGAGATATAAGTTTTTCATTAAAATAAAAATTTACATGCAATAGAAATGCAACATCTCAATATTCGGTCAATATCCAATATGGGTATGATTGCGTATTTGATAGATCTTAAATTATTTAAATTTTTCAGCTCTATTTAGTTAGTTAGTCAGTTTTCAAAATTTGTACATATCTAATGATAAAATTAAGTTATGAGAGCTCCATTAACCTAGCAGGACCATTTAGGAAATTTGAATTTTTTATTGTTTCTTAATTTGTTGCTAATTTTTTTATCTATCAACTTTCAGAAAAAACTGATATTACCATAAGTTGTCGCTAATTTATCTATTCCTCTTTTATTACCATAATTGGAAATTTGGTGCTCGTTGATTTAAAAAAACCATGGTTCTGCTGGGTTGATATTAAGCTAACAGAAATACTTTTTACCTATTCAACTTTTCTAAAAAACTAATATCACCATAATTTGTTGCTAATTTGTTACCATAAGTAGGTAATTGAAAATTTGTCGCTCGTCGTTTTTACCTATTCAGAGCCGCTTTTTACCTATTCAGCTTTCCGAAAAAACTGATATTACCAAAATTTGTCTCTAGTTTATCGCTCTTTTATTACCATAATTAAAAATTTGTCGCTCGTCGCTTTTTCAAAAAAATCCAATAATCTGCTAGGCTTATACGAGTTTACATCTGTCGATACACTTCATATTCACCTTTTGAACAAAAATACCAATACTACCATAACTTGTTGCTAATTTATTATTATATTTAACCCTTAACCACCGTCGTCAGATATTTGGAACACGGTCGCCGTCGTGCGGTCATAGTGACCGGTAAGTTTTTTTACTGTGACTGGCAAGCTTTTTCATTATAATCTTTTTTTATATGAAAAAACTGCTTAAAATAGATGTCCGACGAGTTGAAAAAATGAAAATAAGAATATATTACTGTAAATAATTTTTTATTGACAAAATAAAATATGCGTACATGTATCAGTAAATTATGCAGTAACCACAAAAAAACATATTTTTGGAAAAATAAAAAAAATATTGAACAAACTAAAGATACTGTCTTGAAGCTCAGGGATACAAAAACCTATATAAAATTCTAAGTTTAAAAAAAAATATGTAAAGTCAAAAATCACAAAGGTTTAAAGTTTACAAATTAGATTGGCAATTGTTACTGAGTTGCGTGATGCACACAAAACACAAATGAAAAGTTTTTCTTTTGATTTTAGAAGGACATATATAACATGTTTTACCCTTTTTGATGGTCCGGGTTGATTCTCCATCATAAAATTTAAATGTTGAGAAAGCATAAAAAGTTACAGTAACGCCGTTGTACGGTCACAGTGACCGGCAACGAAATTCAATATTACCTAGGTGGACCACAAATATACTCGTTGCCTCCTACTTCTGGAAACACACTGATGGGTAGGTGGATTGAAGGTTCTGTGACGCTGAAATCTCTATTGTACGAAAAAGAGAAAATACAGAGCAATGAAAATCTCGCGCGGATACTATGACCACAGGCCGGTGGTTAAGGGTTAAACATTATTCACAAAGTAAATTTTTTAACACATACTATGAATTAATTTGACCTGACAATATCCGCTCTTCGTTCACGTCACATATTCATGACTTATTAGGTCATTGTAAAATGTAAAGGATACCAGTTTTCAAGGTTAGTAAATTCAATATATTTCCTGCCGTTCTTACTAATAAAACTATTTGATAGACTTCACACTAAAATTTTTTTTATATAAACAGGACTTTAGGAAAAATCTGCTTTCTTTGAATGATAACTAACCGGCGGACTTGAGTAGGTATTATATAAAGATGAGCAACTCATTTTTGTTTATATAATATTTTAATAAATTGATAGTTACACTTACACTTACACTGTGAAATTCATACATATCAATGTTTAAAAATACTTATTATTTTTATTTCACAATATTTTTTATAAGTTTTACAAAAAACTTAGACCCGACCGGTTTCGATGTTTATACATCATTTTCAAGGGGTGGAATGGAAACATTGTTTATTATGTAACTAAGAAAATGGAAGGAATACTTTTAGGGTAGGATAGTAATAGGTATCATACAGATAGTGGAATTAAATAAAGTAAACAAGTGTATTATTAGCTAAGTTAAAAGGTGTATATATGTACATATTTTCGCAAAGAGCAGAATTTAGAAAAGATAGGTGGATACACATTAAAATATATCGGTCAAACAGTCTAACAAAGGAGATTGTAAAGTATCTATTTGCTCAATTACAAGAGTATACTGAGGATAATAAGTTAAACAGAAATAATAATATTTAGGAGAAATTTCAAATGAAATTTCAGAAATTATTTCAAATGCTATTCCAACATCTAATGCAGCGTTTAAAACATATAAGAACGTTGGTTCAATTTTAAGTATTGTTAAAGAGAAGACGCCCTCACTTGAGAAATCTGGTGTCTATAAAATCAACTGCTCTGAATGTGATGCAGTATATATTGGTCAAACAAGAAGAAATCTTAATATAAGGTATAGTGAGCATCTTGGAGCCTACAGAAACAAGCACCCTGACAGATCAAATTACGCAAAACATTTGTTAGAACAAAACCACTGTCATAATTATACTATAATCTTAACTTTTTAGAGTCTTTAGAAATAAGAAGGTACTCCAATGATCCTCAGTATACTCTTGTAAATGAGCAAATAGATACTTCACAATCTCCTTTGTTAGACTGTTTGACCGATATATTTTAATGTGCTTCCACCTATCTTTTCTAAATTCTGCTCATCGCGAAAATATGAACATATATACACCTTTTAACTTAGCTAATAATACACTTGTTTACTTTATTTAATTTCACTATCTATATGATACCTATTACTATCCTACCCTAAAAGTATTCGTTCAATTTTCTTAGTAACATAATAAACAATGTTTTCATTCCACCCCTTGAAAATGATGTATAAACATCGAAACCGGTCGGGTCTAAGTTTTTTGTAAACATTGATTTAATATTTTAGTTTTTATAACAAAAGTACGGAGCTGTTCTCAGAAACTGAAACTATATTACAAGTTGCATTTCTTGTATTTTTAAGTTTTCATTGTTTTAGTTATATTTATGTCATAAATTTCATGTTATTTAAAATTTTAATTAAATATTATTGCTTAATATTTGTTTTTATTATAATAAATCACTTTGAAAATTCACATACTTTCGTGAAAAACCTGTTCAAGAAAATATATTGAATTTGCATATTTCAGTGAATTTACAAACCTTATAAACTGGTATCCTTTGCAATGATTTAATAAGTTATGGATATGTGATGTGATCGACGTGCGGGATATCGTCAGGTCAAATTAATCTATAGTATATGCTAAAAAATCCTCTTTGTATCCTCCATTACACTGAATCTAACACATTAAATTAGCTATGAATTATAATAGTTTGTTTTAGTACAAAGTGATTCGCCAGATTTATGAATAAACTTATGGAAAAAAAAACGAGCGACCAATTTTTAATCATGATAATTAGCAACAAGTCATGGTTGGATTAGTGTTTTTGCCCAAACTGTAAATATGAAGTGCATCGGCAGATGTAAACTCAAAAAGTTGATTAGGTGAAAAGTGGTTTTGCTAGCTCAATATTGATCTAGCAGAACCATGGCATTTATTTTTAAAACGACGAGCGACATATTTTTGATTATGGTAAAAAAAGAGCGATAAATTAGTGAAAAATTATGGTAATCTCAACCTAGCAGAACCATATAGGCTTTTTTTGTAAACGACGAGCGACAAATTTTTTATTATGGTAATTAAAGTGCAACAAGTTATGGTAGGATTAGTATTTTTGCCCAAAATGTGAATATGAGGTGCATCGGCAGATATAAACTCGTATAAGAGTAGCAAATTCTTGGGTTTTTTGAAAAAGCGGCGAGCGTCAAACTTAAAATTTTGAATTATGGTAATAAAAGAGCGATAATTGAGTGACAAATTATGGTACTTAGTATCAGTTTTTTCGAAACGTTGATTAGGTAAAAAGTGATTTTGCTAGTTTGATATCAACCTAGCAGAACCATGGTTTAAGAAAAAAAACGACGTCCAAAAAATTATCAATTATGGTAATAAAAGAGTGATAAATTAGCGACAAATTACGGTGATATCAGTTTTTTCTGAAAGTTAATAAATAAAAAGTGGTTTTCCCAACTTAATATCAATCTAGCAGAACCATGGGCTCTTTTTTAAAAACGACGAGCGTCAAATTTTTAATTATGGTAATAAAAGAGTGATAAATTAGCGACAAATTACGGTGATATCAGTTTTTTTCAAGAGTTGATAAATAAAATGTGGTTTTACCAGCTCAATATCAACCTAGCAGCACCATGGGCTCTTTTTTTAAAACAACAAGTGACAAATTTATAATTATGGTAATTTTAAATTGAAAATTATGGTAATAAAAGAGCCATAACTTAGCGACAAATTATGATAATATAAGTTTTTTCTAAAAGTTGATAAATAAAAAGTGGTTGTGTTAGCTCAATATCAACCTAGCAGAACCATGGTTTTTTTTAAAACAACAAGTGACAAATTTTCAGTTTTGGTAATAAAGGAGCGATAAATTAGAAACAAATTATGGTAATATAAGGTTTTTCTTAAAGTTGATAGATAAAAAGTGGTTCTGCTAACTTAATATCAACCTAGCAGAACCAGGTTTTTTTTCAAAAATGACAAGCGACAAATTATGGCATAATCAAAATTTTAATTTCCGAAATGGTTCTGCTAGGTTAGTGGAGGTAATTATGGAAGTAAAAGTGATAATTATTCAATACTAAATTATCATAGTCATGTCTCAACCACTCCCATAAAATCCTCATTATCTAATGTACTATTTTTCCACTTCCTTATCTACGTATTTTTTATGGATTTCTTGAAAGCTTTCCAATTTTGCAGATTAATCTTGTGAAAATAAACAATACATAAGTTTAACCAGCTTTTATGAATTATTCAAACTAACTTACGAAGTATTTTCAGATACATTTCTCAATAGGCAGATAGTCAATAGAGAGTTATTGTAAAACAAATAAACGTCTCTTTCAAGAGGAGCCTATAATAAAGGTTAAAAGTAAAGGTATGTGAAATATAATTATTGTAACTGATTTGACACTAAGATATTTTCTTCTCTTTCGATTCGGAACGTTCCGAACCGAACCGAACAAGAAGAAAATACGTAACAGGTTGGACAAATCCGTAGACACCAGAATTTTTTAAATTTATTCGATGCGAATTCGTTTTAGAATTTTGTATTTCATTTCAATGTGACATGGAGGAACAATTAGAAATTGCAATTTTAGGTGCTGCATTCTCTTCCTTTAGTAAATGGATCCAGAGGTACCACTTCCTTTAATGTAATTACATCGTCCTCATATTTAAATCGCAACCTTTTAGGCTCTTCGCATATTTTTTTTCTATTAAATACCTACTGGAAACGCAATCATAACTCAAATCAATAATGTAAGGTTAAATTCAATTGTAGCTGTCTATTTCGGAAAGTATTTCTCCTTTTCTCAATTTAATTGTCAACATTAACGATCATTTAATTGAACTTTACTCATCCTGTATTTTATTTAAATACAGGCTGCCTTTATTTTATTGAAAATCCTTCAATAAAAGACGTCAAATGCGCATACCTAGATATCATAGTAAAGGAAACCTTTATTAATAGACGAAGAAAAAGTGGTTACAATAATTCTCTATTAATCGACTTCAATAAGTTGAACCAATAAAACTTTGATTCTGTAAGTTTGCACACTATCTACTGACTGTTGAAAAATATCTATAATTGAAATGGGACTCCATTGGAAAAATATAAGTTATATTTACTTATTGAATGGGAAGGTTGAGAACGTCGAGTGAAGAAATGTTTTTGAATTTTAATACCATTTCAATTATACTTCTTCAAGTTTATTCGCATTGAATAACGCTAGTTCACATAAAACGTCAATCCTTCTTCTCTACCAGAATTACCGGAGATACCCTCGTGCTAGTAAACGGTTTTACCACACTGTCTTGCTACATATCCCGAAATTTTTTTTCAGCTTCTCTCATTCTGGCCCCTGCGACAATCCTCTAGCTGGTTGGCGGATCAGCTCAGCATTTTCAGTATAAGTTTTACGTTGAACATATCTAGTTTTTCCTGTTATTAAACATTGGATACGAAAAGGTCAAGATGCATTGGAAGTGCAGCTACATGTAACTGTACTGCAACCGTTAAAATATAACTATAAAATTTTAATAATCAATAGCTCAAAAAATAATCCTTTGATCTGGATATGGGTGTAATAACCAAATAACCTCAATAATCAAACTCAATTTAATTAAATATTATTATAGTTTCCTGTAAAATTGTCGTATTTAGTAAAGCGTGTTACCAATATGAATATAACTATTATTCTGACACTTTAAAAAGTTTTGAAAAATATTTTTCATAATTAGCGATCGTTCAACTAAGAAGAAACAACCACATCTCGGGCTATAGGCACCGATAGACATTGAATTACACTTCATAGTCCCGAGAGCTCTCGGACGAAGAGCATATACCTTGTACTGATAAGGCGCAAATACGCCGAAACCGGTCTGCAAGTAATGTTGTCGCTTCTAATTGCAAACCAGAATGGTTGGTTAAATCTTGTGGATCATACCCACCCCGTTTGAATAAGAAGTGTAATTCAATGTCCGTCAGTGCCTATAGCCCGCAAAGTAGTTGTTTCTTCTTAGTTAAACGATCACTGGCTTTGAAAAATATTTTCCAAAACTTTGTAAAGCGTGTTAAGCCGGTCCCAGACACTACGTGTATTTTGCAAACATTTGGTATTCGGACTTATTCGCGTAGCGTGTGGGAAGTTAACTTTGGCAAATATTCGTCCTTCGTCATTTTCCCGGCGCTGGTCGGAAGCTAACACGAAGTAAAGGACGCCGTAGTTCGGCGAAGTAAACTACGTGTACCTTTGCTATACTACGGCACCGTGTGGGAGATCAAGCAAACATTCGTGCAAATGATAAATATTGGCCTATTCGCCAAATACACGTAGTGTCTGGGACCGGCTTTACGATAATATATCTAGTCTTCGATATCTAACAATTTATTTTATTTTACAACTCTCCTTAATTGTAAAAGAGTTAGTAATTTGATGACAAATATTTATATAATAAATACTTCTCAGAAAATATAGGTCTTGAACAGCAATAACCTGAATTTATAAATAGAGAGGTCAATAAAACAATATAGAGATTCTCACGCTGAACACACTTGAAAAGATATAGCGTTGCTAGTCGACTGACGTCAGGAAAAGTAGTAATATTGATTTTTCTAAATAAACTCAAGTTGTATCACATCTTAATCGCATTATCAATAAACCCCATAACCAACCAGTACATGGCGACCGTGACGAGATCGAGAAAGTTTTAAATTCAATGGTGAAAATGGTACGTCATAATTATATATAAAATAGTAAGTACTAATGTTATAAAATTAAGGAAGATTCCGCAAAAAGGTGCTACTTTAAAATGGGTCAAAGCCATTCCACAAAACAATGTGTTGGAGAAGCTGAAGTCGTTAACTCTAATTACATCGTCCAAGACGATGATAAAAACGTTAAAATCCTGATTTAAATAATTGTAGCCATTCTGTCAACCCAATTAATATGGTCTGTATGGAAAGTTTACAGGCAACAGATCAAGCGAGAAGTGACTAGGAACATGTTAATGAGAAACTCCGGGATCCAGCCAACATCCAGTACCAATGTGTTGAATTAATGTCTGGTGTGGGTGAGCTTATTTTTAAACAGTATATTCTTTATAAAATATTATTGTCATGGGTACAGCTTTATTTTTATCATTTGTTGTTTATTGTATATACAGGGTGTCCAGAAACTCTCCTGCCAAACGAAAACTACAGTTACTAGAGGTGATTTTAAGTCGATTTAGCTCAAATTACCTTCATCCAAAAATGCTACCCAAGGCAGCTACAGTTTTCTCCAAATTATTCAAGAATACTAATATTCAAACTTGGTATAATCAATAAACAGTTACAAACTAGCTATAAAGCTATAAAGATGGGAAAGGGTGAATGGAATGTTTATTCACCCTTCCCCTTCTGTGTCCACTTCTGTATAGCTTCTTCATTAATTTTCCCTGCCCTTCTCGACAAATTAACCTTAGGCAACGTCGGTGAAGAGAGCTATTTAAACGCTCCTTCGCATCAAACTCAAAAAGTATGCATTTTTCGAAAAAAAATTTCAGACAAAAGTATACTAAAATTCTACGTAGATTTTAAAAATGTATTAATATATAGGGTGTTCCATTTGAAATAACAAAGTTACAGTCGAATTCCGGTAGAAACGGAAGTCGGCCATCTTTGATAATATTTTAGTTGAAAAGATCGTATCCGAAAACCCTAACGTAGAAATTTTCATAATTTTATTATAAGTATTTTGCCATATACAGATAGTTTTAATTCGTCGTGGGACACCCTGTATAGAACAATCCCAAACCTACTGAGGATCACTAATAGTCGTCTGGAATTATTTTTGGGGTTTTCTATAGGTCTATGTGAGTACTTATAAGTCTACGGGGTGTTCCACCTGAATGTATACAACGTATATATATAAAATGGGATTCATATTATTAAATATCTCAATTTAATAGTTAGCATCATTGGATATGAAGGGAAATTATCTGCACCTGGATCATCATCATTAGGGGAGATACTGGAAAAAGTTATTAAAACAGCAAATGCAACAGCTTCAATTCCTCAGATTTCTACGATGTCAAAACAAACATCACCATGTTTGACATGTGACAGCCCTAGGAAGAGAAAATTAAAAGTAAAAGTGAGGAATTTGAAAAGGAAATTTCATGGAGATGTGTGATCAATTTTTGAACCAATCCTTGGCTCAAATTGTAAAAGCGAAAGTATTGCTTAAAAATGAAAAATGTGATGAAAGACGATATTCCAGTGAATATAAAAAGTTTGCAACAATACTATATTTTTTGGGGCCCAGGGCTTGTAATTAAAAAAAAATCATGTACTCACCATCTAAAAGAACTTTGCAGAAATTAACTGAAAACCTTATACCAAAACCTGGCTTTCAAAATAATGAAGTGTTTGAGGCAATGAAAATTGGAGTCAAAACAATGACTAGACAGGACAAACATTTAGGTAGATGAAATGTCCTTAAAATCCCATTTATGCTTTGATGTAGGTAAGAATGAAGTTTTTGGGTCTTGTGATGTGGGTGTTGATTAATTTAATTTGTGTTTTCACAATTCTGCTAATGGTTTGTCTCAAAAATAGTCACACATGTTTTTGAATTGGTTAGCTGGTGTATTATTTGCTTTTATTTTTCGTAACAGATTATTGTATGCAATTAATGGATATATTTAAACACATTCCAAAATTAATAGTTGTCTTCTTTTTATCCCTATTACGGCAAGTGATGATGAAAAGCACTGTTCAATTCTATTCAAAATGAGTTTATGTTTTATATATATGGTGTGGGCCACTGTAAATAGTCCACCCCGATATTTGGCGATATTCTTCAAATTTTGAGAAAATGCTGAAACCGGTCTATTTTTAATTTACTGTTTTTTAAAATACTAACCTTTATATAGAATTATTCAAAAAATAACAGCTCTACAGTCCCCAGGCTAATGGCGTTTTCAGGACTTTTGTTTCCACGATATGGACAATTTATTTTCATATTTTCGGATTATATACTTTTACTTCTCTATTTCTTATACCCTACATCTTTTTGACTGTTGTAAACACTTTTTTTTACTGAAAATGAGTTTATGTGAGAAAAAAAGCCTTTTTAAAAACAAGTGCAAATCTCAGTTGAATTAGGCATGTGTAACTGGTTCAAGATTCAGTTGCAAGATACATAGGTACATAGAAGACTCGTTTTATTATGAAAACCTGGCCACCCTAATTATACTTTTGCATGTAAGCTGAAACTATTTCTTCAAATGATTAATCTCACGTCAACGTTATCAACGAAACGTGCAGAAATAGTTACTAAAAGAAAAAATATTTAAAAATACCTACATTTTATAAAATATGACTTCCTACTGACATACTTTTTCTCAGTGTGGTTCGAGTGAAGCGTAAGATTTAATTATATTTATCAATGTATGGCAGAGGTAGATGACACTTGTTCAAGGTTATTTATTTTTGTACATCCAACATCATGGATTTCCGCCGGTCTTCACTTCTTGTTGTTTGGTGTATTCTTTGGTTTCTAGTATTTAGTTAAAATAGGCAAATATCTTAAATTGTAAATATACTTGATCTGATGGTTTCAAAAAATGATGACATTTGAAGGCAAACGTCAAATCTTTTGAATTCTATTGTTCACAATCGTATAATTTGAATAGTACCGCATGATCCTTTGAAGCATAAGAATCATCAATTTTTTCAAAATATCTTTTGAACATAACCTTGAAATCAAATAACAAGTGAAAAAGTTACAAGAAGCAGTAATGATAGGTTGAAATGGGCTATGAACACCTTTTCACCTTTCAAAACACCTGGAGCAGCTGGGATTTTCCCAGCACTGCTCCAGCAAGGACAAAACGAAATTCTACCACATTTGGTTAGAACTAGTTGAAGTAGCTTGGAACTGGGTTATATACCAGAAGCATGGAGAAGGGCAATAGTAACCTTCATTCCAAACCCCAAATCGTTCAGACCAATCAGCCTAACATCGTTTGTGCTTAAAACGATGGAAAAAGCTATTGACAACTATATTAGAACTGAAATCCTAGAGAGACTACCTCTCCACCCATATCAGCATGCTTACCGGGCAGGCAGATCTACGGAGACTGCACTGGTATAACTGACGGAGGATATTCGACGTGCCTTAGACAACCAAGAAACTGTAGTATGTGCATTTTTGGACATAGGAGGAGCTTTTGATAACACACCACATGAGGCTGTCAAGAGAGCATTAAATAGAAGAGGTGTAGACAGCACAACATCCAAATTGATGTCGGAACTGCTCACCACTAGAGTAGCAGAGACGAGAACGAGCAAAGACATTGTTTCCATCTGAACAACCAGAGGATGCTTACAGGGAGGAGTAGTATCCCCATTAATGTGGAGTCTGACGGTTGACGAACTCCTGTGTGGTTTGACGGACCTCGGAATATCCTGCCAAGGATACGCCGTTGATATTGTTATAACAGCCAGGGGAAAATTTGAAAACACCCTTTGTGACATCGTACAAAAGGGTCTGAACTATACAAATAGCTGGCAAGTGGGACTCAGCATCAACCCCACCAAAACCATCTTTATAGCCTTCACTAAGAAAAGAAAACTCAACCTCAAAACCATTAAACTTGATGGAAACGACGTTGAATGGAGACAAGAAGTCAAGTATCTAGGTTTGACTCTATACAGCAAACTTCTGTGGAACAAATACGAGAAGGAGATTACATACAAAGCAAAAATGGCTCTAATGGTGTGCAGGAATCTGGCAGGGAGAAACTGGGGTTGTAACCCAAAAATCCTGAGCTGGATGTCCCATACTGAGACCAATAATCACTTATGGAGCCATTGCGTGGAGTAGTTGAACTAGCCTCTTGACGACGAGAGGAAACCTCTCCAAAATTTAAAGACTAGCCTGTATATTCATAACAGAAGCAATGAGTATATGCCCAACGGCAGCAATGGAAGTGATTCTCAACCTCACACCATTACATATGGTGGTGGAGAGTGTTACAGAAAGAACAAGATACAGACTAAGTAGAGAGGGAATCATTAAAAAAAACCACCTCTTCACTTCTTCGAAATCGGACAACCTGGGACATGCCACAAGATGGTATGATGAAAAAATATAACTTTTCAAAGAAATTCGTTACGGAATTAAGCAACAAGAAGGAATGGGATCCAAATACCATTACCAGACTTGGAAAGAATTCTATTCAATGGTACACAGACGGCTCAAAAGCAATAGAAGGAACTGGGATAGGAGTGTACGGTCCAGGAACCAAACACTCTGAAAGCTTGGGAAAAACCCCAAGTATGTTTCAAGCGGAAATTCACGCAATAAGAAAGTGTACCCAGTTCAATATTGACAAAGGATATAGAAGGCAAAGGATTATCATAATGTCTGATAGTCAAGCAGCCATTAAGGCGCTGAGTTCTTGTGTAATCAGTTCCAAAATTTTGTGGGAATGCCTAGGCAAACTTAATGAATTAGGCGAGAACAATATAGTCACCTTACTGTGGATTCCAGGACACACTGGAATAGAAGGAAACGAAATAGCAGATGAACTAGCAAAGAGGGGGACTAAAATACCCTTTTGGGGGCCGGAAACCTTTTGCGGAATCAGCTCCAAAGTAATATTGGAAGAAAGAGGTAAAGCCGAAGAAAAGAGAAGATCTGACAATTGGAAAGATCTAGTAGGGCTTAGGCAATCAAAGATTCTTTTGGGTGACTACAACCTATTAAGATCAAATGAATGCATAAGTCAAAGCAAAACTGCACTAAGAGTTTTAACAGGAATCCTAATGGGACATTGTCACCTGAATGGGCACCTTAAAAAGCTCAAAATAGTGGAGGAAGAAGATTGTAAATTTTGTGGAATGGAAGAAGAAGCATCCATCCACATACTTGCGAACTGCACAGTAATTCAGAATCCTAGGGGACAGTACCTGGGAGACTACTGGATAAAAGAGGGACAGTTACCTAAGTTGAGGCCTGCAGATATCCTAAAATTTCTACTAGTCTCTGAGACTCTCCTCAGAAACTAAGTAGAAGTAAGGGGGCACAATAGATCTTTTAGGTCTCAGTGACTGTTACCTCAAAATACATACATACATACATACAAGGAGGACTCAACAAGATTTTTGGCTCTTAAAAAGTACAGGGGGAGCCAAGTAAGAAGCAATATTTTTAATCATTGCCTTTGGGGCTGTTGCAAAATTAAATTTTTCACCCTAAAACTACAAATATTATTTAAAAATATTAAGAAACTATCGGAAAAGAAGTTATAAAAAAAATTTTTCAAAAAACTTTAGGTTTTGTATTCAAAAAGTATTTTTTTCGAAAACTGTTCAATATAATATTACCATACAGCGTAATAGGGTTTTATTAAATATTAAATAAATAAAATAAAATAAAAATATTTTTCAATAATTTTACAAGAACTTATTGTGAATATGACCTCCCTGATTATCTACAACAGCTTGAAGTCATCGGCGCCATTGTCCAATTGTCTAATTATTTATAATTTCTGGAGTAAACTATTCTGATCAATAGTATTGATGCGAGTGTTCTTATGAACTTTTTCTTCTAATGTTCCCCAAATGTTATAATCAACGGGGTTTAACTCCGGGCTATTTGGAGGCCACATGTTTGGTTCAGAAAAGTCAGGACAACTTTCCTGCAGACATCTTGAAGTACTTCTTGACGTATGGCTAGGTGCACCATCTTGCTGGAATCTGTAGTTGTCGTTAATTGTTTCTATTTCTCGAAGCATATTTTCCAAACTCTGTCCAAAAGACGTCGTGCACGTAAGTTAACCTCGTGTTATAATCGACTTAGGTACAATAATTGAAACCGAAACACCAGGAGCATGCAAAAGACGCTGTTGCATGATCCGACAAATACTCAGAAGTTCTTTACGGGTACGCACAGTTACCCTGGATCGTCCACTTCTAGGTTTTTTTCTCACGTTTTCAGCTACGGAGAAGCCACACATTTACTGCCTTGAAAAACCTTCTCTCTGAAGGCGACACGGCTCAATCATACAAATAGCCCTAGTATCTTCATCCGCACCAAGTTTACATCTAGGCATTATTTAAAACAAAATTCTGAATAAAGTGGAAGCAATAAATATTAATATAAAATTCTTGAAAACACAAAAGATAACAGCTTGCTTTAACCTAACCAGAGGCAAGTAAACATTTAATATGTTACAGACAAAACATTAAATAAAACAGTGTATAGTGTTTAACATAAATCCAATATTTATGAACTACCCCAACTTTCTTCAAAAATTTAACGTTCACTATTAGTACATTTATCAAAAAAGATTTGAATTTCAATAGCATTAACTCGTTTGTCACTGTTTCGTGTCCATGATTATGACTTGTTCTACGAATAATCTGATCTTCTAATCCTTATGATACCACATCGAGTACCCGGGTACTAATTAAATTTGAAATTTACATATTTTTTTTCTGGAAAAGTAGTATTTCTTTGTATGTCGTCATATTGATTGTTATTTTTATATTTCAATTTTCATATACCACATCTTTAGTCTACCATACAAGTACCAGGGTACTCACTATTATCCTGAAAGTAAATGAGTAGATTTTTATGTATATTTTTATTTGAAAATCGTGTAACATGACGCGAAATATATTTTTAAAAATAACACTAAATAAAAATTGAAAACTTGCTATAAAAAAACAATTCTTTTTTCAAAATTATTGACAATTACAATTACACACTTGAAAAACCCATCAATGATTTATTGGACTAATTCATTTGATCAAGCATTCAACGTTTACAGAATCGAATAATAGACGTCAAAATAATAGTGTAAAACTATTAAAACGCTTTACAAATTAGAAAATTAATTTCCAAAGGATAGACCGTTCACCAGGAAGCAACATCTACTTCTCGGGCAATATGTTTTACACTATTATTGTAACGTCTATTCATAACACACTTTACTATGACAATTGATACAGGAAACTGTAAATAATCGAATAATAGTTACAAGTTGAGGCTTTTAAACGCCATACTTTAAAGAGCATTGTTTGTCGTCGACGGGAAGTACTACAAAGAGAAAAATTGCATTGTTTTCGAACTGGAGACGGCAATAATGGGGTAATAAAAAGACAAAATCGGAGCACTTTCGGTGATTGAAGCTTTTTTCATATAAACACGTGTTTGGAATTACCATTGGATTTGAATATTGAGACGATGGAGAAAAATTGAATAGAATACGTTTAACTTGCAATATTTGAATCAGAATAATGTATTTAACAGAAATAATTGTGAAAATACGGAAATTATGATAGAATTAAATGAAAAAGAGCAAAGTGATGACACTAAAAAACATGGTACCTACTCTAGAAAATTTACCCCAACAACAATTCAACCATAGAGTAATTGACTGCTATATATTCCAAAACATTCAGGTAGATTAAATAATCAACCATATTTATTTCTTTGTAAAACAATACCTATATAATCAGTTTTAGTATTCACATTAACTCACTTGAACATTGCAATACAAATGTATCATGGAATATCTTCTTTTGCTCTGATGCTGGACCTATAGATAGCTACTTCCTTTTCCATTATGCTTTTTTGTGTCTTCGGAGTTTCGTTCCACACTTACTTCGTAACTCTGGTCCTCTGTCCCACTCTGTACACATTCTTTATAGTGAAATAATTAGACAATGTATATAATCACCTTAGATTAATATAATATAATATACTGTCAACTAAAATGAACGTTAAAAAAGTTGTAAGTAATCAGAACTTTCAAAATTAAATAAAATTTCACATAATCGTTTCATTATCCAGTCACAACACTCTTCATCGGTTGGCAGTTGTATGTTTCCGGATTTAAAGTATTACCCTTCTTTTGCAGACTAATGCCTCAAAATTTGACAGTATATGTTTGGCCGTTTCTGTCCATCATTGGTCTGTTACCAGTGGAAAGACCCGTTATTGTTGGTACTGATTTTTATTCCTGCTTATCTTGAATAGTTTTGCGTTTGAATGGTTTATGAAATAATTATTTCTCGTAGTGCATGGGAAAGGTATGAGTACACATTTCCCCTAGTCCCAGATACATCCTCTCATGTCATATTGAGTGACTGACAAGTTCATCAGCACTTCGGTTGCCCTCGATTCCACAGTATCCTGGAACCCACATCCTGTTAGTTATTTTTCTGTGTTCTGAAGGGACATTGGGCTCTTTTTGGGATTCCCATACTAGTCATGATGTCACTTTTGTTTTCATAAAAGCCTTCAGCGTCGTCTGGTGGTTTGTGTATATTTATATCTGCAAATTGCGCACTATCTCCATTCTTATTTCTCTCGTACGTGTGATACCCCGTATTTGTGTGTTCTTCTCCTCACTCTCTATCCTAGCTCCAGTTCCTTCTTTGGTCTGGGATCCACCTGTATACCAGACAACCTCTCCACCATTGCCTTTATTGATGTCATCTGTCCACTTCCCTCAATTTTGCATAATCGCCTCGAAGTTGATATTTAAGATGTACATAGAGTCATTGGTGGTCTCATTCCTGCCGCCATCATTATTATTATGTCAATCATAGGGAGTTTTATCAGCGCATCTTTGGCTGATACTAGTGTTGTTTTAATAGCCCTCGTTATGCTGAGGAAGGCAAGTCTGTGTACCTTGCTCTTTTCAGTTGCGGCTATTTTTTGGACTTTTTTGATTCTGTATTTATGTCTTCACATTGGCTTCAGGAACATTATACATGGACACAATGGCCAATTCTAACTTTTGGCTGTACATGCTGTTATAATTGTTTCGGATGGTTGCGGTCAAACCGATATGTTCCACTACGTTTTTACACATGAAAATTATGAAATTTGACAGTTATAAACAATAAAGCTGCGTGATTATATTATTTCAAGAAAGTCTTTTTTCTTTCTTATATTTCCGGCCTCGGGATTCCCAAACACTTCGATCGAATATTATTGATGCAACTTGAACCGGCCGATATAGGCCAGGTTGTACATTTGAAGCTTAAAACTGAGCTGGACTTAAAATATAAGCTTAGCTCAACCCTAAACCTGTTGTACAAACATGGTTCAGTAGCAGCTCTACTAAACCTATATTTGCAAGTGTTGGTAGAACTTATTTCGAACTGACGCATGGGTATGAAGTGAATTGGTCAAAATATATGTTTGTTAAATGAAGATGTCACCTAACTAATTTGGCATTTGGGGGGACTGTTCGTGTTTTAAACAATTATTATAGCGTCAATGTGTGCCTATTAAAAAAGTTTATATATTATGTAATATATTATTTTTATTAATAATAATTGTAACTTGATTTGTTTTTGAGCTATTGGTAAGTACAAAATAAAGCTTTAGTGGTTTAAGTTTGCAGAAATAATCTAGTGGAGAAAAACCTCAGAGTTAAAAACAGCATTTCTTCTGGGGATAAAGCATGATTCATCATTGGATAAGTTATGATATACCTATTAGTTTTACAAGAAATTTCCTCTGATATACAATCTGTCACATAGGCGTGCGCAGACTTTTTTATTAGGGGGGGCCATTGATTAATTTGAGTATGTCTATTAAAAAAAATGATAATTAAGCAATAACGCTGCCTTTTCTACAACATAAAAATCCATTGCAGGCTCATCAGCGAAATAAAAAAACGTCATTGCCTCATTTCTAATTAAAAGATTTAGTAATTACGCAATTATAAGTAATAAAACAAAATATATTGAACCAAAAAATAAACTAGAAAAACAAAACGTAACATTCGTAACAATACATGGAATCCAGAGGAAAAGATGGATAATGATAATATCCTATAAATTAATCTACAAACGCATTCGACGTGTTGCTTCGGATAACATTTTAAACTCGTCTATTATATTGTCATAATTCACATTCGCCGTTTTCTCTTGTTCAATGAATGAAAAGAGAAGTGAATCGAGTCTGTTGTGACATTGTACTCCTCACTCTAGATTCAGCCTGAACCATTTTTGAGAACGAACGTTCACGAGAGCAACTAGTAACTGGTATGACAGCAAACATTTTTAAAAGCGTGAAAAAGCTAGTGTATATTTTGTAGTTATCTGGAGAAAGGATCCAAGCCATCCAATCATCAAGATTAACACCTTCAGGAATAGAATTATCAAATTTTATTACACTCAGTTCGGCAAGCAATTCCCCTTTTTTTTATTTTAAATTTATTTCCAGTTAAAGTGAAATTACAGTGAAAGTTTAATTTAAAAATTATGAAATGTTTTTAATAGATTAATATTTTGAGGAATTGGGGTGGACCGATTAGGGTGGGCAATGAACCACCCTGTCTCCCTGTAGGCACGCCCATGATCTGTCACAAAGCGAATGGTTTCCTTAGAAAATCGAAATCATTGAATAAACTCATGATCCCTCCAACATTCAAAGTTATTTATACGGTTTCTATACACCCTAGGTCTTCTCAGGTGTTGTACGATTTCAATAAGTTCCAAAAAATCCTCATCATTGGTTAAAATATTATCCATATTTAACTTTGATATTATAAATAAATTAAGTACAGGTTATGTTTCCATACAATTCATTTACATTTAAGCCACGGAACATGATAACAATTTATGTTCCGTGCTCAAGCTTACATTAAACCTGCCCGCTTGAAGGCTTCATTAAGCTTAAGGTTTAAATCAAGCTCAACCGTAAGCCTACTTTATACAACAGCAATCTGACACTGAACCCGAGTTCACACTTGAGCCTTCACGAAGCTACAATTGCACAACCGGGCGTTAAAGGATAAAATCAAACAAGTTCGTCGTTCCGCAAACACCTGAAACTATTATTGCCGCATAGGTACAGAAGAAATCTTCCGACAGGATATGAACATTGCGTCAATATACATGGTCATCTATTCGAACATCCACATTACTTTCTTTCCAGAAATTCAACCTCCAGCGTATATAAAGAATCAAAATCCATACTGAAATATCAATCCGAAGATTTAAGCGTTTTATTATCTGCGATCTATTACATTGAACTTCAAAATATATGA
Organism: Lochmaea capreae; assembly: GCA_949126875.1. Taxonomy (NCBI): domain Eukaryota; kingdom Metazoa; phylum Arthropoda; class Insecta; order Coleoptera; family Chrysomelidae; genus Lochmaea; species Lochmaea capreae. The sequence goes on from OX421401.1 coordinate 11,109,565, forward strand.
AGGTTTTAATTAAAATTCGTATAAATATAATCCAATTTTCATATGGTAATTCACGAACGTACCAATTACCACCTACTGCTTACATTTCAACTGGATTTATTTTAATCTGTGCTGCGTGCTCGGGTGAATAAAACACTTGTCTAAATGAAATAATAATGAAATTATGTAGCTACATGCACATAATATAGAATAGTTCAAACTGATCGTTGAATCTAGATCTAATACAATGGCCTTTGTGTGAAGGTATTTGGGGAGCTGGTTAATTGTGGAGTAAACTGCTTTGTAGTTCAGCCCATACGTACATAATTTGTCTGATAATAACGATATTTATTGGAGGAATATTATCGCCATATCGGAATGTAAGGCCTTCCCAAACTGTTCATGATAATATATTTTTATTTTAATAGTTACATTACGACACAATGTTGTATGATTACGAAGGTATTTAGAGAAAATAGAATGTATCATACATTCTGATTTCATTGTTGAATACAATGTTAATCGTCGGAATCCAAGCAGCCATGTCTCACTACTGTTACGGCTTGCGTCAGTTAGAGCAAGAGAAAGGTTGACGTCATTTTGTTTTCCTTTGTTTTTTACGAAGAATAATAGTTCTAATTTTTTACTTAGTACCTATAAACTGTATCCAAAATTACGAACTTATTGTGGAAAGACGCTGGACTGTTAATGAAATTCACTCACTATTTAAACTGCAGTATATTGTGAAGCCTGTTATTGATAATAATGTTAATGTTAATTTTTCCGTATTGCTGCTAATTATAATTAGGTAGTATTTTTTTAAAGTAATTCCACAAACATGAAGCACAAGAACTTATAACAAGTGTTCAGAATGTTTTCCTTGAACCCCTAAAAATTTAGTAGGCCTTTTTATCACACCTTCGTCTGTTGCACTCCTAATAATTGTTACAGGAAGCGAATTTAATGCAAGACTCACCGAACACACACTCTCTTATTGACGATAACTCCGAGCATCCTACATAGAGGTGGGTCCACTAGCCCCATTGTATGGAGGTGTTTCCTTAATTGACAGTGGCCAGTCAGAAATCCTACGGTTAAGCATAGGTTTTTCCTGGTCATCGCCAAATATTATCCAGCTTCCCAGGATGATCCTGGCAAGACTGCATCCCTTGATTTCATCCCATCTCTTTGAAGATTGAGTATGGGTAACTTTTAGCTAGTTCCGCAATTGTCGAATTCGTCAGGCCGTAGGTGTCGCCGGGACCAAGAATTCCTAGTCCAGCCGCTTCCCTTGCTAATGAATCAGCAATGTGGTTACCTTTGCTCCTGTCGTGTCCCTTAACTCACCTCAGGATAATATTGTTATTTACCGAGGCGTTAGCTAAATCTCGATGGCACTATAATACTAGCCATGATGTAACACGTTGTCTGTTCAAGGCTAGTAGAGCTTGTCTGCTATCAGTGCAGGTTATTATGTTTTTTCCAGAAATTCCTGCTCTGGTTAACTCCTTTGTGGCAATTGAGATACCAGCCAGTTCCGTTTGAACCACGCTGGTGTTTTCTTATTTCCCACTCAATACTTAGGCTTAGTGATCTGGAGTAGATTCCACATCCTCTTTGGTTATTGAGCCGTCTGTATATATGCGTATTGCACTTGCAGCATCTGACTCTGTGTTGTGTTTTATTTGTATTTTGTAGGGTTTATTAAACACAAACCTTGGTTCAATTGCATCACTAGCCGGCTGCAGCAGAGGTAGCGCAGTAAGCGCTTCCCGCCACAGTCGCAGTCTCAATTGACCCATTCCTACTTCGGGATTTACTCCAGCCGTGCGCAATCGTAACATGGCCATTAATGCAACCTGTTTAACGTAAAAGTCCAAAGGGGCCAGACCAGTAATTAATTCCATTGCCGCGATTGGTGTTGTTCTCATGGCTCCTGTAATGTTTAAACAAGCCATTCGCTTTATTTGACATAATATTTGGAAGGCCTTCGGTCTCCATGCAATGGCTCCGTATGTTAACATAGGCCTTATGATTGCAGTGTAGATCCAGGTGACCACCCGGGGTGAAAGTCCTCATGTGCGTCCCACTGTCCGCCGACATTGCTCATAAGCCACATATGCGCTGGTCTGCGGTGGCAGACTTAGCAAAGGATTTTGGGGAGGATTAGTTCCCACTCACCCTACTACTTACGCCACGGACCAGGGGCTCCAGCGACCCCGCCCGTAAGGCGTAACGTGTAGTGAACGAGGGGGTCATCGAAAAGGAACATTGTTAGCTATCCACCTACAGTTCAAACGTCTCACCATTATGGAATAGTGAGAAGGAACTCAATCGAGGAGGAGAAGTAAGTTTCTACGCGGTGGTGAACGATCTAAATGATTTGTTTCCAATTCTCTCAATGTGTCAGGATATATTTGACCTTAAGAAGTAATTTTAAGAAAATAGGGAAATTTTGAATTAGGTTACCACAGTTCCTGGCTATAGAACTAAAGAGCTACAACCTGGTTGACTCTGATTGCACAGGAGACATTAAACTCCCATCGCTCTTGATACTATGTATCAGATTACCACCTCAAATTTTTGTGATGGGGGTGCTATAATTTTATAATTAACTTGTTCTGGTATCATTTATGATAGCAGACGTCGTCACACTAATCAGTCACCCTGTAGACGTGTAAACTTCTCTTCAAATTTGGAGCTACGATGGATATAAAAATGCTAAAAGTGGAGAGCATTCATCTGATAATAATTAATACCATTATTTCCAAATCACAGATTTGTTTACCAACATGTTCCAACCTGAAAAATTCAACAATATCAAATATCGCAATGCACATGTTACTAAAAGCATAGAGCATTGTTAAATAGCTTTTAATATTCCACTTGCTGGGTAGTTGAAACAAGCACAAACATAATCATAGTTTTAGTCGTGCAATTATTTTCCTACAGCCATTACGTTAGTGAAAATCATTTAAACGTAGCTCATGTAACCGGTATGATACAGATGGTTTCGAATACCTGTTTGAGCTTCAGTGTTTTCCATGAATTTTATATCAAAGGATCTGCATCGCATAGATGAGTTTCTTCAAAGGTAAGGAATTCCGTTTTTCTGTGGAGTTTCAAATTATAATTTAATTTATTCACAAAATGGCTGTCAGCGGTTCCTGAATTTTCTTAGAAATTTGTGAAATTTGACGAAGCTTCACTATATTCTTTCAACTAATTTTTGAAGTGGAAACTTCTTTGGACGCGTTGAGCACTTTCTGGGTGAACAAAAGTGTGAAACTCGCGTTATCGTCACCGAACGCTTTCCATGAGCTACAATATGTATATTGTGTAAATATGAGTACTTTTTTGGTGAACAAAAAGCCTGAAATTTCTGGTCGTATTACAATATTTTCACCTAATATAAGGCTTACCTCATTTATAATTTATTTAAAATACCTAGAATATAGGTCCTGTAGGTAAAGAGACGAGAGATGGGCCACATTTTAGAAATGTCACAAGTAAAACTTTATTAAAGCATATAAAAACCTAACAAAATTGGTAAAATACCTATAAAGTAATGCTGATACTTTGAACCTACAGTAGAATTTGGTTATTACGACTATTTTGAAGAACATGCTAACAAAAATAATAAAACATTACATTGGACCGACTTTCCTCCAAGTCGGATGAGGATAATAGAGGGACTGCATATACTGGGATAGATAGACCACTTCAACATCTTGTTTTTTTTCTTAGCTACATTCATACCACGACCATAGCATATGGATTAAAAGTTCGTACAGCCTTCGTAGAGCCATCGCTTGCATATAATGCTTCGAATCAAATCTGCTTTTTTCTTAGTTTTTCTGTAGTCTTCACCGCAACCTGTTTTCTTATTGCCTTCTTCAGTGGATAAAATTCCACTTATTTGACGTCGAGCTTTATTGATAGCTGTGGAAACCACTGGTACTGGAGAAATTTCATCTAATATTTTTCCGGGCGTTAATTCAGATGTATTCTCGGGTGTTTTTTTTTTGTAAACTTTGCAACCCAGATGGACCCGGCTGCGGCGAATAAGCCCTTCCGTCGACCTTTAAATCTCCATCTAATTTGTGTGCATCAGCTAACATGAGAAAAGCGTGATTCGGAATAATTTGATGGTTGAAAGGCATTTTGCTAGTGGCGCGATTTGACAATACATTTTGTACAGTAGCAGATTTGCCCCATGCCTCGCCCAATAGTTTTCTGGAATGCATCCGACTTAACTTTCGATCTCGTTGACTTTTCTTAAAATACCTGGAAGCTTCTTAGTAGTACCCCTTTAGAGTTTTGAAAAACATTTATCTAAAGGTTGCAGCATATGTGTTGTATGGGGCGGTAAACAAAAATGTATGAAATCATGTTGTTCCGCAAACTGAAGTGTTTTGAGATTTGAGGTATATGAGAGGAATGTCCGTCCATAATAAGCAAAACAGTGCCATTTGGGTTTTTAGAAAAGAAGTGGCTCTTTAACCAGTCTAAAAATATATCTGAGTTGACGTAGGCATATTTTTTTGACATTTTTTTCCGAGAAATAGGAGGCAGACCTTCGTTTCATTCATATTTTCTATTTTTACCCTTCATAATACAGTAGGGTCGTAGAAAATCACCTTCAGCGTTTATGCATGCTAAGACAATAATTGTTTTGCCCTTTTCTCCGGAACTTATACTAGGAACACACCTTGACTCCTTTTCTGCCAATACTTCACCAGCTCGAGTGTTTAATTGAATGGCGGTCTTATCACAATTAAAAATATTACACGGCTTATGAAAAAGTGATTTCTCTGTTTAAACGCTTTCCAGATTTTTAAAATAAGACGTTTTCAGCCTTACCTAAAATAATAAAAAAAACAGTTGCCTAAAAGTTAAATGGCAAAATTAAATCAACGTTAACTAAGTGGGTACCTAGGTACTACGTAAGGGCTATAATGAAAATTTAGTTACAAAAAGTATATAAGAATATAAGATTATGAAATAAAATATTTTAATATGTTATTTTTCTGAATAGCGTGTAAGCAGTTACTCGCCTTTATTTCCGTTAAATCTATTCTTAATCCCTAGCTCCTGTCCTGTCTTGTAGGGCAAAAACCATTTTTCAAAGCTTTTTAATGTGATTGGCAAGCATTGAATCCGGCCCTAATATGTTTAGTTTGTCTGTATGATTGTTTTTTATTCTTCGTTTAAGTGTAGTCTTTGGTATTTATAATGTATAGCAGCTTGGTTGAAACCCATGGCACCATCTTTTACCGCATTTATGGCTGATTTTAAATTATTGGCCGACCATAATCCTCTTGTGGGTGCATTAAAACCCATTTTAGCCCAGCGTTGCCATATGGCAACGCGAAACAGGTGTCTGCAAAAATACTCCTAAGGTGTAAAATTTTTCTTGTATAACAGAGATAGCGCTAGAAGTCGTTTCAGTAAGCTTTTAGGAACACGTGTTTTCTAATCTATTTGTTTATTGTGTGTTTGCACTTTGTTAGGAGACGTTTGTAAACAGCGAATTTCTGTGTTTACATTCAAAATGGACATTCGATTCGAGTGAGTAATATTTTTTGGTTATATTATTATTTTTTGCGTAATTTCGTAATAAGTATAAAATAAACACATGAAACTTTAATAATGTTGTAAAATAAATAAAATTATTTTTTGAGGTGCATTCATAGTGACCGTTATCTCAGTGTTGCCATATAGCAACGCTAGGTCAATACGGAACTATTTAATTATTTCTATCTCTATTTTTTTCAAGCGGGGTGAACGGATTAGATTCGGATTCAAAATGTGGTGCATAAATGCTGCTTCAGGGTACTTATTGAATTTTGATATGTATCAAGGCAAAGCCTCTAAGTCTACAGATGTAGTAAAACAAATTTTTGGAAAGTGCACTGCACCTTTTATCTCTATGCTGGATGAAATTGAAAAAAAAAAAAAACTTTCAATTGAATTTCTATTTTGACAATCTATTTACCAGCATGAGTTTACTAAAATATTTGAGATCGAAAGGATATAAGACTGCCGGAACTATCAGACAGAATAGGGTACCAAAGTCCTGCCCTCTTACATCTTCAAAAGTTTTAATCAAAACGGGACGCAAAGGAGATTATTGTTCTGTGATTGAAAAAAGTAATGGCATTATATTCATAACCCAACCAGCATCGATACGTACACAAAACGTTTGAAGTACGTTACCAACTGACAAAAGTTACGTCCAGAATACATACTTCACTGTACGAAGTACGTACACAGTACATTTTTGGAATGTACATTTTCCACAACGCAGTATGTCGAAATTACGTACAGCAATTACATACAAAAGACATACACAAATACAGCTAATTAATAGAATGTATGTACATAAAACGTTTGTATTTTGTCTTGTTTGTATCAACCAGAAATACTGTACAGTTGTTACAAACTATGTTCGTCCACTGTACGTACACATAATTACTAATTTTTCAGTTTATAATTTACTACTACCAGTTATTTTAAAGCATACATGAATATAAAATTTCAGAGATCTATTAAATAACAAAATTTTTATATTAGTGTAATATTACTTTAACATAGCCTGAGAAAATGTCTACCAAAATGAATAATCGTAACGGCGTTACATATCTATTGAAATAAATGATCAACATATTAAATCAACAAAAAATTATCAATCAAAGTCCTAGGAGAAATAAAACAGTTGACAAAGAACATTTAATTCTTGCTTCTACACTGCTGTCGCCTGAAGGTATAGCATCCAGTCAGCTCTCTGTCGGTGTAGTCTTCGCGTCCTTATAGCGCGCCATCTATGCGCGGGGCAATTAATGTATTTCCTGCTCTGCTTCCTTAGCCTCTGTATACACGTACCTACGTACTCAAAGTACGTTAAAAGTTTGTCTTAAGTACGTACTTACTTATATTATAGTACGTACAACCAATGTCCTTTACTGTACGTACTTATTTTATACATATTCCGCTTACTAAGGGACAAGGACGTAATGACGTAAAAAGAGTCTAAAATGTACGTACACTGGACATATTTTGCTGTTTGGGAAGGTGGTTGGACAATAATGCAGTAACAATGGCTTCGATTGCTTATGGTGTGAATCCTTTGTCTCAAGCAAAAAGATATTCGAAAGCCGAACACAAACATATTCAAGTACCTTTTGCCATTAGTCAGTATAATAGTGGAATGGGTGGAACTGACCTAATGGACGGAGATGTCAGTCGATATAGGATTGCAATACGTTCAAAAAAATGGTGGGTGATATTTACTTGGTTGATTGATGTATCAATTGTAAATGCTTGGGTTATTTATCGAAAATCTGTGGGAACAAAAATGCCACAACTGGACTTCAGACGTGAAATTGGAAATATAAATCTATCTAGATATGGAATATGGAACTGCGCCTCAAGGGGGAGGAAGGCCAGCTACATCAAGACATAGCATTTCCTTGAACAGAATTAGTGATGATTTAAGATATGATGGAAAAGATCATCATTTGATACCCACCCCAGAGAAAAAAAAGAAGAGATGTGCAGGTGAAGGATGCTCGTCAATCATTCGTACAATGCGTAAGAAATGTGATGTCGGGTTATGTTTGGGATGTAATTTTATATTTCATCAAAAATGATTGACAAACCTGAATAAATGCTTTTAACAATGCATGTGTAGTAATTTTCTAAAATAGTCTGTGTGATATCATAAAGACCTAGCGTTGCCATATGGCAACGTCCATTTTTAAAAAAACTGCAAAACTTTTTTTGAAAATAATGAATAATTTGGTTTAATTTAACTCAATGGAAATCATCTTTACCAAAAAATTGATAATTTTCGAAAAAAAATTAATTTGGGCTTTAATGGGTTAACTTTGCGTTTATACGTATTAGGCATTTGTCCAGTCCATCTATCCTCCTATCTTCCCTTCTTTTTTGAGAGGATAGATGACCACCTTATTTCTTGTAACTGAATTAAATTGCAACATTTTAGGTTAGGAATAAACTTCAGATATCTTATGGTTATTGTATGACCCAATTTGGTAACATAACTAACCTAGCTGGTTGCAAACTCTATCACAAAAATGTCCAAATAAATTTGTCACACTAGCAAAACCGAAAATATTGAATATTTGTTCTGAAACACATCGAAATAAACAAGTGCGTTTCTTTATTTCAATAGGTGCTAACAGAGATGTGCTCCCGCGGAAAATATAGACGTTGCCGTAGTTTACAAAATATCCGTGGTGGTCCGTCCGTCCGTCACTCCTGGTCCATCTCTCCTCTCTTTACCCTACAGTTTTATTGAAAATAAAATTATACTCCAATATTCCAAATTAAGAAACTACTTGACCATTCTAACGCTCACCAAACATAATAATCTAATAGCTCAACGATACAATTCACAAGTTAGGTACTTAGTTTTCTCTTCTATCGGCAGTCCCCAAAGACTGCCCGCATGTTTTGTTTACATAAACGGTACCTCAGTTTTTGATTTTAGGAAAAAATTGATACAAACCATTTTTATTGCTCAATGATACGAAATTGTGATGTGTGATACTGAGAGTTATTTCCGCAAAAATCTTTAGTGTAGGGTTTCATATAAGAGATTTGAAGCCTCATATCGAACTCTGCATTCAAGCAATTTCGATACTTCATTTTAGTTTAAGCGTATGAAAAAAACCAACTTCGAGAAGATATGTGCCGACAAATGAAATCAGAACAGCAATAATTTTTCTTGATAGCTCTGTAAACTGATGTTCAAGGCTATACTAGAACTAATATAACAATCGACCTGTCCGCGCTTTTTTCTTAAATAAAAATATGAAATTGTGAGAAGGGGTTACCTATTTCAGCGCACTGTATAAAGATCTACACTATATTATTTTAATTTGTCCAAACAACATGTCGTAATAAAATGGGCACAATAACGAAAGTTATGCCAAACGATTACCGACACATGTGTTTCGGTACAAAAATATAGCTCTGAATTTTGTTAAGTGAAAATCGATATGCCGCTATGCTGAATTTAGAATCTTTAACGTCGTTAATCACAAAAAAATTGGTAACCTACAGGATATATACGACAAGAATCTACAATGAAAAGTATATATAAGCAAAAACAAAGATACATACGGTATTGAAAAAATATATTTCCAAATTCGAAAGATAAAATATATAGTTATGAAGAACATCTCACACTTCTTATGGATTTCGTCCACCGACATATTATTTTTAAATTTTCGTATGTTATTTTGGAAGTCATAAAAAGCATTTTCTTCCATTGCACCGACCTCGCAGACATACAGGGAGATACTAGAAATAGGTCAATGATTCTAAAAAGTCTTTTTTATTATTTTTGCAAAATGTGATTTAACTGTGGCTGATACATACTTTTCAACTTTGTTTGTCGCTGTCTATGTAGCTATGTAACTAATTTGAAATATTCTACAGACTTTGCGGATTTCCCAGCAGCTAAGGTTACTTCATTGAACAACTAACTAATTTTCTTTAGGATCCCACAAATATTTGTATTACTTGAATGTTTCTACTAAATTTGACACTGTTTTCACGCACTACTGCATATCTAAACACCGCATAGTCAGTCCCAATGTAATCAAATTTTTGAGAGAGCCTGCCTCGAACACATACCACCGGCTCCTCAGATGGCGCATTAAACTTTTGACAAAAAGAAACGGATCGGCGAAAGCCTACTTCACACGATGTGTAGTAGACTCACGAGATATTACAAACTTCACGCAAGCTTAAACTTATTCCACTTCTACACGGCTTGTCAAATGTAGGAAGAGATGCGGAAATGTGACGGACTGCATACTAGATATAAATAAATTATTCAGAAAAAATATATAGGCGAAACGCGTTATTGAAATATTCAACTATATTTTTACTGACTGTATTCTGCAATCTTTACTCGTCGATATACCTTTAACAGCTGATGAATTCAGCCGCTCTTCATGTTTACTGGTGATGCGTGTCTATAGTTGAAAACGTGCGCATCTTCCTTTCCTTTGACAAACTGGTTCACAACCTTGAGTCTCTACTCTACTCCATTCTACAATAATCCTCAATTACTGTCTCTCTGTCATGGTATCAAACGGCCTTTCAATATTTATTGCCGTTAGCACTTTATCAATAATATCCTTCCATCGAAGAAAAATCTTGCGAAATAACCCAAAATGGCAAAAATTGAATCAACCATATCACCTTTGCACCAATTCAAGACTTCAAACTATTCATATGAAGTGCGGTTTTTCGAAATTTTTTGATAGCTGTGCCCATCATTGGAAATTTTTTTGCATTGTCAGTATAACTTGACAGGCTAGCCATAAAATGAACGTGAGGAACATTATTAACCAGAGAGACACCAAAACTCCATTAACTACAACGCAACTTCTTTGGTACTTCTGCTCTTCAGGCTAACTCATCTCATTTGATGTTACCAGTATGGTCCATAAAATTCATCAAAAAGAGTACATAGCACTCCTAAGAGAATTACTAAAGGATAAAAATATTATTCCAGGAATAAAATCAGATATACTTAATTTGTTTGATGTACTTATTAATTAGAACTATTCTACATTTGACAATTTTCACACAGTATCGCCCATCTCTATATGTCATATTATTTGACTTACTCCAGAAATTTATTAATTTTGACGTTAGAATTGTCAATAATACCAAATACCAAATTATTACTTTCCGTTCTACACTCGAATTATTTACTAAACTTTTATTTAATAAGGAAATTCAATAAAAAAAATAGCATAATAACTAATATTTCCTGAGATAACTGAAGAAATAATAAAAAATCACAAGACCATCACATATGCTGGTATAGTATATTATTAAACGAGCAATTTATGCTAGCCATTTTTCACGCAGGGTGACGTTTGCGTCCCGAGCCGTAGGCGAGGTGCGCAAATCACCCGAGGGAATAACGGCCATAAATTGCGAGTAGAATGATATACTTTGTCCACATCCCTTGATTGCTTTATTAAATAAAAGTCAAGTGAATAATGTGAGTGTAGCACGGAAAGTAATAATTTGGTATCATTGACAATTCTAACGTCAAAATTGATAAATTTATGGAGTACGTCAAATAATGTGACATATAGAGATGGGCGATAATGTGACATATAGAGATGGGCGATAATGTGTAAAGTATCGATATACCGTAGGTACCGTTATAAATAAAGTGTTTTAAAAATATCAATATTAGGAAATATCGTTATGAAACTAGTACTACTACTAATTTAGTCAGGCGAACCTTGGCCAAGACAAACTATAGCTAAGGTTCCGGCGCACTGAGGCCACTGGCGGGCACATTGTGCGATTCCTGCTACATATGAATCCATGAAGCCGAGTCCCTCGATGAAGGACTCAATCCTCTTTAGTGGATGCCTGCTTATGTCTACAGAGACCATAACAGGAACTCCGAAGATTCGCCTGCGTAACACAGACCAATGTGGACATACGAGGAGGACTTGATCCGATGTTTCGTCAGCCATGCCGCAACCCCTGCATAGGGGGCTTTCCTCTAAACCTAGGTTAGCTAAGGATACCTAAGCCCAACCTTTTTCCTTATATACCAAACTCTCCAGTGTTTTTGGCACGAAGGATGTTAGACTGATAGGCCTGAAGGACTTAGCTACGGTGTACATGGTACGACCGGGCTTGGGTATAAAGACAACTCTCACCTGTCGCCACTGCTGAGGAACAGAACTGCTTGCCAAACAGGCCCGAAAGATATGCACTTAGATTGAACCAATAGCCTCCCAGCCCCGCTGAAGCAGAGCTGGAAAGAATTGGTCCTTCCCCGGAGATTTATAGGGGATGAACGTACGTATAGCCTAAGTACTCCGCCCATAGGTAACTATTTCTTTAGGTAGAATATAGTCCCTCTTACATGGTCGTTTTGTTTCCACACGCCCCATGTTAGGACCCTCCTGCACGATTGCCTAACAACCAAGGAAGTGAGTCTCAATCAGGTGCTGCAAGGTATCCCTCGGAGTTTCCGTGAAAACACCCGGTGCGATTTTCAGGCAGCCAAGAGCACTGCGAGGAGACTTCGTTAAGATTCGACGTAGCCTTCACATTTGAGGTACCGATACGATTTCCTCGAAGAAGGCCCGCCAAGCTTCTCTCCGAGCCAGCCTAACAGCGCTCTTAAATTCATTCCGTTTCTGGCGGTATATTTCCCAGTCCAGATCCGACTCTGTCTTCCTAGCCCTATTAAATAGGTGCCGGGTTTGTTTCCGCAGCGAGTCCAGAGAGTTGTTCCACCACTTGTGGCCCTTACCCCCTTTCCTCGTTTATTCCGCGGAGTTCTTTTCATAAGACGAGACTATACTCGAGCCCAGCTCCGCTGCGGCCCAATCAATCTCATCTTTATTACTGTGACTTTTAGGGAATTCATCGAGCATCCTCATGAGATCCAGCTTATACTGTTCCCAGTTGGTAGTCCCAGAGGCCCCAAACTTTACTGCTTGTTCTTCAACATCAGCATTGTATCTGAAACATATATAGCTGTGATCCGACAATGCCGGATCATCATTAACATGCCAGTTCTTTACCATACTAACCACGGTACTTGACGCAAGCGTCACGTCAGCCCGAATCCTATTCCGGAATGTCGGCGTCGTCCCTCGGTTGAGTAGCTGATGATCAGTGGTGCCCAGGTAGTCAAGCAAAGCCTCCCCTCTGCTTTTGACGCCCGTGCTGCCCCACATAGTGTGGTGCACGTTAGCATCACAGTCGATAAGGAGAGGCAACTTCCTATTCCTAGCAGTGCAGGTAGTCCACCGCCTTGCGAAGCTCTTCAGTAGGCGGTAATCCTGGTGAGTCGTAGGGCAGGTAAGCAGAGCATACGACTACACTACGCCTCGTACTGTTCCCGCCCGAGAAGTCCACCCTTACCGCAATTAGATCCCTGAAACAAAGTTCTCTAATCAGTATTGCATTTACACTGCTATGTGTAGAAATGCACACTCTAGGATTAGGTTCACCCACAGCATAGAATAAACAACGCCCGGGTGTGCCCAGAGATCGCACATGACCTCTATACACCCCTGGCTCTTGTATGAGGCATATTCCTGTCTGCAGACTTGCCATCCGCTGCGCGATTACTCCCGCAGCAGCCCGGAAATGCTGCAAATTTGTCTGGGTGAATTTAAGGTCCGTGCAAACAGACATAAAAGATCTGACGAAGTGCCTCCTTAACCCATTATTACCCGTTATGAAAACTATCAATACTAAAAATTTTGATATTTTATCTATACGATATATTTCAGGAACAAATTTCCTAAACAAAGTACGCAGATTTAATAGTTTATTTCAAATTGTACCCCCATCTCTAGTCACCTATGTACCAAAATGTTGTGAGGGTTGAGTTGTCATGGCCTGTTATTTAAATGCAAAAGCGTGAATTATGAACTATAATTCACTCTAGTAGATATTTGGGTACCAAATACATTTCGTTAGGAGGTAAAATATTGACTTATTATTATTATTATTATTATAAGTGGTCGTGGACAAATATTTTTAATAACATCTCAAAGATAATATATTTAGCAGCAAATACAAGAATTTCTTTTAAAACAGAAAACAAATGTAAAAAGAATAAGTATCTCCATTAAAAAAGTCTATGATTCATAAACCTCGATGTCCGGAATATATATATTGGTCAAACTAGTCGAAATTTTGAAATTACGCACAATGAACACTTACGAGCATACAGGTTGAAACAGCACGATAAATTCTATGACGCAAAATATATACTTGACACCAAATACAGAACCGGAAGTGCTACATATTTGTGATGAGAATCAGGAATTAGTATATGATTTTGTCAATGGACAGATAAATATAGGGAGCTCTCCACTTCTATTGAAACGTCTTCTTGAGTAACAGTTGTAAATATCAGCAGATATAGTTTTCCTTTGTTTCCAACACCATTGCATAATTCTGATCTTAAATGGAAAAATATATCCAGGTTATTCTCATAGGAACTAATGATTCATAAGTTTTAATATTTGTAATTTATCATCTTCTTCTTCCTCTCCATATAAATTAAGTCAATCACAAGATAGGTCACTATTTGATCTAGCCAAAATATTAAACATCAGGTAGGCATCACACCAAATGTAACTCATGCGATTCTGACGATATGTGGATATGTGAAATTATGATAAGTTTCTTATAATGTTCTCATTGAATAGTGGAATCAATTGGAAACAGTTAGTTTAATTCATAACAGTGATAGATGTAGCATACTTTGTATCATTTGAAACCCTGTTTTCTGGGGACAAGTAAGATTTGATGCTACGATGTGGGCGTTGTCCAATTTTCCTGCGACTTTCCTAGATCTTTTGTGGTTCTTTGTAATTAGTAACTTTTCCTGCCAGCTTAAGCCAAGCAGTACTGAGACTGAATATTTTGTAAAGTTCATTGCCAGTGGCTTTTTGTTGCCAAGTGAAATAAACCGTATATTCAAGAGAATATTGCATTGGCCTAGAGTGTGTTGACTCGTTTTTATCTCTTTCACAGAATCTGCAAATGGCTTCATCAGCCAATCATATCACCAAGTCAAGTTAACAGACTCACCACAGTTTTTCAAGTATTCCTGCCTTCATTCATCAAGCCTGCTATAAATTTTGGCGAATGTTACATCATGAAATGTTCCGATAATAGACTCCATTTTCGTTGAAATTCACGGAGTCGCCTGCTTTCGATGGCTGTCAAATACAAACCAAGTAGTCCATTGATAGATGACAGTTGAAGTATTCTTGTGTTTTTAAATTCTGCGTGGGAGTTTCGAAAAGTCGAAATTCAATCTTGGCATTAGATATCCTCGCAAGGATTTAATTTGGAAAACAATGATTATATTATGTAATTATCTGAAGTTGTTTGTTTGGAAATTCGTGTTAAAAGTCCGTTAAATTAGGTACACTTGAAACTTACACAATTCCAATCTATAGAATGTTTACATTGCCAATTCACTACGTGATTGATGTTAAAGTTTAATTTAAAGTTTTCTTATTATAAGTTAAAAACAAACCTTGATATCCTTGACTTGTTTAGCCAAAAGCTATCATTTCGACCAACTAAATGGATAGATGGGGAGAAATTATTTCAAAATTGATAGATGAACTGGAAGGGATCTGTTTTGGTCTAGTTCTTGTTAAAAAAAATCTCGCAAAAACATTAACGAAGTGAAAATGTATGTTTTATAAAAAATTTTATTGTGGTACAATTAAAATATTTTTTTGTGAAGAATCTAACGACATAGTATCAGAATATAAAAGCGGATTTTAAATCTCAGCCAAATAGAAATAAAATAGAATGCAGTCCAGTGTTGCCGATGCCAAAATAAAAATTAACCGAATTGACATATCAGAATTTGTCAAAATTACCTAAATGACACCGTGTTCTCTGTTTGGTGTTTCATATATATTTTCTGTGGAACACTCGACAAGTTATTCGATCCAAAAATTATCTGGTTAGCCAAATTGTCTGAGAATCGGATATGTAATTATCCTCACATTGGACACTGATGAAGCCACCAAAATTGATGTATGATAAAATCATTCAGTCATATTGTCTCGATTATGTTTACAATTACTAACGTATAATTGTTAACATTGGTTCCTAATTTGCAGATTGCGATGACCTTTCTTCTCGTATATTTTCGAGGGTCTTGTTTACCCGAGTCAACTGTAATTACAACTAATGATTTAATTAATAATGTACTTTAAGGTAACCTAATTATGCATAACGATTATTTTAAATTAAATGTTCGAAATACCATCCATCGGTTTATTGAAAATATGCGAATCTACGGACACATTCATCAAGTACATTGCGGATGGCTTCTGGAGTAATTGGACTCATTTCATGCATAATTCTATCTTTCAAGTCCTGTAAGTTTTGGGTTCTATTGACTTTTGATTTTGTATAACCCCACAGGAAAAAGTCCAGAGGTGTAAGATCTGGCGACCTTGCTAGCTACTCTATAAAACCTCGTCTTCTGATCCACCTCCCAGGAAAGCAATTATTTTAAAATTTACGTACTTCACGTGCGTAATGCGGAGGGGCTCCATCTTGTTGGAACCCGATATTTTCACTAGGTAAATTTGGATTATTGGCGTTTGGATACATGTTAGCAAGGACAGGTATAAGTTGATTTCTCAAAAAAGTTAAATAGCGTTCTCCTGCTAGATTTTCTTCAAAGAAAAAAAAGACAATGACTCTGTCATTGATGATCCCTACCCATACATTCATTTTCTGAGGATATTGCGTTTGTGCCTCAGTCATCCAATGTGGGTTTTCTTGACGATTCACGGTACCATGTATAAAAAATGTGGCTTCATCGGAAAAGAGGATTCGATTGATGAAAAGTGGACTGCGGCTACATACATCCTGCATAATTTCAGAAAATTGAATCCTGCAATCGGGATCGTCGTCGTTTAATTCCTGATGCAGGGATGGTATTTTTCTTTTTTTTAAATACGTAATAGCGATCGTTGGGAAACTCCAGCATATTCACCTATTTGTGTTGAACTACTGTGAGGATTGTAATGTACACATTCAATAAAATATCAAGTTTCACATTGTCTTCAATTTTAGGACGCCCAGCGTTTGGAATATGTTTAACGTGCCCAGTATTTCATAGGAAGTGGTGCTAAAGTTTGCGGCAAATCCTTTATTGAACCAAGAAGCTCAAAAAACTTTTCCTATGGCATACGAAAATATTTGAAAAATTTCTTTTTGTCTTGTTTAAGATCGTTGAACAAATGATGAAATTCACCATAAGTGTCTCTCTTTTGATTTATATTATGAACCCAGCATTTTTTTGTGGCAATTAAACTCAATACAAAGAGATCCTCTTTTGAAGAACTACTCATTGTACCTCACTAGACGATGTACTTCGCTCGAATGCGCGAATACTTTCAAAATTACGCTTCGGCTAAGTACGCGTGAACCTTCACTGGTTCAGAAGGTATTTTTTAAATAAGATGGGAAAATAGATGAAAAGTTTGACAAAATGGAAGAAAGAATGCATAACGTGTTTAGCAGTATGGATAAAACATGTCTGATGTAATAAGTGAAGTATGCGATATCAGTAAATGTGTAAGTGAACATGATAAGGATAGATATTGAAAATAAGCTAGATCAAAAGGAAACTCACCAGAGAAGAAATATATTGAGGTTGAATATAATAAACAACACAATGAAGGTTGAGTGTACTTCTGCAGACATAATATGTAATCTATATAGGCAAGGAAAATTAGTAAATGACGGCAACAGGAAAAGGACAGTTGTAATTAAATTTGTATTTTTCTTAAAAAATATTGAAATCCTAAAAGCTAAAAAAGAATTGGAACAATCAAAAATATCTGTTTATGAAGACCTAACAAACTACAATTATAGGTACTTTTTTTAAAAAAGCGAAAAAGTCTTATGGTATTGGTCGAAAAGTATTTGTGAGACAAAAAAATCAAATTGAGAGATTGGAATTCGGGACAGATGTACTATAAATGCTTTTATTTGATTCGAACATGTGTGGACTTCTATTCTTAAATGTTAATTAACTTATAAGTATGCGTATTTGAACGCAAGAATTTTTCTTTCTTTCTTGTTCTAGATAAGATAATTACAATTTTTGTATAGTTTTAGGAGTAATTTCGTTTGTTGTTAAATGTATCAAAATCCAAACATTCATATAAAATATCAGAAATACAAAAACACTGGAATTCTACAGAAATTGCTCACAGGGTAAATATGACATAAGAATAGCTACAGAAACATGGCTTCATGAGGGTGTACAGATGGGGAATTAGTCGATTTGGACGTATAAAATTTAATAAGAGCGGACAATATGTTATACAGAGTATATTGCAGTAACCAACTACAGGGATACATATGTTGTTAATCATAATACGAGGAGATGAGGAGGGAAGACGTCGGCTGAATTTAATGATTTTAGATTTTGTGTGAGATAAAGATAAACGTAGGTGATTGGTTCTGTTGCGAAGGGTATCGACAGCAGATTGAATTAGCTTCGATGTGGTGGAGACAGAACGTCCGTGGCATTATATTATTAAATTATCTGCATACAATACATGTCTAATGGGTGAATGAAGACCAGAGCATAAGTCATTTATTACTAAATTGAAAAGTGTCGGACTTAGCACCGAGCCCTGTGGAACCCCATCCGATTGACTGTGAGATGATGAGAAAATTCCATTAACTCAGACTCCTCACGATCG
The DNA here is from genome assembly GCA_949126875.1 of Lochmaea capreae. NCBI lineage: Eukaryota > Metazoa > Arthropoda > Insecta > Coleoptera > Chrysomelidae > Lochmaea > Lochmaea capreae. Next base: position 11,127,846 of record OX421401.1, read on the forward strand.
TGACGATAGGAAGTTTTGGATAAAGTGAAATTTGTTGCCGTTGATGTTATGAAGGGTTAGTTTGTTCAGTATAGAGTGTCTGCTAATTGTATCAAAGGCACCCTCAATGTCAAAAACAGCAGCAATACATTCTTGTTTCTTGTTTAATTCATCGGAAATAATACTTTGAAGAAGTTGAGCGATTTCGTCGAAATCCTGACCGCTCTTTCGCAATCATATTATGTTTGTCAAAGTACCATAAAAGCCTTTTGCTAATCATTTTTTCAAAGATCTTGCACATGGTATATGTTAATGACATTGGTCTGTGACCACTGGGTGAGGTAACTGCTTGATTTCGTTTTTTAATGGGTATTATAACTTAGGTTCGCCTCTGGTTGTGGATTGTGTTCGAAGTCCAAAATAAGTTGTACATTTCAAGAAGTTTTCGTTGGCCTTCCAAGAGTTTTTTATAAAAATATAAGGAATATCGTCAGGACCAGAAGCAGTGTTCTTGCAGGATTGAATGTCCGTAGTCAGTTCTGTGAGAGAAAATGAAGAGTTTAGATAACTGATGTCTTGAGTTGTTATGGTAGAAGATAGAGGAGGGTGGCAATCAATGGTTCAAGTAGAGTGGGATTGATTTTGCTTCTGAATTTCTCAAAAAAATGTATGGCCAGCGTTTTACCAGTTTCTTGATTCTCACTAATTACAGAGTTGTTTCCTTGAATTTGTCTAATTTTCTTCCATAGAACAGTAGTATTAGTATTTTCATTGATTGAGGACACATAGTTTTTCCAAAAAGATTTTTCACTTTGCTTCATGGTATATCGACTCTTGTCTCTAGCTTTTATCAGTTTTAAGCGATTTTCTTGACTCTTGTTTGTTCGGTAATTTTCAAGTACCAACTTTTGTTCATCTACAGTAATTTGGCATGGGAACCAGGGAACTATTCTTCGTTTGTGTGAAATAATATTTTTGCCAATATGCGTCTCGGCAGCTGAAAGTAAGGCGCTTGTGATTAACGACATGTTATTGTCCATATTGTTGAATAATGGGTTTATTAGACGATATGAAAATGGGAAAGTGATTGCTGTCGTAAAGGTCATCGGCTATTTGCCAGGATAGTAGAGTAGCAGATTTTGGATCACTGAAGCTGAGATCTATAGAGAAGAGAGTTCCTGATGAAAAGTTGTAATGTGTACTGGAGCCTGTATTCAATAGGAGCTGTGCAATTAATTACTGTTTCAATAGTTTTCTAACCTTTGCCAAATGTATAGTTGGATTCCCACATAATGTCATGGGCATTGAAATCACCTACTAGAATATATGGTGTGGGAAGTTGGTAGATAAGGTGAAATAGTTCTGTTTCTTTAAGTGGGTGGTTAGGTGAAATATATATGCTGCAAATAGTGAGCTTATTAGGGCACCAAGTGGTTATGGCAATAGCCTCAAGATCTGTTGTGAGTGGGAGGTGAGACGAAAATAGTTCGCTTGAAATGAAAATTGATGTGCCACCACTGGTACGATTATAGTCGGTGCGAATAAAGTGATTTTTAGCTTGGGAAGCTTGGATATTTTGGAGTTGGTTCCTTGAAGGCATATGATATCAGGATGTTGTTCGGCAACTAGTTGCTGGATTCTTTCTAATTAAGGAAATAATCCATCGGAGTTCCATTGTATTATTTTGAAGGTGACTCTTGACTTAGAGGTGATAAGGATGGCTGTAAGGATTTTCGCGGGTAGGAGTCATTTAGTAATCCTTGAGTGTTTGAGGTGAAAATTAGAGCTTCCTTGCAATTGCGCAATAGCGGTAAAAGTAACCGTTGCTTGGCGTCTTCTCTTCGCGCATATAAAGGGCATACGAAGAACTTTTTTATACCAAGTTTCAGCTCTTGCAATTGAAAAATGACAGAGATATGAATTTTCAAAAAATTACTAATTTTTCGGTTTTTCCCGATTTTCTCGGTTCCTGATTATCCCATTGACTCGCTCGACCCCTCATTTTATTCGTATTTTAATTATCCACAATTTTTCTATACATATCATTGAGATGATTGCAAGGAAAGTTTACAGTTCAAAATTATTTTGATTGCAGAAAAATGTGTCACCACCGAAAAAATTTAAAAATTAATCAGCCATCAACAAGATTGGAGAGAAATTGATCTTGGGTATTTCAAATTTTTCTCAACGATCAGCGACCCTTCAAGTCATGGTAGATACTTATTCAGGGGACAACCAGTATAATATCATTAGTTAAGCTTCGCTATATATATTTACTCGAAGCTTCCACCGGACCATTTTATATTTGAAGATATCTGAAAAGTTCCTCTAAATGCTTTCACCCTGACTTTGATACAGGTTGTTGGCGGAACGTTCGTTCTTTTCGAGTGTTCATTAGTCTTGCACGCTTCAAAGTGAAACGCCCCAACAGAGTAAAGTAAATAGAAATTTTGGACATTAATGTTAAATCTTAATTAATTTTATCGCGTAGAATAGGGTGTACCGACAATTTCGTAAGATGGCATCTTTTTAACCAAGTTAGATTAGTTTTGTTTGGAATTGTTAACTAAAAATTGCGAGATAATAAATCATTGTCATTTAAAAATTGACATTTATTGTAATTATCTTGATTTTATCGTATCCACATGATAAAATATTTTATCGTATTCACATGATAAATGAAACATATTTTAAGCCAGGGTTTTTTAAACAACGACCTAGATGACTAACTACCATTTACCGATTATGATGGAAAAGTAGAGCTATTGGTGAATAAATCAAAGTTTTACTGCTTGGGTGATTGATACTGGGTTCATCACGACAAACGATATAAGGAATATCGTCAGGATCAGAAGCAGTGTTTTTGCAGGATTGAATGTCCGTAGTCAGTTCTGTGAGAGAGAATTAAGAGTTTAGATAACTGATGTCTTGAGTTGTTATCGTAGAAGATAGAGGAGGGGTGGCAATCAATGGTTCAAGTAGAGTGGGATTGATTTTGCTTCTGAATTTCTCAAAAAAATGTATGGCCAGAGTTTCACCAGTTTCTTAATTCTCACTAATTACAGAGTTTTTTCCTTGAATTCGTCTAATTTTCTTCCATAAAACAGTAGGATTAGTATTTTCATTTATTGAGGACACAAAGTTTTTCCAAAAGGATTTTTCACTTTGCTTCATGGTTGTTCAAGATATCAGTTAATATTTATAGAAAAGTTTTTAAGTGAGTTAGTAGTTGTTGTTATTTGTCAGAATAAAAATATTGTAATTGTTAATAATAAAAAATTGATATAAATCTAAATCCCTGAACGTAATTTCAATACTGAGGAAAGTAAAATTGGTTCGAGTAAGCAGTACGTCCGTTCCTTTAGATAGTTTTCTAATTGCTGGTTAAGTTCTTGGAAAATCTTACAATTTTATATCGACTCTTGTCTCTAGCTTTTATCAGTTTTAAGAGATTTTCTTGGCTCTTGTTTGTTCGGTAATTTTCAAGTGCCAACTTTTGTTCATCTACAGTAATTTGGCATGGGAACCAGGGAACTATTCTTCGTTTGTGTGAAATAATATTTTTGCCAATATGCGTATTGGCAGCTGAAAGTAAGGCGCTTGTGATTAACGACATGTTATTGTCCATATTGTCGGCGAACGAGAGGGTGGATAAAGTGGTATCTGTTTGGGTTGTGTAACTGGTCCAGTCAGCATTGTTTAGGCGCCAGTAGCTCCTGGTTTAACTTTGTTGAATAATGGGTTGATTAGACGATATGAGAATTGGGAAGTGATTGCTGTCGTAAAGGTCATCGGCAATTTGCCAGGATAGTAGAGTAGCAGATGTTGGATCACTGAAGCTGAGATCTATAGAGGAGAGAGTTCCGGATGAAAAGTTGAAATGTGTACTGGAGCCTGTATTCAATAGGAGCTGTGCAATTAATTAATCTTTCAATAGTTTTCTAACCTTTGTCGAATGTATAGTTGGATTCCCACATAATGTTGTGGGCATTGCAATCACCTACTAGAATATATGGTGTGGGAAGTTGGTAGATAAGGTTTAATAGTTCTGTTTCTTTAAGTGGGTGGTTAGGTGGAATATATATGCTGCAAATAGTGAGCTTATTAGGGCGCCAAGTGGTTATGGCAATAGCCTCAAGATCTGTTGTGAGTGGGAAATATTTTATCGTATTCACATGATAAATGAAACATATATTTTAAGCCAGGGTTTTTTAAACAACGACCTAGATGACTAACTACCATTTACCGATTATGATGGAAAAGTAGAGCTATTGGTAAATAAATCAAAGTTTTACTGCTTGGGTGATTGATACTGGGTTCATCACGACAAACTGCATACTCCTACCTCGTATTGAGGGTTCTATGGGTGATGTCAAATGATCATTAGAACGTGTCCGTTTCCATTGTTCACTGTCCCCTTCCTCATGAGACGTACGTACAACGCACACTACGACCGTGGTAGTGTATTGTTTAATAAAAAGCGAACAAGAAATATACGATTTTGGGTGCAAGATATTCTCATCCGCAGATTAGATTGAGTTAGATTGCAAGGGGATCGATTGACCCAGTAGGCATTACCACATTGCGGTCTATAAGATATTTTTTGGGTGTACCCTGGATTTATATTTCAGTCCAAGACCTGGGCTGATGAGAAAGCTTATTATCCGTTTGGGAGCTAGGTCTATGACCTAATCAGGCTCTGAGTGGACCACGCTCATTGACAACAACATATAACTTAAGGTAACTGAAAGGTATATTTGTAACCCTATATATATGCGTAATTGGAGAAATATCCAAGAAAATCTTCCAATCCCACGCCAATATCTCGGTTTTTATAGTTTCCATTGAAACAGGCCAAATATTCCGATTTTTTTCAATAGCACCAATTAAAAGTTCCGTATTCAAAATATTAATTGTAGGTGCGATACAAATCCACTTGATCACTTGAAATAAATTAGATATAAATGTTTGGAAACAGCACGACTACTACAAATACTTACAGCATGAAAAAAACTATACAATATCCAACGACATCTGTAAGTTGTCATGAGTTATGATTGATGATAAAGTCAAGATTTTCATCAAAGATAGCGCTGTTTTCGTGAATAACTAGAGCGCTGTAGACATAGGTATTCTCGTCCGCCATTTTGGTGCCTTGTTATACGTTGACGTTGTTGTTGTGCCGGTCAAGTATTTGGCATGAGATTTGGTATTTCTACTCAGAGACGTGGCCAGCATCCATTCGTTGCACTTTCTCAATTTTCTGGTATTAATAGTCTGAAGGAAAGTTGGTAAAATAAAATGTTCTGTTCAATATCCAAAAATTTTCAACACAATATGTCAACTCGACACATCACAAAACAATAAAATTCAGGCACCAAAATGGCGGATGAGAATAATCATCTCTTATAGTGCCTTGGAATAACTAAAATTTTACGTTGGTAGCACAGATGAAATGGTAAGATTTTGTTTGAGTTGTTTGTCAATTTGTCCGCCATTGTCTAGCATTGTTTGTGTTTGTAAACACGTGTTTGTTTGTTAGTATAGTCGAAGTATAGTTTAGGGTGGAACTAATTCCCACAAAGACGAGGTTTGATTTTTTGAGCTCATTACTCATATCATTTCAACATACTAAAAGTCTGGAAAAATGTGAGTGTGAAAAATGCGTTTTTTGTCGACATCTTGAATTTTCTTTCAAAATTCATGAAAAATCGTGTGTGGTATCAAATAACGGGAAATTTTATGGTGAAAAAGTAGAGATTATGGTATGTTCTTGACAGTGGTACACTAGTACACAAATTATCATGGCCAAGAACGTGGGAAGTTTTCAGATGTGTTTGAACTATATAGTAGTCATATAGCTAACCAATATAAAGTAGTGACAGTTGTATTTGATAGCTATACCACCTCCAGTATTAATGATGTTGAGCATCAGATACGCACAAAAAAAATCATCGGTAACAGTGAAATTTAGCGAGAACTTTCCACTTCTTATCGGCAAAGCACCTTTTCTTGCTAATAATGAAAATAGACAGTGCTTTATCACCATGCTAGGAAAACAGTTAGAAGCCAATGGCTACACTGTGATTCATGCTACAGATGATGCTGACAGAATGATTGTAAGAACAGCACTGACCTTGGCAGAAGAAAAGCACGTAACAATTGTTGCTGATGACACCGACATTCTGGAACTTTTAATTTACCATAACACACGAAATATTTGCTTGCAATCATCTATGTTCAGTGATAGAAAACGTGATATTAAATCGATGCAACATATACTTGGTGAAAAGGGGTGCAAAATAATTCTCTTTTCCCATGCTTTAACCGGATGCGATACCACAAGCTCCTTATTTGGGAAAAGTAAATCGGCAGCATATCGACATTTTTGGAAATGTGAACAATTAAGCATTTGCGCTACTTTGTTTGGATCAGAAAATGCAAACAGAAAGGAACTTACTGCCACCAACTGAAGATACTGCTGTTCAGTATTTTCTTCGCGTACATTTACAATGCCTTTATTGGAAAACCATGAACACCAATATTGCCAGCCCCGAATAATGGGGTTGGAAAAAAGTAGGAGACCAACTGCAGCAAATAATATGCGAAATGAGCCCTGCACCAGAATTATTACTAAACACAATACGCTACACCTGCAAAACGGATACAAATGAGCCGTGTGGTAGTGGTAGATGTACTTGTCGACGGTATGGTGTGAAATGTACTGAGATATGCTGCAACTTTTCTGGTCGTGATTGTACAAATAGTGCCTCAAAAGAACGTGTTGAATTCATAGACTAGTCTCCGAATTCTGGAGAGATTGTCACTTTGTCAATAGGCTAGATATAGTCAAATGCAGTCTTATAATGCGGGTCATACGATTCAACAAAGACATGCTCACAGTTTTTGTTTTCTTTTATTGCGTTTAATCATAACTACCAAATAAAATCCGTAAGATCAATAAGACAGACTTATGGAATTCTAACAGAAGAAAAAAGGATATCTATATAATTTTCAGCAATTCTAAAAAGTTTTTCACCAGCTTAGTTTTTATTTAAATATGTCAGTTTTGTGACTTTGACAATTCAAAGTGACAATATGAATAATAAGAAGTAATTTTCCGGTTTTTTGCATCCTCAAGCAAAAAAAGTGTTACTTAATCTTATAGATTATTTCGAGAATAAAAGAAAAAGTTTAAATTTGTCAACCAGTGTACAGGAAACAGTAGCGAAAGCACTAGGAATCAGTTTAAGGACTGCGCAGAAAATTGTGCATGAAAAAAAAGCATAATATAATTCCGAAGAATACTAAAAAATGCAAACGAAGAAAGCCAAAGGCTGAGGATTTGCGGAAAATATCAAAATGGAAGTTCGAGATGTTATTTATGATTTATATAGAGCAAAAACCAATATAACTCTTCCAGTTTTAAAAGAAGCTTTAAAAATTCGAGGTGTTTTGGACATCGGAATTACATCATTATCAAAATCAATAAAAAAGTTGGGGTTTCGCTATAAAAAAGAATGTAACCGAATATTTTTATGTGAGCAGCCACAAATAGTGAGTCAGCGTGTTCAGTTTTTAGAAAGATGACGGAAAATGACAAAGCAAAATATAGAAAAGTGGTAATTTTCGACGAAACGTGGATATTTTCAAATGGAAGTGGTTCAAAATGTTGGCAAGATGAGTCTGTAAAAACCGTTAAATGAAAAAATTTCCAGTTTCTCTTTTCATTTCTTGAAATAGTTGATCAGATTGAATACCATTGTATTTTTTGGTTCTGAGAATAAGATTTAAAAAAAAGTGCTGTTTATTATTATTTTCGTTTTAAATAGAGAGACTATTGATTGGGTTATCGGAATAACGATTATTTACAGCGTGTTTTTGGAAGTTTTTACCAAACGGAAACCTTTTTATCATTGATTTCTCAGAAAATTTTATTCTTGATAAGTGTATGTACCTATGTTGAGAAATTTATTTTGACGTATCCAGATTTATTTTCTTTGGTGTATACCGGGTGAAAATGAAGCACAAAAATATGACGATAGTAAATCAAAGTTTTATAAAAATATAGAATCCGAAACAGGAAAATTCAACAACTGACAAAACTCGAATTTCTGCAATTCTTCCCAAATTCATATTGACATTTCTTAGGAAATATTAGCATTGGAAAGAACTTTGCTTAACTTTTTATCTCAGATTTATATGTTCTTCAATTTGGCTGACTGAGATTCCATATTTTTAGAAAAATTTGATTCACTATCGTCATACTTTTGTGCTTTATTTTCACACGACATACACCACCCAAAATCTAAATACGTCAAAATAATTTTCTCAAGATACAAAAACATTTATCAATAGGTTTAAAATTTTCTGAGGAATCAAGGATAAAAAAGTTCTTTTCTCCATTTATAATCTCACATTTTGCTAACCTCTGTGTTTTCTGATTTGATACATATGGTTAGTGACCTTTGGACTCTCATGATAAGAGCGCTTTTGACTATACCACTCCACTCATTGGCTCCGTGAGTAATTATTCGTCTTACTATAGCTTTGAACATCTAGCTCAGGACCCTTGGGTTACAGCTGACAGAGCACGGATACGATTGAAATTTTGGACAAATGATTAAAAGAAACTCTCATGTTTGGTGGTTTATTACTTACATTGATTCATGTTGCATAAACACAACGGATATTTGAACTGCAAAATTAATCTTAATTTTAAATTAATTTCAATTCAGTTACATCAAATCACTTAGAGTCAGTTGAGAAAAATAATATTATCGGTGATGACTAGGTACGTTAAAATAACTATTTTTTCCAAAACCATGTTTTTCTACCCGGAATAGATACGCAATCACGACATCCATTATTTCAAATATATGAGACACATGTTAACGGGACAATGTGTTCGATACCGATACGAATTTTGATTTATTATTTTTGTTTGACAACGACCAACTTTTCAACCGTGTCAGGCACATCGTGAATATCTAGTGCTACTCGTTGATATTGAAGTAAGTATCTACAAGGTATGTCATGACAAACTTGAGCGATCTATACAAGGTTTCCAGAGGTTTGTGCTCTACTCACTTCGTTACCGAATTATAAGCCTTTAGAGTTAGAAAATGGGAATTATTTTTTGTATATAACTATTAAATGACTCACAATACATACTTGTTGGCGTTGTAAACAGATCTGCAGTACTCTTTTGAAGTCAGGCGCAGACTAAGTTTAACGGTTAATGAAATGATTATTGTTCATATTTGTTTTTTTTACTTACTAATAATAGATCTCAATTTAACGGAAGTAGAAATATGAAAATAGTAGTAGTCATAAAATTGAGCTACATAATTCAATGGATCGGTATCCCACTTTTTCAATAAAAAAAATGAATTATCCTAAGCTGCCAACTGTTGTGAATGCTGGTTGTGTGTCTACAATTTTGTTAGGATGAGATACAAAAAATCAGTGTGCAGTGCGACGGAAAAAGGTTCATATCTCTCAAGCGGCTAATTTCATTCCCAAAAAGACTCCAATAACTTAACTAGTCATCTTAGTTTGTACATTAATTTACAAGGGTAGTGTCATGTATATGAAGTATAGTCGACGTAAAACTTATAGTGCCAGCTATCTAATCGTATATCTCCTTTAAGTTATGTTGCGGAGCTAGACTCTGAAAGGTATTATTATTATTTCTGCTTACTTACCAAACATAATTCTATATTGTATTTGACGTTACGTAATTGTTGAAAGAGCGTTAGGTTTAAACGGGATACCATACGTTAACTGAGCCCTTTTTGTATCCCATTCGATTTTTTTATGGAAAACGAAATTTCAAAGCCATAAACAAAACTAAATTCTATGAAAAAATAACAAACAAAAGAAATTTTATAACAATGAATAGAACAATTCTTTAAAAATAAATATAATTTCTAACTCCAATTTGTCACTACTACATAAGTAACATAAAAAATATATTAAACTTAATTAACTTTCTTCTTCCAAAAATCCTATTAATCCTTCTTCTATACCATCTGCTTCACTATCACTATCGTCTTGTAAATCAATAATAAACTTATTTCCCCCATTAATATGGACTTGTCCAATGTTCTTATACTCATCTTCAATTTTAATTACTTTTTAAATCATTTTCTGCCAGTCGGCATACACGATTTTGACCCATCAGTCAATCGTTTCTTAACCGTATCATGTGTATCATACCAAGTTTCGACCAAATATACAATTGGCCGGTTTTCTTCTCTATACTTAGCTACTTGTTCCAAGTATGTATACCATATATCCACTACTCTTCTGCTTTCCATGACTGTTTGACGTTTATTAATCGTTTTGAATTTGAATCAAAATTTTTTAATCCAGTTTTCAATGGGTTTCTGACAGCAATATACAGTACGGCCGGCATTTGTTAATTTATTTCTTATTATTTCAATTGTAGGTAACTCACTTCTTCTGTAACAGTCATAAATAGTGGTTTTTAATAACTTTATCAAAGACGCATCTGAAGGTTTGACTCACATCGCTTCTTGCCTTCATAAGGCCCATTTTTGGCTATTTTACGTATAGTTGACAGGGGAACTTGTGTTAAATCAGATACTGCTTGCATTAATTCTGTTTTTTCATGGAAACCAAACTCTTCCCGTAGACTCTTATACACATTGAAACATATTTTCTGTGCTTCCAAATGTAAATGTCGAATCCTGTTTTCATCACTTTCACTATAACTAAAATCATCACTCTTATCACTATTATTTAAATTTTCGTCGTTGTTACACACAATATTTTGGATCGAACTCGATATTTCCCAAGGACGCCACATGGTAAATATATAATGTTTAAATAAAAATGTAATTTCTAATAAATATGAATATTTACTTACAATTTCCACACAAGAGACACTATACTTTCTTGATGTGAGACCACCGACCACCGTCAGAACACCTGCGTGCTCCCTCAAAATAAATAAACCCTCTGTCAAAAATAGTTATAGTTCAGTCAAAGATGTAAAAAATAATGAATTTTTTGAAATTTACTTCTTTTTAATAAAACGAGATAAAAGGTAGTGTTGATTGTTAATTGTCTGGTATTGTGTTTAAGATGTTTTTAAATATAAATAGCAGAGGAAAGAACAAATAGATAGATTGAAAGAAACCGTGAATACATCAAAAGAAAGTTCGAATTGTCAATTAGGTAAAGATTTATTAAAAAATATGTTTTGTTCTATACATTAACGATAAGGCCACTTTCAGATGGGACTGATGATTTGTACTGACGATCGATCGTGATTCACTGTTTTACATTGCTTTATATGTGACCGATGATACGCGGACATGTGAATGATAAATATAAAACAATGGATCAGACCGATCGACACTACTGATATCAGTCCTTTCTGAAATTGGCCTTCGTATCTTAAAAAGTAGGATGGCGCTCCATAATTGCGGGTACCTAACCTGATAGATGTGAACTCTGCAGTCGCTAATTGCTACAAGAAAACTTCTGAAAAAAAACTCGCAACAGGTCAGATGAGCCTGGGATTTGAATCCAGGACCTTCAGAATTCCGAAAAGTCAATTGGGGATTTTGGGATGCATTCGAGCACGGCAGATGAATTTAACCGTGAATATTCTTGAGTAATTCTTACGTAGATGAGCCCTTTATATAGGATCATATTGTGTCTAGTAAGTCAACCACAAACTTTCAAAAATTAACGTAACCTTGATATTATTGATCCAGGCCACGAAAAACAACGTTCAGTTTTGGCTGTAGAGAATTGGAATTTTGACTTTGTGGAAACAGTGGAGAATGTGTCCTCATAAGTTCTAATATCAATTGTTTTTTTCTTTTGAAGTATGTGAAAAACAATTCATTTATTCTGAATGAATATTGGTATTTCAAATTGGATCAAACACACAAGCTTATCCGTACGTACCTGAAATTCATGTAGAAGCTCCAATTTAAAATACTAACATTTATTCCAGCGGAGAAAACGTGGCGTATTATACGCTCGACTATTTCAGACCTGGAGTAGGTATATCAAAAATTTCAAAAAAGAAAATTCGCAACAGATACGTTTCGCGCAACCCTATGAATTTACTTGATGAAGAATTGAAAAATAACAAGATAAATTTGCAGGAAGAGCATATTTTTCCATTGTCATATAAAAAACGGGCCACGAGGTTGAAAATGAAAGTTGAATTGTTAAAAAAAAGTGTCTATATATCATTTTCTCTCTGCGTTACTTGTATTGTCAAACGCACGTTCCATGATTTATCCTTCCATGTACAATGTAAGTTTGGGGAAACATCTGGTTCGCTTCCAGATTAATTCGAAATTTATTTGAGAAGTTTCCAAAGATCCCTTGTTTTATGTTAATATACAGTTAAACAGAATTTATATTATTTAGATTTGTACTTTGAGGTACAATCTTTTTGCCTTATTTTATTTTAACACACAAAGGAATACATATTGCCAGTTTCCATCCAAAAACTAAGTTCCAACGAAATTGAGAAATATTATCACCATCCAACAAAAACTTTAATAAGTCGATAAAATAAGAACAACTGTGAGATAACTGAACATGAAACAGAAATAAATACCGATTGTTTCAATCGTGGAGTATGTTTATTACTGTCACACCAACAACTCTACCTGGAAGCAGATTCAGCACCGTCTTAATGAATGTATCTAAGGTTGTCTGTTCTTGAGTTAGTTTACTGCGCAACTTTTCTGTCCGGTACTGTTTTTGTATACAGATTGCGTAAATTACTTTGGAACCCTGGCCTCGGATTACACAAGTACGACAAGGATATATGAAAGAGAGAGAAATAATAATTGTGCGCGGTCATCACTTTGTTTCATCTTAGGGGTTTATACTTATTTCCCGAGACTGGCCGAATGGTCCTTTACAGAGAGAATTCACTAGTTGGTGGTATAACGGTGGTAGGTATTCATTATGCTCCCAACATGGAAGGAGTGAGGGTGTTGAAGAAATAAAAAAATACAATCGTTATCACGTAACCTGTACATCTTAAAATTCATTTTTGTCAACATGATCATTTCAGACCAAGTTGACAATTTCTAACTACAATAGGATATTATTTTAGCCATTGTAACCTGAAAATAAAACAGCATTTCTTGAGAGAACCATAATTAATAAACTAAAAATCCCATCCATTAATAAATTAGATTGAAAAAATAAAATAAGTAGGTAGGTACCTACACCTATTCTAAACATAAAATATAAACTTCCTGAAAAAATAAAAATCCATTCTAAAGGTAAACATAATTTTAATGAATTGAGTGCTCAAATAAACCACATTCCTGTGCCAGACAATAACCAAATCTGTGATAAAGATTTGATCTCATATCTTTAAGATTATTTGGCGTAATGCTAACACAAACGTGATGTATTTTCACCCTCCAAAAAAAGTCAACGATAACGAGACAAAAATATCATTTGTACAAATTAATCTACGCTTCTGGCAACAGCGGTTAAAAAAGGGGGGCAATGAGCATTCGGCCAGTCTTGGGAAATAAGTATACACCCCTAAGGTGAAACAAAGTACACGCCTTAATGACCACGCATAATTATTATTCTTTCTCTCTTTTTCAGCTGTTTTTCTGTCGTACTTGTGTAATCCTGACGGTTCGGATGTAATTTACGCAATCTGTATATCTAAATATTTTTTTTACTGATAGAGATTCACTCTATTTCACATATATTAGCAGTGTACAATAATAATCTTACTGTGGATTCCAGGGCACACTGGAATAGACGGAAATTAAATAGCAGATGGACTAGCAAATAGGGGGACTGAAAGACCCTTTTGGGGGCCAGAACCCTTATGTGGTATCAGTCCCAGTGTAATATTGGAAAAAATAGGCAAAGCCGAAGAAAAGAGAAGATCTGACCATTGAAAACCTGTTGAGATCAAATTAATGCATAAGTCAAATTAAACCTGCATTAAGAGTTTTAACAGGGATCCTAACGGGAGAGCCATCTGAACGGATACCTGAAAAAGCTCAGAATAGTGGAGGAAAAAGAATGTAGAGTATGTGGCATGGAAGAAAGAACCTCCATCCACATACTTGCGAATTGCACATCAATTCATAATCCTAGGGCACAGCGCCTAGGAGATTATTGGATAGAAGAGGGACATTTACCTTAGTTGAAACCTGCAGATATCCTAAAATTGCTCAGGGAAATAGGACTAAAGGAGCTACTAGTCTCTGAGACGTTCCTCAGGAACTAAGTAAAAGTAAGTTGGCACAATAGATATTTTAGGTCTCAGTGAATGTCACCCCATCATACATACATAGACATAATTCAATTATTTTGCAACTAATTTCCACTTGTCCTTGCCTCAACACGTTTTAATACCATTTTCTGTGATCAGTTCGATGCTTATATCATGCCGCTACCGCACCGACCAGTCAGATAAGAGCCTTAGTTGATACAACTCCCAAGACAAGTCATATCTTGTTAGTCGTTTGCGACTTTGTGTTTTCTTGGCTCGCCATTAGTTTCCAGAGAGTTATCAGTAATTCAATATTTCCTAGCAGAATTACATTTTAAATTACAATCCCTCAGCTACATCTTCGGACTCTAGTAAAACCTTATAGTTCATCTCAACCAACACTCATCTCGTGTGTTTTAATTAAACTCGATTTATTTTGTCAAAATTGCAAAATTAAGCTTCCACTTCTGTTTTCTTCATTTTCTTTGCGTAATACCTCAATGTACATGAACCGGAAAATATATTTTTTGTACTCATTACTTTTATGCATATTTTACAGTTATCGCCGGAGTGCGGAAACGTGTATTCTCACATCCGGATGTTTTTTACTTTTCCATAATTTGCTTTAAACAGTTGGCACCAGAAGTGTCAAACAAAGGTTATATTTTTGATAAATTCCTTCATAACGGTCTGGACTTTTTTTAGAGAGCAAGCTAGAAATTGCTTGCGCGGCTTTTTTTCTTAATTTCAGGAGGTGTATTATTAGCTCCACTATCTCTGATATCACTCTCAATTATTTTGATGAATTCAATTTTGGAAAGTTGTTGAAAGTGTCAAAAAATTTAAATTTGACATCTTTACATGTATCATATGTTACCAACTGTCAATAGAAAATAAAATAAATAATATTTCAATTTATTATAATTTTATTCTTATTTCAAATTCTGAGATAAAAAACGCTTTAGTTCCCCAAGGTTGTGGTCTTACACCACTGTTATTCATACCATATATTTTGGGTAATATATTGAAAAAGTACTAGGTTCATCAGTTTGATGATGACACTTCTATGTATTATTACAGTGAACATTTTTTGACATTTCCAAGAACCAATCAAATTTCCTCATTTTTTATCATATGAACAATTTCACCCAATCATATCAACAGTGCACTGATATCAGACCATGGGCTATTTTCACGTTGCTATGGACACATATTGATTTATTTCGATTTTGAAGTTTCAAATATTTAATATCTCGAAATGTCACCTTAAATAAATTGTTTTAGCTCCGTATTTTTTCTATAATTAGCAAAAAAATTTCTATCCGAATAACCCTCGGACATTGATAAATGCTCAAAAATTTTATGACAACTTCCAAGCAACAAGCTTTCGAAATCTATCATAAAATTTTTCCGAACAATTATCAATGTTCTTGGGTTTTTACTACTGAAAATTTTACTGAGCTCGCTGAAACTATTAATGATGAATTGAAGATGCTCACCGAACGATTTACAATGAATAGACTTGGAATAAATGATAAGACAATATAACAAGTCAGTGGAATGAGATATTTGGGAAATTGAAATTTAATGATCATTTAAATTTTATTTGTGGAAAAAATGGTAGAAAATTTAGTTTCTTAAACCGTATTTCATCATATAACTATCAATGTATGCTCCACTTGCAGAAGATAACACGCTCATATTACC
This sequence comes from Lochmaea capreae, assembly GCA_949126875.1. NCBI lineage: Eukaryota > Metazoa > Arthropoda > Insecta > Coleoptera > Chrysomelidae > Lochmaea > Lochmaea capreae. The sequence continues at coordinate 11,143,786 of OX421401.1, forward strand.
ACACGTCTATTGCTGCTGCTTTTTATTATACACGGGTTGTTCTAATTCGATTTTTAATCGTCTACAAATTATGCAGAATAAAGCTAAGCGAGTAATTTCAGGATGTAACAGATACACTAGCATTGATCTAATCTACGCACGTGCAACTGGTTGAATATAGCAGGTAGGCAAATAAAAACGACCGTCAGCCATATCTTAATTTTATTACCTCCATTATCTTGAATTCTGGATTACATAGTATCCTAATTTTCATCCCTTGATGTGAATCACTCAGTAATTAACTAGTCTCCCTAAAAAGCACTTGTTGAGAATCTTTTCTCAACCAAACTTTACCAAATTTAATAACTTATGTTTAGCAGCTGATTCCAAATGTTGGACTTCCTTGATCAAATTATCAAGTGTTTCAATACATCTTTTCCTCTCCGTTCTCGTGAAACTAAACAGTACATATTATCATGGTCTACTGAAGGAACACGTACTTCATCTAAGAGTATTAGATCACTCATGTACCTTAAAAAATTCACAGATAATCCTCAAATACTCAATTATATCAAAAAATATTAAATATTGTTCCGGAAAACTATCAAATCTATTGAAAATAATTATTATAGCAATCGCATCTATGGAAGTAAAAATTTCTCCATAAAAACTTGGTCTGTTCTCAATGCTTCAGGAAATAAATCTCTCCAAGTAATGATGCTCTTTCTTCCTTCGTTTCTTCTAAAGGAATCACTAATAGCTTCTTTCTTAGACCTGTGGATAACTTTAAGCTAATGCAAACCATACTCATCATTCAATACAAAACTTTCTGTGGCATTGATGGGTTATCGGCTAAGTTATTTTTTAATATTCCAGATGTGGATATTCAACGTTTTATGTTATTTTATCAATGAACTTTTTAAAAAAGGTCTCTTTCCTAATTGTCTAGAAACAGCTATAATTGTTCCCGTTCACAAAAGTGGCGAAAAAAAATAATACTAGTTACTAGTTATCGCTATTGTCCTATCACCAATCTTATCGACGATAATCCAAAGACTTATGAAAAACTGTTTATTGCCCTTTCTTTCCAAACAAATCTTGGATTTTCGCCAATTTGGTTTCCTACTTAATAAATGTACTAGTGACGAAATGTTTTCTGTCCTTTTTTATGATTTTGCGAATCTCTTCGATTGAGTTAGTCATGGAATTTTAAATTATAAATTAGAATATTGTGTCAGGGTTCAGTTTTAGGTCCAATTGTTTTTTCGGAATCCACTAACGATGTCACGGACTCACAAACTAATGGTGAATTCACTTTATTTGATGATGACACTAGTGCAACCTGGAGGAGTTCAGATATACCAACTTTACATTCTACCGTAGGCAAAGATCTGATTACTATAAATTTCTGGTCTGACACGAACAACGGGCTCTGGTTTAGCACTGAGAAAACTCTAATGTTATTTGACGAAGGAGTTTTGCAATCTCTCAAATTTAACAATGACTTTATAAGGTCTCCAAATTTTAATAAGTTTCTTGTTCTCCACTTTGACGGGGCCCTTGACACTACATGTAGACACTTTAGCGAAAAAACTATCCTCTGTTTCTTTCGCCATTAAATGTGTGTCTTAACTTAATTCTTCTACTGCTTTAACAACTTACTACTCTTCGTTCGAATCGCACCTTCGCTATGGTTTGCGTTGAAATTACCTTCAAATTACAGAAATGGGACCGGAGCTCTTTTGCGGTTGTAATATCCGGATGTAATATAGCATTGGCAACGGCGAGGAGAAGATACGATGTAGTATGGCTAATATAATCAAAGATACTCCTAGGAAACTGAAACCAGGTGAGAACAAATGAATGCCTAAGCCAGAGTAGGATTGCACTCAGAATTTTGGGAAGGGTCTTGAAAAACACTGTCGCCTGAATGGACACTTTAGAAGGCTCAAACTAGATAAACAAGAAGAATGTAGATTCTGTGGAATGAAAGAAAAAACCACCGTTCACATATTTTCGGATTGCATAGCAAAATAGAATCCTGAGGCACAAAACCTAGAAGACTACTGGATAATAGAGGAAAACTTACATTTTCTACAAACATCCTGAAATTCCTTCTGGAAATAGTTCTAAAGGAACTACTAGTCTCTGGAAAGGAATTACTAATCTTTGGAAAGGAACTAAGTAGAGGAGATGGGGCACAATAGATCTTAGTGAATGCCACCCGAATATACATACATCATTTATTTGAATTACTTCTCTGATTGTATAATTATTGCGATGTCTTTTGTATAGACTACCAGTTAGCGTTTTTTCATAATACACTTATTGCATACCTTGAATTTATGGAATCCATTTTGTGTCAAAAGAAACAATTGTTTTTCATTTGGAAATCATCAATTAAAAAAGCTTTTTTTTTCTCTGCCAAAAATCAAAACCGTTGGACAAAGTGTTAATTTCAACGCCTACAAATTGTAAATCAATTTTAAGTTGATTAACAATACATAAACCTCGATCGATAGTTTGTAAACAAGAAATGTTTGCTTGATTAAACTTCACAAAGTTTATTCACTCACGTTAACATGGTGGATTAAAAAAATAGAGGTATTAACTTTTGTTCAAGCAAACGTTGTAATAAAATAGAAAGTAGAGAATTATCTTACTTCCATCTACTACGAATATAGAGTAGACTAATGCCAGATAATGTGTCCAACCACTGAGCTGGCGTCGATTCTAATGTCCGTTAATTGAACCAAAAAACAAAATCGAACCGAAGCAAGATTTCATTAAAGATACAAAAGTTCTCTAGATTATTTTGTTTTTCACTAGTTTTCGTTGTTAACACGAGTACATTTTGTATCAAGCTTCTTACGCTCTCAAATTATTTGTCAAGTTTTAACTTTATTGTGTTTGTTGAGAGTTTCTACTGGAATAAACCAAAAATGGGATGAAAGAAAATTGAAAATAAATTAGCTTAGGAGCAGGTGCTGGTTTTATTAACACTTATCAAGTTGACATATTTTTTCTATTCAGTTGTTTTTCTGATACTGTGTTTTTGACTACTATAAAACCTTTCAGTTGAGTCTAATTATGATTACTATCATTTACTTACCATCACTCGAATGATTATTCTTTGAATGGAAATAATCAGAACTCAGATGCCCATTGCAGCCAAAGAAGAAGCGTTAGGTGGGAAGAGGAAATGGGAAAATCCACTCACGAAATAATATCAGTTAATTGGACTTATTAGATACATCAATTATCACCAATTTAACCCCATAACTGAGAAACTGGCGATACAAATTAATAAGCTGCTAAGATCATAACTTTTAGTCAATATGATGGAGTTCAGTAAAATTGACAAGGATATCGAGAGGTTTTGTTCTCCAACTGATGTCTCCTGTTTTTACACTTTATTCATTCCTATGAACTTAATAGCTTCGCATTTTCAAAAATAGTGTAAAATATATCTCACATGTTGATTGAACATAACAATGTGTGCTTTTGTTGTGGAATGGACAATGATTTTTACCTTTGTCATGTAACCGCCTTCACGTAATAAATCGTCGGGTGGGTAGAAGTATGGTTATTACAACCATTGTTGGTAAAACGGCCCATTTCATACCCGACACACACACATACAGTTGATTGCATGCGAGACGAGTTTAATACAAAACGGCAAATTGAATATACCGAATCTATATGCTGATGACAGTTATGGATGCGGCATATTTTATTAGAGTCGTAAAAAAGTGGAATGGGTCCAGGGGAATGTTATTTCGTGATTTTCTCAGTGCAGTACCCGATTTTATTCTGTAAACGACGAGCTGCGATTTATATTCACACATACGACCACTAAATTCCAGGCTTTAGCTTCATCTCAAGTGAAAGTCTCTCAGTTCATCATGTGACAATCTGTCTCATCTGATTCCCATTCCACTGGCAAGGAAAATTCGGATCACCATATCAAATAATCCTCATATTACCACAAAAAACACGATCCTGTTCCCAAATAACATCAAACTTGGGATCAAAAAGTTAGCCAGCACTGCAATCGTGTTTTAAATGTGGAACATATCTTCAGCTATACAAACGTTTGGGTCTAAAGTCGATCCTCAAAGATGTGCCAAGCTGCACCGCCGAAATTCTGGAAGTTGTTGAAATTCCTAAAGAACACAAACACAAAATTTGTGTATATTTATGTACGTAGTGTTTGCCAATAACCATAGCTGTGGAGGAATTTAAATTTTAATGAGACCAGTAGGAAAAAATGGAGCTTTGGAACTCATCCAAAGATCATGCAGTTCTTTGCAAATGAGATCCGGGCAGATAAATTCTCAAATTATTATCATTTATGGAAAAAATTCTACAAATACTTAACCATGAAGTAGTTAAAACTTTCCGTACTAATCATCATCTCTTGATAATGACTCCAATGCGGGTGTTGAAACGTGGAGAGAATTATTATCATTATACAAACATAATAAATACTATTATAACGCCTTACACATTTGAAAATTACTTTTCAAAGAGCAGACCGTTCACTAAGAAGCAACAACTACTTTCCTGGCTTTATACCACGAAATACATTAAATTACACTTGAAGACCGGTTCCAGGGTATTTGCGCCTCATCAGTACAAGGTAGATATCATCTGTCCAGAAGCTCTGAGAGCATAATCCTGGACTGGAGACAATGCTGAAATCAAATCAATACATTATCCTCAGTAAAGGAAATGTTAAGAATGCGAAAATAGCGCCATCCCCACTTCGAACCTCAAACCAAAATTCTATATTGACAAAAAATCATCTTGGTTTTGTAATTATTTATTTTATCACAGTTTCCTGTAAAAAAACAATAATAATGTATTGGTGTGATTTTTGCATTGTCTCCAGTCCAGGATTATACTGTCAGAGCTTCTAGACGGATGATATCTACTTTGTACTGACAAGACGCAACTAGGCGGAAAACGGTCTACAAGTGATTCTGTCCCTTCTAATCACAAACCAGAATGGTTGGTTATATCTTGCAGATATACCGACCCCGTTCCAATTAGAAGCGGAATTCAATGTCCTTCGTGACATATAGCCAGGCAAGTAGTTGTTGCTCCTAAGTGAACGCTTTGAAAAGTAATTTTCAAACTTGTAAGGCGTTATAATAGTATTTAACTATTATTTTTGACATCTATTGATAACACGCTTAACTAAAATTACAATTTTAGGAAACTATAATTGAGTAGATAATTATGAAAGCCTTGTCTACCAGTGTGCCTTCATATTCCTTTGAATTGTTGGTTAACCGCAACTTGTTACAATGTGTAAAATTATATTTTTATCCACAATATAGTACTAACTATGACTGCTATAAGTTATTTCGAATGGACATTGGACAACATACTTCGTGTTGCTATGTTTATGGTGACAAATTTTATTGCAAATAGTGAATATTTGTCTCTTCGAGATATTCAAGGTGTAAGAGCAAGTAGGAGAATACTAAAATTGATATGCACTTTGGTTTTTTGAGAATTTATGGCAATTTCAAGGAGACTGAAGACGTTTTAACTTGCATTTTTTACATAAGATGGATGTTTGAAATAAAAGAAAAGTACAATAGTGAAGTTATTGTGAGATTTTACATAAATCGAGGTTCTTCCACTTCGAATTGTATATATCAGAGTTTATTCCTAATGTGTACATAAATATGAGTTATGTGAAGTTTCTAGATACTGATAAACTCTCCGCCTGTAAGTGTCTAACTCTAAACAATTTCCAATGGAATTAAAAAAAATTTAAATATTGTGATGCAACTTTTGCTTAATCTATCTGATACGATTGTGCACCGCTAAGACCCCACCCGAATCCATCACCGTTGTAGTCTAAAAAAATATATGGAAGGCAATAAAAGCTGTAGCTCTAATTCACTGAAACTGCAAGTTATACCGCAAACGACGTGGTGGGGATTAGGTAAGCGGATTTAAACGATTTATGTGAATTTTTGTACGCCAGCAGTTTAAGGATACGAAACTTGGGACTTAATGTGAAAGATCAAGGAGGAATAAATTATAATTTCTCATCAAAATAATATCAAGAAACAAGCAGACGTACTAATTCCGAAACTATTAGTGAGTAATTATACACACACAAAAACAAGGCTTAACTGACACCAGCTTAACACAATAATAATGGCGAGACAGTCACTTTAGATTCACAGCCTACATTGTTATGATAAAATATGTTCTTGGAGATGCAATAATATGTCTATATCATGAAAGTCGACGACGGCGACTCTAGTAGAGCAGAGCCTTCGATGATAAACAGATTAAATCTTATTTTAATCGATTTTTAATTTTGGAACAATAATAACAACAAAGGATACCACCCAAAGAACTGTGCTATTTGTCAACTTTAATTCCATTGATCCTTCATCTGAGTGATTTCACAAATAAGAAACTAAAATTACATGCATAGTTTATGGCTTTAATCACTTATAATTATATACTATATCCAAGATTTGTGAGAGAGTAGATTGTGGGTGGCTAGTGCAAGTCGTCTCTTCGTTTTTTTTAACCGTCTCTCTCAAGTTAGGACAAAATGATTTTGATATGTCTTATCTGCTTCATATTCCTGAACTGCGGAGTTTCACTCAACGTTTTGTGGTGTTGTAGCCTGAGAGATTGTTGCATCTCCACATCTAGTAATCCAATCTGCTTTAGGAAATATTCAGGTACCTGGGGATAGGCAGGATCTAATAATCTTTTTATATCGGCTTCAAATTTGTGTAGCCTTTAATTTGATTTTTGATTGTGGACTTTCAGCTGACTCTGGATTACCTGCTTCAAATGCTGTTGGCTATACCTTGTCTTTAAAACCTCTACGAGAAGGGCATAATTGGGTGTGTCTTGCGGAAGAAAACGCAAAACTGTCGCTGCCTGCCTACGAAGCGACACTATTAATCAAGCCGGCATTTGTGTCGCAGTCCATCCATTGGATCTGGCTACAGCTTCAAATTGGAGTCGATATGCTTGTTTGGCCATCCAATTTGAGTGGTCTTAGGGTCTTGTTGGAGTAGACTTGATAAAATGGTGCGATTATAGAGAAGAACGAGGTCGTACTTTCAATTTCAATATGAGTTCTGAAGCTTGAGTACGCATTCCTCTTTCTAAATCAACTTTTTCATTACTTATTTGACTTTTAAAATTGGATTTTTGGTTTTTTTGTTGTTTTTCTAAATTAGACTTTGAATTTTGTTGTTGTTGTTTCAAATGGTTTACTCAATTATTAAGCTTTCCTATTTCTTGCTTCAATGTTTCCTAAATTTGTGTTAGGGCATTTATAATCTCTACATCTGCTTGGCTACACCTCCCCTTCTCCTCTTCTTTACTTTCCTATGCCTCTCCTTCTTCTCTTATTTCTCTTTTTCACATCTTCCCTTCTCCTCCTCTTCCCTCTTTCTATGTTTTGATATTAATAATAATAATAATAATAATACATTTATTATTCACCATACAAGTTACATGAAGCACAAGTGGGTAAATAATAGGAGAACTGTTAGGCCAAGTGGCCGATTCTTCCACAGTTTCCTCAAAAATACAGAAAATAACCTAACCTAAAAAAACTCTACCAGGAGTAACAAAGAAAAGAAAAATACATGTATTACATTTATAAGTCATTGTCCAGAAAACAGAAATCGTTTGTACCAAATTTTGAATGCCTCATATGATAAGGAGAAATTTGGAACATCCATTATATCACCAAAAAGTGTAAGATTATAAGAAAAATACCGTTTGAATAATTGTTTCTTGTGCTTGGGAATCAAGAGCATATTTCTACGCCTCAAATTCAGATTATGTACATCTGTTCTGAATGTAATTTTACGGTACTTTACTTTTCAAAATTTTATAGAAAAAGCATGCCATATGATGTTTACGACGATTGAACATGCTAAGGCAACCAGTGTCCATCAATTTGTGGGAAATACGCTGTGGTCGCCTAATCCCGAATATCAGTCCCAAACATGAGTTTTGTGTTTTCTGGATTCTTCTAGTATCAATGCTATCGATACACGGACCATAAACAACATCACAGTGATTGAAATGAGAAAGTACCAAACTATCACAAAGTTGAATTTTCAATTTAGAGTTGAGAAAATGTCTGTGCCCATAAATGAGCATTTTTAAGTTTTTGGGTAACATGATATTGAAACTGTAGCTTAAAATCCATGAAAAGCCCAAGATTCTTAAAATTATTTTCAAATTCTATGGTGTCATTACCAATTTGTATATGCAAGATATTGAGCGCTTCACTTCTCTGATTGTTTGAACCAAAAAAGAAGAGCGACAGATTTTTTCGAATTGATTTTCAGTAAGTGCTTATTACTTAAATCAAGAACTTCATTCAAATCTGAATTGATAAGATCGTTGGCTTCAACAATATCACAAAATCTGAATGAGTAGTACAGCTGTGCGTCGTCCACGTAAAAATGATATTTGCAATGTGTCAAGCTCGGGCAGAAGTTACTAGTATAAATGGTATACATCAAAGGACCTAGAATACTTCCCTGAGGAATTTCTTGTAGCAAATTCAGCGGAGCAGATGTGATATTATTCAATTTGACCTATTGAACTCTATCGACTAGATATGATTCCATGAAAGAACACGCTGATTTACTGAACCCTATAAAGTGTAGAATGACATTCATAATTTTATGATTTATGGTGTCAAACGCTTTCGTGTAATCAAGCAAGATGAGAGCACACAATTCGTTACTGTCGAGTGATTGGAATATATCATCTGATATTGCAGAGTGCTGTCGCGCAACTGAAACCTAATCTGAATCCTGACTGATGTAGGGGAAGTATATTATGCGTTTCAAGGTCACATCTCATTTGCACACCAAGTATTTTTTCTAAAAGTTTAGAAAGTATTGGAAGCGTACTTATGCGTCGTAAATCAGAGAGTTCCGTTGGAATTTCGATTTTGGGTGGTGGTAATACATAAGTTTGCTTCCAAACTCTGAAAAAGTAACTGTTTTCCTCACATTCATTCATGAAATGAGTAATATAAACAATTATAAACCACAAGCAGAGCAGTATAAGGTTTATGTTTAAGTTATCCGAACCAAATGATGTGGATTTCATGTTTTTGATTATAGAGGTGACGACATCATCATTTACTTGAGAGACAGTGAAGACACTGGTAACACCATCTTTCGCTCTATTGAAATAATAATCAATGATCTCAGGGTTAGGCTGTTGGTCGTTTTTAGAAGCATTCACGAAATAATTATTCAAGACATCCACATTATTCAGGTTGTCTGGTAGTTCCTTGTGCTTGCTTTTCAATATATCCAATTTCCTGAATGTTTGCCACTGCTGTCGACTATTCGAGTGTCGTAGTTCATATTCTAAGTAGGCCTTTTCTCCCTATTGATAGATGTCGATGTGAAGTTACGCAGCTGTTTGTAGTATTCTAATTTGGCTGGTAATCGACTTTTTCTATATCGTCCCCATGATTTATCGCGCAATTTCTGCATAAGCCTGATGTTGTCGCTGATCCAAGGGGTATATTTTTAAATCTTATTACAGTTTCCTGTAATATTGTCGTATTTAATAGAGTGAATGTATCAACAGGTGTCGAAAGGAATAATTATAAATATTCAACACTCTATGAATTTTTTGAAAAATGATATTTTTCAAAAACAGTGGCCGTTCAGCTAAGGAGCAACAACTACTTCCCGTGCAATATGCACCGCCGGACTGTTTTTGAAAAATATCATTTTTCAAAAAATTCATAGAGTGTTGAATATTTATAATTATTACTTTCGACACCTGGGTATCTTTTGTTTATAATTAGAGTAACGTGATGTTTTCAGCGGAGCATGTCTATCAGCCAGCCAAATAATTATTTAAAAATTCAATTTTATCTGTGATATTGTCGAGATTTGAAAAAAGTAGATCTATGAGTGTCATGCTGTTGTTAGGAGCACGATTAGGACTTTTTATTTTTTGAGTCAAACTGAAGGAAACTGTGATGGATAAGAGATTACTCGATGCTAGTGAATTGATGTCCAGTAGGTTTATAGCAAACATCGTGTGGAATAGATATGTCGGTACCTTTTAATTTTGAAATGTTCCGGAATACTGAATTCTTTTTTAAACACGAGATAAACTCAATCTTCACAGCTGGCTTGGAAGTATTATTCATGTAGTGAAAAAATATTATTGAGATCTGATTCACACAGACTAGTCCCCAATAAAGTGTTGAGTTTTTCAATGACTGACCTTGCAACATCGACGTTTTTTTTTTAATTGGTTATTTAACGTCGGTCTATTTCTGCATTTGAGGCTAATCTCCGACGCCGGGAGCACTCTACCACTAACCGGAAATCTTGCCGAACCCACTGGTGTTCCAACCAGTGGTAGGGTTCTTTATCGAGACCAACATCCATGGACTCGGGACTCCAACACAAGGACAGAGTAAGTCGATCATAACGGATACATGTATTGAACCAGTCGAAGCAGTACTATCAGTATGAATAGTCTGAAGATCATTGCAGGTGATCTAAAGATTTTGCTCCGGTAAAAAACTACCCACATAAAATGAGGCTGTATAATGGAGATCTCAGAGTTTGTGGCATGGAGATTAAGACCACAACTCACATCTTATCTGTGACCCATCTAGTGGAACTCTATCGTCTCCTCGATGGTTCGGAGGTAACTGGGAGGGTGAGCTAAATGTAAGAGTAGAGTACAATTAACCGTGTGAGCTGCAGTGTTGCCAGCACGAAAGTGACTCCTGAAATATAACAAAATATTGACATGCTTTGCATCGTTCACTCACATATCAATACCTATAAAACTCGTGTACGTCTGAGTCCGGCCTAAGTCATGATAAAATGGAAAATATTCAAATAAGTATTTAAGCACATTTAATAGGTTGAAAAGTTGAGATTTGTGGGCGTGATGTCGTATTCTAGTGGACAGATGAAGTGTTTTTACTGTGATTTTGTAATGGAAATTTACTGAAATAACAAACTACAGAGACGAATGAAATATTATATTAAAGAAGAATGTGTAGGAATAAAGAAGGATCTGATAACTTATTTGGAAACTCATTAATTGTAAATAAACTCTCTAGTGATTTTGGAACATATTCAGATTAAGTGATGCATGCTAGACAGAGAAGATGTAAGCGGACGTGGATCGAGGCCGAGTGGATAAAATTGATAAACATAGGGAAAGTTTTAGGTCTAGATTGATTGATGGTAATGGTAATATAAATAACCAGACAATATTGCCGTTATCGATTTTTTTTTACAAAAAAAAGAGAATGTTTGTGCATATCATAAATTAACATAGTTTTTTTTTCCTTCTAGAAAAGAATGACTGTATCCAGTTCTGCTTGGGTTATTGATGTGAATATTTTGGATTTTTTTATTCTTAATCATCGAAACATTCAATTAGTTAAAACATTATTTAAAGCTGATCACCAACTCCCACAGTTTTTTTTTAATTAAACACAATTTGATAAATTGTGAATCGAAAGTCTTAATTCCTTTTCAAGTTGAGTTTAAAAAGCAGGTCGAGAGAGATAACCCGAGATTCTCCATTATCGTGCCTTGGCAACTGAAAATATGAGGAAAAACTACTCTGGAAAATCCACTTAACAATAGATTAAGTTTCTTGATGAAAAAGGAAAAAAACAGATCCTACGTATCACTTTCCTTTTAGAGGTTTTATATTGTATAAGAATGTCAAAATACAAAATAAAATTCCTGATTGTAATTTAAATATTTCTGTATAAACTTGGAGTGTCCCACGTTCAGTTCCAATTGTGGTTTGAAATATAATGAATGATAATATGAATTAATAATATTAATCTTTAATCGTACCACTTTCCTCTCAGTGGTTTTATACTGGAATATAGGAATGTTAAAATAACAAAAAAAATTCTTGATTGCAATTAAATATTTCTGTATAAAGTTCATTGTTGGAATGAGATGGATAACGGGTGAAATAAAGCAGTCTTTAGTGAAAACTATGCGGAAACACGATTGAAGTAACTTTATTGACATTTGTTGTATATAGTTATACGTCTATAAAGTTAGCACAGCCAAATGAGCAAAATCGATTTTAATTAACACAACGATTTAGTGCTTTTTTTGTGCTAATTAATTGCGCAATTTTTAATTTTTTTGCTTTTACCATTTCGCTGGAATCGATGGCTGTGTCAGCTTCAAAAAAAGCTAGCACAGCCATATATGAAAAATGTTTATCTTGATTTTTTCTGGCGCATCGATTGAGTGCTAATTATGTGCTTTCAGAATATGCCATAGAAAAAAATTTCGGATCACGATTGGTCAAAAAACCACCTCCAGTCCAACTAGGTGCAAGAGTAAAGTCCTCGAAATTCTCAGCACAATCGAATTTGAATAACCGATTTTAAATGCATTAATAGTGGGCTTTCAAAATACCTATGTAGAGTTTTTGTTGCTCCACCCTTTATGGCAAAAAACGACCTCCAGCCCAACTAGGTGCAAGAGTAAAGTCCTCGAAATTCTTAGCACAATCGAATTTGAATAGTCGATTTCAAATGCATTAATAATGGGCTTTCAAAATACCTATGTAGAGTTTTTGTTGCTCCACCCTTTATGGCAAAAGACCACCCCCATCCCGACAAGGCGCAAGAGTAAAGTCCTCGAAATTCTCATCACAATCAAATTTGAATAGTCGATTTTAAATGCATTAATAATGGGCTTTCAAAATACCTATGTAGAAATTTTGTTGCTCCACCCTTTATGGCAAAAGACCAGGTGCAAGAGTAAACCATTTAAATTCGATTGTGATGAGAATTTCGAGGACTTCACTCTTGCACCTCGTCGGGCTGGTGGTGGTTTTATGCCATAAAGGGTGGAGCAACAAAAACTCTACATAGGTATTTTGAAAGCCCATTATTAATGCATTTGAAATCGACTATTCAAATTCGATTGTGCTTAGAATATACTTTACTCTTGCGCCTTGTCGGGCTGGGTGTGGTTTTTTGACCAATCGTGATCCGAAATTTTTTTCTATGGCATATTCTGAAAGCACATTATCAGCACTAAATCGATGTGCCAGAATAAATCAACAATTTTTCATATATGGCTGTGCTAGCTTTTTTTTGAAGCTGAAACAGCCATCGATTTCAGCGAAATGGTAAGAGCACAAAAAGGAAAAATTGCGCAATTAATTAGCACAAAAAAAGCACTAAATCGTTGTGTTAATTAAAATCGATTGTGCTCATTTGGCTGTGCTAACTTAATAGACGTTATACAGTGTGTACATAAAGTAACGTAACTTGCTAATATTTCGATTTCCGTTGGGTTTACAAAAAAAATTGAATACAAGTTTTTTCAAATAATCCAGACCATCTGCATTAGTCGATTAAAAGTATACCGTTGCTTCAAAATAACATATTAACATATTTTTTTAAATAGTACACCATGTATATATTTTCAGTTTTTCATAATCTATTAAATTACAGATACAACCGTCAAGACCGCATAATTCTAGCTTTACTAATTTCAAACATACATTGGTTTGAATCTAAAATAATAAAAAAATTGTTCCTCTGTACTGTTGGGCACTTAATCCGTGCACAAATTGAATTAATCAATCAAATGCATAATACAAGAGTGAAAATGTACAAGATACAAACCATAACCACCGAGTGAAATTATTTGTATATTGTTATTTAAAATTTTTACTACTTAAAACGGAATTAAAGTTATCCGAAAATATTCTCATTCTCTGTAACTAGTCTGCTCAAGTGAAGTTTATTACGGCTTGTGTCAACAAAAACACAAATAACAATGAAATACAACAAAAGACGTGGAGACGAATTTCTACATAAGAAAATGCCGACTGAATGATTTTCCGACATTTTAATATCGTCTGGTGTTCCACATGCTGAACATAATAACTTCGAATGGGGAAACAAATTAAAATGAAAATTTATCTCTTCATACTTTACTAGTTCACTCATATCGTTACGGTAAATTGAATTTAATATGATATTTGAAATTTCCTTTGTGAATATTAGTAATGAAGAAACTTTATTTTTAATATTAGATTTAATGTGTCGATGTACAATATAAATAAATTGTTTGCTCCATATCGTTGAATTATAGTTTTACTCCGGTATTTACAGGAAATATACAGTATGGTGCAAATGAAAGGAATAAATTCGTTATTTCGTAAACCGGCGACTTTAAAGAAATCCTGAAACCCGTCGATTTTTATTTTAAAACGGGCTATTCGTAAGGATACCTTTTTATTTTTGACGTCATCTATGCGAGCGTGATGATGGAAATATGGGTGTTGTAATACATCATTTGAAAGGTCTTTTAAATACTTATTCAGCCATATCAATATGTCTGACTATTTGATTTTTGTATTTGTTTAAAAAAATTTTAAAATTTTATTATTACAATAAGTATTTAATATGTATTACTCATTAAATACAACTAAACCTAAATTAAGTGCTTAAATTGTTCACCTTCAGCTAAAATACAATGAGAAAGACGTGCCGCGAGAAATAATTTGGAATGCCCAAATTATGTTTTTAAAAATTTATTTATTATTTTAATTATATAGAATCTAACAATAACTAGTCTTTATACTACTAAAGTTAACAATAGAATGAATTTATCATTATGAATTTAGAAAAGAAAGAAAAGATAAAAAATGCTGTATCGGAGGTTTCTAGGAATGGTGATAATGATGATGTCTGCTTATCATACATGGAATAATGATGTAACTCCTCCCTTCTCAAATTCAACTCCGAGGGTTAGCGAGGGAGTTGAATGTTGGCAAGGTCCACTGGCTGGTCCTCTTGGGGTTTTCTTCTAATGCCTCTTGAAAGTCGTCTAACAATTAAGTAGCCTCCTAATATAAGTAGAAAGCAATATATCAGAATTGTCCATATACTTGGGGTTTGGGGTATTTTTGATGATGTCGTATCCGGGAAATTTTCAATTATTCTTGTTTTAATTTTTTGAAGTTCTTCTAAATTGGTTTCTTGTAGCTTTATTTGGGTAGCTATCTTTGGGTTATCTGGGTGTTCAAATTTTAGTTCTGGGAACAATATTGGCTGACTGTGGATGCTGGTACTGTTCTCGTTCAGAATTTTCTTTTGGTTGGTGTCGATAAGGCAACCTTTTGGAATGTGGAAAAGGTATGTTCCTATTATTTCAATGGTTTCTACTTGGCTGTGGCAGATGAGTGTGACGGCTTCTTTAATTGGAAAAACTGCAATCCATTGATCGGTGTTGTGTAGTCGTTCGAAAAGAGGTTTATTGGTGATTATTCGTGTTTTTTTGCAATTGGAGGTGTTTTTGGTATTTAGCAGCTCTATTTCACATGGATTTTCTTTCTTGGTATCTTGCAATTCGATCTCTTCACATAAGTATATTGTCGCTGGGTATAGCTCAAGACATGGATTGCTCATAAATGAATATTTTGAATTATTTTTTAATACATATTTATTTTCTGGTATGACTGCTGTTATTTGGCCTTGTTTTTCGACAGGGATAGGATACAAACGATAGTAATTGAAATTTTCGGTAAGTGTTATCGGGATTTGTAGTACATATATGATTCTTTTATTTAATATATAGCTACTAATTTTTGTAAGTTGTTCAAATAGTCCGATATTTTCTATTTTTACTTTAATAGGTAGTTGACTATTTTTTAACTGCCTTTCGATCAAAAGTAATTCGTTATAGAAGTCGTTTGTTGTTATTATACTTGGATGCATTATTTTTAATTTTGAAAATGTTATAGAGTTCTCAATATCTTGTAGTATTGATATGATAATTTCAAACATGTTAATAATTTGACTAATTGTGTCCATAAGGATGAATGTGTTTTCTCTATGAGAGTTTCCTTCAATTAATGCTGAAATTTGGTCTATTTTTGAAGCTAAGGTTTCTTCATTGTGACTTATTTGATTTATAGTAGAGTTAAATTTATTTATTAATGAAATAGAAAGAGAATTTTGTGTTTTTAAGTTATCATTAAATTTATATTGATTTTCTTGGAGCTCTTTAATCAATTGATCGTATCTCTCTCCATCACTTGCATCGAGGTTACCAGTTACTGTCTTAAAGACTGATCCTAAACCGTTAATAATACCTCTTTTTGGCCTTTGAGCAGCAGGTAGTATTTCACGTAATTTGCTTTCAACTTTTTGTTCTACAAATGTGAGAATTTTCAAATAATTTGCTACATCGAATGAGAAATTTTCATTTTTTGACAAATAGTATTTAAAATGTCTTGAATGAAGTTTTAATTTATTCACTTCATCAATAATTGGGTTTAGGTCATAATAATGCAATAGTTTAAAATTATTAACTGTAATTTTGGCAATTCCCAGTTCTACTGGCAATAAGCCGAAATTGTTTTCCATATTTTTTAACGAAATTTTGTCGTCAGAGGATCCAACGGACCATAAAAGCCTGAAATAAAATAATTTTGTTTATTTTATTTAAATTTTGTTTATTATTATTATTATTATTTTTTTTTTTTATTCTTTAAATTTATATGTTACCTTTAGAGGTCGTTTTAAATTGTCCATGTGGACTTTATTTTGATCACTTGTTTCTACAGTTTTATTTTTGGTATTAACCTTTTTTATTAGGGTTGGCTTTTGAAATTTAGCTGCTTGTTTCTGTCTTTTGTGTTGTTTAACGTAAGTTTTTTGGTTTTGTTGGAATATTTTAGGATCATCGCGGGTTTTATTAATTGTCTCCGTGCGTTTATGTTTTTCTTTTATCAAATCGTCATTTAGTTTTGCGTAAAGGAGTTTTGAACGTTCTTTGTGATCATCGATGTAATGGTTTATTAGAATTTTGTCTATGTCGATATTAAATGGGTCATTAGTATTTAAATGCCCTGTAGTTATATCGATTGGTTTTAGTTTTGTTGTCGAGTGAATAGTATGGTTGTATGCTAGAATGGCATAAATCATTTTCATTGTAATTGGTGTTTTTAGAAAACCTTTTGTATTTAATAATCTAATATGTTCGATGAGTGTCGAGTGTAATCTCTCGATAGAACCTTGTGATTGAGGGTGGTCAGGAGATCCAAAATGAATTTTAATTTTGTGCAAGTCTAGGAGTTCTGCTATAACGGAATTTTTGAATTCGGTTCCGTTATCGGTGAATATTAGTTCAGGTATGCCATGATGAGAAAAATATATTAAAAGATTATTTACTATTTCTGTGCTTGATAAAATTGATAAATGGTAGGCTTGTGCATACTTTGAAAATGAGTCTATGATTGTTAAAAACTTGTGTTGTTCTATGGTAAATGTGTCCATATATAAAATTTCAAACGGTTTAGTTGCTGTTGGTGTTTGATTCATTTTTATAGCAACTGGATGTCGTTCGTATTTAGTTCTTTGACAGGGTTCACAGTCATTTATGAAAGTTTGAACAGAGTTTTTTAGGAAAGGCCAGAAGTATTTGTCTTTGATTCTTTGGTAAGTTTCGTCAATTCCTCGATGATTTGATTTACCTTCGTGATAAGATTGGATTATATCTTGTATGTCATTTTTGTTCGTGACGTCAATTAATTTTTTGATACATCTTTTTAGTTTCAAAGAGGAATGTTTAAAATATTTTTGAAGAGTAACTAGAAATGGTTCGAATAAGTCGGGATCTTCAAAGTATAAGTAATATTGGGTTTCGGGGTTTATGTAATTTTTTACGAAATCTATAAGCTCTTTTTCGAAATTATTTTTTGATAGTTGGAGGTTTATTCTTTTTCTATTTTCGAATAAAATTTTAATTCTTGGATTAGCGGGAGAATGTAATACTGAATTTATGAATATTTGATTTTTTCCATAGTTAATGGCCGTGGATATCGTCGAAATTCCGAAGATTGGATTTGGGCCGTTATTAGAATGTACAGTTTGGCCATCGCTTTCAACTAAGTCGTCGTTTGCATTGGGTTGCTCGTTAAATTCTATTTCAGTTTCTGGTATTGTTGTGTTGTCAAAGTCATGTTCTACTTGTAATGAGTCGTTGTCGGTAGTTTTGGGAATGGGAAGGGTTTCAGTATAAAAATCTATTGGTGGAGTTTGATTACTCGAAGTTGTTGGCTCGTTATTGTTATTAATCGAGTCTCTATTTAAGGAATTATGATTTTCAGTGTCTTCGATAATGTCGTCTATTTGTTTCCAAAAGTCATTTGTCTCTTTTGTGTGAATTTCGATTCTAGATAGTGCGTCGGCGTTAGAATTTAAACTTCCTTTTTTGTAAATAATGTTGTAGGTGTATTCGGATAGTCTTAATTTCCAACGAGTGAATTTACTATTTTCGTCCTTTAAAGAAAAAAGCCATTTGAGTGGTTTGTGGTCGGTAACTATATTAAATTCTTTTCCGTATAAGTATGGTCTAAAATACTTTGTCGCCCAAACTATTGCCAATAGTTCTTTTTCGATAACTGAGTAGTTTTGTTCCGAATCGTTCAATGTTCGCGATGCATATGCTATTGGTCGGTCCTTTCCGATAGGACCTTGCGATAGCACTGCTCCTATTGCAAAGTTGCTAGCGTCTGTTGTTAAATTAAATTTTTGGGAAAAATCCGGGTATTGTAAAATTGGTTCGTTTATTAATAAGTTTTTGCATGTCTCGAAACAATTATTAAATTCATTATCATGAACGATTTTCGCTCCTTTTTTCAAACATTTGCTTAGAGGTTTCGTAATTTTGGCAAAATTTGGAATAAATCTGCGATAGTATCCCAGCAGACCAAGGAAACCTTTTATCTGCTTAGTAGTGTTAGGTATCGGATAATTTTTTATGACTTCAATTTTATTTGGGTTTGGTTTGACACCTTCTGGGGTCACAACATGTCCTAAATAAGCTACCTCTTTTCTCAAGAATTCCGATTTATCGACCTGTATTTTGAAGTTGGATTCTCTGAGGCGCTGAAAAACGTTTTTTAAGCGTTCTAAGTGTTCTTGTAAAGATGTGGAGAATATTATAATATCATCCAAATAAACAAGGCATTGTTCATTTTGTATTCCGCGGAGGATATTGTCCATGACGCGCTGGAAGGTAGCAGGTGCTCCTTTCAGCCCGAATGGCATGCGCAAAAATTCCCAGTGCCCGTTTTCGGTGGTAAATGCTGTTTTTTCGATATCGTTTTCATCCATCTCGATTTGGTGGAACCCACTAGCTAAATCGAGAGTGGTGAAATATTGACATTTTCCTAATTTGTCTAAGAGGTCGGTTATATTAGGCAAAGGATATTTATCGTCTACAGTTTTAGCATTTAATTGACGATAATCAATAACAACTCTCCATTTTTGTTGACCTGAGGCGTCCATTTTCTTGGGAACTACCCAAATAGGAGACGACCAGGGTGAGTTGCTCGGTTGAATTATATTTGAGTTTAACATTTTTTGAATTTGTTTTTGTACCTCATTTTTGTAAATAAACGGATATCTATACGGTCTTGAGTACACAGGTATTTCGTCAGAGGTTTTTATAGAATGTTTTATTTTGTTTGTAAAAGTAAGCGGTAAGTTTTCTTGGTAGAAAACGTCAGAAAATTGTTTAATTAAATTTAAGATTTGTTGTTTCTCTTCTGTATTTAAATGGTCAAGTCTAATGGTTGAAAAGTCTAAGTTCTCTTTATTAGTCTCGTCGAAATTGTTCAAATTAAATTCTTGAATATGTTGTCTGTCAAATGGTTCTACTGTAAGTGGTTCTGAAAAGTCTAATGTCAGTTGATCAGTGCCGTTATTTAAGATTGTAGTCAATGCCATACCCTGTTTAGCTACAGTTAAACTTTCAGGTATTTCACAATTATGAATTTTTTGATGTGGTATGATAATTTCTCCGTCTGAGATTGACGTTTTAACTCGTATTACTTGTTCGGATCGTGGGGCAATTTTGATTAAATTTAACTCGTTTCCGGTGCGGTGAAAAAGTAACTGAATTTTTGAAAAGGGTGTTGATAAATAACCTTTGTCGAAGTCTAAATTTGCTTGTAAAATTTTCAAGTTGTCTAGACCTATTAGCCCGTCAAATACATTATGAAATTTAAACAAAAAGAATTTTAATTCTAAAGGTTGTGGCAATTTAAATATTTTTGACGCTGGTAATAAAGCACTATACTTGTGAGCAGACTTTTGAAATACAGTAGATACTAAAAATGGGTCCTTCTTTATTTTATTTGGAAATAATTTATATACTATATTTGGATCCATAAAAGATTTTGTTGAACCTGAATCGATTAATATTTTTAAGTCGTATTCCGGAAATAAAATGTAAGGTAATTCACTAGAATTAGTATTATTAATACAGATAACTTGAGAATCTAGTTCGGCATATGTTTCCGAGGCTTTTTCTGAAAATTTCCGTTTGTTGGTTCGAGATCAATTAGGTCATGAGATTCTGAATTATATGTTTGATTGTTTTGTTCGATATAGCTATTTGAAATTTCATTCATTTGGTAATCATAAACGTTATCTTGCTCAGAGTCCTGAAAAGAAGTTTGACAGTCGGTATTAAACAATTCTTCCGAGATAAAATTCCTGCGGGGTCTTTGATTTGAGTAATAAGTGTTCGAAACATTTGGAACGTTACGGATGGAAGTATTTGGGGGTGTACCTCTGTTAAAGGTGTTTCGAGTTGAAACACTCATTGGTGTGGGTTTTGGTAGGTTTTGATTTTGTATTTGGTTGGGCCTAAATACATCGATGTTTCGATTTTGTCTAAAAACGTTAGAACTGCTTGGAAAATGTTGGTTTCTCAACGGTTGGGGCTGAATTGGGACTGGCCCTGTTGGAAACGTATTGGTAAATGCGTTATTGGGGGTATTTGAATTGAAATTGTTCCTATTAAAATCATTCTGGTGATTGGATTGATTTTGATTATTTAAGTAACGGGGGTTATTGAAATTGGGTCTTTGCTGTTGCCTGGCTTGCAAGAAATTCTGTCTATTAGGATTTTTATTTTGATAATTTTGGAAGTAACTAATGTTATCTTCTTCTAGGACAAATTGCAATGCTTCGTTCAAGTTGTTTGGTCTCATGCAACGAATTGTTGTTCCTAAAGGTTCTTTTAGACCAGATAGGAATGTTTTTAAAGCTAGGTTATTATATAAATCTCTTTTCAATAATTTATTTGCTTGAATGGCTTCATGCAAATCTACATAGCTACAGATAAGATTAAGGATATTCAGAACTCTATCATAAAATTGTTGAGGTCGTTCATTAATATTTTGCCTCATCATTACGAGATCACGATTTAAACATGCTTCGTCTCTTTGGTCTGCGAAATTTCTTGTAAGTGTATCTTTCAGAGAATTCCAAGTAGCGACATTTTGAATATTCACAACTAATTTGGCATTACCACGCAATTTTGAAATCAGTGAATTTAATAAATATGTGTTTTGAAAATGATGGGGCTGTTCCCTTAAATAAAATGTACCAATAATTGATTCACAAATGGATAAATAACGATTAAGTTCATTCGGGTTACCATCAAATTCTGGAACACAGTTAAGAAACTCAGGTTTAAATTCAGCCATTATTGGTCTCGTCAAATTGGGAATATTTGAATTGATTTCTAAACTTTCGAGTTCGCTTACCAAAGATTCGACAGACATATAAATATGTTCAAATTATAATATAACTTATCTATGTATCCCTATTTAATTATCTTGACTTAATTTATTAAAAAAAATTTTGGTCTGTTACCGTGTACTATCTATTTCTATCTATCCCTGTATAATTAATAATTACTTCGACTTACATAAAAATGATGACGAATTTGAGCATATCCATTTATCTATGAGAATACAAAGGTCGATCCTCGCAAAGTTGAACGATTCTTGTTTCAACTTTCGTTGTTTCGAATTGCAAGAGGGCTTCGATGGTCTTCGATAGATGGGTTTCTCGATTTTCGGAGAACCACTCCACTTATTACACCTCCACACACGAATCACAACTTAAAAGTTCGGTATATCTAGTCAATTGTCGAAACAAACTTGATCACGTTCGATACGTTACAATCTAGATATCCTACTGACTGCGCCAGAAATAATTTGGAATGCCCAAATTATGTTTTTAAAAATTTATTTATTATTTTAATTATATAGAATCTAACAATAACTAGTCTTTATACTACTAAAGTTAACAATAGAATGAATTTATCATTATGAATTTAGAAAAGAAAGAAAAGATAAAAAATGCTGTATCGGAGGTTTCTAGGAATGGTGATAATGATGATGTCTGCTTATCATACATGGAATAATGATGTAACTCGCGAACTCTTCTAGAACCTTCTCTATAACTTCCGGAGTTATTTGTGCAACCTCATTACGCATCCTTTCTTTGAGTTCATTGATAGTTTGTGGTCTATTTTGGTACACTTTACTTTTCAAGTATCCCCATAGAAAGAAATCAAGAGGAGTCAAATCAGGTGATCTAGGCGGCCATTCTATTGTTCCTCTTCGACCTATCCACCGATTTGGAAAAACGTTGTTCAAATAGTTGCGCACCAAGGCAGCATAGTGTGGAGGCGCACCATCTTGCTGCAGCCATAAATCATTTCGGTTTGGAAACAGCCGGTTCAATTCGGGTAGCAAGAAGTTTTAAAGAAATTCTAAATATCGAGGACCTGTTAAGGTTTCTTCGAAAAAGCATGGTCCAACCTATTATTTATTATTCCCGCCCAAACATTAACTTTCTCTGGGTATGAAGTACGGTACTCTTGCATCCAGTGTGGATTTTCCGTAGTCCAGTTGGCCCGGTTGGGGTATTTATTATCAAATAACGTACATACTTCTTTCTCCGTACGTGCTTTATCTCCACAACCAATCATTATTAGAATTTCAATTCTTTGCGTTTCAGTCAGCTTCATGTTGATAGATACAAAGACTTTTTGATTCCGTCTAATACAATAATACTATCAATCACTTGACAGAAAGTTAATTATGTCCAAGTGTCAATGTTGATGTTGATAAGGTAACTAGATTTTTAAAAGAGGTAAAAAGTAGGTAGATAAGACATTTCATAACCAGTGACTGCCTTCACAAAATTTATTTTTGGGTGTCAATAAATACATCATACCAATACTTAATACATTTTATCAAGAAATAAGTTGAAATTTCATCAATAATATTTGTGACAATACGCAAATCAATTACTGTACATATTGATATGGCTGAATGGGTATTTAAAAGACCTTTCAAATAATGTATTACAACACCCACATTTCCATTTAAAAATTTTAGCGATGACGTCATCACGCTCACATAGATGACGTCAAAAATAAAAAGGTATCCTTACGAATAGCCTGTTTAAAAATAAAAATCGACCGGTTTCGGGATTTTTTTTTAAAGTCGCCGGCTTACGAAATAACGAATTTATTCCTATCATTTGCACCATACTGTATAGTATCAATATTTGCGCATGGACCCATTGGGACCACACAAGTTACCATCAGTAACTTGAATTACGTGGTATGTACCGTACGTATCCGCACACCTCCAGGTTTTGGTTTTTACGCTGTGTACTGAGAGAGTGGAAGAGGATGAAGCCAGTGATTGACTGGCGTGATATAATTTCAGATAGTTTGACCGTTTGGGGTTCCGAACAATTTTTTAGCAATATTTCTTTGGAGCAGGAAGTTTTTTCATGCAGTTTGAAGACGGCACATTTCTCCGATGTTGCTTTTGCGGCGTTCTTAGACGGTGGCGAAAGGTTAAGTTTCGAGAAAAAGAAATTCGTACCATACAGGTTCGGGAAAGTTATGAAAGAAGGGTTGGTGAAAGTTTATTATTGAGAAAATTGAAGGTGTGGTTTTGATTGATTGTAGTGAATCTTTGATGCAGTTGCGAGCTAGATTGAAACATTGGGTAATTTCTGTTTTAAAATATCCAAGTAATCTACAAATGAATTTTTTATTCTTTAAATCGGCAATTCGGTGAGTTATCGAATAAACAATAGCTTCTGCTATGTTTAATGATTTCAACGTTCTCTTTTTCCGCATAAACACCAGGTATAGATAAAGAAAGTTTTGTGTGTTTAGTTGACCCAAAACATTTCAGAATTTTCTCTGTAGGTTTCTATACCAATTTCGTATAGTAGTATATTGTGATGCCAGCAGTACTCATTCGCCAGAACACCTCGAGGTAACCAAAGGCAAGAGTGGATTAGGTGCACTCGTACTGCTTCGTCTCAACTTATTACCCTCAACGATGCTCGGTCTATAGGCTGTTTTTTGTGCCAGAGTCGAAGGATATGGGATAAGTCGGGCACTGAGAGTGCAAATGGGTTTGTACTGCGTGCACACTCGTTTCCTCACCTATTGAATCGAATTGTGTACTACCGGTATGAATTTCTTCAGAAATGCACTGCTTCATTGAGGATAATTTGAAGTTCAAAATTGTGTTCTTTTCCAAAGACCCTGAAGCTCAGTCGGTGAAATACTATTGTATACTATTAACTTTGAGCTTCTCGATGGGTTGGATCTTGAACGAGTGTAAGACCAAGCTCCGACACAAAAATCACCAAGTTGGAGTCTCTGAAAACCTGAGACCGTGCGCTTGTGTTGATGTTCCGGTCTGGAGTTCTTATGACGTACGGGTGTATACTGATTGGTTATTGAACAAGTAATATTGAATTTGGTAACTAAAGGATGAAGTCGACTCTGAAAGGCGCGTGTCGTTGAATGATGGGTACGTTTTCAACAATTAATTTGATAATAAAGTTTTATCATTTGGACGTACTTCTGAAAAGTATAACCTGCTATGGTAATTTTACATCTGTGACATAATGATAAACAAAAAATATTAGACTCACGCAAATAAAAGAACATTGCCACTATAGCCCAGCGTCGACACTTATTGAAAATCTCTTTATCATTCAGCTTATTTAGTGAATACTTAGTTTCGATATTTGAAGATACTAAATAAATAACGCAGTATCCAGTATCCGAACCCCACATCAGCTTTGAAATGGGAATTTCACTTGGGGTAATACGATCAGAACTAACAACTTGCTTGTTTTTTGGGTTACAGTAATTTAGTACCTATTTGTATTCATTCGGAGGGTGAGAAATTGCATTTACTTCGATTTTCTTAAACATATATTACATTTTTTCTGAACATCCTTAGTGCCAAAACAGTCGTTCAGTTTCATACCAGTTTTTCGACACAAATCCAAAAATATTGTCTTTCCATTCTTCAAACATAGCTTAATCAAATAAAGTTTTCAAAGTTGAACTATTTTTTCATTTATTTCCTATTTGATACTTGTGTTATTCGTTTTTGTGATTTTGTGTACTTACGTGTGCAGACCTGCATAAAAACCTATGATATACTGTCCTGATAACAAAAGTGAACGTGGATAAAAAACCAAAATGTTCATAAAGCATTGTGCTACATTTTGACACCATTTGATACCCCCTGTTGTAGTTGTAGTTGGTGCATCCTACAGGATGTTTTGAAATCAGATAAAAAACATCTCAACATTTATGCATCCCGTGTATTTCCAAATTTAACCTCACATTAAAATCCCATTCACAGTGGTGCTTCAAGAAATAACCACTTTTGAAAATATGGATTTAAATCTTTGGCATAGGCATTTTATATTCATATTTCATCATAAAATTGTTTCAAACTTTACGGAAACTGTTACATAATCCAAATGTGACGCCGGAGACTCATAAATTTAATGAGACAAGATAAAGTCGAGGTATTGGAGTTCAGATGCTCCAATCTGTACTTTTGATAAAACTTCTCGGAGAATGCTATAATTGGGTTTGTCACATCATTAAATGGGAGCACTTTTATCAAAAAATATTGAATGAGGATCACTTAGAAAGATCTACATTCAATTTAGGGTAAAAGTTTTTTTTCATAAGACCCAACAAAAGTTTTCTTTTGCAGAATAACGATCTGGCTTTTTTGCTAATAATCTGATTGAGTTAGAGAAAATAGAGAGGTGAATGAAAACTGAGATGGGAAAGCTCATTCTTTTTTCTTATTTTTTTGGGAGTCAATCCACAATAATGTTTTTTTTTTATTTCGACGTTTCGGTAGCGTTCCAGCTACCGTTGTCAAGATTAACTATTTATAGTATAAAAATAATTTTATTGGTCCCTATCTGACACAACGAAAAAATTTGACAATTAGACAATCAATAATATTTTGAAGTTTAAGACTACACAACTTTGTTGCAAATTTTATCAAGGTCCATTCATAGTAGATCACACCTCTGGTAAAATGTGAAATAAAATATTTTATTTTATGACATTCTAACGATATGTAGTCCACTAGAAATGGAATCCACTGAAGTCAGGTATTTGCAAACATGCTTGGGAAGAGGGGCATAAAATGCAATGGGATTCGACAAAAATAATATTGAAAGAGCCCAATAATAAAAGACGAAAAATCAAAGAAAGTGCTTTAATACAACTAAATTCAGATAAATGTGTAGCTAGTATTTCAGCCGAATGTAGTCAAATTTGGTTACCAATGTTAGAAAGAGAAATTTCCAATAATCAATTACCTGCGTTATCCTCCCACCTCAGCACCCTGCTGAATGCTTCCCAAAAGTATTCCCCATTGTCATCCTTTTTCCTATATCACCTCTTAGGTCATATATCCCTGGGGCTTTCCTTATTTCAATGTTCCCCCCTCCCTCCTGTACTTCCCACTTCTTTACCGGCCTTATTATCCTCATTTCCCCCCCTCCAGTATCCTGGACTTCCCGAATCCTACTCGCCCTTCTCCCCCAGTGAACAATTTCTCTATAATCTTCTTCTCCCAAAATTCCCCTAGCACCTCGTTTCCACCCATCCTTTTCACCGTTATCTTATACGCCCTTGTTTTCCAATTCCTCCACTAACTCTTCCCACTTCCCTCTTTTCCCCCTCCCCACCATACGCTCCAGCTCCTTTCTCTTCTCCTTGTATCCCCCTTTTCCCTTTATCCTTTCCCTCCGCATCCATTTTCGTTCTTTCTTACACTCTCTTCACAACTCCTATATATCCTCATTCCACCAGTAATTAGTCCTCCGCTCACAACAAGAATTCTGATCAATCCTAAGCAAGTTGGCAATTTAACATGCGCGCAACTTCTGGTTTGCACACCATCTCAATTTCCGATTTTTTGTTATGATCATGATGATATGTAAATATCGAAATAATTATCAATAAGTTTCTTATACTTTCATTAAAAAGTGAATCGATTATAAACAGTTAGATCCATTTGTGGGAGTAATATGAGTAGATTCCACAAAGTAAGGGTCCAAACAGTAAATTTACTTGAAATGCATGATATAAAACAATTTTTTAGTGAGCTTTCGAAGCCGAAGATAAATGAAGGACAATTCAATTTTCCTGACTCCTTATAGAAAAAAAGATTAAACGGGGTGTTTGGTAATTCTTCACTAAGAAGCTTCCAATTTATCTGCACAATGATCGTTTCCATATTAAAGTTGTTTCTGTGTTGATTGCTATAAAAATGTGCTTGCAAGGTGCTGATACATGAAAAAAAGGGCAGAAAATTCAATAACATCCAACTTGATCACTAGAATATTCGAGGAAGTTATA
The DNA here is from genome assembly GCA_949126875.1 of Lochmaea capreae. Taxonomy (NCBI): domain Eukaryota; kingdom Metazoa; phylum Arthropoda; class Insecta; order Coleoptera; family Chrysomelidae; genus Lochmaea; species Lochmaea capreae. The sequence goes on from OX421401.1 coordinate 11,171,379, forward strand.
AAGTGCCTAAATACGCACATCATAAGACAACAATTAGGACAAAAACTGGAGAGAAAACAACTGCTAGAGTGAAGCACTGTGCATAATACGAACCCGTACCTGATGGGATAAAGATAGTGTGAGTCTTGGAAAGTGTGTTTGAAAGCAACGTGCTTAACTGGGGTGGGTATGAACTTTTACACTAGGGGCCAGTTTTATCATGAGAGTCAACAGCGAGTTTGTATTTTATATCTTCATGTGAACATTATGAAATTGAGGCTTTTGAAGTCAGCACCAGCATTACATTCTCAGGTTGGAACTAATAGTACTAGATCCTAATAGAGCCACAATAGACTCTTGCGAGTCGCAGTAGAGGGCCTCACCATATACCTAACTACCTAATGCCTCACATTTTGACAGTTTATGTTTGACCGATTTATCCCTATTTTGTGCAGGTCTTATTTGACCGTGTCTAGTGAGGATGACAGTTATAGTTTTGATTTAATACCCGCCCATCTTAAGTAGTTTTTCAATTCTGTGCCTCAAACGCTCTACAATACTGTTGTTCCCAATTCCCTTAGAACTTTCGGATGGCAGATTCTGTAGCCCCGAGTAGGGGTTATTGGCATAAAAAATGGAGTTCATGAGCCCTTTCTGACTATTCTATCCACTTCTGCATTGTACTCGATTCCACAGTGTCCTTTAACTCACATCAAATTTATGTTGTGCTCTTCTCAGTATCTCCATACTAGGCTTGATGTCACTTTTGGACTAATCGACTATTTTGGTTCATAAAACAATTAATATATCCCAAACTTGTCGAAAACAATTGAGAATATTTATACGGCAATCAGGACCATTTCTACCGTTAAATTAACCACAAATACACTACCCTGCTATGGAATTAAATTAGTTTTGTTTCATTTTCTCCAGAATTTTCAATTTAAGGTTTTCTATTATAACTTTCATAGAAAATTTTCTAATAAAAGCGCAAAGTTTCTGGAAGCTACTCAAATTTCAATTACTTTAATTGCTATTAACTGTGCGGTATCGGTTTCGTAGTTTCCTCTTCCTTATACAGATGTTTAAAGTCTTTTGAAATGTTTCCATGAATGTAAGTTCACAAAACGAAACAGAAATGTCGGTTTACCTTACACATAAAACAAATATAATTATTCTTATTTTCGTGATTCATCTTCATACTTTCCAAAGTTTTTGAAATATTATTGAAGCATACAATTTTTATAAATGGGTGTGAAAAGTTTTGTTGAAATGAAAAGGAATACAGAGCGTTGACTTATTGTAATAAACGAGCTGTGTGAGTTAGTGAGGCTAAATTTATACCACAATTTTCTTTAGTGACGCTATCATTTTCAAAACTAATGAGACCTAACCTTTATTACCAGTAGAACATTGACAAATTGTGACGATGAAAAATATATCGTTATATTTGACAATTTCTTCTATAAAACTATTAAAAATAGTTTTTTCTTTACGTCTCTGGCGATCAAAAATTCCATTTAATTGAAAGAATAGTCTGTCAATTTTTGTTTCCAAATTGTTCCAATAACACTGAATGGTTAGCAGCTTTCTTTTCCCACATCGTTATAATACCTTTTTTAGCGCGGTATTTCGAGTGATAGATGCAGGTGTTCAAAATAAACTAGGCTACTTGTAACATTTGATGCTTTTTAGTGCCTTATACATCATGCCGCGGAAAGCGACAATTTTGAATCAGCCAATTGAAATTTTCCATTCTCCTACCTCCACTCACGGCACATTTTGAAATATCTTTACGTCGTTGTTTTCGTAAATTAGTAGTGGTTTTGGCTCAAAAACACGAGTAAGCGTTGTTAAGGTGCTGATATTATGTCAATATAACCAAAAAGGTACATGTAGACTACCACTGAGTAAAGGTATCTCTTGTTGAGGAAATACCTTCAAAATACCTTCATCAATTTCACTTATTTTATTATATTTTGATACAGCATAGTTTTTCAGCATTGCAATTTTTCAGCAGGTCAGAGGGGGGCTTTTTATATTTTTGAATAAAATTCACAATGTATCAATAAGCGAAAAACGTAACAAATAAGTTCTTTTTTAATTTGAAGACATATTTTAAAAAGGTACTAATTGCAAGAGCCTCAGAGACGCAGACCATAGCAAAACAGGAAAATGCAGTGGAAAAATTAAGCTGTTGAGATACAAATTTAATGGCAAAACCTGCAGAGAATCATTTTCATGAAGTGTAGATAAAGTATAGATTTAATTAAGTTATTTTTCAATTGGAGAAGTTTAAACTGTCATGACTTCAATTGAAATAACAAAGACACTTAGCACCCTGTATGTAATCAACGACAGCACTTATTACACATGTTTACCAACATTTTTCGCCTTAAAATTGTTTCCAGGTTCAGATTACTTCATTAGGAAAAGGTATGCTATGAAAAACTAAATTTTTATAATTTTTTCCATGAATTCAAAGATAATGTGTCGATACAGTGAAAAACGCATTGAAACTAATGACCGACAACGATAAGTTTCAGGTGTGAACCAATGAAAAGCGAAAATATAACCTATATAAATAGTACTGATTGCTTTAACAAAGTTATTATTTATATATTGTCTTCTTTGTGGAAACTGTATACCATGAACGAGCATTTCAAATCCCAAACTGAACTATAAATACTGGAGATGCCGCCTATTGTTTTTTAAAATAATAGAAAATGACACTTTGCAATTCCGGATTGTTGATTAAAACCATTAAACTTTCTCTGGCCTCAGCAATATTGACAACTTGTGAGCTGACACTGTTTTGAGTGTACAACTATTTTCAGTCTGGCAGCACCCACCCACCCTGTACCAATTTGAGTCAACGTGCTATATTTATGGAATTAACTCAACAAGGATAATTGTTTAAACAACAGTTTAAACAGACTGCTTTCTTTTCAAGCAAAGACGCCCCTACTTCCACTAGAGCATAATTTACTTGTTCAACTGTTACGAATCTAAGAGAACACTTAGATTACATGGTTTATATTGTATATTTTCTTACTGGACCTCAGGACGAGCAAACGTCCAGTTTATTATTTGTACTTGTCAGTTTTGTATACCTTTTCCTATGCTTGGCAGACCGTGATAATATATAAGGTATAACCGGAAGAGTGTACTTTCTCACCTGCTCCGCAATCCTAATCAGATGATTTTTCCCAAACCTCTGATATTTCTTTAAATGTATACAATCTTTAGCTGTTTAACTAGAGTGGTCCTTCGATTACTATTAGTTTTGACCCGCTCAAAATTATGTAAGGAAACCCGCCCAAAGCAAACAACTTTGGATTCATGTTGGAACCAGCAGTTTATACCCTCGTTTTCTTACAGTAATCCCCTTGAAAGATCGATTGTTTCCTTTTCTTCTTCTCAGTTCCCAAGGAAAGTCTCATAGACTCTTAGTTCCTTTATACCTATTTCCAAAAAGAATTTAAGGATATAGGCAGGCTTTAGTTTAGAACAATGCCATCTTCTATCCAGTCTCCTAGGTGTTGTGCCATAGGATTGTATATTGATATGAAGTCCGCAGGTTTTGGTCTAGCTGAGGAATTCATTTGTTCAACTGGTTGTAGTTTCCCGGAAGAATTGAAACACTTATGTCTAACGGCGTTGAAAGTTGTAAAAAAAATTGATAGGGCAGTTTCTTACCGAACTGTCTTTATATTTGGAGATAACAAAGCCATTTCTCAGGGCTTTGTTACCTGATGTAAATTAGGAAAATAGATAAATTTGAAAAGAAAAAAAAATTTAGGGAGCCACTAATTTTGCTTCCTGAAACAAGAATTAAAAAAAAACAATCAAATTGTAACGCTAATCGCTCCTCTTGAGACAGATCCCGGCTAGAGACTCTCTCAAAGGTGGTTCGACTCCATGTTGGTGTTACACTAGGTATGCCAGAGGGTTGACAGACTATAACAACTTAGGGCGCCACTACCTTTTTAGACGTCGACGAAAGAAAATGAATTTAAATTAATCCATATAAGAACAGAAACTAAGGAGAGAAAGGTACAAACACCATGTAGAACTTAATAAAAGTTAATAATAAAAAAATTAGAACTTACATAAACCCGGACACGATCCCCTACAGCTCTTACAGCCAGGTAGATGAAAAATTTAAAAAAGAAATTTAAAAAATTATTTTTATTTTGCCTTAAGGATGAGAAACAGAGGAAAGAATGAGGCCTGCACTTTATAATAGGTACTTAGCTTTGTGTAAGATTTCTAGTTCAAACGGAAAAAAGAGATGTCTAGTTGAAACTGAGGGTGTCTCTAGTACCCGAAGGGTATCCTAGGGGTTTTGAAGTTAATGGTATCCTAGGACTTCTACGGCATCCTAGGAGCTGTGCTTACCTAAAATTTTAGGCGGATTATGGATATGTAGGTTCTTGAATGTAATGGGGCACATAATGTTGGTTCAGCTTTTCAGGTAAAAAAGGAAGGCATTTGTTTGAAATAATGAAATCTTAAATTTACTGAAAGCTTTCCAACATATTATATGTCCCATAATAAAACAGTAAAAAAAGCAACTATCGGCTAAATTAAAAAATGTACTAGTGATCTGATGAACTAATTATAGCAAAAAGTTATGCTGTTATTTGTAATGAATAAACCATTTCGAAAAAATTAAATGTCAAACAGACTTCCTGTCTATTCCACCAAAACAATAATTAAATATTGGCTTTAATAATTGAGGAATTAACCGGACTTGTTGTCTATTCCACCTGAAATTATGATTTTAAAGAAGTTATTTCATATTTTCATTTTTAAAAATGTTGACTGCAAAGTTAACGTTTCAGTATATTTTATTGTCGAAGCCCTACTAGATATTTCCAATGGATAGCTATCCCATTTTTCAGAGTTGCCTAATTCTCCAAATATTACATTGGAACTGATACCGCAAAAGGCTTCCGACCCTCAAAAATGTGTTCCAGCCTCTCTATTTGCTCACGATGTTCTCGCCTAGCTCATCAACTTTTCCTAGGCATTCCTATATCATTCTAGAACTGATTGCGTAGGAACTCAGTGCCTTGATATAGTTTATCGATATTGATTTGGGCACACTTTACTATGGCGTGAAATACTTGGGTTTTCACCCAGGCGTTTGGGGTGTTTGGTTCCTGGCCGTTACATTCTTATCCCAGTCCCTTCTTTTGCGTTGGTGTCGTCTGTATACCATATTTAACGGTATTATTTCCAAGTCTAGTAATGGTGCTGAGATCCCATTCCTTCTTGTTATTGAATTCGGTATCTGAAATATTTTTCTGCAACATTCTCCACCTCCATAGGCAGCCTACTATGGACAATATATTGTTCTCTAAACAAAATAGTAGGTATACCAAAATAAAGAATCTACCAGTTTAGGGATTTTCTCATATTACTCTATATTTATATAATACTTCAATTATTTTTTGAAATATCCATCATTGACCTATTAATTCCTATTATCTCTGCCATCACTATCCACTATTAAATGTGCTTATACTTCCAGCCTGAGTACATTTTATATGCTAAATATATGCTAAAATTAAGAACACTCAGCGTATATTTCACAAGCAGACTTTAAAATCCACTGAAACATATTATATAATAATATTTTTAGAATTCAAATTTAAATTCAGAAATCTAAAATTGAGAATTCTGCAAATCGACAAAACTTTGAACGAAGAACTTTACATATATACAAAATGATATTCTTTGGAATATAATTTGACAAACATTTTAAAATGTAATATTGAAAACAATCGTGACTCTATTTGACATGTTTATTGAAAAATAATTCCGTCGTTATTGGAACATTTTTTGTTCTGAAGCACTTTGAAAAGTTTTATCCTAATGATTGGAGAGTTCATATAATTTTATATATTGCGACCCCCCTTTCTCCCTTTACTGGAGGTGACAAAAGGGGGTTTTCTGAAAAATATAATCTTTTTAAAGTTGTACGTACCCGGTTTCTCAACGAAGAGGGGTCGACGTAAATTAAATGAACAATGATTACGGTTTGTTGTCGTCAATCTATCTGAGATACCTATGCTGTTCGAACAAGCTACAGACACAGCACAGTGGGTGTTAAATAAGAATGGTCTCACTTGCTATGCACCATGTGGTGTATAGCTGATAGGTAGAAGGAACTGGACGAAGAGAGCTGGTCCTCTATTGGTGAGTTCTCTGCCACTGTCTGTTGATTTATTATATGATGTTAAAGAAAATTCTGAAAAAGTCTGTGAAGATGACGATGAAGGGTGATGATGACTGTGAATCAGACTACGAATAGTTCTATGAAGAAGGCCGTGAATAAGACCATACATAAGAGACTTCCATGATGCCTAGGTCAATAAGATAGAAGAGCGGGTTCTTACCAGGGATGGAGTGTGACATCAATGTTTCATTCCTTTTCCTGTTAGAAGGAAATCCGCAAGCTGCGATTGAATAGCCACTTAAGTTATTACTTAATTATCGAACAGGATACGATTGTAGCTGGGCTAGATCCGAAATCACTTCGAAAGAGCACAAAGAAAGTAACCTCTTGAAAGCACCAGAACCCAAAAATGAAGGATTATGGATCAATCCAAGCCTCACAAGGTCAAGGTCAGTCTTCTTCTACTTAATCCCCTAATCATCAAGTGAGAAGATCAAATGTTAACTTAGTAGGTAGCTGGACAGAGCATGGTCAGAGGCCTCTTGAAGATTCATAAGAAATTTGTTCATTGTCAGAAAATGTAAACACAACCAAATAAAGTGTGGGTAATGATGTAGAATTATTCTCAACTATTTCTGAAGTAGTAAATGGTATCAGAGCAATATATACAAGGTGAGTGGTGGATCTCTTTTAAATTCGTAAAAACTAGTTATCCTAATAAAATTGAATGGTTAACCTTAAAAGCTGTCTTCAAACCTCAACGTTGAATTGAAACCGTTACAATATCCAATAATGTTTATTAAAAATAGTTACATTTATTCTACTAAACTATATTTATTTACAATATCCTCCTCACTCCCTTGTAGCCAAATTCACAATCGGTGGTAAACTCTTAGGGTTAATTAACCTCAACCCAGACACTAACCAATAGAACTTGTTTCACATCATTTAATTAATGGTCAGATAACTTATGAAATTGTATTAACTTTTGTTGCGTTGGTATGGAAACCATCGATAGTACCTATGGTGTTTTATGTCAAATGAAAGGAAAAAAGAAGACCTCCGGAGGTTATATTTCACACTTTTTATACTGAAACTACCAACGTGCAGGAAGAGCATCATTTCTGTAATCAAGAAAGACTTCATTAAAAAAATATATTTTTCAACTCATGATAAATTGATAAAACCTACCATACTGTAGGATGGGAAATAGCTTTTGTCGTAGCCGATGGCGATGGTAAGTTACTTCATAACCATGAGGTAACCTATTATTGTGAAACTGGCTGTTAGTTAGGAAAAGTAACAAACTAATTACACCTTGTATTTTTCGATTGCTTGAACGTCCTAACTGACACTTCTAATGAATGAATGATTAGACAATGAAAATATTTTGAAGTTTGCGGCTGAATTTCCAGTAAAAACAAACCAAAGAATGAATATACCACAAAGAACATACAAAACACACCATTTATGGTACAAGAAAACCACATCATTAATTTAATTTTCTCAGGTAAAGATACAAAATGTACAGAATACTGCCTTGCCAGACACAATTTATTTGAGGTATTACAATTTTTTTTTTAAGAAATAGAGAGAAGCACTCTTCATCTCAGCTCTAGTTATCAAATTTTTTCATTAGGTAGTGTCAGATGGACGAGAATTGTTCCTAATAACGGTAGTTGAAACCAGAATTTTGCTTTGATCTACCAAAATAATCAACAAAAATAATAATGAATATACCAGAATATACCACAATACAGAAGGAATCTTTGTGAGGTTAAATTGCATACTTTTTTCATTTGCTTGCTATGAAATTTTTTGGAGGGATCAATTCATTTGTGAAGAAATATACCTACAGATTGCGTAAAGTACATCCGAACCGTCCAGATTACACAAGTACGACAGAAAAAAAGCTGAAAGAAAGAGAAAGAATGATTATGCGTGGTCATTAAGGCGTGTACTTTGTTTTACCTTAGGGTTGTATACTTATTTCCCGAGACTGGCCGAATGCTCATTGCCCCCCTATTTTAACCGCTGTTGCCAGAAGCGCAGATTAATTTGTACAAATGATATTTTTATCTCGTTATCGTTGACTTTTTTGGTTATTGTCTAGAATGGATTTTAATTTTTATTTTTTCAGGAAGTTTATATTTCATGTTTAGAATAGGTGTAGGTACCTACTTACTTATTTTATTTTTTCAATTTAATTTATTAAAGGAAGGGATTTTCAGTTTATTAATTATGGTTCTCTCAAGAAATGCTGTTTTATTTTCAAGTTACAATGGCTAAAATAATATCCTATTGTAGTTAGAGATTGTCAACTTGGTCTGAAATGATCATGTTGACAAAAATAAATTTTAAGATGTACAGGTTACGTAATAACGATTGTATTTTTTTATTTCTTCAACACCCTCACTCCTTCCATGTTGGGAGCATACTGAATACCTTCCACCAGTTCCACCGTTATACCCCCAACTAGTGAATTCTCTCTGTAAAGGACCATTCGGCCAGTCTCGAGAAATAAGTATACACCCCTAAGATGAAACAAAGTGATGACCGCGCACAACTATTCTTTCTCTCTCTTTCATATATCCTTGTCGTACTTGTGTAATCCGAGGCGAGGGTTCCATAGTAATTTACGCAATCTGTATATCACGGCCGTATGATATTATTTTTGAAGGTGGTTAATCTGTTCCAATTTTCATTTACCACAAGTGTACATAAAAAATTAAAAGGTGTTCAATTATCACTTTTGTCGGCAATTCTTATGATTGTTCATTTTTTTATCAAATAACGTAACATGGGTGCTTTTATGCATCAGTTTTTTTTTTTATAAAGAATATGTATGGCGCAGGAAGTTATTTGTTCATAACAAGTCACTTATTGAATGAACAAATAGAACATTGGAAAATGAAAATGTTTTTTCACAATATGGAAGATCATGATTTCTGGCTTGTTAATAGATAAATGCGTTTTCTAGCAATAAAAAAAATCTTAGAAGCGATTTACTGTTTTGTTGAATTGACGGTGTAAGATTAATGCGCGGTTGCAAGAACGCTTATTAAAAATGATGAATGATTAACGGCTAATCAATGAAATAATAACTAGTTAATTCTTCAAATCAACCATCATTTACACAATCAAAATGCAACGGATAGGTACCTGCAATGATGAACAATTAATCGACCATTATTTTTTTCGTGAAATCGGGCTCCCATTGATGGTTCATAATTTTTTAATCAACCATCATATGATAAGAGATTTGATTAGCGTTCTTGCAACCGTGCATAAGTCTGTGACATTAAATTTGAATCAAATGTAATGTAGGTAACGTGACGTCATTTTTCTTATCTAATAATAGCGTGTCCTCTTAAGTTCGGAGTATATATGTGAAACTTTTTCGATATTAGTTTTACGGAAAAAACTAATAAAAAGTTCTGTTAAGTCTAAGTCCTGAAATGCAATTTCTAGTTTAACTTCTACTCAGTTTATTTATGTATTGTATTCATTTGAACTTCCGTCAGTCCAACTGACCTTTGTGGAGTTTAAGAATCGTAAACATACAGTTAACAGAAGCAAACATGAGCCCCGGAAAATATGCGAACTAAAATAAGGTCACCGCAACGAGCCAATCAGGAGCTAATGTTAACGAACGTACATTAGTAATTTGTTAACATAATCGAAATAATATGACCGAGTGATTTCATCAACATACATCAATTTTAGTCTCTGTATCAGTGTTGTCAATGCGAGGATAATTATCCGATTTTTAGACAGTTTCGCTAATTTAGATCCAATAGTTTTTCGAATATTTTGCAGAAGGGATATTTAAAATGGCTATTGTTTTTGGGATTTTCCATATTGACTAGGGTCGAAGACTTTATTTAGGTAACCGCTGTTTCCTTTTGGAAATTTTGACAAATTCTGATCATTTGAATCGTAAGTTCGTGTAATTTTTATTTTTGCATCGGCAACACTGAACATTCTATTTAATATTTGATGTCAGCTGCCGTTTATAATCTATATTTTTACACGTTATTCTCTTATTTGCTGTTTGCTTCTTAAATTACAGAACCATCAGTCTTTGTTAAGACTAATTTGATAATTAACTATTGATTTGAATTAAATAAAAAGTTAACAAACGGCATTCGACGGCTCTGTTCCAAAAGATCCTGATGTGTAAGCAGATAGATGTAGGAATAGGCTACATAACCAGTTCATATTTTGTTGCTGTCCATATAAACTTGACCCTTCTTTTTCATGACAGTACTACAGTCATGTAATTTAAAAATATAGACATTTAGGGCAAATGGTAGTTTTATTTTTGGTCCAATATAAATTTTTTTATTAATATTTAGAGTTAAATTTTTAGTAAGTTCGACTTTGTTTACATATCTCTTAACAGTTGACACTTATGGTATCGATATTTGGTTATCGATTCAAAATATCGATTGTTACTACAAAAATACAACTACAGCGACATGAACACGCCCACCAGGGCTCATGTTTGCTTCTGCGGACTGTAAATGTAATTGTACCCGTCTTATCAAAATGCAAAGCTATAAATATTTGTTAAAGCTAACTAATGATTTTTATATAATTGTTAATGAATAGATCTTTAAAAGTATGAATTAAGCTATTTAGTGAATAGCCTAATACATTATACGAGGGGCACTACATCCCCCTCTTAGGGAGAATGGTTTTAAAATTGGCCAGAATTTAAACCATTTATGTAAGCGTGTTTTCAAACGCATAATAGTTTGGATTTTGATGGATGGTTACGACCTGCAATAATAATAATAATAAATAATAATAATAATAATAAATAATAATAATAATAATAATGTTTATTCAAGGAATATAATACAATATAATAAATAATTTAAAAAGTAATTGTTGAAAATACAGGAATAAACATAAAATCACTGAAGCGCCAAAGACGCTTGTACGTGATATTTTCACGTAATAAAAAATACATTTATAAAACGTCATAAAATATAAACTCGAAATATAACTATTTTACTAAAAAACAAAGACATACCTACTTATAATTAAAACTATATATAGTTATTGGGAAAGGTAATAATCATAAAGATAAAGAAAGATAGAAATCAGTGAAGTGGTTACATTATGGCAAATTGACACAATCGGGAAATATTGGCAGTATTAATTAGATTCATAACCTCAAATACAAAATTTTAGGTCGACTAGATCATTGAATCTTTTTCTGTCAGTATTGTACATCCATTCCTTTACAGAGCGTTTAAATTTTCTAGGATTATTAATGTTTCTCAAGTTGAGAGGTAAAATATTATAAATTTTTGCTGACAGAAATTCCAATGAGCGTTAACCGATTGTTTTTTCACATATAGGAATATTTATTGAGTTTTCTTTTGCTCTCGGGTTGTGAATATCTTTTCACTGAAAATTTGTCTAGCATCAAATATTTTATTTTGTAAAAAAAGTTTGTCGGTAGAAAACCTTATATTTTTTTATAAATGACTCTCAGTATCCACTTTTGTAAGACATTAAGACCCTGCAAATTACTTTCTGTTACACCTCCCCAACTTAGGATACCATACTGCAACTGAGATTGCACCATTGAGAAATACCAAATTTTAAGGTTTTTCAATGTTAAGAAATCAACTAGGTATCTGAATTTAGTCAGCAGACCTCTTAATTTATTCTTGACGTTGTTAATTGTAAGTCCCACCTCAAATGTCTGTCTATTACGATTCCTAAGTATTTGATTCAATTTTTGTTTTTAAATTTGTGTTTGGTCATCAATTGTTAATGGTCCTAGATCAGGAAGGTGATTGGAATAGGATGTGAACGATAAGTAATAATAAGTAATAATAATAGTACATAATAAGACAAATAATAATAATAATAAATATGATAATATATAAATTGTACCTGTGACACTTAGATACTTATTATGAAACCATATGTGAAAAAACTTAAAAAAAGAAATATATAAACATCCCCTAAAAAATAAACACTCCTAAAAACCGTACCTAAATATAAACCATAAAAAAATGGAATATAGCCAAAAAACAAAAAAAGTACCCTGAAAATAATGTTTTATATTATAAACCATACATACCCAAATAAATACGTTTCTGAACACAAAATGTACATAAAAATAGATTAGAAAAAAAATATTCAAAATGTTTCTTCTACTGTTAAATTGTTCATTGAATAATCTGTTTTCCGTAACTACCAATGTCTTATTGACCCTGCTCAGTTATTTATTAGAAGAATTTTTTGCGTTTTTTTCCTTTATAATTCGCTCACAAAAATATTTAAATTATTACTCCCTTTTCTTCCTCTAATTTCCATATCAGAAACAATTATACTTTACCTGTATTTTCAATAATATTTTTTTTCCTCTTTATGCAACCCTGTACATCTTAGTTCATAAATTTATTGCTTAAACTGCCGACCTATCTAGTCAATACAACGCTTGTCCCTTAGGTCAAGGCTGTCATTATTAGTTTACAATATATTTCTTCCATTAACATTTTACACTTCTTTCCATGATCATTCGTAGTGATACGGAATTCCGGAAGTATTGAAGTTTCGTTGCTTCATCTCATATTAAAAATCTTAAGACTGACATTCTGCTATGAGGAATTTATTGATATTTATAAATTCTATTGAGAAATATTTAAAAAAAAATCAAAAACAAATTAATCGGGGGTAATATCCCTAGTTCATTTAATTTTTCCGGAAAAATTCGGAAAAGGAGTTTCTTAGTAATTTGTTAAAACAGATTACTCAGAAACGAGTGTTCCAATTTTTCCACAGAAAATATTAAATGTACGAGGTATATTTGGTAAGATTATTTCCTGAGTTAAATAAACATTTTATTTTAATACAACATTGTTTTTAATTAAAATAATAAATGTCAAACTTGCATGAAATTTTTTCGATTTTTTTTCCGGAAAAACTGCTGACAGCTAAGTTGACAGTTGTTAAGTAATTTTTCCATTTAAAATTTATATTTGACATACCAATTCTTGATAGCGATTGGTCAAAATTAATAGTAAGGAAATAATCGGAAGAAAATATATAAATAAAGTTTTAAATACAAATAAAAACTGATAAAATCTATAAATAATTGAGTATTTAGCACTTACTAAAAAAATCTAGCTTTCTCCAAATAATAGATCAAAAGATTCCTCTCCCCTCTTTTCTTTTGAACGGTAGCACTTATACTAATGAAATTTGGAGGTCGAAAATGAACTGTTGTAAGCTTCTCTACTAGTGGTAACAGGTGACGTAATAGGCATCGGTGACGTCACCAAGCAACTAATACCAACAATATTAAATGGGACCTTATGGCAAGTAACACCTCGTTTGAAAGGTATTTAGAATACCTATTCCATAACACTCATCGTTCTTGGATTCACGATCTTTTTGATAGTTAAAATAGATAAACTTAAATTTGGGTTTCGCTTTTAAGTTCGCCTATGGTTAATTGTCAAAAAAGTTGAAGTTTTTCAATTAACGTCTTCACATGTTTTAATATCTCGAATTATTAGTTCAATTATTGTTTAACGAGACGTTTAAGTATCTACATAAACAAAATGGTACGTGCTCTATCTGACAAAGTAACAGCTATTAAATAATTTTCATGCGGCGGAGCGCATTTTTAATGAGAGATACTTCGATATATCGAGGACTTATTTGAGGGAGCTTTTTCATAAGTTTAAACAAACAGGTAGTGCTCACGATGCCAAACGATCGGATCGAACAAATATTGGTATTGATAAAAAAAATGATATAGTTGCTGAAATCGGCGGGTGTCAACCGGGCTCCAAACGACCCTATTTACCTGTATTGCCGAAAAGGTCACTTAATCCTATCCGTCAACCGGGCACTAATAATACGAAGGTGGTTTGGTAGGGGTAGGTTTGGTTGGGTTATTATTGATTATTTTTCCGACCCAAATATCGACCAATAGAATTGCACCATTCGACGTCACGTGGTACAACCTACATGGTATTATACTGATAATTTTTTGAAAATTTTCTCTGGTAGTTGCTATATATAAAAATAAAACATGATCCAGTCAAATTAACCACACGTCAAACTGACAGGTTGAATTCAATTGTGAAAATTGGAGATTTTGCATGAAAATGAGTCGATTTGGAGTTTGTTCTCTGTCCACCATCGATAAAAAAGTCAAAGGAAATGTTCCATTAATACGGAGAAGGCAAAAAAAACAATTCTATTGGCCGACATTTGGGACGGAAAAATAATCCTCCGAATACCACACGAGCTTCAAAATTATCTGGCATTTCCCTCAAGGTTCCCTGCAAACAAATAAAGTCGTCAAGTTTTTCAGGAAAAATCACTCGCGCTTCGCGCTCGTTATTTTTTAACCTGAAAAACTTGACTCCTTCATTAGTTTGCAACGAACCTATCGGGAAATACCCGATAATTTTGAAGCTCTTGTGGTATTATATATGAAAATTATTATAATTTATTCTTCAAAAATTGACTAAAAATACGAAGGTGGTTTGGTAGGGATAGGTTTGGTTGGGTTATTATTGAAAATTATTATAATTTATTCTTCAAAAATTGTCTGAAAATTGAAAATTATTTTTACAAGTAGGTAGTCAGTGACCGGTTGATGATGCTCCTTTTATGGGATTATTTGCTACTACCTGCTTGGTGCCCGGTTGGTATTCGCCCGCTGAAATTGTAGTAAACCCTTCTTCTTCCACAGCCCAAGTAGCGTCTACCTGTAGAAGTGTGGAGTCAGTCATAGTACAGTACACAGGGTGTTGACCAAACACAAATTTCCCCCATACAAATTAAAAATGGTGCAAGCTTTTAGATGACCACTTCTCTGAAAATATGTCCACTGAAATTCTTCAACAGCCAGACTATGTAAGGACAATTTGTTTTAGTGACGAAAATACATTCTTCCTTAATGGAAATATTAATACTTAAAATGTGAGGTATTGAAGTGACATAAATTCTAACATGTTTCGTGAAAAACATACATAGTTCCCATTAAAAGTAAATGTCTGGGCAGGTATTTTGGGAAACCCGATAGTCGGGCCTCTTTTTTTGAACTCTAATTTAACGGTGGAGTTTATCTCGAGATGTTAGAAAACGCAATTGAACCGTTAATGCTTCAAATTCTGGAAGATAATCCAGATCAATTTCGTAAATTTGAAATAACGTTCCAGCAAGATGGAGCTCCGGCACTCTATTACTTTGCAGTAAGATGTTATCTAGATGAGGAATATGCTGGTAGATGGATTGGACGACGCAGTCCAATAGAATGGTCAGCTAGGTCACCGGAACTAACACCTGAACATCTGAAGTTTACGCTACAGCTTCTGGCAGTATTGACGTTTTAAAACAACGAATTGCTGAAGAATGTATGACAATTTCCCCTGACACATTTTATCGAGTCCAACAAGAGTTTGATAATAGGATGTTTTACTGCTAGGAAGTAGATGGAGCCCATTTTAAACAATTGTTATAAGAATCTGTTCTTGAATATTTATTCATTAAAAGCGAAAGTCAAATTTAAGTAATCATTTATTTTAGCCATCGAAAACATCGTAAATCCAAAAAAAATTCGACTAGTTCAAAAGCAGTTCTGATACAATGCTTAAAATCCGTATGTTCCGTTTCTCATTGCATGTATCTGTATATCCAGGATTTAAATGAATAAAAAATTGATTGATTTCAAGGTACTACTTTTTATGTGTAATTCAGCCATTGATAGTTTTTTATTTTTTTCAGGAACTTGTAGTCAGCTCTCCAAGCGAAAGAAACTGGAGGGGAATATTTATCGCCTTACTAGTAATTGTCGCCGTATTAGGCCTAATTGTCTTCAGTATAGTATTAGTTTCACCTCCCGAAGAAGGACCTAGGACGAAAGGGATTAAACCATCTCTTGAAGATATTTTTCTCAAACTTCCACAACCTGCCAAATTCAATGGAACCTGGATATCAGGTAAAGTTTATATAATTGAAAAAAATATATTTATTTGTTATTATACATGTTAAGTACTACATCTCAAACTGATAACTTTAGAAAAACAGTGCCCCTAGTTCGAAAAGTTCAACTACTAAGTTTTCATTAATACAAGGAGAATGAATTATTGTTTATTGTAAGAATTGATCATCGTTCCATAAGTTAGAAGTCGGATATTAGCGCGCTTGAAATAGTGTACATTTAAAAATTGTGTCACGGACTACGAAACGAAATGCACTGTTAGGGATGGAAGCATGCGATTCAACTCAGATTTTTACTTGACAGTGACTTTGACATTATATAAATTATTGTGTTTATTTATAGGATTTTTTGTAATTTGGTTGCAAAGAAAAGTAAATTACGTCTCATTTTTATTTTGGATTCATTTCACTTGGTTATTATTTGACGTCGGTCTATTTCAG
Source organism: Lochmaea capreae (assembly GCA_949126875.1). NCBI lineage: Eukaryota > Metazoa > Arthropoda > Insecta > Coleoptera > Chrysomelidae > Lochmaea > Lochmaea capreae. The sequence continues at coordinate 11,187,973 of OX421401.1, forward strand.
CTAGATAGTATCAAAGCCATCCTTGTTTGCTTCTTTACAACAATAAGCGCGTTCAGCAGGGCTCAACGGCTGGAACAAAGCACAAAACATGTTGAGTATGCTGGCAGTCAGCGGCTGAGATCCGCCTGAATGCATTGTTGCAAGTAAGCGGTGGAACATAACCTTACTTTCTAATAATATTCTCCCAGTTTCATTGAATATAATCAGTAGTAATACTATAAGTACTTAAAAATAATCAGGTTATACATCTGTTCAGATTCTCTGGTTTTTAGGATCAAAACACTATAAGTTTCACGACCTTGTCGCGAGCTACACGAATCTCTCGATTAAGAGCACGTGTATCTATGAAATTAAAAGTGGATATTCTTCAATACATATTTACAAGAATGAGTTGAAACTGGGAATAAATTTTTAAAAACTGTCTGACATAAAATAAAACTAATAATAATTTTACAGTGACATGAAAGAGTGATAGTTTGATTTTTAACAAGTTGACGTAACGCGCTTAAACTTAGTCACAGGCTTTTCCTACATCTAACTACTTTCTTACACATTGCATAAAACTTCAAATGATCATTCCAAGTTGCTAATTGTGTTGTCTTTCAACATCTTAGAAATATTATATTACATACCTAGCGGGGCAGTAGATCATTACAGCCCAGGCTTTGTTAGAGACCCGAGGCGTTTAGCGCCGAGGGACGCTAAAAGCCGTGGATGGAATTATCCTTCCCGCGTGGTATGTATATTTTATTCACAATCGGTCAGTAATATAGACATTTCTTACCTTTATAACGGTAGGGAAGTGACTCATTACTTACTTTCCCTTCCACGCTATTGCCGAAAATAGGAATTTACGTTACAAGATCGGAAAGTAGTGTTTTCCAGGTCGAGACAAGCGGGCGAGCCGTAGGCGAGTCCTGGATGCTTGGAGAGACCTGAGAAACACTAATTTCCGAGTGCGTGACGTACAATATTGTGTAAAGTATCGATACACCGTACTGTTATAAATATAGTGTTTTAAAAATATCAATATTAGAAAATATTGTTATGAAAAGTATCAATACTAAAAATTTTGATATTTTATCTATACGATATATTTCAGAAACAAATTTCCCAAACAAAATACGCAGATTTATTAGTTTATTTCATATTGTACCCCCATCTCTAGTCACCTATGTACCGAAATTTTGTGAGTGTTGAATTGTCATGGCATGTTATTTAAATGCAGAAGCGTGGATTATGAGTTCATAATTCACTCTAGTAGATATATAGGTACCATATACCTTTTGTTAGGAGGTAAAATATTGACTTATTATTAAGTGGTCGTGGACGAAAGCTGATGATTATATAAATGTAGACTTGGAAGTGAGCAGGTGGTTGCCGAAGAAATGAATGGGTAAATACGCGTCTCGAGGATGTGAGTTACTGCGATTCTATTATTTATACGAGTATTCCAGATACAGAGACAAATATTGACATAATTTTTTAATGAACGAAGATAAAGCTGATGGATTTAAACTGATAGCGTTAGTCCGAAAATACATTCAATAAACGGGAAAATCATCCAACTTATTGTTACCTCAGAAATTCGCTTGAAAAATCCTGAATTATGTACTATCCATGCATTGGGCAGATCGTCAGCAACGTAACTGTCAGATGCTGGTGATGATATACGAACGTTGAAAAGGCATGGTGGATGGAAATCCAATGCTGTTTCTGGAAGCTATATTGACGAATTTATTAATAATAAAATAAAAACTGTGAAGATACTTGGACAAAATACATGCACAATATCGTAGTTCTCAAACAAAGTACATCGACAAGCACAATAATCGATGCAAACGTGGTTCAGTCTGTTAACAATGATGATGATGAGATATCATATACCTACCATTAGTGAACGGAGTATTCTTGGTAAAAATAAATATGGGTATTTGTTGTAGAGCCTACGAGTTAATTTTCTCAATAAAAATTTCTATTCAAAAAAGAAGTCTCATTTTGTCATCCAGTAAAAACATTTTGTAACTAATATGTGTCTTCATTATGACAATTAGTAACTAAATTACAAAAAAATAGGTATTTAAACATCAATTTTTGTGTTTGAGCTTTTTACATTAATTAAGCAAGCTAATTTCTAGTGATATTTCCATACAAATTGAAAATTCTAGAAATTGATGGCTTTCTTGGCTCTAAGATTACAAATTTTTCAATAAGTTTCATATGTAGAGCTACAGCGCAAACCGTTTCTATCGAAATACCCTGTTTTCTGAGTAGTTCGACCCTTTACCCGGCTTTGATAAATTAGGTCGATGGGATCGTCCTAGATAGAAGCTCGGCTTTCACTAGACAAACAACAACAAAAACAGAATGAGCTAGGGTGTAAAATATTATCATACGCGGTTATTTGCGGTTTTCCGTTATATCCTTTCAAGTTTCAAGACAGAAATTGACGATACGAATACAGAACTTCTCACTAATGTTTATCATGTCTTGTGTTATAAAAAAACCTTTTCGCGGTTAAATTTTCCTGTAATGGAAATAAAAAGGCAATACTCGGACGAGAACAACCTCTTCTCAAACGGCGTAATAACAAACCAACGTAAAATATATACAACTTTGCACAGAGTGGGACAGTAACGGGAAACACTGGGAAAGAAACAAAATCGAAAAGGCAGTAACTGGAAATACAAATGAACGAACCACAATCAAGACTTTTAACGCACGAGTCATGTTCTTAAAATATGAACCGTTTCGAAAGCATGCCGCTAGAGCGCTGTGTTCGCCAGTCCGCGCATACGCATTGTGATGATTTATCAATCAAACAAGTCGCCGACGCCATAACGACAACAATAGACCGGGTTTACATTAGGCGTTTTGCGGCGAGGTACCGTTGACTCAACGTTATACAATTTTTCGGGACCGTAACGTTTTCGCGATGCGTTGGTTCAAACTTTTGTCTGTGAGTATACTTCAACGGAACGTAAATTTATGGACCGTGGTGAGTGAGGTGTTTTTGGGAGCGGTTGACATTTATAATCACATAACCTATAGAAGTACAAAAAAGTTAGTTATTTAAAAAGAATTGAAAAAAATGGAGGTAAAACAAAAGGAAAACGATAGTTTGAATTGAATTGTGAATATTTTTAAGTAAATAATTCATATTTATATTAATAAACAAATGAAAAAAAAATAACCACAACGAAAAACCAAAGTGACAAGCGAGGTGACAAGCACGTCAAAGTAATCAATGAACAAGACCCGAAACAAGACCAACGCATTTTTGCGAATGAACCAATAAAAAGAAATAAAAACACATTAAAAAAGGATAATGACAGTACCGTTCCCATTGAATCGGTAGTCAACCGGTACCTCGCAGCAAAACGCCTACTGTTCTGTGCGAATTTGAAATACTTCTAATGATTAAAAATCGGCGAGGTATGCGCTCTTATCCCTTTCTGGAGCTGAAATTCATAGTCTAATTTGTGGAATTTAAAAATATGTCAAATAGGATAATCATCTGTATCGTGTTTTATAACAAGATGGGTGATCTAGTGATTGACGAATAAATTGATTCTGGAAATGACTGAGCTATCGAGAAAACTGCCTTAAGAAATCTAGAATAAAAGGCGCGACCTTTTGCTTCAGTGCAATTTCCGGCTACACGTAGCCAACCGAACTCAAGGTTCCAACGTATTGTTGAGCTTGATCATACAGATCTGGTACAAACTGGCTGTCACCTATTCCTGAATTTGAAAATTTAACTTGGAGTTCAGCGCCATAATGAAGACAATAACATTAAAACAACTATGAATTAGTGGCTATCACATCAGGCAGCAGACTTCTATAATACTAGATACAAAAGCTTTCTGCTAAATGTGATGAATACAGACAATTTTTGGTAAGGATAAAACTTATGGGTTGGTGGCGTAACTGTCAACTGACACCTGTCGCCGTTATCGCATTAGCTGTCATCATCATGCTGTGATTAGAAAGGTCGGAAAAGGATCTTTTCGTGCAATCGGACGCGAAGTCAGTATTTCGCGTTCTCAACACAGTCCGCGAAATTCAATTTCGCGGCCGTTACCCATAGCAACGGCTGCGAAACCAAACGTCACTTCCAAATTTGAATATCACTTCCAAATTTGACATTTCTAAAATACTACAAAGACAAGTATTATTTTTTATTGAATACCATTAAATACATAAGTACTTATATTGTTTAGGATGAATATTAACATCAATTGTACAACAGATGTCGAAAGAATAATTATAAATATTCAATATCCGGTGGTGCATATTGCACGGGAAGTAGTTGTTGCTCCTTAGTTGAACGGCCACTGTTTCTGAAAAATATTATTTTTCAAAAATTCATAGAGTGTTGAATATTTATAATTATTCTTTCGACATCTGTTGATACATTCACTCTATTAAATACGACAATATTACAGGAAACTGTAATAAGATTTATTAATTGTACAGTTTGTATTATTACTTATATTTACTCCAGAAGCTCCTGAAGCAAGAACTGTCAAAATATTTTGTATACATATCATTTCCATAGCACCCATTGTTACATAAATTAAACTGCTGTTGATTTTAAAGCAATGATATATTTATTTACAATTATCTAGTTTAATAATTTTAACGATTGCACGAAAAATAGTGTGTATGCCATGGCCGCGAAACTTTTTAACGACCTCAAGATTATCTTGCCTCGGCCGCAAACGGCCTCGGCGATAACTGTTCTTTCGGTACGTTAAAAAGGTATTTCGCGGCCTAAGCATACAAATAACTATTTTTTTCCTTTTTTAGACAACATACTAGTCGATAATTTGACCGGATTTTACAGGAACAGTATTTTATTCTTACTCCAGACAATCCAATATTTTTAAATGGGATCAATATAAAATTGAAATTGACTAATTGAATCAGCAACTTTCCAGATAAATTCTTATCGGGCGGAAATGTTAGTATTAGACTATAAGATTTCCTTGTCAAAGATAATTTAATATAATATACCAAATCTTATGATAATTGACACAGACATTTCATTACCTATTACCGGCATAAGGAATATAAAATATACACCATAGACAAACGATAGAATTTTGATAAGGGGTTGTGTGATGCCTTTTGGTCAATATAATAAGTTAATAATAATATTTAAATAAAAAACACAAATTCCGTTTAAGCTAATTTCATAAGAACTTTGAATCATTACATAAATAGAAGTAGGAAGGTCGCACGTACGATGTCATGTTCAAAGCGTGAAATAAACATCAACAATATTATTTATATTTACTTAGGATGAACTTGACTGGTCGTATAAATATGCAAACTATAGTATTTTAAAGGGACTCTTAATATTATGTGTGAATAAGAATATCACGATTCATAGTAACAAGTAGTATAATGTATAGTAGTAATTTAAGTAATAAATAGAACATGTCCCAGTGCTACAGGTAGTTGTTTTATACCTGTGAGATGACCCTCCGAGGGACCAGCAACACCACCTAGTCAGAGGGCCTTCCACACCTATACCACTAAAGTATGAATGGATAACAACATCCATTACAGTTGATTGATTTGTAAAAATGTCCTTACATTATTTTTTTCAAAGAAACTATTCATTCATAATAATGTCCATAACATATAAATACGATTAAATTCTTAAATGGATTAGGTTATTGGTAAAAATTTCTTTAATATGGGCTAACTATATAGCATATAGCTCATTTCCATTGGCACTCCTCACGACTACCTTTTTAATTTAAATTTTCGAAATATTAGCGTGAAACCAAATCCCATTTTCTATTTTCACTAAACTACTCAATTCTGTCAAATTTTAGTGTCAAAAACGAATGCTCAAGGCCGTTTTCACTCTTGAGTCCCGTTTATAAATGCGGACATAAGAGGCTCATGCCCGATTATACCGTTTAATTTAAGTGTATAAAAATGAAGTAATTTTGAAAAGTCCAGTCTGCATTGCACCGGTCTAGAAGTATTCCTTACACTAGTTAAGAACCACTTAACTTTATTAGAGTTCATATAATCGCCTTCTTGGTGTGCGTCATCGTTTGTGACGTATATCCAGGTTTTGGGTATGTCGATATTTTATTTCTCATTTTAATATATAGCTAACGTTCAATTTGATAAATAAAATCATCAGGATCGCATTCAGCCAAATTCGAAAGGACTATGAAATTAATAATACTTGGGATATACAAACACTGCAAAATAAAACAAATTGTATATTCAATTAACATATTAAAATAATTTTACATTAGTAAATATAGTTTATTTATTTATTTATTTATTTTATTTATTTTCAATACAATATCCAACGGGACACGCCCAATTCCAGGATAAGGTGAACAAACACAAATATGTTCTACATAACAAAATACTACATAAAAAAAAGAAAAAAAGTGTGTGTTCAGCATGCCTATTTCAGCTTTGAAATGAATATACAAAATTACAAACTAACTAACCCCACTATAAGAATTAGATTTAAGTAGTTAAAAATGCACATTTAATTGTGGACAATTGACAGTTTAAAATATCTATTTTTGTTTCGATATTTGAATAATTATAAATTATCTTGTATAGAGGAGACGACTTATATACGTTTGTCCTGTAATTGTTCTGATAAAATAATTGGTTTTGCAAAAGAATTATACAGCGTGTTCAATTAGGTCTGCACCGTATAAGACCCTATTTTATTCTTAAGTTTGATGGAAAAAGTTATTCTTCACTTATAATAATTCTTATTGTTTGTGAATTTTATTGTTTTATTTGTTTAAACGAGGCCACTGTCTCATTGGTGACTGGCGAGTTGCATCCCCAAAAGTAAAATTTCACCTGAACGAAAAAAGGCAACCGTAATCCAAACAGGTCTGCAATTAACCTATCATGGTCAAAGACTGGTCAAATTTTACAGCAATGTTGCCGATATATTATTTGAATCGTAAAAATATTTTTATGAAAATTGGAACATATATCTATATGAGATTTGAAAATTGTCATCATACTTTCTTACGCTATATTTTAATAAAAAAAACATAAGATATTCTTTAACTACCCTACCTTACCCTAACCCAATCGAAAATGGAATTGTGGAATTGTTTAAATTAAATTAATATATTATTCACTATATGGTTATAAAACTGTATTAGTGGCAGTTTCAGAAATAAAACTTATGCTGCAATTCTGTGTACGCAAATAGTAAAATCGTTAAACCTTAAAACCTGTAAGTATATACTAAACTTGTATCCGTTCCGATATTACGAGTCATATAGATCGTTACGATCGCTAAGATGTTTACACAGAATTGCAGCATTAGTATCAATAATAATTACGATATCAGAATAAACATGACAACAATGCCCGCTTTTATTTAATTACCCACCAGTTTCAGACACCATAATAAATTTTTAATGGGATGCAACTCAGTGGTTGGACGGATGCAATTCGGCGGGCAAAAGTTTGGCTTGCTCAAATGGGATGCAACTCATTGGTCCCGGTCTCATTGATGTTTTTACTGACCCCATGTATTTGATGTTCATAACTTTAAACATTAAACATAATAGATAAAAATGAAATATTTAAGCTATCCCAATGAAATACATAGGATCAACTTATTTTATATTAATTTCACTATTTGTTATATAAAAAATACTATCTTGGTGCACTGAAGTTAAAGGTATCAATGGTTTACAAGCTTCTTTTTCTTACTGAAAATACTTGAGAACTTTCAAAATAAGATGCTGCTTTCTCCGTATATCTAGGCATATTTTTGTATTATCTAAATAAATAAAATGCTAACAATAAGATTAATATTCACTTTTCATAAATAACAATTGACTGTAAACAACAAAGTACACACCTGACGAGAACTGTCAGTGATTTTGATATCCTCGCAATAATAGACTTCGAATTCCCGAGATGCTTTACACTCTAAGTAATAATTTCCAAGATATAAAGGAATCTGCATTTTATCGAAGACATTGAGTGACGAAGCAATACTGTTTACGAGCTTGAGAATTGATAGAGATTTGAAATTCCGAAATTATTTTTAAGTGAAATATTATCTAATACGGAAACCCACAACACCAAATTGTCAACTATTATAACAGAAACAACATCGTGTCTCCCATGAATCAGTTGCTATCCATACTGCGGTTTTTAAGTTTCTGCTTGGCATTTACTCAACAATTCTGATTCCTGAAGTTTTCTTTATATTTATTGGTTAACCGTTCGCAATTAACGCGAGCGGAAGCTAACTGTCACTCGATACAAAGCCAAATCTGAATAGTCACTAAAAGGTTACTAAATTTTTTTTATTGTTGCTATACAAGCAATGCGTTAAGTGGCTCTTTACTAAGTAACTCCTAAGCTGCAGCGGTGCAACAAGCGAGATAATCGAGTGATTCTTAACGCTAATCACAACTTACGAGAGGCGGACATTGAATACAGTTGGGTACTGGATATGTGGCAAGTAGAATTGTCATGTTAAGTAAATCTGTAATTTTCTCAATATTTCCATGTATTGTTACAAAATCTTACCTTTCAAAAGCTGCAAAAGCACTTGTTTGATTATTATTTTTTTCACCATATGAAAATACAGTTGGGAATTATTCTGGTACAGTAAGAAAAATACCACGGGACATGTTTTCAATGCTACTCTTCATGCACAATAAATTTCCGGAAAATCTATTATAAACTGTTGGGAAAACCAGATGTTTAGTCGTTTTACTTCAATATAAAAAACAACATCCGCTTGCTGCTTTGCATTTATTGAAACTGAATAAACAGCATGCAGAGAATTGCATCCGAAATGAAACGGAAGTAAGTTGATCGATGAGGAATTAATTTATTCTACGACTTACAAAAAAAAACAGAAGATGAGCTGCAATATTTATAGCTATAACGTGTTTTCCAAAAATTCGCTAATATGTACAGCTTCCCAAAAAAATCACTTTTAATTTTTTCGTATTTTGGGCACTTAATATCAATATTTGCTTGTTAAACGAGACCCACAGTTAGTACCCAGTTAACTTTGGCATATTAACAAGAGTTGACATTACGTTGAATTGTTCAGAAGTTAAGTAGTGATTGTTATTGTTAATCTGTGAAAAAAAAAATACTTTCCACTATCAAAATGACTGATTATCCCTATGAAGAATATGCTGATATGCATTCAATTTATGATGAGGTACGATGTAACGCTTGTGTAGCTGAACGACAGATGACATCCAAATCAATCAACATTTACAGCTCTCCACCAACGCCTAACAGGAACTGACTCAGCAGTACCCGGAAGTATCGAAGCTTGTAGGGACTTGGATGCTGCGGAGGTGTATGAAAATGATAGTCTGGACAAAATAGAACAGTTTGCGATGCTTGGTACTAGAAGAGTCGCGACTGTATCCTGAAATTTTTCATTCCTACATATGTTGATTTTCCTGCTCGAGTACTCTTTGCAAACTGGTTACTGGACAAAAGGAGCCAATATCTCAATCTTTTCTTAAACATTTCATTTTGCAATGAAGCAACGTTAACTCGGAAGCAAATTTTTAATATACATAATGCATCATCATGCTTTAGCCATAAAGGAACAAAGCACCAGCACACATTTAACATAAATGTCTGGGTATGCGTAGTTGGCAATCAACTAGTGGGATCAGGCCCGGTTTATCAATAGCCAATATTATCCATCAGTTAAGTATCCGTCGGATGAAAGTAACTAGCAGATAATGTTCCAGTTTGCTTGGAAGTGGTTTATCAAGTCGTTTTTATTCTCTAGTTTGTTAACTGACAGATAATGAAAGTTAGTAATGCTAACGAATGAATGTAAGCAATCTCATTGGTTGTTACAAGAACAAGGTCATGTCACATCAATTGATATTTTTGTTGGGTTATTGGTGAATGTTTATCCAAAGGTTTATGTATTTTTATTTTTCTTCCTTGAATAGTTTTTGGTTGTTGATAAATATGAATTTTCTGAATGATTATATTCTGGATAGCGACGAGGACGAGGATATTGTGCAAGTTCTTGAGTACGAAAGAAGGCCTTTTACAGTTAGGGAGAGAGTGGACAACTTCGAAAAGTGGGATTACCAGGATTTTCATGCAAGATTAAGGATAACAAAAGAGACTGTTCTGTCAATATTAGAACTGATTGAGGATTCACTTGAGTATAGAACTGATAGGTGGGTGATTTTATTATTTTTTCTTCAAGACTGGTCTTCTGCGACTCTACCAATCTTTCTCTAAAAATAAAAAAAATCGAGTTGGAATATTTTATTTTGATATAGCTATACTACTTTTATCATCCTGAACTGGCATTCGATTTTCTTTTTGCTCTTCAGCACACTGCAATAATTGATATTCAACCTTAGGAAGATTTTCACCGTCAACTTTATCAATAGTAATGTTATCTGCAGTCAGTAGTGAAGTGTGCAGTGGTGTCTGTAGCATTCTGCAGTTGAATGCAGATGCAGCCCAATTAGTTGCAATTTCTTCATTATCTGACACCGTCATCTCATCAGATATAGCAATATTTAACTGTTCTGAAATTATTTAGTAAAATATCAATTCACAGAAGTGTAAGGATGAGATGATAAAACATCATATTAAGCTTATTAGCACAATATATATTATTATACTAGCAAGTAAGAGAGGAGAGTCATATGTAAGAAATTTTTACTTTGTGTATTATCACAGTCGAATGGATTCTGCAAACCATGTAGGGAAATTGCTATTGTTTCCATGAATTCCTTCTCCCCTTCATTTGGTGGTTGAGGAGAAGGAACATATTGTCCTCCTCCAGTTCCTCTGATTTGAGTTTTGTTTGCAGCACATTTTTTCCTTATGTCTTTCTTGATCGATCCATACTTCATTTTGAGTTGCTTGGAGTTACGAGGCTATAAAAAATCAACTATTATTCACTGCATAGAAAACTTAACCTCACCTACGTTGCTACTACTGCAGCTATTGAAGGCTGCTTCAACCTGCATCCAAGCCTCCTCTTTTGATTTTCAGGTTGCCCCATCCGTTTTTCCATTTTCTATTACATTTTTATGTTTATTTTCAATTCTTAGAAGCAAATTTCTCTCCTCTGCTGTGAAATTGCATCCTCTCTTCTTAGTAGTACTAGTACTTTCCATTTTTTACTTTGCTCAAAACCCAAGTAAATTTGACACAACACCACAACGAGATCAAAACAAAACAACTCTACCGAATAAAGTGAGGTTATGTAATAGACCTTAACCTCCAGATATCAACCATCCGCCAGTTGAAACTGACAGATAAATATTTGACATTTTATCTGCCGCATTGTTGATAAACTGACTCTCCCAAAATAACTGGTAGTTAGGCATTAACTGACGGATAAATTGCCATTGATAAACCGAGCCTCGTAGTGTTACTTGCCCGTTTAACGGGATAGGATTAAATCAACTTTTTCCAAAATAGTTCACCTGATTTAATAGACGACGCTGCTGCTCATTCTAGTCGTTTAGTTCGTCAATATCTAGACACTATCTGTGTTACTAATAGAAAAGCTTGTATATAGTTATACCAAATATAAGGAAAGTATAACTCTTTCACAAATAAACTCGGAATATCATCGGTATAACTATTCTTCTTTTATTCCAAAATAATAATTTGGCAACGTCGTAGGCGTTCACACAATTATAATGGATAAAACACCCTAAATTTCAAGAAAAGTTGTCATATTCGTGACGTTCTATGCGATTGACAAACGCATTTACGTCAAAAAAGAAAAACGAATTTGTTTATCTACATTCGTGTCATTTGTATTAGCAGTCACGCGGAGTAGTGGATTATTTTTAAAACTCGTTTTCCGCCTATTTTCCATATTAATTATATCATTCACTTCTTCAACAGCATCTACAGCTCTCAAAAACATTTTTCTCACGTGTTGAACAATCCGTATTAGAAAAAATTGTCAATTTCTTTTAGATTATAACACAGTTAAACAAGGGTAGGGGTCGGTATAACTTTTGGGTCACTACTTATACTGAGTATAAAATATTCTCAAGTTATTCCGAGTTTATTGGTAGTCATTTTTCTTATTCTTGATTTATTCTCAGTATAATATTTTATAACAGGTTTATTTGTAAGACCGTATGTATGGAAGTCGATGGATTGGACGAGGACCAATCAATTATCCTACAACATCGTCCAATTTCAATCCTTGTGATTTTTGCTCTTGGGGCTTCTTAAAATCGTATTAGATTAGGTTTTTTCAATACAAAATCGTATACAGATGTGGAAAGTGATGGATGAAGCATGTAATGAAATCCAGAACTTTTTCCAAAGTTAGGCAATCCTCATAGAAATGATTAGATTTAATTCTTGCAACAAATGGTCGTTATACTGAACAAGTCTCATAAAATATGTTGTTAATAATCTCCACATTTTCACAAAGTAAAACTTCTTGAAAAATCGGATAATAGCAAATTCAAACGGGAACATATTTTTTTTGGAAGTTTTTGAATTTATGTTAAATTTGTCCACATTGAACGCTTATGATGAAAATAAAAAACGCGGATATTTATCATATTTAGTTGGTTTCAAAAAATACATATATAGTATTGGAATGCAATAGTCTTTTAACAACCAGATGTTTATCGGATATTACAGAGTTGTACTCAAACTTGACAAAATATTCAATAGTAACTGTTTGGTGGGTAAGAAAACTATTTTATTTTATAGTAGGTACATCACTTCATAGCACATTTTATATTCGAAGTGATCGACCACGAGTTTTCTTTTATCCACCTAAAAATTGTGACATTTTTCAATAGTATCTACCTAAAGTTACTATTAAATTACTGTAAAATATCTCGTGAATTTTGAGTACAACCGATAAATATTTGGTTGTTGAAGAATTATTGCATTCCAATACTATACTTTTTGAAACAAACTATAGTATTTGAAGATTGCGTCTCGCAGAAGAGTTTCTGGACACCCTGTATTTAGGTTAGTTACAATACTTTGCGGTATAAATTTCAACAGGTTCTTAAACTTAAGGTTATAAATCTAGAATATCCACCTCACAGGATTTGTTTTTTCCAGGGATCCCAATAGGTAGTTAGGAGTCTTCGGAAATAGAAGCATGTTAGTTTTTTCATCATTCCAAGTTTATCAATTGTGATGAATAAGCCATTCCAATGCTTCCCCAATTACCAGTTGGTATCTCGAACTAAAGGTATTACTAATCAATAGTTGCTTAGACTCTGATATAAATAAACACTACACTATTATGTAAATTTCATCGCAATGCTGAAGTCATTTAGTACAGGTTAATTTTTTTGGATTGCACATTAGGCAGAAAGGCAAACTGATAGTAATGGAAATCTGAAAATTTGTTTTGTTCCCAATATTGATCTATCGAATAAAAATACGATTTACCTTAGGTTCAGGTACGGTTATACCGGAAATTGCAGTCAACTTCCTCATTGTGAATAATTTTTTTTTATTTGCTGACTTAATTACAACTTTTTAAAACAGGGTGTCTACCACACCTAAGCCCAAGATAACTTTATTACGTCATGTCGATTACATGTTTTTAGTGTGATGACCCATCAAAAATTGAAATCGATGTGTTTCAGGACTTTATTCAAAAGACATCAGTTTTTTGAATAATCAACTTATTCCAGATTTTTGCATCATACTGTAAGTATAAATAAATCACACCAAACAGTTTTAGTCTTCCGGGAAAATATACCTTCACAACATTTATTTTCAAGTCTAAAGCTAAACCTAGTTACAGGACTTGTATTGTTTGGCAAGTTTATCTGAAGCCGTGAAAGGAATGCAGTCGAAAACATTCGAGATTGCCACGTTTAACTATGAAAAAGCTAAAGTGCTAAGTATGTAGTGATAATAATTAGAAAATGGACTTTTTATTATTAGAGAGATATTGCCAATTGCAATACCGCATACGGTGCGGTATTTATGTAGCGCTATTTTAATAACGGTCTACCTAAAATTTATTTGGAAATAAAAGCTATTGCCATCACTATAATTTAATAACGTAGCGCTGCGTTATGTAGGAAGTGACATAACCTGTCTTTTTCTGTGTATACCTACTTATAATTTACAAAAAATCAAAAACCAAACAACCTTACTATTTGCTTATTTGAAAAAAATAAAAGTAATGAAATATGGATGAAGCTCTCGAAGCGGCGATCTTAGCTGGAGCTAATGAAAATGATATTGAATATGTGATTTTGCACAATATACTTGGAGTGGAGCAAAACCAAAATAGAAGATCGCTAAGGCTCTATTATTGAATTCGATTTGGTAAATATTCAGAAATCCGATGCGAATTGTTCTATTTTGTCAATTGCGCAGGACAATTATGTGCCGTATTTACAATAACACTCAACGGTACGTAACCGGAAATTACGCGAAGCGCTAACGTTATTATCGTTAGAGACGTAAAAAAGTGAATCGCGCATGTGATAAACGTCAAAATACCGCAAACGTAATTACCGCAGACCATTTTTTAACAAGCAATATCTCTCTATTAACAATACGATTAAACGTTAATTCTTTAATGTGCTGGTTGTCTTGGATTTTGTTTATTTACATTATAGTAAATGTACTATGACAGTTCGGCCTCATTGAGGAGTTTTTAAGAAAATCGCGAAAAAAGCTAAGGATCATTCTGCAAAAACTGTCTCAAAAAGTGGGGGGGGGTAAATTACATGCGGCAGTGTGTACACTCTTCAAATTCCAATACTCACCAGTTTAGGACCCCACCACCAACGCCCACCCCAATCTTTAACACTCCAAATTCCAATTTCCAGTTTAAATTGAAAAAACTTTTGCACACTATTTCGGGGTATGTCACAAGGACCTTTACATCTGAATGAAGAGTCTTGGCCCACCCCCAAATGTTTAGGACCCCAAATATAGGCCCACCTGGCATGCGTTAGTACACTATTTTGGGGTATGTCACAAGGACCTTTTCGACATCTGAATGGAGAGTCTTGACCACCCCCAAATGTTAAGGACTCCAAATTCAACCACCCACCCACTCCCCAAATTCCAATACTTGGCTCACCCAAATATAGACCCACCCCAAATATAGGCCCACCTGTTTGGGACCCCAAAATCAACCACCCACCCACTCTCCAAATTTCAATTTCAACACTTTTTGAGACAGTTTTTGCAGAATTAACCTTAGCTTTTTTCGCGATTTTCTTATGGAGATTCCCATGTTAAAAACTCCGCAATGAGGCCGAACTGTCATAGTACATTTATTCATTATTTTTTCAATTCATAAATATTAAAATATGAACACTTTTCCAAATTTCTAATGGGCTTTTTCAAGCTCTGGCAGCGTTGTGCGAAAACCATAATTTTCGCACCCTCCGAACTAACTCAATTGGTAAAATTTATCGAAAGGCCTTCGTTACTTAGCGACCCGCTGACCTCCTATTGGCAAGCGCGTGCGTGTGTTCTTCCCTCTCACGTTGGTATTGTCAGTGTCAGATTTTGAACTATTTCGTATCCATATTGAATTCAAGTACGATTCTTGACATTATTTGTTTTTAACAAATACCGTGTTTTGAAAATTACCAAAGCAAAAATCAGTTTCTATATATAATAATTGTATAATAATTAATATTATTTTCAATACTTTTATAAAATAGGTACCGTACGCCATTGGTACGGTTATGACAGATATCAGCCATGTTTCCTCGCCCCTTACCGATGCTTCAGATAAACTATACTGTCGGAAAACCCGACGTGCCGGCACTGTCTAGAAATTGATGAAACGCCAGAGCCTATATTACGTGACTGTCCTGCTGCGACTCGGAAACAAGTTTTCAATGTTTGACAGGGCTTCGCTCTCGCATTGAGTCCTGAAGGATAATCCACCAAACAAACTAATCAGCTCCGTTAAGAAGCTGAATGTGTTTGGTGTCTCAATATATCCTTGCGATCCGCACAAAACATCCTTTAACCCCAATGATTTGAATTGAGGGAAGCAATAGTAAATATGCACACGAGGCAAGTCATAATTTCACTGTTAATAAATAATTGTTCCCTAGGGTGGTGCCATGAATATTTTGTGCACATTCTCTTTTGGGTGATGAAAATTTTATAACCACTCAAGAAATTTCTCCAAATCAAAGCATCAAATCGTAACGGAATAAGCAGGCTTGTAGTCCCTCCAGCAAAAGATGTTTAATGTTGAAACATGAAGTTTACAGTATAATAACAAATTTTACATGGTTAGATAAGCATTATATACTTAAGAACATTGTTAAAACTGTTTTTGTAAACATATTGAAATAAGTGGATTACGAGGGTTATCTTTTGAGTGTTGCTTATAACAGCATAGTTGGCGCCTTTCAAAAAAGATCAAATGTCGAAATTACCTGTCATGTACAGTTAACTCGACGCCATAGTTTCAGACCACTTTGTTTAAAGCTGTACCCAAACTGAGTTTTTAAGGTTTATGAGTCAGTTTAAATATGGAAGGAGCCGAACAATTTCTGCGCAATAACTTTCCACAATTTTACAAGACATTTGTCTTAAGAACAATGCCTTGTTTCTGTTTACGGCAATGGAGCACCACATCAGTAGACAATTTCTTGTCGGAATAAAAAATTAAAAGGTGAATGGAACAATCTTAGCGACGATCTAAAAATAGGTCCATCAACAACGTCAGTAACCCAGAAAAACGTCGATGCCAAGAAGATCGACATGTCACACATTGAGAAATTGTAGCGTCATTGGGCATTTGAAAAACCACGATTCAAAAGATTTCACATGAAAAATATGTGGCTAATTTTTCCACTGATTTTTCATGAGGATACAGCGGTTATTGAGGGAAGAACAGAAAGCAATTAGAGTTAATTGGTTTGAAAAAAATCTAAACCGGATCAACGCAGGAAACTCAAGAAACATAAATATACAGTATTGTCAGTGGATTTTCTCTATGTACCGAAAATAAATGTCAGTAGCTTGTTTGGGTGTTTAAGAATAGCCAAAACTTGCGAAAATTATCCGTTTCCGAAGGGTTTCCGAAAAGGTGGTGGCGTCATTTGTCTCAAAAGCGGGTCAAGAAGCAACAATTCTTTTGTTAGATCAAAAAACGGTCACTACTGATTGGTATATATCGATTTGTTTGCCGGAAGTAATTGCTGAGTTTAGGAAACTAACCCCCAACGAAAAATAATCCTCCACATAGACAATGCAAGTTTCCACACAGCTCGGAAAACAATTGAGTTTTCGAAGCAAGAAGACATCGAATTGCCGTACTATCCTCCATACAGTCCCGACCTAAGTCCCAGAATTGAGAATGAACTGCGCGGTTAGAGGTTTAAATCCTCAGAAGATGCAGTCAACGCTTCGAGCGTTGGTTCCAAAATGCCAGTCACGTAGCTATTGCTTTTACATGGGGAGGGTTTTGGTTATTTTATCTGATAGGTTTAGAAGGGGAAAGCTTTATTGAAGGCAAAGAAAAATCGAGTGCCACGCCCTAAAGCAATCTTTCAAGTTCAAGAAATAATGTAAAGTTTTTTTTTTAATTCTTTGTTTGACTTACTACATCTAAAAGTATTTTCAAACATCGTTTTTTGTTTTGTCCCCTTCTGCTGAAATGGTTAAAACCGTGTATATTTATTTTGGAGCACCTATTTTAAAAAAAAACATATGATTGAAACTTCAAGCATTTATTAATACAGAAAATTGATCTTACAAAAGTAAATTTGACCTAGCTCTTCCTTCTTTCAGCTAAGTTATCCACAATTATTGAGGAATCTATTTATATTGCCACTTCTCGATGAATACTCATAAGCGCTAATCCTGTAAGCCGTTTGTCTCCCATTCTGTTTCTTAAATACATTTTCAACCGTTTAAGTGTGGAAAAACTACGTTCAGGCGTGGCAGTTAAAACTGGAAGTGTTGCCAAGATTTGAAGAAGCTTCTTAATCGTTGGAAAAAAAGTTCATCACATCGATCCATGGCTTCTAAAGCAGTAGAGGTTTTTTTTTGATTGCACCAGTGGTTGTGCCAAAGCTCATACTCGCTTACCACAACATTCTTTTCAGCTTCACTAAGAAATATTTCCCCTATTTTTGCAATACATCTCTTTGCTTTGTCAGTGTTTTGGGTCCAGTCAGGTGAAATCAACTGAATTCCTGAAATTGTTTCTTCGTGGGGCTTAAAATGAGCTTCAATTTCGTTGACTACATGTTTGATAAAAGGGTAAAATATGTTTCGCCGATAGTAAACTTCAGCTGTGTCCCCTGGTACATTACTGCGGTTGATTTGTCTTTTAGTAACTCTTGGAACACTTATATCAACTGAACTTAACTTTTTTGCTTCCTCAAAAAGATTTGAGAAATCTCGTTCATTACGTAGGTTTTCAAGGTGGTTTTTATTGTTTTTACATGACTGCAGGTGTAATTTATATCTACAATGACCTTTTGCAGGCTTCGGCTTGAGTTCAAAGTATACGAAAAAGTTTTCCTTAAACCTATCATTGAAACGATTAATTGACTACATTCCATCGTGACTTGCAACTGGTAAGCTTGGGCTGCCACTTCCCTTCCAGACTGTTGAAGAGCCGATTCTCTAAGCAATGTTGCCAGACTGTCGGTATTCATCTGAGAATTGTTTCGCACTTGGCAGGCGCAACTACTATAAGTACTTAGAAATTCAGTTTATCAAAGCCTCAGACCCAATAATGATGAAAAATATATTATTATTATTTGTATTTCGTGAACCTCCCCCCCCTTATATACGTCCCTGCAAAATGCAATTCTTGTTATGGAGAATACTCTGAAAAACAATAGTGTTCCGAAGTTATCTACTGTGGTTTTTTCTAGCTGTATATCCAAAATATAAAATACAAACCTCGTATCACACATATTTTGAGTTACATACACAAACAACCACAGATGTAAGTATTCAAATTGCCAGGGGCATTTTGATATAGTTTAAATATCAACTGAAACAACTGCCAAGTTTCCCTTTAAGGTGATTTCCTCTCAACCCTTCAAAGCAAATAGAAAGGAAATTATAAGGATCTCTACACATGTTTTTTGTGCTTGTTCCGTTCAAAATTGATGGGTTTTTTTCCTCTGCTGTATTTGCGTTCCTCATTTTTCCTTATTAATTTTTTGTTCTTCTCGAATCCATCCTCTTCCATACTTTTTTTAATTCACTATACTGTTTTCATGGTGCTCCCCTTGTTTTTTCTGCCCACATATTACATACTTCACTCCAATTTTTTCTCTCCTCACATCTCACACCCTTCCTTTCCCTTCACCTCTTGCTCTTATTTTCAGTCAAAAATGTAATTTTTCAATTAAAACTTACACTATAACTGTGTCATTGAGTAATTAGGTCTAGAATGGTGGAAAACTGTAAAGAATCCTTTAAGAGATTGGCGAGAGATATTACAGAGTCGTTAATATAGGAACCGGCACATAAGGGGATTGTAGTAATGAAATGGCGAACCGATAAGCTGAATACACAATGTTACCTCCATACCAAGAGTGTACTGAACAAGGTACACAAGGAACTCTCAACCAGGCTGTTGAAACTGGATAAGAGACATTTGAAGACAGCTATCGACCTGGTCACTGGACACTGCACCCTGAGGAATCATCTGCACAAAATGGGTAAAGTTACTGAACCTATGTGCATAGAATAGGAACACCTACTCACATACTTTGCTTCTGTGAGAACTCACAAGGACTTTAAAGAAGTTACAAAGACTTTAAAGTTTCCTTTCTATTTTTTTAGTTTTGCTTCAAATGCATTAGGGATAATCTCGCAGAACCGTTTCCTTCCTACAAAGGATAGATCGGTGCCTTGCTGAATACCTTATCAGCCATTCAATTTCCTAGTTAACCAGCATGTTATGGTATCTACAACAGGGCGACTTGGTTGTTTTCTTTCAGTTTCCATTGAGTTTGCCTAAGCAGTTTCAAACAAAATAAGTGCTTCTGACATAATTTCATAATAACATCACGATCATTCTTAGTTCACGCATTTAATGTTCAATGCCTATTTCCCCTTAATTTTAGTAAATAAATCTATGAAAAAATAGCTACAATTTCATTTTATTTTTCTACTTAAATTATCAGATTCATATTGCAATAATCGGCTCTATATTATGTACGTCAGCCGGACCAATATTCGACTTAATTAATTCACGAAGTTTCCCTGGTGAAGGCCATTATATTCATGGGTTCACTAATCCACATCAATATTAGCATTCTCTTCAATAAAGTGAGAATCTCCTTTGTCACGCTCTAATTAAATTCAATTTCAACCAAAATTACCTTGCTTTATCTTTGGCGTACCACAATCACCATTATGGTGAAAAAAATTGAAAAATTTATTTGATTGCTGGGCATAACTGATGTGGTTATTTGGAGGGTAAAAATAAAGTGTTGTAAACTTCTCTACGAATGGTAACAGGTGACGTGATAGTGATAGATGACGTCACAGTGTCACTCTGGCCAATAATTTTAAATAGGACCTTATGGTAAGTGATATCTCGTTTGAAAGGCATTGACATTGGCTACATATCCATATTAATTTTGTTTGGGTTTGAACTAACTTTGACGGATAAATTAAATAAATACCAAAATTATTGAAATTATTTTTTTAAATTTAATTAATCAAATATCAACAATGGATTCTTATAGCAAGTGTTCGAAATCTGCTCCGTCTACTTCCTGACAGTAATACATCCTATTAGTAAATTCTTGTCGTACTCGTTCGAATGTGTCAGCTGAAATTGCATGGCATTCTTCAATAATTCTTTCTTTCAAAATGCCAATGCTATCTGGTGCCGTAGTATAAACCTTGGATTTCAAGTACCCCCATAGAAAAAAATCTAATGGTGTCAGATCTGGTGACCGAGGTGGCCATTCTATAGGACCTAGCCAGTCGATCCATCTACCTCGATATTCTTCATCCAGGTAACGTCTTACTGCACCATAATAATGTGCAGGAGCACCATCTTGTTGAAATGTTATTTCCAGATGACCGAATTCATCTGGATTATCATCCAGAATTTCAAGAATTAACGGCTCAATTGCATTTTGTAACATCTCCAGATACACCGCTTAAATTTTTCCGTTGTGTCAGATAGGGACCAAAAAATTATTTTTATACTAGTTAATCTTGAAACGTCGAAATAAAAAATAAAAAACATTATCGTGGTTTGATTCCCAGAAAAATAAGAAAAAAGATTAAATTTGAGTTTAGGAAAACAGGACCAACTATGTGGTTTTCCAAAATACCTACCCAAACATTGACTTTTTCTGGAAATTGGGTATGTTGTTCACGAAAGGTGTGAGGATTTGTGTCACTCCAATACCTTACATTTTGTGTATTCACATTTTCATTGAGGCAAAATGTACTTTCGTCACTAAAACAAATTGTTTTTGTGTAATGTGGGTTTTGACTAATTTTATTTGTCATACATTCACAGAATTCGAGTCTTCTGTCGGGGTCGTCATCCGAAAGGTGGTGCACCATTTTCAACTTGTATGGATGAAACTTATTTTCAACCAACACTCTCTGTACTGTTCTTTTACTTACTTCACAGATACACGCAACTTTAGTTGAAGAGGAAGTAGTGTTTACCACCATTTCAGGAACTATATCAATTTTTTTATCATCACTAAATGTTGGTCGACCAGATCGTTTTGCATCTCTAACACTACCTGTTGCTTCAAAGTTGTGAAGAAGATCCCTCAAATAAGTTCTCGAGATAGGTCGATCTGGGTATTTCTCATTAAATAAACGTTCCGGTTCATGGAGATTCTTTCCATATTCACCAATTATTAAGATAGCTGCTAC
This sequence comes from Lochmaea capreae, assembly GCA_949126875.1. Taxonomy (NCBI): domain Eukaryota; kingdom Metazoa; phylum Arthropoda; class Insecta; order Coleoptera; family Chrysomelidae; genus Lochmaea; species Lochmaea capreae. The sequence continues at coordinate 11,209,849 of OX421401.1, forward strand.
TTTGTCGGCTTGAGTACGTACCATTTTGCTTATGTTAACTCTTAAACGTCTCGTTAAACAGTAATAAAATTAAATATTTAAGCTATTTAGAAAAACTTTGCAAAGCAACAAATACTATTAAATTAAAAACGTCAATTTTTTTGACAACTAACCAGAGGCGGACTGAAAAATCTTCAATATTTAAATGTGAAATAATAATTTTGGTATTTATTTGATTTATCCGTCAAAATAAGTTTAAACCTAAACAAAATCAATATGTGAAAATGGAAAGAGAATTATTTAAATGCTAAATCAGAACTGATACTAATTATCTCCCCTTCGAAATTAAAACTGTAGTAAAAGTTAAAAACTGTATCACATTTGAAGATATATGGGATATATTGGAGAAAATTCACCAAAGCAAAGGTCCGGCGCGTAAAAGGAACTTATTAAAAAATTTGATTCCACATAAGTTGCGAGAAGGCGAGAATATAAGAATACATTCAGCGAGGCGAGGCGAGGCTCGTAACAAAAATTCAGATCGGAAAACAAAAGAGTGCATTTGTGAGCAGTAACTTTTCAAGAAATTACAACAAAAATCGCGATTAAACGAAAAACAAATATTCTAATCAGCAAAATAGAATAAAATGCAGCGAATGTTTTAAATATGCACATTTAGCAAAATGTCGATCTAAGTTTGCAAGAGACGATAATAGCTCTAACGCAGCATCTACTTTCAAAACAGAAATATGTTATTCATCAAATTTTCGGAATCAAGATAAAAAAGAATGGAGTTTAGATAGTGGTTCTACTTTTCATTCATGTTTAAATAAAAAAAAAATTAAGAAATATATACTAATAATAAAGAAAAGTGTCTTGCAGATTGCATCCAAAGATCAAACTACCAATGTTGAAGGCATTGGAACAATTCAATTGAAAATTTCTGATGAAGACAATCTGACAATCAAATACGTCAACGGACTTCCTAAAATCGTTGCATTTCGCCAATAACTCTTCGTCTACATCCTTTGTCGAATGGTCTCTTTTTTACACAAACCTTTGCTCACTTATGGCTAAATATAGCGAATTCATATGCTCAATCCAATTACTAAAACCTGATATAATCCTTATAGGTGAAACTTGGTTAAAACCTTCAATTCCCGACTCTCTTATTAACATCTCTGGTTATACTATTTACAGATCTGATAGGAAAAACCGCGCAGGCGGAGGTGTTTGCATATATTTATCACAAAATATAACACGCAATTTTTCAGTAACTAGTCGAACTATTATAGCAGCGCCGCATATTGACATTCTTCTTGTAAAAATTTCCAAACGCTCTACCTCATTTCATTTTATTTGCGTTTACCGTCCAGGCGACACACAGCTTGTCGATGATATTATCTTATTGGAAAATCTCGAAGAACTTTCTATTCTGAAAAACGTCATAATTATTGGAGATTTTAATTTTCCAGATATTGTTTGGCCAGTAGTAAATGTTCCTGAAGGTATAAACTCGAGAAACGCTTTTATGAATTTTGTTCTAAACAGCAATTTAACGCAACTTATACACGAACCCACCCGCTTTCGAATCAATAACGTTCCATCGACTCTTGATCTCGTATTTACAAATGATGACCAGTTAATATCATCTCTGGAAGTATGTTCTCCGGTAGGAAAATCCGATCATGCTGTCCTAACTGCAAAAATTCAACTAAACATACCCCTTCCCGGAAATGAACTTAACTATTCAATGTTTAAGTCAACAGATTATGCCAAAGTCAATCATTCTCTGTCTCAAATCGAGTGGGATGAAGTATTATGTGACTTAAATAATTGTACATCAATATGGAACAAATTTCACTCTATCACAACTCAATGTCTCGAGGAGAATACTACCGAACGAAAAGCATACCATAACAAACTAAAACCGTGGATTAACTGGGAACTTCTACAAATGCTGAAACACAAGCGGAACTTGTGGAAGAAATATAAACAATCTTTTAATGTCTCTGACTTCCTAACACATAGAAGATTCTCTAACCGATTGAAACAGCAACTATCTGGCTCTAAACAAAGCTATGAAAAAAACATTGTCAACAGTGGTAGCAGCAAAAAGTTTTATAAATACATTCGCACATCGCTTTCCTCAAAAGTTGCCATCCCATCTTTACAACAAGAAGATGGAAGCCTATGCTCTGATTACGAAGCAGCTGAAATTCTTGCTTTGTCTTTCGCTAATGTTTTTACAAATGAACCACCTGATAATGCACTACCAGCCTTGTTAGGACCTCGTATCGAATCATCACTTCACAATATCACCTTTTCTCAGAACCAAATTCTACATCGCCTGTTACATCTTAAAACCGATTCCTCCCCAGGTCTTGATGGATTGCCGGCATTATTCCTTAAAAAATGTGCTCACACACTATCATATCCGCTGTCCAAAATCATGAATACCTCATTTTCGGAAGGATGTATACCGCCAACCTGGAAATTAATTAATTCAAAATTTTGAAATTCAACTTCAGCGACCTTCAAGCAATTTTCTCCCTTCATTCAGACGACCGTCTCCGTGGGCACTCCTTAAAGTTGAAGAAAGAGCCTTTTAGAACTCGTTATAGACAAAACTTTATGAGTAATAGAATTTTCGATATTTGGAATAGTCTTCCTCAGCAAATAATTGATTCAGATAATGTTAATAGTTTCAAAAATCAAATAGACTCCTACATTTTCAATCTGTAGTTTTTTAGGCTTAGTGTCGGTTATCATTTAATTTATACACTGTAAATTATTATGGGCAAAATAGGACTTGATCCTCTGCCCTTATCATGTAATAATAATAATAATAATAATAATAATAATAATAATAATAATACTGTTAATTTAACAAATACCTACTCAATATGTACCAAATTTAACGACAAATCTAATGTCAGTGGGTGAGATAACTGACAAATAATATGACTTTTCATCTAAGAAAAATGAAGCATTAATAGTTATTGATAAAAATGGACATACAATTTCTAATGCTCATAGACCAGGTAACCTGTACTACATTAAAGAAGGAGAGGATGAATTAAATGAAGCATGTTATTTTTCTGAAAATAATAATATTAATGATTTGGCACAGAAAACTTGGACATTTAAATGAAACAAACTTTGAAAGATTAATCCATTCATGGTTTAGATTTTAATATGAAAGAAAAACTGGAAAGTTGTTAAATATGCATACAAGGAAAGATGACCAAACAAGCTTTTCATGTTAGAGAAGTTCCAGAAACTATGAAACCTTTAGAAATTGTTCATTCAGATGTTTGGGGACCGTTTCAGTCACCTGTCGATTCAAAATATTTCACCATTTACTAATGAATTTCAAGGTATTGTACAATCAATTTTTGAAAAAATAAAAATGAAGTACTTGAATGTTTAAAAAATTACAGAAATTAAGTGGAAAACGAATACAACACAAAAATTAAACACCTACAGAGTGACAATGAAAAATCTGAATATTGCAGCACTGAATTTGATAAGTACTTCTCAAAGAATTATGGAATTAAAAGAAGACTTTCGTCATACACTCCAGAACAAAACGGGTTGGCTGAAAGGAAAAATCGGTCATTTCTTGGCAAAGCAAGATGTTTGCTTATTGAAGCTAAATTACCTGGAAAATTTTGGGCCGTGAATACAGCAAATTATTTGTTAAACAGATGTCCATCAAGTTCTATAAATGAAAAAACTCCATTTGAATTATGGGTAGGGCGACTATCTTGAGCAAAACATCTACAAAATTTTGCTTCGAAAGCATATGTTCCAAATAAAAAGCCAAATAGAGGAAAATTTTTCCTCAAGCGCCGAGAAAGCATTTTTTATGAGCTATTCAGAGATTTCAAAAGGTTTTAGAATATGGATACCACAAATTAACAAAGTAGTAGTTTCAAGGGATGTAAAATTCGTAACAAAACGACAAACGATTTTGAAGAGATTGATTATGAATATTTAAATTATGAAAGTTTCCCAGAAAAGAAAGAAGAAACAACCACAAATAAAGTATTAATGAAAATAACCAGAAAAATATATATTTCACCACAAAATAAAGAACAGAATCTACCAAATGGACAGCAAAATTTTATAAATGTGGAAGAAAACGGAGAAAATGAGCTAGAAAATAGAGAAGATTCTGTAGAACAAATCCAAATTCAAGAAAAAAACAGTTTTGAACAGACAAAATTTTGAAAATGAAGCAGTTATAATACAAGGCTAACAATTAAAAAAAATGCCAAGATGGAGCGAAATGTATTGTATGTCTTATTTTGGTGCAGAAATAGAAAATATTGAAATTGAAAGAAAAATTTAATGCCAATGGAACATTAAATAAAAAAAGGCTCGTTTAGTTGTTAGGGGTTTCAACCATAGACCAGGCAATTATTTTTTTGATACTTTTGCACCAATAGCAACATTAAGCTCAATCAGGTTATTATCAGGAGTTGCTGCTGAAGAAAATCTTGAACTCCAACAACTAGATGTCACCACAGCTTTCTCAAATGGAGAATTAGACGAAGATATTTGTATGGAATTACCGAATAACCCTTGAAAAATATCTACAAGAAATAGTCTCAGGAGAAAGTTCAAATGAAAACAATAAAATATTTATAAAATCTGTATATATGTTAGAAGACTTGAAGAGTGTGATAAAAATAACACTCAATTTCCACAGAAAGCACTGTACGGTTTGAAGCAGGTTGATCCACGCATCTACTTATCCTTTGAAGGGAGAGAAAAAACCATTATTGCCGTTTACGTAGATGATCTGATCATAGCAACGTCCAATAAAAAACAAAAGATTAAAGTAAAAATAGAATCAGAGAAATATTTTGAAATGAGAGATCTAGGAAATTTAAATTACTATTTACGAATAAAATTTCAACATGGAAATTTCATTTGTCAACCAAAGCGAAAATATACAAAAATTACTTGGAAAATATGTAATGAAAAATTGTAAGTATTTCTAACCACAAGGAAGTAGCTCCTGAACTAACAAAACAGGAACAAAATGAACAAATTGATGTATTTGGCCGTAGCAACACGTCCTGATATATCCTACGCATTTATCCATTCAAATCAATCTAATACTTGCTCCTGATATATCCTACGCATTTATCCATTCAAATCAATCTAATACTTGCCATGGTAAAGCACATTAGACTGCTGCAAAGAGAATACTGAGGTATTTGCAAGTCACACAAGAAAAATTAAGAAGAGATTGTTGGTTATGCTAATACAGATTGGTGCTCTTGTGCTGTCGATAGAAGGTTATACCGGATATTGTTTTTCTTTTGCAAGAGCGCTAATAAGCTGGAAATCAAGGAAACAAAGAACTGTTGCCTTCTCTACTGCGGAAGCGAAATCCATGTCAATAACCAAAGCTTTCAAAGAAGCTGTTCATCTAAAACGTTTAATAAATGACATGGGAATTGAGCAAGAGCAAATACTGATTTCAAATAATAATCAAGCAGCACAGAAACTTATTACGAATCGAGTTATTAGTTAAAAATCCAACCACATTGAAATAAAAGAAAATTTTATAAGAGATAAGTAGTTCGTGAGGAGGAGTGTTTAGAAAATTACACTCACCACTTTACTAGTTTTAACACTGCATACCTATTAGCGCTATAAGGGGTCATTTTGACCCCATCTTTTTTCCTCATATAAATATTGCAGAATCGGCAAAAACTAAAAGAATTAGACTTATTTTGCTTCTTTATTCAAATAAAAAGCTGCTTACTACATACTCATAAACTAGTTGGCGCATTTGGCACAAGTTACAATTTTAACAATTTTAACGACTGTAGGCTGATATAGGCGCGCCCTACACAGAAAAAAAAAGGTATTGAATCAAACAAAATAAACTTCAGTCAAACAAATTTGTTGTTTCAACATGGCGAAATAAAACTATTATTTGAAAGAAAACGCTAGTTTATTTGGATTCCAACACCAATATTTGTTTGATACAAGAAAACATTTGATGAAGTCATTTGTTATATTTCTTCCATTCAATTCTTCGGGTTCATTTGATGCAAGAATAATTTATTTTCATCAAAGAATGTATTCCACTATGGAAGCAAATAAACAATTTTGTATATTCAAGAATACTCAATTCTCAAATGAAACAAATATTTACTTGAATTTTAGAATACTCATTGTTTGGTTGAATACCAGACTGTTAAAATAAAAAAATAGTTATTAATTTTGTTTAAATAATCATTTAATTTCAGAATTCGTAGTATTGAATCAAGAATATTGCTATTTGAAACAATTGTATAATTAGGAATTGATTGAAAATGATACTGGAATGAAGGGTATGAGTTACTCAAGTGAAACAAATATTTATTTAATTCATGTTCATGTATGTTTTTGTGATATTATTTTAGGATATGAAATGGAGAATAGTCATTTGAACCAAAGAAATAATAAGGTAAATTAAGAATTGATAGAATTCGTTTAAAAATATAAAATACTTGCCTGAAGAATGTGAACCACATCAATGTAAATAATATTGAGTAAAAATAACCCTAGGGGTTGTTCCTATTCATTATTCCCGTTAAAAACCCTGTTTCCTACGTATTTCCAATGGACAGGAGTTGAATAAAAAAATAATTTTTCAACACTTATTATATTTTATAAAACGACAAACGAAAACCATTTTTGCAATTACAATACGTTTAGATAATATCCAAATCTGCTATTAAGTCGATAGTTTCCAATTAATGAAGAGTAATAGTCTGTTCCTCCTCTTCTATTTTTCTTTTTTTGCTAGGTGTTCCATCGTCATTTGACTGAATTATTATTGTTTCATCCTCTGTGATCTGAAAATGTATCGAGTTTTACACATTTCAGTTATTTCATACCACATGATTTCAGAGCTCATCTAAACCCTTCATCAATTTAAGCAGATTGCCCAACACAAATGAAATAACTACCCGATATAAGACGATAAATAGATTATTGAAATTCTTAATCAGAATAAATGAAATATTAAATCGAAACAAATGAAATACTAAATCGAAACAAATGAAATACTAAATCGAAACAAAGAAAATACTGAATCGAATGAAGTTTAATACGTACTCTGGAATAGACAAACTACAGGTTGTACGTTAAGTAACAGATCAGACGAATAACTAGAAAAATATGCATTTTCAGTATACAACACGTTTAAATGGGAAAGTAAATATGAAGCCTTCATTTAATGAAGTACATCTAGAAGAGGAGAACAACTTTTTCCAAGGCTTTACTGAAATTCCGTACTATTCGATTACAAAAAAGGGGGCCCTACGGGACCCGAGAAGAATTTTTTTTAAACATATTCACACATAAACTTTTCCGTTCAGTTCGAATCAGCTGTCAAAAATAGGATGTTCCATTCTAAAAAATTGTTGTGGTCCCCTGCAAGGACCTAAACATAACCCTTGGCCAAATGTGTATGTCCCATCTAGTGGAGAAAATAATTCTGAACAACTTTCTCACTACATGTGTTTCACTAAAAATGCATATTTTTCGAGTAGTTCGCTATTCAAGGTACACCCTGTATAATATAAAAATAATCTCCTGATATTAGGTATAATTATGTATTTAATGTGTTATTAATGAAAGCATCTTAAAACATTACAACTTTGGACAATAAATTGACAATCAACTTACACTTTCAAAGTCCTGTAAATTATGTTCTATAAGGAATTCTCTCACTTCTTCCATTTGCACACAGTGAGTATCACAGACATAGTTTAACAACGACAGACGAAGCACTACTGGTGGATAGGATACTCGACTTGACGTCGGTTGGTAAACTTTTGCGTTCATAGAAAAATTTCATTGGTTCGAATAATTTTTCAGACCGAAATTGAAAAAGAATATATTATTTGAGTGAAATAAGCCCATTTATTTCATTCCAAACAATGATTTTTGAGTGAAATGAATATTACCTAAACCATGTATTTTGAAATCAAATAAATCGAAATACTACATTCAATCAAATCATTGCATGGCTTTGAATAATTTTCGAAACCTAAATTGAAATAAACCTATTATAATAATTATATAATAAACCAATTTATTCCATTCCAAACAATAATGTTTAACTGAAAAGAATATTACTAAAACCAAGTATTTGTCTCTCAAATAAATCGAAATGCTATATTCAAACATTCCTTTTTTTCTGTGATACTTCGCATGAACAAATCACGCATTCGACCACTGGGTGGAGGGAGTGATTTGAATATTGACCACCACAAAAAACTTTTATTTGTTCAGATACACATAGGTATTACGTATTTATGTATGATATCAATTGAGACAAGCATTGCAATATTTTTCCTATATTCTAAAGACAAGGATCAATATGACCCCATGCGGCGCTAATAGGTAAAAGCCGTAATAACATACCAATGATATGCAAAACAAGATTGAGCTAACTTGTACGTGTTTATTACATAAAAAGATTAAAAGTCAAGAATTCTTAACCTCATTGTGCCCTTGGTTTAGAAGATCCAGAACAATTAATTTCTAAAAGTGTCAAAACGACCCCTTCGGCGCTTCTAGTGTTAAATATTTTTATTTTATATAGGGTGCTAAAAATAGTTTTTTCGCAGTTTTGTCAGATTTAAATGTATTGTCTTTAATAAAAAGTTACATGTTAAAAATACCATATAATTTATTATATTGAAGTGGTACAAATACTACAATTAATAAAAAATACATTGGCTTCTCCGGAAATTGTTTGTCTCCTCCAATCCAGTGCCTCACAGTAGAGTATGGGTTATGGCATCGGTCGCCAAAAAGTCTACAACTGAGATCCCCAGAATATAGCCCTATTTCATGCAGGTGATATTTTATCGGGACATGGCCGGTTGGATAATCTGTTACGATACTTAGATAACTCCTATTGATATTCAGTAGTTCTTCGGCCCTTTGAACACGTATGTCACATATTAAGGGATTACTGTGTACCTGTTTTCGAGTGTTCCTCCACTGTAGTCTATGTTGGCTTTTTGTATTTGTTTTCGCACTACTCCCTTTGTGGTCCCAAGAACTTTTTATGTCGTTGCTGAACCTCTTCTTGCGAGTTCGTCAGCTTGTTCATTTCCAGAAATAATGTTATGTTCCGGCACCCACACTTATTTTACTTTAATGTGGTCTGGCAGTTCATTTAGCTCTTTCTGGCATTCCTTTACCAATATGGATGTTACATTGCGGCTATTTAAACCTGCAATTATCCTCCTATGAATGTCATCCCCGTGTTTGTTAATTCTGACACATTGTAGGATAGCATAAATCTCTGCCTGAAATAGAGAGGTGTGCTTCCCTGTATTTTTCCCATTCATGTTTTATCTATCCAGGCTACCGCTCCATAGGCAATGATAGGTCTAACTATCATGTTGCAGATTTCGCGTAATGTCATAGGTTCACATCCTTAGTTATATCCTGCTAGACTTTTGCACACCATTAGATGAGTTAACAGTTTTTGTGAATCAATTTTCAAATAGCAGCCCGATCACTAAGAAGCAGCAGCTACTTCTCTGGCTATATGCCACGACACTTCCAAGTTAAACGGAGCTGGGATATGTTTAAGTTATAGCCAACCATTCTGGTTTGTAATTATATTTCCTGATAAATGTAACGAGGTATACTTTGGTGGATTTATCAACTTTGAGCCACCACTGCTTAACACACTTGTCTGATAAGTTCTAGTACCTTCTCTATACTACAGTGTTCTCTCGCTTTTCACAATAGTTCTCCCATCCCATTAACATTTCCGACGATTTTCATTGAATATCAAATTATCTTTTAATGACGACAACCTGATTCATTCAACACCGTGATGTGTTTTTCGTACTTCAATATTGCTCTTAATATATTTAAAAATGTCGATTTTCGTCAAACTTATTAAGAAAATAAAGTGAAACACTATGAAAATTAATTTGCCAAAAACATCTTTTTTTCATATAACATGGCCTTATAAAGCAAATTATAATGAACTGTAGCATAATATATTTTCTTCCAATATTTTGGAATCACACAAATTAATTTTCGCGTTAAAGTGTATGAAGATGGAAACAATTAGATCAGGAAACACATTCATCAAGAAGATCGTGCTTGAATCCATTTTACATATAAAAAACAATATGAAGTAGATACACCTCACAAAATAGACTGGCAAGATCCAAGCGGACTGAAGTTTCCTTGAGGTGAGACACAGACTGGTCAAAGACTGGAGAAGGGCCAGGAGCAGGTGTGAATGGTAAGATGAAGAACACAAGATGTCCCTATACTCACTAGGAAAACATACCTTTTATTTATGCTATCCTACAATGTAGGATAAATATATCATTTGATATCCAGGTAGCCCTTGCTGCTTCAGATAGTCACAAAATAATATCCAGACTGGTAGAGGAGTGCCAGCATATTTCTGGAACAATCTGATGGACTCTGATAAGAGGTTTAGCAAAGATATATATAGGTAGAAACTCCATCCATGTGACCACTATGAGAGTGGTCCGAGGACAATTACAAAAATGGATACAAATCCAGCATATACTACATTGGAGAAACAACTACAAAGCAGGTACACAGTAAGGTGATACATGTCTTAAACGTATCAAATAACTACTAGATATCAGCTCCAAACACACAGGACTACTACCATTATCAACCGTTATTTTGTATTCGCGTGGAAAAATTTGACATTCTTAAGTGTTTTGCGGTTGTTTGCGTGCTGTTCGAATTGATCTCTTAAATACAAAAGTAAGCATGAATAAATTAATTACATTCATCAATGGAACCCGTAGATGATATTTTAACCTCTGTATTACGCACAATTGTCTATGCATAAATTGTAACGGGCGCGATGCTGTATATATGGTGCGATTCTTTGCAGCATTGGAGTTCTGTGACATCTCCGTTTTGCGTACTATAGGAAATGCGTCTTTGAACACACGCTCAATGAGTTTGAGCGTGTATACGTAGTAGAAATCGTCATTTTGGCAAGAGTCTATTGTGGTTCACACCTATTCAGATTTCACCAAACAAATTCAGCTTCTTAACAAAGCCGATTAGCTTATTTGGTGAATGATTTTTCAGGTCCAAGGGCAAGAGAGCATCCCTGCCAAACATCAGATACCTGATTCGAGCCGCGGCGGGGCAGGCACAAATTATATGCTCTGCTGTTTCATCATCTGCCAGACAAAGACGGCAGGTCGGATCTTCAAGTTTTAGCATATGATGATTCAGATGACAGTGGCCTGTTAAAAGGCCTGTTAGACAGCGTAGGTCATGCTTGCTATAGTCTAACATTTGTTTGGAGACATTCTTCGAAGGATGTATGAAAGCCAGAAGTCTAATGCTCTTCTTGCCGTCCAGGTATTCAGTGTTTGTTTGGCAAAACTTATTGCGATGCCAATTGTAGGTTCTGGTCCGATAGAAACACGTGCGGCACCCTCCCTTGCAAGAGAGTCTGCCTTCTAGTTTCCTTCCATGCCAGAATGGCCAGGGATCCAGACCAGCAATACTTTATTGAGTTCTCCTATTGAGGAGAGTCTTTTTTGGCAGTCTAATACCAAGTTCGACCTTACACGGTTAGAGCTGAGTGCTTTCAAAGCCGCTTGGCTGTCCGAGAAAATTTTTATTGTTCTATGTATGAGATCGGCCTGATCCAATCTCTCCACACATGAAACAATGGCGTAAATTTCCGCCTGAAATACGGTTGCATAGGATCCTAGAGAGGTTGAGATTTATGTCCTAGGTCTGCGCCCGTATACACCTGCACCAGAGCCTGAGGGTGTTTTTTGGAACCGTCTGTATACCAACAGCTGTCTGCTCTTAATAGTTCATCCTTACGGAGGACCCATTCATCTCTATTTGGAATTAGGACGGTATAAGGCAGGTCGTAGTTTACTGTTGGAGGCATTATGTCAGAGGTCATTCCCAGAATATTGTGACTTTCAGTGTCCACTAGCAATCTGCTTCGTTCTGTATAAGCCTGCTTTGTGCATTTAGAAATATGCGCGATTCTGTATGCTGTCCATCTAGCCTCTCTTTCCAAAAATATTTGGAGAGGAGGTAGGTCCAGGAGGATTTCCATGGCTGCTGACGGTGTGGAGCTGGGTACTTTGTTTTTAAAAGCAGCATGGCATATAAATCCATAATTACTAAGAGCTGATGAGCGAGAGTTGAAAATTGATAAAAAAGTGAAGAAAAAAAAATAATTAGGTAACTCATCTATGCCGAAGTTTAGATTTTGTTATCTTAGTAAATGTTAAAAAAATAAGTGGAATGCATCATGCAGTTATACTTCAATTGTTAATAAACTCCGAGATATAAGGCAAAAGTGATAGTTAACAGCAAATAACTAATGCTTGAAACTATTTACACAGTGAACATTTTTTATTCTAATGCTCACTGCAGATTGGTTTCCAATTCCAAAACTAACTAATTGCTACATACTACTGTTAACGAATAAAAATATTGAGCATTCTTGAACAATTAACTTATGTATTCCATAAAGTATTCATAATCAACTAAATGTGTATCGGTAGAGTAGAGAGGGTGAGTTAGGCCCACAGCATGTGACCCATTGTACATCCTCCCGAGGAGTTTTCTTCCTATGTCATCATCCATCCTATCCTTTCCAGGAAGGTGGACAGGTCACTAGGAGACATCCCCTTTATATCGGCAGGTGTGGGCCAAGACTCACCGAACACACACTCTCTTATTGACGATAACTTCGGGCACTCGCATAAGACGTGCCTGACAGATTCATCTTCTTGTTCACACATCCTGCATAGAGGTATGTCCACTAGCCCCATTGTATGGAAGTGTTTCCTTTATTGACAGTGGCCAGTCAAAAATCCCACCGTTAAGCGTAGGTTTTGCCTGGTCATCGCCAAATATGTTTTTGACTCCAGCTTACGAGGGTCGGCCAGGGTCATCCTGGCAAGACTGCATCCCTTGATTTCATCCCATCTCTTTAGAGATTGAGTATGGGTGTAACATTTAGCTAGCTCCGCAACTGTCGAATTCGTCAGGCCGGTGGTGTCACCGGGTCCAAGAATTCTTAGTCCAACCGCTTCCCTGGCTAAAGAATTAGCAATGCGGTTACATTTGCTCCTGTCGTGCCCCTCAACCCACCTCACGATAATATTGTCATCTATCGATGCGATAGCTAAATCTCGATGGCACTCTAATACTATTTCTGATGTAACACGTTGTCTGTTCAAGGCTAGTAGAGCTTGTCTGCTATCAGTACAGATTATTATATTTTTGCCAAAAATTCCTTTTCTGGTTAGTTCCTTTGTGGCAATTGAGATACCAGCCAGTTTTGTTTGAACCACGCTGGTGTTCTCTCCCATTCTCCACTTAATCCTTAGGCTTAGTGATCTGGAGTAGATTCCACATCTTTGGTTCCATTTTTTGGTTTTTGAGCCGTCTTAATGAATGGGTATTGCATTTGCAGCATCTGACTCTGTGTTATGTTTTATTTGTATTTTGTGGGGTTTATTAAACACAAACCTGGGTTCAATTGCATCACTGGCCGCCTGCAGCAGAGGTAGCGCAGTAAGCGCTTTCTGCCACAGTCGCACATCTCAATTGATCCGTTTCTACTTCGGGGTTTACACCAGCCGATCGCAATCGTAACATGGCCATTAACGCAACCTCTTTAACATACAAGTCCAGAGGGGTCAGACCAGTAATTAATTCCATTACCGTGGTTGGTGTTGTTCTCATGGCTCCTGTAATGTTTTAACAAGCCATTCGCTGTATTTGACATAATTTTTGGATGGTCATTGCTTGTAGAACCTTCGGTCCCCATGCAGTGGCTCCGTACGTTAACATAGGCCGTATGATTGCAGATCCAGGTTTCCACCCAGCGTGAAAGTCTCCATGTGCGTACCACTGGCCTCCGACATTGCTTATGAACCACATATATGCTCTTTTTGTTTTGCTTTGTAGGGGACTAAATATTTTCACGTATTTTTTAATCGTGGCATACAATTTAATGCGCTAATAATGAGGAAAATCAATTTGCAAAAAATATATAAGCGTAAGCATTAAATTGCAATAGCCACGTAAGCTATAACTACTTAGGTTTTCATGGAATTTGTTTGATGTTCATAAGTTGAATTAGCAAATTGGTCAGACAATGAGGCCAAAATGTATATAACGTGTTTAAGTATATCTATGTATTTTTAGTAATGTGCTCTATATAGAGAGGCAAACCGTGGTTAGGTAATTGTTGTTATTATACTACCTACCATTATGAATCGAAAGTATTCTACTTGCCATAAAATAAATGACAAAATCAATGGCATCTATTACTTCATTGTTCTAGAAATTAATGGAATTCAACGGTGGCAGCCACTAATAGCCACCATTGAATATTTGGATAATGTTTACCAATATATAAATCGACATCCATCAGTTGATTATCACTTTCAGATCATATTTGGAGAATTATTAACAAATGAAGTATCGCCGTAAAATGAATGCCACTAATGTTTTTAACATCTATTAAGATAACTCTCTTCGGCGTGAAGGTAATTGTTTTTGTTTTTCACCTTCTCATCAATTTTTAACTCTCAATGTCAACTGTAGCGTCGATTTTCCAGTTTGAGCCTTGGGAAAAAGCCTTATTTTAATTGTTTTTCACATGAAATTCGATGGTGAAAACGGCTTCCATTCGAAATGATTAAGCCTACATGTGTCATGGGCTACTGGTGTATTACCGTCAAAAAATAATAAAAACTGATTAATTCCGTAGTATAATTTTACGGTGATACACTTAATTGCAACATTGTATGAAACTCAATTTGCGAAATTTCAGCTTTTAGATTAATGAAACATATTTCAAAACGTAATGGGTTTTGAACTGTCACGGTGTGCCATATCCATTAGGATTCGCTTTAATCATATGTTCCACTTGGAGTGACAAGCAACTAGATATTAAGGTGACATGCATAACATAACGGCAAATTTTGTTACATTGTTACAATCACCTGTTACCAAACAGAATAAATTTAAATATAAATATAATTATTGATAATGTTGCTTTGGGAAAGCATAGGCAAAAGTTTTCTTCATAACATCAGTGAGTATTTCAATCATATTTCCCACTACTAATATTCAATAAAAAAGGAGCCTGTTACAGTCAATCTTGTGCAAGTCTTCAACATACGAAATTCCCTTTTTTTTTTCGTTCTCGTTAAATTCACAAGTTTGTCTGCTTTATATCAAATATCAACTGAATTACACTAAAAATTTGACAGCAGTCTAATAGATGACAGTTGAAGGGTGCAGTGCTGCATATAAAGCTTCTACGCGGAAAATTAATATAAGTTATCAAACAAGCCTCATATATTTCTAGCTCCCAGTGGTTGTATGTTACAACCAATATTTGTTAGTTTGTAAATATTTGGGGCTTTTCACGATTTACGTTGTTACTGGCAACCATAAAATGTCAAGGAAAGGGAAAAAGCGATTCATTATTAGAAATACACTGGCTTCCACTGCAGTCTAAATCAACATATTATTCCGCTTGTTACCAATATATGCTGACTGGTCGTATGAATGCGCTCGATGGATTCAGCGTAAAGTTTAGTACAAAATATATCGTTGGCTTTTATTGCCATATATTAACCAATCCACTTGAGACTTATTGCGTATGCCCGATAATTTTAAAAGAGCAATAAATAGTTATAGGGTCGGATTAAAAAAAGGTTTAAACTTAATAAAACGAATAATACTCACAAACAGTATTTTCACTCATCAGCAAATGGAATGCAATCCCATTTGCTTAAATCATACAATCTTTAAATTAAAATACCGAAATATTATAAATATAAACAAAAATGTTTAATTTTCTGGAACTCAATTATTTTTCACCTATTCTGAATTTATTTTTGTGTCTCTTTCACTCTAATCATCTAAACTTATCATAAACGGTTTAACAATACTATCTACTTATACACATATAAAAATTCTCCACCTCAATAACTTGTTGCATGGAGTTTTCTCAACTGTCTTTAGAATTGTTACTTCCTACAGTTTTTACCATTTCCCTCAGATGAGTGGGACCTTAGATTTAACTTGTTGCCATATTGGATCAATGGGATTAAAAATGCAATAAAAAGTGGAAAGACGCAATACTGCAGGTCCATTTTCAATTATTGCAAACTTATTAGACATATTCTTCGTTGTTTTTGAAAGCCTTCAATACTTCTGTGTGATCCTGTTCTTTTTGTATATTTCTTCGAAATATATGTCAGTAGCTATCATAAAATCTCTCATTTCTGCTTTTGTACTACCACAGAATACACCAACTGACAAAAAGCGAAGCTGAGCTAGATTCCTTCGAAATAAATGTCCTTGAACGTGACAGCTAACTCTGACTTACCTTGAGAACCATAATAAATTCTCACGGCTTCACTCGAGTCACACAGAAAAAATATTTCAGCAGTATGGTGTGTTTTATTTTCTATCTTTCCATCAGTAACTATTTCTGCCTTTTTCGTTGACAATATGGACGTGAAGTATATCATTTGAAAAAATAATTTCAATCCACAAGCAAACTATAATTCAACTTGATTCTGTGAAGACGCATGACATATTATGACGACTGATATAGAAGATGGCTTCAGCATAATCGTTTTTATCCAAAGTTTCGCTTCTTGTCATTATTTGGTGTTATAGTAGTGAACCAGGAAAATGATTAACTTGGCTTACATTGTCCAATATCATAAACACAATATTTTGTGGTATATAAGTCGACGTTCAAATCTTAAATACCTTGACGTCTGTGTCCTGGTGATTATCTAGAGAAGAAGCTGCTGTATTTTCAGCCGAAAACAACAGACAGTTCGGAACAAAGCCGTCTTCTGAACATGTGGGTATTGGTACTATTCTTCTGCCCATATTTAAAGGAGCTTTCGTTTGGCGTATGATCGAAAAAAATTTTCATTGTCTTCGTGCAGTGTCGTGTATATCGAGCTATGTTTCGTTAAGGTAGACAATTGGTTGATGTTGCTCTTCATATTGTTTGATAGCTGTTGAATAAATATGACGCCATTCTCGCAAACGTTGAGATTCCATAAATATTCGCCTTCTATTCATTATTTAATATTCCAAGCCTATCTCAACTAATGTTCTCCTTAGACTTGAAATGCTACAAGAAATGTCGGTTTTGTGATTGGTCAGTTTTTTTAAGATAACCAGTGTATGTACTGAGGGCTTTTCATATATTCGGTATATTTTTTATCTCAACAACTTCAGTTTCATCAAGAGCTCTAAACGTACCATAATCACTTTGCCTTTTTTTGTGAACGATAAGTTTTTGTATCACATCCTCTACTGAAGATCAAGGCGTTTTTAAAGAAGTAAATGCCACAGCCAAAGCATCGCAACAACTTGAACTCGCCAACAAAGAGTCGTAAACATTTTCCGTCTCTCATTTTCTACCAGGATGTGAGCGTTTTCTTTTGAAGGTGTCAGTTCAAGATCTCTCATCAGCAGCTCAAGCCAATGGACCCCACATTATAGTATAACAAATAATATCTCTAAAAACCGAACTCTAATGTAACTGAGCGGTAAACCGAAAAAACTATAACTAACGTTACTGAACTTAGACTTCTGGCCAATCTCTCGTACTAAATAAGCTTCAGACAAAATGTCAACAAAATTAATATGTCCCCTATGGAAATAGATTAGAAACATTTGAAATTGAAAGAAATATCGTCTCAAGAATTGACACCAATACTTAAAGAGAAATTCAACCTACATATTCCCAGCGCATGGACCATCATTTTATACACTAACTAGTAGAGCATTAGTTATTATATGGCTACTTTTGGAGAAAAAACCGAAGACAAAGGTGCCAGAAGAAATGTCCATAGAACTGTAACAAAAGAAAATTCAGCTTTCAGAATTAGCCTGGACTGGCACTCTGTAATTTGTATTTTAAGGAAAGAGATAAGGAATAAGCAAAGAAAAGAATCGCTATACTTGGTTAGTGGTACTCTATAAGCGAATCTCTATCGCCTCGGCTATAGTTCGACAAGATTCGGGATCGTCAATCGGATAGAGAATAATCTACTAATAATTCAGAAACATCATGCAAATTTGACTATTTCAGGATAAAAATAAAAAAGAACAAGAAATTTGACATTTATCTGTTAGTTGTTAGGTTTAGTAACCTCACATTTTAATGTATGACACTGTTTAAAGTATTTACCTATTTCCTTGGTGCATAATTAATAATATTGTTTAGTGATTTTTTTTAATAGCTGTGGCAAAGAGTAGACATTCTGTTTTGTTGATTTATTGGGTTTTGTTAAAAAAGCTTGTCAGTATAATGATTTCTTGTAAATGAAATCAAAAACTCTGCAAGAATGATAGTTTTTTTCAGGTAGGTATAATATTATTCCACAAACACAACGTTTGACACAACTAATCCTACAAAATTGAAATTAATAACAACAACAACATAACATCTTTTCTTTTTTCATCGAACAGAGATAAAAAATGTTACACATTGAGTAGAATAAGACAGAACGATATGGCTCTTAAATAGAAAGACCCTTGGAAATGTCGCTATCATTCGCTTCGCTATCGCATCTTCGGTCATGTTCAGCTAGGCTCGGAAACGTCCGAACTCAGTTACAGAGTACGAAATAGCAAAGAGAAGAGAATCTCTATCGCTGTTTTGTTACAGAGTGCCAATCCTGATTTCTTTAAAATAAAGACAGACACTTGACAATTTTCTTACTAATATTAGAAAGGTGTTCTTAAAACAATTATATTATGTAATTAAATTTAATTGAAAAAAATTTGTGTTCATCCAACCATATTTTTAATTGAGGTGGACCCAAGACAGGTGGAACTTCGGGCCTTCTATATTATAAAACAAGAAATGTTTAAAAATAAAATGTGAATTATCTGTCACACTGTATTGATGAAGGAACTGAATTGTAATTAACATTTTGGTTTAATATCCACAGTACTAGCCTATATTTTCTTTGCCCACCTTCATTTAAGAAAAGTTTTCAATCATTTTATTTTTGTTCAAGACATTGAAATATTTAAAATCGCTGAAAATGGAAGATTTCCTTCATTTATCCGGTCAATAAAAATTTTATCTACTGGACCACAAATTTTGTTTTGTGGTCTTTCCTAGTGATCTGCTAGTCATTTCTTTTGTAGCAGTGCTGAGATTGGAATTTCGATTTAAAATCGAATTCTGAAAAATGCGGAATTTATAAATGTGAAGATGTCTTATGTCCGGAATTTGAAACACCCTGTAGAATGTAGTAACTACAATACAGGATGTTAACTGGTAGGATAATTTAGTACCATGCTCCATAAACAGTTTGGAATCTCACTCACGTGATTATCTCTGTTATTCAAAAAGTTACATGTTTTTCATGTTATTAACGCAATATTGGCGTGCACATTTGTGAATAGCCCCTTTAAACTTGACATCATTTTTTGCAGTCTTAAACTTCAAAATATGATTGATTACCTGTCAAATTTTCTTGTGAGTGTCAGGAAGGGTGGAGGTGACAATGTAAGAAGATATTGTGATTTTATTTATCAAAAAATGAAGAAATTACTTTTAGTATTATTTTATATTGTTAGCTTGGAAACAACGAATTACTTTCAATAATCGAAGTGAGCGTTAATGAAACAAGTTATAACTAAAGCATGGTGCTTCATGTGGGAACTGGCTTATCTCGCCTGTTGTAGTAGCTGCATCCTGAAAAGTGTTTCAAATTTTGGGAGAAAAACTTCTTCACTTTAAATGTACCCCGGATATTTTCAAATTAAGCTCAAAATCATGAAAATTGGCCTACAGTCAATTGGAAAAGTTGAAATCAAATAAGACTTCAGACTCAACCACCTCGAAAAATGTCTAAAATTTTTGGTAGGCGCATTTTTTCACGGTCACTCGTTGTATGTATTACTTATAGGAGCTGTTAAATATGGCTGTGACAATACTGCGATGTTTAAGAAAGTAAATCATATTATAGAAATATTTTTATAACTGGTAGCAGTTGGTTGAAGCAAGAAGAACCGCTCCGATTCCGCTAACTCCATTACATTTCACTTCGATCTACGCTTCCGTCTTTATAGATAAAACCATCCGCCACTTTTTCCGTATTAAACTATGGAATAAAATAAAGATCCATTGTGAAATTGTGAAAACTTATAAAACATTTGATCAAAGTTACTTATTATTGCATTTTGTTTTGGAATTGCTATTTGTTCACTGGAAATTGGCTTTGTTTCGAATTACTTGGATAGAAAAAGTTTGACGACAAATTAATATGTTTCCACTATTATTCTTTTATTTTATTTGTATTATTTTCATAATATTGTTTCCTTTTTACGAGCTGGCACTTAATCCGCCTGACAGTAAAATAGACCTTCGTCATCAAGTTCTAGCAGTTATGTGAACAATGTGTAGAATGCACCAAGTTGTTCTCCCTTCATATTTATGAGGTAGGTACTCACCCAGTGATATCATAGTCCACGACTATTTCATAATGTGTACATTTTACGTGTGCTTCTGCAAGTATAATAGCGTTCATCATTCACTCGTAGATAATAATTTGGATAATAGATGTGGATAATGAACAGTTCACACGAAACGAATAAATAGGACCTATATTGAAATTTAATTGTATACAAATGTCAGAATATAATTAAAAACATATATCCTGCCGTCCAGGATCCGAACCCTACACCTACAATTATTCATTTCCGCAACTACTAAGACCACTCCACTACTAAGACAATAATTGATCAACCAAGCTTTGTATGTAGATCGTTTTATATGAAGTTTTTCATCTAGTGTTCAACGATGTATGTCAAAATTTGAAAATTTACGTTTTAAATGTATTTGTCCACGACCACTTAATAATAAGTCAATATTTTACCTCCTAACAAAAAGTATATGGTACTAGAGTGAATTATGGTTCATAATTCATGCTTCCACATTTAAATAACATGCCATGACAACTCAACACTCAGAAATTTCGGTACATAGGTAGGTGACTAGAGATGGGGGTACAATATGAAATAAACTATTAAATCTGCGTATTTTGTTTAGAAAATTTGTTTATGAAATATATCGTAACGATAAAATATCGAAATTTTTAGTATTGATACTTTTCATAACGGTACTTTTTAATATTGATATTTTTAAAACAATATATTTATAACGGTACGGTGTATTGATACTTTACACAGTTGACGTTAGAATTGTCAATAATACCAAATTATTACTTTCCGTTCTACACTCGCCTTATTTAATAAAGAAATCAAGGGTCGTGGATAAAGTATAGTATTCTACTCGCAATTTATGGCCATTATTCACTCGGGTGACTTGCGTGAATAATGGCTATCATAAATTGCTCGTTTAATAATACCACTTAATAATAAGTCAATATTTTACCTCCTAACAAAAGGTACCCATATATCTACTACAGTTGATTATGGTTCATAGAGTGAATTAGAGTGAACTATTACTATGAAGATGACGTCGACGTGAAAGCCACGCAACCGTTTTCTGTTATTATTTCCTGCCGGATCAAAGCTAGCGCATCAGCCTTTGCACTCACAGTTTGGCAAATACAGGAGTGAATGTCGAGAAACGTACAAGACGCATGAAGTTAAAATGAGTATTCGGATGACAAAGAGGAGACCTAATATATGCGCTTGGTGAATTAGTACGGTAAATAATAAAAGTATATTAAGTAACATTCTTTAATTATTCAGGAGACGTAAATGAAGGTATTAATAGTATTAATTAATGTTTAATAATATCTATTAGAACAATACAAGTCTATACGAAATAAGAATGCAGATATTTACTAAAAGAAACAGGTAGTGGAAATTCCAATATTTCAAACTTAATCCGGATGTATGTCAGAACAGAGATTCAAACCCTTGGAGAGCATTCAAACAATTATCAAAAATACATAATGGAAGTAGAGATAAAATATTTATTCACAAAATTAATTTAAACAATAGATATTTGTACGTCACTCTCACTATTGTGTATATCACTTTCACTTTCATCACTTTCTAAATCTAAAGTCCTGTGGACAAATTATAATTTGGTCTATTGCTACATCAAGACAAGGTTCCATGTCCATATACATTTTTTCATACTTTATTGCATGACTACACCATGACTTCCATTCATTTTCATCGAACGTATTAAAAAACTCGGTACAATATTTTTTACCTCTGTCAAATTATAATTGACGTTTCATATGCACACTGACACCTGTGGCAATTGCAACACTTTCTTGAACTGTTTGAATGTCCTTTATAGGTATATTTTCTGATGCTTCCCGGCGCATAAAATAAATTATATTTGCCAAAATTTCTCGACTCTGTCCAGTCAAAACTTTTTTTTTTCACTTTTGATTTGAATTCCATTTTATATCACTGTTAGAATAATAATATTATCTTCATTTTTTACCAATAAATTTAATATTTTTCTCGGTATCCAGTAAAAACAATGAAAGTAGGTGATCTTAACTATCTAACAGACACAATAGAACTGACAGTGTAGTAGTCAAGTATACCTGCTTGAGGGACCGTTCTAATCAGGATCGTCTAAATGTAGCTCTGCACCAACGTTGCCAAGTGTAGTCCTAAACTAAAACGTTTGTGTTTTGGAAAGTAAAATTATTTTAATAATGATATTTATCACAGTTGATTAAAAAGCAATGTGTTAAGAAATCAATATTTGTCATTTTTAAAATTATGTTTAGCAAAACGTACTGAAAATTGTTCGAGTTTACAATACAGAATTATCATACAAAAAGGAAAACTCACGAATGCATAGATACATTTTCCCTAATCGAAAAATTGAATTGTGTAATTGACAGATTATTATAATAATTTTCAATAATAACCTAACCAAAACCACCCTACCTTACCCCCTACCCTAATCCGAATCGAAAAATTGAATTGTGTAATTGACAGATTATTATAATAATTTTCAATAATAACCTAACCAAAACCACCAAAACCACCCTACCTTACCCCCTACCCTAATCCGAATCGAAAAATTCTTCGTATTTTTAGTCAATTTTTGAAAAAAACAATAAGAAAATAAAAATAAAAATATCTTGACTCGGACACGACTCGAACCTGGTACCTCTGTGTTAGGAGCCCAGCACACTTAAGCTGGGCTAATCTCTGCACACATTAATGATACCGTATAGAAGGTTAAAAGCTTTAGAACCGTCGCATGAAAGCCGAGCGCCACCGGAGATACTCGATGGCGCCCTTTCAGTTTAGGACTACACTTGGCAACGTTGGTGCAGAGCTACATTTAGACGCTCCTGTTCTAATCCCTACTACCATCATGCAGTAACGCGCATTGACGGGCGTGGCTATTTCACATTCATTCCTGTATTTGTCAAAGTATACTTTTACAGTGCGTCCATAAAGCAGCGCATAAATTAGTAGCTAAGTGGACAGTAATATGAGATAATTTTGAAACAGCTTGATATTTATTCGCGATTTGTGATTTCTCGAAAATATAATCTATCATACATTGTGTATAACCTTAAAGCGATGACAACAGCTTCAATATTTTTTTAAAGTTACACCCTTCTTTTCTCACGATTCGCGGATCTTCTTTGCAAAGCTGATTCCAAAAATGTACCACAAGTAGATTAAAATTGGTGCAGGGTGGACAAAGAAGAGAAACCCAACATATCTTCATTAACAAACTGAACCAAAGGTATGCAAATTATTTCTTCAAATTCACCCAGCACGTAAATGTATCTTCCAAGATAGGCACAGTGAAAAGGAAAAATAGAAAAATCGAACGTATATAAGGGATGTAAGGAAAAGAGTCAAAGTTGACCTAAACTTAATGCAAATATTCAAGAAGCTATTATTTTGTAGGCATCCCCACTGTACAATACGGGGAATATTTTGAGATTTGGATAATGGATAGCCTTCTGTCTATTACAAACCGGAAATTGCATTGCTGCAGCCAAAAATGCATGCAAAAACTGCATCTTTTGAGAGGCCTTTTGACAAATTTAATAACTTCGTAAATAAGAGTCAGAATTGGCCCCAACCTGGACGCGGATGTCATCTTCGAGAATTTTTCTGGAAATATCGACAATAACGAACTAAAAATCGTTATGGAGGCTTTTTTGTGTGCGCTGAATCCGAATTTTATGTTGGAAACGACCACCGAAACACCTGGTGCGCCCTAACCTGGGCCTGAACGACATCCCCGAGGGTTTTCCAGATATAATTGAAAAAGACCAACCAGGTGTCTGTGGGATGTTCGTCGGTGCCATATTTGAATTCAGCGACCCGAAAAATCTCCAGAAAAGAGTTTTGGTTGGTATTTTTCAATTATGTCTGGAAAACCCTCCGGGATGACGTTCAGAGCCAGGTTAGGGTGCACCAGGTGTCCGTTGGGTGTTCGCCGGTGCCATATCTTATTTCAGCGAGCCAAAAAATCCCCCGTAGCGATTTTCGGGTGGTTTTTTCCAATTATATCTGGAAAACACTCGGGGATGACGTTCAGGGCCAGGTTAGGCCAAACCAGGTGTTTGGGTGGTCGTTTTTAACATAAAATTCGGATTCAGCGCCCACAAAAAGCACCCATAACTATTTTCGGTTCGTTATTATCGATATTTCCAGAAAAATTCTCGAAGATGACGTCCGCGTCCAGGTTGGGGCCCACCAGGTGTCCGTGGGGTGTTCGCCGATGGTATATTCGAATTTAACGACCCAAAAAACCTCCGAGTGCCCAGTTTCTCTCCTCTCTCGCATAAAATTTGGGATAGTCCCCGGAGATGACGTTCGTCGGCGTTCCTGAGCTCTAGGTGTTCGGGGACTCAATTTTAACATCATAATGTATTTTTGGCTGCAGCCATGCAACTTCCGGTTTGTGATAGGTACAAAGTAGGTACGAATGATATAAATAATTTTTGCAAGCGAATTCCGATACGTCCTATCCTAGAAGATTTCCTATCTTCGGCCATTTTAGTGCTTCATTACCTCGACTACTTATGAATTTCACTTTATTGCAATGTCGCACATTGTATATTTAATAGATCTAGTAAAAATAGCAAACAATGTAAACATGTCACGTTATTGTAGAAAAATAAATATCATTGAATTGTCTATAATAGTGCAATAAAAAGTTATTTCTGGCTGAATAAGTTGTTTGGAATGTTTGCGTAATTTGCGTAACTTTATGGACGTACTGTAAACATACATTAACCCCACACATACGAACTAAATAATGCCTGCATCATACAATGCAAATTATTTATACAGTTTACCGGATCAACTCCACTTAAATATTTATATATCAAACAAAAAAGGATTCTAATTTTCGGAAGCTCATGTATGATACAGCGAGCAGTGTCAAAATCTCTATGGTATTAACCCAATAAAAGGTCTATTCAAAGCTTGAAACAATTATTTTGGATTTGTCTGGATTAAAATTGGATTATTGAGTTATCTAATTCACTTTATATATTGTGTTGGAATAAGTGTTATTCCTCCTCTTGACTCATTTTTATATAATAAGAATAAAACTCGTTCAGGTCGATTTTTATAATAATCATGCTACGATATACCTACCAGTTTTGAACCGTGGACAATTATCTATTAAATTTTCTATCAAATGAGAAAGTACATCATGCGACATCGCATTTGGAATCTCCTTGAACACTGATCCTGAAAATGTATAGCACTTTGATTCTAAAACTCACAAATTATGAGTTATGCTAGAAAGAGGTTTAGTACGGAAATATAGAACTTAAAATACTGAAAAACTGATTTGTATATTATCATATACCACACTCATATAGTATTCAAACACTGTAAGCTGGACTACTTTGGAGTGAATATGATTATTGTGATATTTAAAGATGGTACAGATGCTGTTCAATAAACGCGGGGAATTACTTGACTGGCAGAAAACCCCTATCCTATTCTCAAATAGTGACATGTTTTGTCGCATGCGAGATTGCACTTTTTTGTATAATTCTTATTTATTGACATACTTCCTATACTATAAAATCAATTTTTTTCTTCCGAATATTCGGTAGGTCCTTTTGTAACACAAGGAAGTTACATCGGAGTCTTCCAGATACTTTCGCGCACAGTATGTTACAGTTTCTGACTTCTTACAAATATCGCCTTCCGGTACTCCCAGCACTAGCTCTGGGCAATCAAATGTTCAGCTACATTCGTTCAGAATTGGCATTGGAATATTATTGCTATGAAATAAAACAATAAAATTTTCTGTTTAAACCTTCATTACAATTGAACTATGTTCAAATACAACTTGTGACGCGTTTCGCTACACAGTAGCTTTCTCAAACGAATGAAGGTATCATGAAAAGTTTTTAATTTATATACTGTGCATTGATAAGGAATTTTACGGATAAAAGTATTATAATCTATTTACTTAGAAATAAAAAGCAAAAAATATGGGATAACTAAAGTATTAAACAGGTTTACCTGGAAATTCATTCACAACAATCGTACAGGAAGTTTCTAAGTAAAAAGGTTTAATAAGGGAGAATTGTTGATATCTTTTTGGTCGTTAAGAAGGTTATCTGAATATTTGTTTTTATTTATCTCAAGAGCTTCTAAAAGATTTAATTTCAAGTATTTAGGTTCTACATGCAAAATTTCAAAATTTGAGTCGAAAGTGTGTTGGTTTGCTGATAAATGATTTGAGTAGTTGGAATCTAGTTTTTGGTTATCATAGCTACGTTTGTGTTCTGAAATTCTAGTTTTAAAATTCCTAAAAGTTCTACCTATATAAATTTTATCACAGTTGTCATTACCACATTTTAATTTATAAACTCCTGATTTGTTTAATTTTGAAGATTTTGATATGTTGTTTTTAATGAATTTGGATAATTTGTTATCGGTTTTAAAGCAAATATTTAAGTCTAAAGTTTCTAAAAATGATTTGGTTTTCAAGGATGATGGTATTCTAAAGTGTGTTAAGCTTTTAAATTGGTTATTTTTGTTTTTATCAGAAGGAAATACTTGGTCTAGAGTATGTTTTCGTATCTTTTTATTTATGATATTGTCTATTAAATTTGGATCGTAATTATTATTAACTGCTATTTGTTTTATGATATTTAGTTCTTTGTTGTAATTGTCAGTATTTAATGGAACCGTTAAAAGTCTATGTATCATACTATTAAAAGCTGCTAATTTATGACTGAATGGGTGGACCGAACTGTTATGAATTGTAATGTCTGTCTGTGATGGTTTGTGAAATATAGAAAACTCATGTGTATTATTTATATTTGTAATTGTAAGATCTAAAAAGTTTATAGACTTGTTTTGTTCAATTTCTACGGTAAATTTGATATTTTTATGAATTGAGTTGATGAAAGTAATAAACTAGAAAATTAGATAACTTTATTACTACTAGCGAAAAACCCCCAGTGAAGATTTTTGGTTGGTCTTTTTCAATTGAGCCTGGAAAACCCTCGAGGATGACGTTCAGAGCCAGGTTAGGGTGCACCAGGTGTCCGTGGGGTGTTGGCCGGTGCCATATTTGATTTCAGCGAGCTAAAAAAAACCCCGTAACGATTTTCGTTTTTTTTTACAATTATGTCTGGAAAACTCTCGGGGAAGACGTTCAGGGCCAGGTTAGGGCGCACCAGGTGTTCGGGTGGTCGTTTCCAGCATAAAATTCGGATTCAGCGCACACAAAAAAGCCCCCATAACGATTTTTGGTTCGTTATTGTCGATATTTCCAGAAAAATTCTCGAAGATGACGTCCACGTCCAGGTTGGAGCCCACCAGGTGTCCGTGGGGTGTTTGCCGATGGTATATTCGAATTCAGCGACCCAAAAAACCCCCGGGGTGCCCAGTTTCTCTCCTCTCTCGCATAAAGTTCGGGATAGTCCCCGGAGATGACGTTTGTCGGCGTTCTTGAGCTCCAGGTGTTCGGGGGGTAAATTTGAATATCATAATCGTGATCAGCGACCTTGAAAACCCCTGGGTACCCGACTTGAGCCAATTCTGACTCTCATTTACGAAGTTATTAAATTTGTCAAAATGCCTCTCAAAAGATGCATTTTTTGCATGCATTTTTGGCTGCAGCAATGTAACTTCCGGTTTGTAATAGATACAAAGTAGGTACAAATGATATAAATAATTTTTGCAAGCGAATGCAAAAAACCGCATTCGCATACGTCCTATCCTAAAAGATTTCCTATCTTTGGCCTTTTTAGTGCCTCATTGCCTCGACTAACTGCCAAGTTTTACATCTGTCATATAAAAGCCAATTACATATTAAATTTCTATAATTTATTTCCCCAGCTACTTGATGTTAATGCATTGTTGATAACAACTTACGAGGCAACTGCTTTAATATTGGTGCCCTAAAACCTGCTTGTAGATAAAATATTGTACAATACACTTACAGTAGGTAGTAGTAGCTAGAGCTAGAGGTAGGTTCCTGATTCTATCTCGCTCTACGAACTTACTTATCTCAGTGGAGGAAAGAACAAACACACCCACCACGAACTCATCCTAACCTAATCACAACAAGCTCATCAGCCTTCCCATTTTCAACCACTTCTTTATTTGCCAGAACCCATATGAGATCTAGAGAGTTGTTAGTGACTGAAGATCATGGAAACATAAATTTGTACTGGACCTGTGAAAAATTCGTGCTTAATCGTTTTCACCCGACTGCTGAAAAAGGACTTATGTTCGTTTCTTTGTAGCCTAAATGGCTTGACGGATTTCATTATAATTCAGGTGTAATTATATTGGATACCTGACAATAATTTTTTAATAATAATCAACTTGTTTTAATAACAATTATCAATATTTTGAAAAATGGAGGTACTTTAGTCTTGAGTAAAATTCAAATTCTCTGACAAACTTGTATAACTGATGATTTTATTTCTAATTCTACACCATGCAGATTTTTATATAAAATCACTTTTTCATGAAACTAAGAATAAAAGAGTTTCCCATACGGTTCCTTACTAGACTGGACACATTGAATATGTATACAGGGTGTAACAAAAAGGCAGGTCATAAATCATACCACATGTTTTGGGGCTAAAAATAACTTGATCCAACCCCAGTTACCCTAGTACAAATGTGTATGCGAAAAAAGTTACAACCCTTCGAAGTTACCAAATAAAAATTGATTTTTTCAAATATTTCGACAGTTGTTCGACATATTATAATGAAAGTTGACAAGTGGCTTTCCTATGATAAGAGCATCTTAAAAAAAAATTAAGGAATTATTGCACTCCGTTAACAATTTATGGGAGTTGAGATCCCCTAAACCCTCTCCAAAATTTTTGTGTACGTTGCAATTTAATGCTTATTGTGGCACCATTATTCAAACACATTATTTTTGAAACTTTTTTGCCCCCTAGTACTTTTTACAATTATCAGTTTTTATCGAGGTACGGCCCTTTTTTCATTATGCTTCAAAAATTTCGAGCAACAAAAATTAAAGTCAATGAATTTTTTTCGAGGGTCCCACATTTTTGATTGAATCTTATTTATTTACAAATGTGTAGTTTTTATTAGATGTTCGAAATGACCCCCATTTTCTTGAATACACAGTCGGCACCGTTCTACTAACGAAAACCGAATATTCTGGAAAAGCAATGGCTTCTGACGATATCTAATTGCAGCCTCAAGGATTCTATTCCTCAGTTGTTGTTCGCTCGTCATTTTTACAGCATACACCCTCGAAAAAAATTTATTGACTTTAATTTTTGTTACTCGAAATTTTTGAAGCATAATGAAAAATAGGCCGTATCTCGATAAAAACTGATAATTGTAAAAAGTACTAGGGGGCAAAAAAGTTTCAAAAATAATGTGTTTGAATAATGGTGCCACAATAAGCATTAAATTACGTACGTACACAATAATTTTGGGGGTGGTTTAAGGGATCTCAACTCCCATAAATTTTTAACGGGGTGCAATAATTCTTTAATTTTTTTTAAGATGCTCTAATCATAAGAAAGCCACTTGTCAACTTTCATTATAATATATCGAACAACTGTCGAAATATTTGAAAAATTCAATTTTCATTTGGTAACTTCGAAGGGTTGTAACTTTTTTCGCATGCACATTTGTACTAGGGTAACTTGGGTTGGATCGAGTTATTTTTAGCCCCAGAATATGTGGTATGATTTATGACCTGCCTTTTTGTTACACCCTGTATATTTCCAATAAGTTTGCCAAATTTTTCAATTTTCCGAATTCAAGAGAATTTCATCTTATTATAATTAAATTACTTTCTTTTTGTTTAAATTTTAATTGGAATTCATCGTAGCAAAATCTGGATACTTTTTATGGAGGCAAGGATTATATCCTTCTATATCCTTTTCCGGCTTATCTGGGGTCACCACCTTTTTCATTACATAGGCCATGAAAATTAAGGAATAAAAACGAAAAATAATCCGTCATTGTCATTGGAGAAGGAACGTTATGTTTCGAAGGGGATATGCAAATTTCTGGTTAGAATTGGTTATATTGTATCATCAATAAACGATGTAAATAGGCGAATTAGATGTGTACGAGAAGAAAATGTGATGATATCGAGAAGAAATTGGTGGCAGTTGGTAACAAATTATGCGATTCTCAGAATGCTGAGAAAAACTGAACATTTAAACCGGACGTTGTCCTGTCTTGTCTTACCGTATTAAAGAAAGTAAGACTATTTTTGTTTTGATTAAAAGATATTGTACTGTTACTCATTTTGGGTGGAAAAATAAGATAGTATTATTAATTTTTTGAGAGAATATATTTCTTGAAAAGTTGACTTTCCTGAATTTTCTTTATTTTACGGACAAACAAATTTTTTGAAATGACTATAAAAAAATGCTAAATGCCATGAAATTGGCTCATTCGTTCAGGAGCTCTTGTTAAATATGAACCCAATTGCAGCTCCACCTACCGGGAGTAATTGTGAATCCAAACGATCCAGACACAAAAAATGTCATCAAAATCGGCCCATCCGCTTAGGAGTTGGGAATTCGATTGCAACGCCATCTACCGGGACTAATTGTGAATTTAGACCATCCAGTTACTTACTCAAACTCACACAAAAAGTTTCATCAAAATTCGTTCAGACGTAAATATATATGTATAAAACATTGCACCCGTGCTGTGCCGTGGCGGGTTGCTGATTATACGTATCTTAACCTTCCTCTTTTTTTTCCCGATCCTGTCCGACAAGTCTCCGATAACACTGCAGCCTAATGGTTTGTTGTTGTTTTGCTCGTGCTTTCTCATAGTACCCAGTCCAGCTCCTTTGTCCCCTGCACCAGTTTGTACAGGTTCTTAGCTGGGTGTTTGATATATAATTCTTTCCTTGCGGTTGGCCAAATAATAACTGTCTTTTGCGTTCAAGAGACTCGCATGTAGACAGTATACGTTTCACTGTCTCCGTTTCCCTACCGCATAATCTGCATGTAAGGTCTCCGTTGTATAGTTTTAATTTTGTACAGGTGTTTCTTTACTGGTGCATGACCAGTCATGAAACCTATTATAATTCTCAGCTGATTTCTGCACAGTGTTAGCAAATCCGCTGTATGTTTCAGGCATGGTTTTTTTATAAAAGTTTACCCATTCATTTGCCTTGGGACGTTTACCCTGAAGATTTTATGTTGTTCTCTGATCCAGGTCTTTACAGATCCTCGTACTACAGCTTTCCGAGAATCTGCGAGGCTGCGTTTCCTCTGACCCCCATTTTACAGGTTCGTCGTCAGCTTTTTCATTGTTCTCGATACCCTGGTGACCTGGTAACCAGGTCTGCTTGACGTTATTCCGTTTGGCTAACGTCTTCAGTTCTTCGATGCAATCTCATACCAGTCTAGAAATCACTTTCTGGCTTGAGATTGCCTTAAGTGCCGCCTGACTATCTGACATGATATGGATCTGCTTGCCTTCGGCAGATCTCCTGTTGCTTTCTCTCGCTTTTTGCATGATTGCATATACCTCTGCCTGAAATACAGAGATGTGGTTCCCCAGTGGCTATAGCTGTCACCTGGTTTTTGGAGTATACTCCCGCCCCAGTGCCATTTGCAGTTTTAGACCCATCGGTGTGGAATATCAAAGGAATATCGTGCGGTGGCGTAGTCTGTTCTCATGCTTAGCACGTTCGGCGGGTCGCTAGTTATACATATATAAACATTCCTCTTGAATCACTCTCTTTATTGCTTAAACCTGCTTCCCAATCCGTTGAGTAGTTTGAAAGGTTTAAGCTAACAGACAACGAAAGCTTCTTTATAATATATTTTCACACCTTGGGTCGGTTTTAGTAGGGATTTCTAAGGATCTCTAATTTTTTGTAGTAATAAATATAGCCTATGTTACTCAGTGATAATGTAGCTTCCTGACGGCAAGAGAATTTTTGAAATCGGTACAGTAGTTTTTAGTTTTTTCGATACATACGAAAATACAAATCTTTCTTGGGTGGTAAAAACAAACATGTGGTTTTCAAGAGATCTGTTTTGGGAACAATGTGAAATAACAAAAATTCATGCATTCACTCTACTACTCTCTCTCAGTTTAGATCTTCTTAAGCTTACTTTTTATTACATTCAACTCTCGCCAAACAACGCGCATTCATTTTCTTTATTGAACTTAGTCTGTTTTATTTTTTATGTCCTATTTATAATTTGAGTTAATCATAGGTGTTTTTAAAGATGAAATATTGTACATAGGCTGTTGATTAATTAGAATATACGCAAGTTAAGTCAACCAGCCTTTTCTTCTCCTTCGCCGTCCTATGGAACTTTTTGTGGAGAGAACAGAGATTTTCTCCGTCGATGTTTTTGGTGTGCCGAGTCGTATCGAAACAAAAAGTGTCCAAAAATTTTAATTGGCTATAGTGTTTACACGGCTCATTTTCTAATTTTTACATTATACGGTACACTACTATCAAGCATTCGACTGGTATTAGCTAAACTTAGAAATTCCAGGACCGGCTTTGGAAAAGTTAATTTAGGGATTCATATTAAATGTTGCACACTGTATATAATTTTTCTTAAATGCAATAAGTGATTTTCAAACTGCATAAATAACCACTGAAAAGACAAGGTTGTCGCACTTTTATTCACTTTTTAGTGAACGATTGAATCTTACTAAAATTAGAACAACCATAATGACGTATCACATAATAAGGTATTAATTTACACAAAAATGTTATAAATTTCAAGTATTTTAACTAAAATGAAAAACTGTATCGAATAACAATAACGACAATCACGAAACAATAAAAAACAGTAACCAATAACAATAACGAACAACAATTTTAAAATAATAACTAAAACTGTGTAGTTAAGACAAACGCATAAAAAAGAACTAAAAAAAAATACAATAATAGTAACAAAATAAAAATTCTCTGCAGCCTCTACATATCTTTGATGCCAAATTGTTAATTGCCATATTGAATTACGGATCGTTTCCAATAGTATTACAAAAAAGTATAATTCTATCAATCAATTGTTGTCGGTTATTAATATTCTCTGCTTCAATCGTCCCCAAATATGGTAATCAATGGGATTGAAATCAGGGGATCCTGAAGGCCATGACATAGGACCTGCACGTCCTATCCTCCTGTTGCCATAAACATTATATAGATGTTGTCTCAATGCCAGTAAAAAGTGGGGGGATGTCCTATCATGCTGAAAACACATCTGTGAATAGTGTCCTGTACAGCGTTGGTCGATGATTGTTAATCCATATACATAATTCCAACCTATGGCTTTCATCTCCAGGATGTAGTCGCTGAACCGTTTGAAAATGATATGGGTATAGATTATTTTTTTGTAAGACTCGACTTTTGATTAAGTATCATTAAGTTCTTGGCTCACTTGTCTAGTTCCTATAGCAGGGTTCTTAATCAATGTTTTGCATAGAAAAATCAAAATATCTCAAGAACTAACAATTTAAGGTATAGGGAATGCTTTATAAAAAAACAAGTATGTTGATAGTACCTTTCGATACTCTCATAAAATACAGGGTGATCCATTTGAAAAAACGGAGAAAATAATGTATTCGTATTTTGATTCACCCTGAATCAGAGTCAATGAATATTAACGAAATAAATAATTTTCCAGAATTTTCTCTTACAATGTACAGGGTATTGAACTTGTTACGATTTTTATGGAAAATTGGCTATAACTTTTTAAATACCCCGTAGAACACATCACAACCCTATATTATTGTGATGGGGATGTCAAGCTGATTCCAAATAAGCGATAAAATATAGTGTGTTTTGTTTAAAAAAATGTAACTTTGATATGGTGCAGCATTCTGGAACACCCTGTAAGATTGTAAATAATTTTAAAATGTGAAGACTGATGATGGCCATAACCCCTAAAATTTTCAAATTGATATCTCAAAGGACAAAGGAGGCACTGAACTTTATCACACTAATCAATCACCCTGTATATTGAAGAAAAGAAAAAATATTAAATTCATTTTCTGAATTTGTGTACAGATATTTCTAAAAAAATATAAATTATCGACACTTACTCGATGATGATGATGGAAGTACCATTAGGGAAAAATGTTGAAGAGTGTAAGAATCAGCAAGCACTACTAAAACGTAGAAACGAAGGCTTGATACTTCCTCAGCTTCTAATGGACCAAAAAGGGTCATCCGAAAACCAGGAAAGTATAGTTGGAACTTTAAAATACAATACATTAAAGATGGAAGATAACGGGTTTTCAAAAGTGATATTTCGTTGTGGATGACCTTTTTATTATGAATATTTTCACAGGGCTGTTAATCCTTATCCCATGCGGCCTTAGTTTTAGACAGATTTTTGACCCAAAAATATTTCAAGCTACAGGGTTGGTGAAAAAATATTTAAAATGAAATCTCTACTAGCTCTTATTTCTCACTATTTTCTTGCAATACTATTTCACACAGTGTGAGACAAAAAAAATAGGAGACGGTAAATATTCCGAGCTAAGTATTTTGAGCCGCTGAATCCGAATATGCCTGGAGTTTTCGCGAAAAACCGGTACGTTTTGTTTAAATATCAATTGTTTGAACAAATGGTTTTTTCGGATTGGACAATTTTTTCTATGAGGCCCATTCTAGAAAGAAAAGGTCTCCTGTCATTTTTCCATGTAGTTCTTATTTAAAAAGTTATAAATTTTTGAAAGTCGAAAAATCGACGATATTTACGAACTTTAGATGTTAATAACTTTTGACCTACTGAACATTTTTTAAAATGGAAAAATCCTACTTGTTCTTTAAACCTTACTCTACAAGTTGGTATACTCCGATATTAGCGCAAGTCCGGCGTTTGGTACTTATCGCGATTGACAATTAAGCGCTTTCTCAACGTTGCAGGCAAGCCTCGATCACTGCCGTAGAACTCAGACCGATCTGTTCTGGCGTGCATTATATTATCAATAACAGAAATTTGGCATTCAATTACATAAGCTATTTAATACATGACCAAATAAACTACAACCTGAAGTATTGTAACTTAACGCATTAAAATAAAATGTAATAGCTTTCATCATAAAATGAAGTTCCAGTGTAATATATATTTTTTAATAACTTTTAGGTTGTTACATCACAAGTTGATTTTATCGTTATAACTTTGTAAATTCATGTGATGGTGCAGCATTGTGTAGCGATAAATTAAGGTAAAGTGTGAATTATGCGTTTGGTTCATAACATGGACAAATCAGTACATTTGTTTGATTAAGCAACATTTGTTGTAGATGATTGTGTTGTGTGTCAAATTTCGAAAAATATATTCTTTTCCATAATTTGAGAATATTTCAATTAGGCAATCCAACGACCTGTCAAATAAATTCAATATGGCGCCTGGTTGGCAAACAATTGTTTAATACGTTTGTTTACTTGTTCAGTTTTGTTAATTGTTGAAGCTTTTTTGAAGTATTTGGGTATAATTACCTTTGGTTTTATTCAGATTTATAGAAAATAGTGAGACCTAAGTTCAGTTTTGGAAAAAAATGCCAGTACCGTGTATTGTGGTGGGTTGTGGAAGCCGTGCAGATCGGGACCATTTCCCACATTGAAAAACTTTGTACATTGCCCACATATAAACGATTTATCAAGGAAAAGGAGGGATATGTGGTTAGCAGCCATCAAGAGGGAAGATCTAACACTTGAAACTCCTTGAAACAACTAACGATTACTTCGATAATAATCAAAATGCAAAATTAACACCATTAAAACTTGCTGTATATAGCTAGCTTGCTACGGCTTAAAAGCT
Organism: Lochmaea capreae; assembly: GCA_949126875.1. Classification (NCBI taxonomy): domain Eukaryota; kingdom Metazoa; phylum Arthropoda; class Insecta; order Coleoptera; family Chrysomelidae; genus Lochmaea; species Lochmaea capreae. The sequence goes on from OX421401.1 coordinate 11,246,154, forward strand.
TTGTTTGCCGACCAGGCGCCATCTTGACAGTTGAAAGGTCACGTGGTTTGGATTCCCTAATAGCACTTTTTAAAGCGCTCGAAAAAAAATGTCTTAAAATCAATATAACAGTTCTGTCAAATAAATATTTTAGTTGTCAATTTATTGGTATTATTGTTTGTTAATTTAATGCCAAATTTTTGTTATTGTTCTTTCTTCAAAGGCAGAATTCATAGTAAGTTAACGACATTATAATGCGCGCCAGAACAGATCGACCTGCGTTTGGCGCGTGGTGATTGAGGCTGTAACGTTGAGAAAGCGCTTAATTGTCAATCGCGATAAGTACCAAAGGCCGGACTTGCGCTTATATCGGAGTATACCAATTTTTAGAGTAAGATTCAAAGTACAAGAAGGAATTTTTCCATTTTGAAAATATTCATTACGTCAAAAGTTATTAAGATCGAAAGTTAGTAAACATCGTCGATTTTTCGACTTTCAAAAATTTATAACTTTTTAAATAAGCACTATACGGAGAAATGACAAGAGACCTTTTCTTCCTTTTTTTAACGGGCCATATTTGCATAAAAAAATTGTCCGAACCGAAAAAACCACTTGTTCATAATTTGTTTAAACAATTGCGTTTTAAACAAAACGTACCGGTTTTTCGCGAAAACGCCAGGCATATTCGGATTCAGCGGCTCAAAATACATAAGAATATTATCACTTTGGACCTATCATTGTACACGGCAGCATTGACCGCTCCCGGACTAATACTTGAACCGGCTGATTCAGAATTATTTGACTGCAAATAATGTTAAACACTGTTTACATCTCGATCGTTAGTTGACCGGCCTAAAACGGAGGTCTTCAAGCCAGCAAAGATATATACGCTCGTTTTTTTGAAATATGCTCACGCTATCTAAGAAATGTACCCTTTTTGGGTTGAATATATCTTTTATTACATAAATTACTCCAACGATTTATGTACTAACCTTTTTCCATTCTGTCTGTTGCAGATTCCGAATTTATTTATAAGGACGAACATGGAGGCGTTACACTCTTCGACGCAGATAACCTAACAGTAACCACTGTTATGACGAATATGACATTTGTAAGTGAAATTTCAGTACATTTTTATTGTTTAGGGAAAGAAAATCTTACTGAGCATTTTTTGAGAATTCTAGTAAAACAACTTCAGTGCAGCATTGAAATATTAAAAGCTGAAACACTGTCTGTTTTATACAATCCATTGCTGCGCCATGTAGCGGTCGTCTTCACACTCAACTGAACGCTACTCATCTTCCATCTTGACCGTCCACTAATTCATATTGTAGAAATTCCTTCTTCGTTTTATGACGTCCTATATAGGTACCCGATGCCTTATTTTGCCAACATAAAAAACTAGAATGTACTTTCATAAATTAAACCTTTCAAGCACCTCGGTTATAAATAAGGCAGAGTTCATCGAGTTTTATTACAGTTAAGTGTACACATTTTACGCAAATCAAATGTTAATGGGTCATGCTTCACTGGAAGTGATTTATTATTACACAACCCGCGAATCAAACCTACGAACCACTGAACTATCCAAAACTTTTAGTTTTAAACTTCCAATTTGGAAATAACTTTGAATCCATAATATATACAATATAAATTTTCATGTAATTTTGAAATACTGTATAGGATGAAAATAATTCCCTGTGAAACAAATTATTTCGAAGGAAAAAATCTGATGGATATTTACCCAAGAGCACAGAGATGTTTTTTATGATTTTCAATTAGATAAACACTGAGGTAGGTTCATGTAGAGTTCATTTTCTACATAAATTAAATTGGATACTTTTTGATTAAAAATGTTCACTTGGGAAATTGTTGGGGCTTAGTTATCAATACAGGTGCGATAAGAAGCCAAAAAAATCACCGCAATGGCACTCAAAGAAACAATGACCATTAACCTGTCAAGAGTTGTTAAAGTCACATACATATTTATAGCCATATCGCAAAATTGAATCTCATAATTTTAATCAACTTGCTTTCTAGAACAGTCTGTATATCAGGTTTTTTTATATTCAGCAAGTGAGTATATTATTATGTAAATGTACCGGGTGGTCCTATAAGAATGCAAGAGCTGTAACTCGGAAACTGTACGTCGTAAAGTTATTTCCAGGTTTCCAGTATTTTTCACTGAAATACACCCAGTGAATTAACCAAAAAAATACAGGGTGTAACAAAAAGGCAAGATTTTTTTTGTATAGTTAAGGTTAATGGACTTATGTGATTGTCCACTGGAGAAAGAATTATTTTCGGTCTTCTGTAACCACTCAATTGTACTAAACCAAACCAACACATTTAATAAACCATTTTTTTATTAATTGGGTTACGGTGTTCGATGTATTCAATATTGTCCTAAACTATGGTTAGGTATTCAATGTGCAGTATTTTCTTGGGTACGTGCCTACTACTCCTTTTGCTCCCACATTTTACCCACTAACGTCAACTCTATGATGAATGGTTTAACCTACATATTTAGAAAAAGATCTTTAGTCGGTAAAATCTTGTTTACGTTGGTTTGTTTCAATTTTGTCTTCCGTGCAGCCTCCAAACCTAAATATCTTGAAATGTATTTATCAAACTTAAGCTCCAGAAAAGTCGGGAGTATGATAAATGATAACGGAGAGCAGGATTCTCTCGATTGAAACGCTAGTCTGATAAAATATATCAACTGTGATTAAGTTCTTTTGATGCCGATTTATTAAATGAAAGAAAAAATTCCCAGTGAAACGAAAATCAAAAAAGCGTATGGAATTAAGATTATCCATTTCGTCACCAGCATGGAAATTTTCTTAGAGGCAATTCATCACATGACAGCTTTGAGGAGTAGGGAAGGTTTCCACACATCTCGTGGTGGAAAATAGGGTCTTACATAATATTTTGAGTCGAAATGTGCCAATTCTAACGTAGGTATTATGACAGAGGTGACTCTGATTTTCAGTGTCCACCATCAATCTACCACGCTCCGTATAAGGATGTTTTGTGCATTGGGAAATATGCGCAATTATATATGTTGTACATCTATAGCCACTTCATCAGAAAGATAAGGCAAGGAGGTAGATTGGATTCGATCACAAAGTGGTCGATTGGCTGACCCTACTACTACTGTGGCCTATAAAATATCTAATGTGCCCTCTCTTTATATTTTAGTCCAAGAGATCTACGTTTCTGAGAAAGCCTATTATCCTTTTCTGGAGCTAGTTCCGTCACCTTATCAGGCCTATTCCAGGTATTTAAGGTGTTGGAGTTACCCTGCAATTGCAGGTAATGTGCTCCACCGTCGCATCTGAATCATCTACGTGGACCGAATTTAATGAGAAACTTCAGTAAAAATGTTCGAATTAATTCATCATAATAATAAATAAATTGTTTGTTGACTTTGAATAACACTACTTTCAGTCATATTTTTGGGGTTGATATGATTCATTTTCACAGATAAAAAGGGGCTGGAAGCCATTTTTACGTATTTTTCCACGAGTCAAAATATGGGATTTTTGACCGCGTTTATCTTAACAAAGTTGATCAGGTAGCGATTGTTAGAGTAATCCATCGTTTCTCAATTCTGCTGAACGTGATAATGTTGATATACTAACAGCATAGCCTAATTTTATTTTATCTAATACTCCAATAAATATTCATTCACCTTCGATTTCAATTTAGTTCATTACTTTTTATACTCAATTCAAAATCCAGATGGAGTAATTTCGGAAGCCTCACCCACACCACTAAAAGTTACTAGATTAGTTACTAAAGAGCGTATTTCGGATTAGTCGTGTTCAAAATCTATGAAATGTGCCTTGATTATCTAGACGCGCAGATTATGCAATCATAGGTAACCCTTATGTATTGAAAATTATTCTTAAGATGTCGGGTTGAGATGAGATGTGAACAAACAGGGTATTCTATAACCGGTATCACTTATACATTTTGGTTGTTTTGTATTTGATATTTCTGAGAGATTGAAGTTGATCGTTTATTGTACAGTTAGATTAAACGTTCCTTTTTGAAATTTCATTGTATTGTCACTATTTATTTTATAGTAATTGTAGTAATGCATGTAAATGTTAAGATATGTCTTTCGTATATTCTGGTAAACATATCCGGCAAATTAAAGGTGGTGATATAATTTAATCTTTAATGAGAAAACAAACAAAAACTTGTGTATGGAATCTTTCACAATTTCACAACCTCCACATGAAATCCCATCATACTAAATAAGACCTGGGATAAAGGATATAGAAGGCAAGGGATTATTATAATGTCGGATAGTCAAGCAGCCATTAAAGCACTAAGCTCTTTTATAATCAATTCCAAAATTGTGTGGGAATACCCTGGGTACATTTACCTGATTTGGAGCCTACAGATATCCTCGAATTTCTCCGGGAAATAGGACTAAAAGAGCTAGTCTCTGAGACTTTCCTCAGGAACTAAGTAGAAGTAGGGGAGCACAGGTATCAGTGAATGTCACCCCGGTATACATACATACACATAACAAATGCGACCTATGAAAGACATATCCTCATCAAATAAAACTTCCATATTCATAGTTTTAATATGTCATAATATGTATTTTTATAGAGTAAGAATATTAATATTTAGTTACGTGTGTCATTACTGTCTATACAATATCTTGGTTGTACTAGAGTTTTCATCTTTTACGTTTTTGTATATAGTAGGTTAAGAAGTTAAATACTAAATAGGCATACTGGGAAAAAGGAGAGATGTAATGTATAGTCCTCGTATATTCGGATGATTAATAAAGGTTTCATACACACAATTATGCCAGTAAGAGGAAAGATGATTCATTGACTCCTGGACTGTGTTTTATTTAATACTTGATTACTAAATTATCCCTAATAAATCAGTGATATACAATTAAAGTGAACAGTACAATCGTCATGACGTAATTAATGAATTGCCCTCAAATAAACAAAAGACCGTATAGTTTACATTTTGAAAGCTACGGTAGTCCACAGAGCACGCCAATTCTGATTCAGAAAATTCGCAGGTGGAATGGACCGTTTAGTTAGGGGATGACCACACTAGCGTCCGAACGCCGGCATCGGCAGTGTACTGTGGACGTCCCAAATTTATTTTTTGCCTTGTCTTTCCTAAGCACATTATAGCGGTATTCAAACAAAATTATGGAAGAATACCTGATTACATTTTCAGGAAATGTAAAAATGCTTTATTCCACATGCTTTCCTCCAATGAAAACATGTTTTCCGTGAACTTTATCTTTCACATTATTGTTTCACCGAAATACCAATTTAACTTATGCAGAGATAAAACTTTATTAAAAAAATCTCGTATAGTTGTCGAGATATTTGCAATAAAACTAAACATATTTTTTCACTTAACTGCTTATAACTTCTTGTCGGCCCCAACTTTCCAGTTGAACATTTATTCAAAATAACTTAACATAACTTTTGGTGGTCCAGGCCAGGTTTGAAATGAAAGGAGACTTATGAACCAGTATGAGCGTTTTGTTTTTGGAATAGCAAAATCTATCACTGCACCACAATTTTCCAATTTATAATACGACAGTTATTTACAGAGTCCCACTACAACTTTTCATTGTGTTAAAATATGTCTAGCAGTAGAAATATCTAACAGGAGAAACTTTTGGAAGAAACTTTTACTGTTGAATAAAACATTTATTCTGATTTATACTATGCAGTAAATAGGAGATCATTTCTACTTATGTTCTTCGGTGCCACTGAAAGTATTCTGGTTTACATGCTAACAACAATAAAATATAGGTACGCAGGAGAGCAAAAACGTGAAACATAAAACTGGGCTATAAAGTTTACATAATTTTAATAACGTTTGTCGTAAAATTTAATGTTATATCCTAGGACTTACAATGGATTAGCATGATTAAGAAAAAAAGTTTAAAAAATTACTACTCCATATGCGGAGATGTAACAAATGATCTGCTACACAGATTCTTCAAAAGCCAAGTAAGGTGTAGAAGCTGGGATACCTATATAGGGTAAATGAGCTTAAATCGTACCTGACAAAGAATTTTTTTATTACTGGCCCTATCTTTTTATCTATCTATCTATCTATATCTATCTATATCTATCTATCTATATCTATCTATCTATATCTATCTATCTATCTTTCCATCGAAATCGGACCATCCGTTTAGTTCAGTTGTTCAGTATGAACCCGATTGCAGCGCCACCTACCGGGACTAATTATGAATCCAAACTGGATATTAAAATAAAAATGTATTATATTTTATTGCCATGTTACCCTATTGCTCATGTGTGTGTGAAAAGAAAAAGTATTAAGATCGCAATTTAAAAATTGGGGTTGATCGTAGATGGGTGAAAATTTAGGGTTGTATGTATTTTTGTATGATGTATCATAAAAAAATAAAAACAAAAAATTTTGTCCAAAGAAATTTAAAAAAAAATTTAGAGGTGGACCACCCTTAACATTTAGGGGGATGAAAAATAGATGTTGTCCGATTCTCCACCCTACCCGATATACACACAAAATTTCACGAAAATCGGTCAGGCCGTTTCGAAGGAGTTCAACTTCTAACACCGGGACACGAGAATTTTATATATTAGAAGATTAGAAGAAAATAGCGCAAACAGCAAAAACTGAAATTTAAAAAAAATTGTGGAAGGTACGAAATTAAATCAAAATTTCTAACTCGTACCTCCATATTCCTAGATCGTACCTAGGGAATTTAGATGCAATTGTCACATTTATACTGGGCAACTATCCTCTACCTGACACAAATCGTGTACCCATACTTTACAGTTGTTGCACTGAATCATATTTTTCTGCCTGTCTTTTTCCTACTTCTGCTAACCAGTTTTAAGCTTTTCATTTCTTTTTCCTGATTTTTGTAAATTTAAATTAGTTTTTACTTTTTTCCTATCATTTTCCTGTATTTTTTGTTCTAATTAATTTTTATAAGTTGAAACTTTAGAAGCTGAGGTACCTTTTGATAGTTTCTTCTGTACCATTGGAATTTTTGGAGTTGGAGATAACTCCTGAAGATGATTTCTAATATATGAAATATTTTTTGGGTTAATTGGTGTGCCAGGTTGACTTGCTAATTGGTTAGAAGTCGATGACTGAATTGCGGTGTTTTCACTTAGTGATGTTTGCAAAATATGACCACTAGTCGATGGTGGAAAATTTACAGTTTCTAGCGTATTTTCCTGATTTGGAGAATCATTTACTGCTTCTGCTTTATGTTCGTTATTTTCACCAATGTCTCTTTTTTCCGTTGTTTCCAACACTACATAGTCTTCATCTTTAATTTTATGGTGATCAAAAGGCCACAAACCACATGATTCAAATCTAGGTAATGCAGTTCCCTGAAGTTAACCACAAGGTGGAGTCAACGACGACACCGAGCGATATCCAACTCGTGATTACTACGACGTCACTCGGATTTCGTGGCGGTGCGGCTCAGTACCTTCCTTGCTTTCAGTTGTCTTGTAGGTGCCGAACGGGAAAGTGTGTTCAATTTTGCCAGTTTTGGGTTATCGTGAGAAGGTCGTATACGACGCCACCCTGTGCTTTATGGTACAAAAATAGCTAGGGTAAGTTGAGTCACTTTTTATGAAATTTATAGTTAATTGCCGCATTTTCTCTATTTAGAACATTTCGTATACTGTAATGGAACCAAAAAGACCTAAATTAGATGAGCCAGGAACGAGTTCTTGTGATTTATCCAGAAAAAGACCTCTAAAACCCCATGAATTAGAGCAATTAATACATGAAGATCTGAACGATTCTATATTGCGGAGAGCGACGAAAGTGAACAAGAGGATTTCACTGAATATGAAGATGACAAATCTGAAACATCTGTTCCTGATGATTGACGATGATGATTCGCCTATCCTAGCAGACCCAACTGTCCATGCACGAAGGGTGATGTATTCCAAAAATACACGTAAATGGTATTTGGATAGCCTACATGCTATAAACAGTAGAACTCGTCAGAAGAATTTGGTCACTCACTTACCAGGGCCAAAAGGAGATGCTAGAGGTGTTGTAGAACCGAAACAAATATGAAATTTTTTTTTCTCAGACGTTATTTTGAATAAAATTGTCAAATGTACCAACGATGAAATCGAACGTAAAAAAGTAAAATATAAATCTAAACAGTGGTACATTGGACCAACGACTTGTGTGAAAATAAATGCCTCATTCGGACTCTTGTATTTGAGTGGTGTTTTGAAGAATTCTCATGTAACACTTCATGATTTATGGTCCCCAGTATTTGGACCAGTAATGTTTAGAAGCACTATGAATAAAAATCGTTTCGAATTTATTATCAACTGTTTGATATTTGATGAGAAAGAAACGCGAGAGGAACGAAAGATAAATTTGCTGCCGTTAGAGAAATTTGGGAGATATTTGAAAGAGGTTGTAGAAAAAATTACACCCCATCAGAATATGTAACCGTCGATGAGACGCTTTTGGGATTTAGAGGACTTTCCTTTCCTTTCAAAATGTACATTCCTAGCAAACCCGACAAGTATGGTTTGAAAACGGTTACCATGTGCGATGCAAAAACATATTAGATGTGCCCCGCCAAGCCATATATAGGAAAAGAAGAAAGACTCAGTCCATATTCCATTCCGACACAATATGTTCTAGATCTTACCGAAGAAATTCATGGAACAAACCGAAATTGTACGACGGATAACTGATTTACTTCTTAGGAACTTGGTAACATTGGTTGGGACCATTATATACCAAAACAATTGGTGGAAGCTAAGAAAAAATTGGTCAATTCGTCTTCATTTGTTTTTGATGAAAACTGTACACTGGTGTCATTTGTACCAAAAAAAATAAGACGGTCGTATTATTATCAACCATGCATGATCAAGCTGAAGTTGATGATGGGACAAAAAAGCCCCAAATAATCCTATTTTATAATGAGACAAAAGGGAGTGTCGATACGTTCGATCAGCTATGTCATTTGACAACTGTTGCAAGGAAAACGACAAGGTGGCCACTTGGAATTTTGTATGCCATTCTTGATACAGCCGGAGTGAACTCTTACGTAATTTACAAATGCAACTCAAAAGAGAACAAAGTTCAGAAGCGGTCCAATTTTCTAAAAAATCTTTCTTTTTCACTGATTGAGGAACATTTGCAGAGTAGGCTACACAATCACTATCTACCTAGAGAAATGAAGAACAAATTTTCGCGGTATACTAAAATGCGACGAATCAGAAGACACAGAAGAATTACCAGTGAATCCGATGGGTCAATGTGCAATTTGTCCGAGAAAAACAAATAGGAAAGCCCGACACACGTGTGAGCACTGCCACAAAGGGGTATGTGGTGAACACCGCCGTAGCATCTGCATTGATTGTAAATAGTTGTTAAAAGTTTTTCTACAATTTATTGTTTGATTCCCAAAAAAAAAAAATAAGAAAAAAGAATAAGTAATGCCACAAGGAACTTACAGGAGTTATTGTTTTTTGTTCATATTTTTTATATTTTACCTTATAAAACATTTTAACTTTGATTTTTAGAAAGAATTCTTCACATGTTCAATTTTTAAAATCTATTTTAATACTAGCACATAATTTGTGCAAATTTTGTATTTTTCAAAATAAAAACTATGTTCAAATTAATATTGTGTTGTGTGTTTTTTTCAAATCCTATATTCAATTCAAAAAATATGGATATTGTGTGGCAATTTTGTATTTTTCAAAATAAAAACTATGTTCAAATTAATATTGTGTTGTGTGTTTTTTTTAAAATTCCATATTCAATTAAAAAAATATGGATATTGTGTACCGATGTCGCTTGTGGTTCTAGGGTGAAAGGTATCAATGGTTTACAAGCTTCTTTTTCTAACTAAAAATACTTGAGAACTTTCAAAATAAGATGCTGCTCTTTTTTCGTATATCGAGGCATATTTTTGTATTATCTAAATAAATAAAATGCTAACAATAAGATTAATGTTCACTTTTCATAAATTACAATTGACCGTAAACAACAAAGTACAGACCTGACGAGAACTGTCAGTGGGACATTGCCGCTACGAAAGGTACGTCTGCATTGTAAATTGTACGATATAATTTCGCCCGATTAATAGGTCGTGCTTGAACGTAATCTAAACATCAACCAATCAAATTTTTGTAAGTCAAATATTAGGGTTAACGTTTGTGATACGTTTAAACGGTTCATTATTGTGATATTTTGATTAGGATTTATCACAGACCTCCCTTTTAATATATTTCTTCCAGCGTAATGTGTTAAAAGGATATAAACAATCAATGACGCACACCAAAAAGGCTATTATATGAACTATATATAAGTTCCTAACTCGTTTGGGATTTCTTGAACAGTCTACAGAATAAGGTAATCTTAAGAGAGTCATAGTTACGACCGCACCGGGGTGGTGTGGGGGGTTGGTTAGCCCCCACCAGCTGGCCTCGTATGATCCGAGGACACCTCTCCAACTCCGCTCATCAACTAAGCTCGGATACTAGTGTCTCCATTGCTGGAGGTCCGACACCTCAAACGCTTGCTGACGAGCATCATATGTCGGCAAACCACCCCGTGGTATGGGGCAGTCGTAGATTCCAGTACTCAAACTAGGCCAGATTACAAATCCAATGCTAGCACCTCAACCATTGCCACACCGTCAATTTCAATTATTACAGCGGCATCTCACTTAAACAATTTAAACGGCGTGAGATGTTTTACAGACCCGTGAGGGTCCATCCACCCGGTGAAGTGGCTAACTTTCGAGGTTTTTCGGTTCTTTCCCGGACTACTATGAACTCGCATTATACATGAATACCCCACGTGGCAGGGACAACCATGCCCTGGACTTCAGATAGACCGTTAGGGGCACGGCTGCTGGAATCGGTTTCCCTCGTCCGTACACCAACTAAGCTCGGATACTAGTGCCTACAGGTAACGACTCTGTAGGTCCGACACCTCAAACGCTTGCTGGCATACTGAGGTCGCTAAGTTCGGATACTAGTAGCTTTCAGCTTTTGACGGCATACTAACTCCCGACACCTCAAGCACTTGCGACCAAGGCTACTCCCTCACCTCTAAGGACATCATGCCACATGAACCGATTAGCACGAGATCCCATATGTATCGCACACATGGCAGCGAAACCAAAACCACCTGAGAGTCCATCACCCTCTGATGAGACACATGTGTAGCCGTCCACATGTTGGGCTGCCTCATCCCCTCAGTACCAGTATTAGGGTTTGGTGAGCACCCACCTGAGACTGATCGCAGGTCGTGAATTGTGTAGGCAATCCACTACCAGGTGATACCGTACCAAGAGCTTCTTCCCGTTCAACCAGATACCTGGAATTAGTTGTCCACCCAAGGACGCCATCCACCAACCCACCTGGTGGGACGATCAGCGGTAGACCAGGCTGCAGCCACCCCCCTTAAGAGATGACTACTTAACGCCTATCCTGGCCAGGCCCGTTCAGCGAACCGAACTACCTCCTAAAGTGCATCATGGCTGGAAGCTTTCAACCTAACCTTGGGAGACTAGGAATGGGTAGAACCATGACACACGCCGGTAAACGCCGGAGGTCCTACGTTTACCCGTACAGAATAAGGTAACCAAAACAGTCTGTCCTTAGCCTGGGTATCAGCCTCTCGGATCATAAGGCCAATAAAGAAGCAGATTCACCAGTCCGAGATGGTGAAACAAAGCACAGGAAATAAGACAAGCCAAAGAATTCATCAAACAACCATCACCAAATCAACGGAGTATTTACTAAACCAGAATGGGCGAATAGACAGGGTCTTGGTTCGGCTTCAGGCAGGACACTGTTAACTCAACAAATCTATGAACTGCATCGAATTGACCGCTTAAACCAAGAAAACCGAGAGAAAACTTCAGCACACATCTGGGCTAGTGTGGTTATATGACTAGGATTAGGTTTTCGAAGATAGGGGAAGAAAAACCACAATCTTCCCAATGTATGGAGGACCTGAGGATGGCATATGGAGTTTAGTTGTACAGACTGGTCTATACAAAGCACTTTAACATAATAGGAGTATAAGGGCACGATAGATCTGCGAAGAACGTAGTGAAGTGGCTCTTAAAGAAAACGCATGTTAATATTATCTAATATAATTTGGATGCTAATATTTTATGATTGTTTGATTTTTTCGCTATTTCAATACTTTTTTTGTTTGTTTAAGATACAATATGGAGTGGTTGACTTCAAGATCTCCAACGACCTTAGATATATTCTACTTATAAGCGAAGTTAAAAGAATCTTCAAATTTACAACTTTAGCGAAATATCATATCTACGAAATATCAACAAGGTAATTTGTTCAAGATTATTGAGTATACTTAAGACTTATTAAAATGCCAATATCAACTAAAAAAACAAGACGAAAACATACATTTAAAAAAAAGGAGCGCCTCATTATATTTAACATTAATAAATTTATATAACTATTGGAATAATTCTGAGTTTGTCCTACCCATACACTATCACTCTTAGCCGCAAATGAAAAATTCGGGGATTATCCAAGTTTGCTATTTCGGGTAAACAATTCTGCATATCACTTCACAATTGCTTCCAATCACAGTTTCAGCTGTTTCGACAATCAATACTTTCTGCACCTGATCAGCACACAAGCCCTCATCACTTGTTTCACCCCTATTTTTTCTTGCAAGTGTAATTCAATCATTCAAACAGTCACAAGTAATTCTGCCTCAATGTTGTGGAGTGATAGATAGCCATGTTAAACAAAATCCATCCAGTTTTCTAACCGATTAGCCCTTTAACAAACTGTTGTTTCATTTCAGATTAAGACGGTCATTATCTCACATAGAACTTGACGAAAACGCGCCATTTCTACAATACGCCACATGGGCACCAGACGGCACAGCGATCGCCTTCATCTATAACAACGACATTTATTACAAACCAAAAGTAGAGAAAGATTTAATTTGTCGAATAACGTATACCGGTCAAACTGATATTATTTTTAATGGTATACCTGACTGGCTTTATGAAAATTACATTTTGAAGACGTCGCACTCTTTGTGGTTCTCTGCGGACAGTATTTATTTACTGTATGTTACGTTCAATGACACTAACGTCGGAGAATACAAATATCCTTGGTATGATACGTACGAGAATCAGCAAACTTTGTATCCGAAGATTAAGTCTTTTAGGTATCCCAGGGTAAGTATTTAGTTTATTCACTTAAAATTTACATGGTTAATGGATTCTCCTGATATGATTTTCCGCTCCGGTGAAGTTCACGATCCTCGGAATTTCGCAATTTTTTTCTTAGAAAGCCCTATTGCTATAAAATAGTTTAAAAAGAAAAGCTTTTCGGATGTGGCACGTTTGAAAGAAAAAATCGCGAAAAAGTAGTGAGAATCCTCATCTTTGGGAAACTTCTGACATAAAAGTCACCTAATTTTATAATTACCTCTGAGTAGTAGATAGTCACAGATTAACGAGCATTGGATAGACCATGTTGTCAGCTCTTAGTCACGTAATTGTTGACAGCTGGTAGGTCTTTCACGCAAGGTCCAGGTTTTTCCCAGTGATTTTGCATTAAATCAATTGTACTTACCTGTTTGTAACATCACTTGCCGAACAATTTGCGGTAACTTCCAAGTTTCTAAAGGAAAACTCATGAAACGATATTTTTTCACTACTTTAACGACCGCCTTCCCACAAGTATACCAACATACTCAAAATTCATCTATAAGTTGATATGATGTTTATTTTTCTATAGCCTTCTCAAAATGCTTCCATGCACTTATCATTTTCAAAAACTGATAAGTAATATTCAAATTTCTTCTTCTCGCAAAACCTCCCTCAACCGACAATAAACCTTATTACAGTTATCACTGACCTCTTCCTCGCGATGCCATTACTTTAACCTCTGAATATATCTACACAGGCGTGGGGTGCTCAGTCACTGGAGGTCAAGAAATTATAAGCATACATTTGCTCCCTTCCACATGCTGAATTAGGTTTTTGGTAACTTGGTCTTTTAGTCCTCTATTGCGATTCACAAGAGTCATTTGTGCTTAGAACTATCCATATTTTACCAAACAAATTCTGCTCCTCAACAAACATCATATACCTGAGCCGAGCTTTCCTGCTCCATCATTTTTCAGATAAAGACGTAAGATCTTTCGACAACTCAAGTCAAATCAAGTCAAGTCAAGTAGATACGACAGTGGCCTGTTAAATGGCTTGTAAGAGAAAGTAGATCATGTGCTACACTTTCCTGAACACATTCTTCGAAGGTTGCCATTTCGCGGTCTCCTAGTCTCCTAGCTGTCCAGGTATTTGGTGTTTGCTTAGCATAACTTAAGGAGATGCTAATCGCAGGTTTTGATCCGAAAAAAATTTTATAGGCACCCTTATCAGAATGACCGGAGATCTGGACAAGAAACACTTTTTTTGGTCTTCCTATTGGTGAGAGTATTTTGGGCAATTTGATACCAATTTAGACGTCACACGGTGAAATCTAAGCTGTCTAAAAAAATCCATATAAGCCTATTATCATTTCTATTGAAACCACTCGTTCAACAATTTGTATATTTTATGTTTATATTTTAGTTCCTTTGTATCTTCGATCACATTGGATGCACGCGTGTGCAAGTAATTTAGTGGCGCGCGAGTGGGCAACCGTGCACATATTCGCGGAAATTTTTCCGATAGTGGGTGCCGCAGTATATGTCAGTGGAATGGGCAAAACAATAAACAAATCCATTTCTGTTTTTCTGTCCATTTGATTAAATTTCGAATTTTGGGCGAAAAAGGTGTTTTGTGAGAGATGGTGCCTGTTAAAATTAGTTTGTTGGACATTTTAAAATACATTGGAGACAGCGAACAGGTTTTCAAAGTATTAAATAACACTGACCATCAAAATACTCTATTGAATTGAGTGAAATTACCTTTATAATCTGTTTCTTAGCAGTACCTGATACACACTAACAAGTATTTGGGAATATGTTTCCTAATTTTCAAAATGTTTTACCACACTTTGCATAATTTTGGATCTGTTGGGAAGTTATGTATTGATACATTTGCATCTTTTCACTGATTACATTGCGGCACAGAGCAATATACCTCTTGCACTTGCTGGTTATTATTAGAGTCTAAATAAGTATTCTGATTAAACAAACTTCACCAAACTCTTCTAGAAATCAAGAAAACGATATTAATACTTTGCTCATTATACACGTACTCTAATGGGGATTTGGTTTGTTTTCCCCATTCCAATTTTGACAGTAGATGTCGCACCCTTTGCTCGTTTTCGCGAATGAACAAAATCTGCAGGAGAGCTCATACTGCCCATACCAGCAAGTGCAAGCTTGCGCAAGCTTGATCCGACTCCGCTTGGAAACAAAAATATTTCTTTTCGTAGTTACAAGCTTGCAAGCGTTCGTGTCTCACCAGTTGATTTCTGACCATTGAGGTAGTAACTGTGTAGTATTGTGGAGCTCCTGTGTGTTTATGATGGAGACAGAAATCCTTATCGATGCCGTGAGGAGCAGAAGACAAATTTGGGACGCATCTTTAAAACTCCATAGCAATAGGAATCATATCAAGAGACTTTGGGATGATATCGCAAATGAACTGAACATTGAATGTAATATATGAAATACTCGTTCACCCAGTCTTCCCTGATTTCCTACTCTTCCAAAAATAAAAACTTTAAAACACCATTTTGCAAAACAATATCCTCATCGTCTGACATCTCCATTCTGGTTGAACTATTTGTAGTAATCTTGCACCTGCTTGCATTGAGTGTGAGCTCATTACTAGTCCTGCCAGCTTGCGCACGCGAGTGTCACCAAATTACTTGCACAAGCGTGCAACCAATATGATCGTTCCAATATTGACAGGGTTTACCGCGACCAAAAGGGCTTATCGCGCCCAGCAAGAGTTGAACCGGAAGAATCGCAAGTAAACCTCCAACCAACACAATCGATGTTGTTATGTATAAAACCGACATTTTCAGACCAACTGAAACAAGTTCCATAGTAATTAGTTTAATTCCTTTTTTTGCATAAGTGCAATTTCGATAAAGTCAAAGTTTATATTATAGTGTTTCAAGGTTATATTTCATGTGAATAGTGCTTTTGAAAATTTCAAAGGAAAAAGTGGGATCGTTGCAATAATTAATATCTTATGAGTACTGAAAGGCTTGTCTATATTCATTGTTCCACCTGTTTGTATTTTCGACGTTAAAGTGTATTAAAGTTTACTGGATTGTTAAGAGTTAGTTATTATTTTACACGAAAAGAACTAGCTCCTATAGAATTCAACTAAATTGAAGGCATTCTCTTTTTTATGATAGCAAAAACTTTCAACTTAGGCTCGTATACAGACGATACAATTTGAAGCACAACATACAAGACGACCTCATCGCTCCGACTAGAGCAGCTGTATTATTAAGCTCCTGACATAAGCCAACTTATGTAATGAAATATAACTCTGTTAATACTACTGCAGTTTTGATAAAACAAATAAGATTTTAGCAAAAATTATGGACTTACGTAGCTGTTATAATTCTGGAACTTACGAAAAACAAATTTCTTCCAACAGAATTCCGTGCAGTTTAACAAAACAAATTCACAATATTAAATTCGTGATTATTTTATGCCCCTTTATATCCAAATTTATTTCGAGAATATTAATTTTTTAACATCATTCACGTTAAGACTTTCCATACAAAAATTTAATAACTCAAAGGGTCCATTATTGATTTCCTTTCATGGAAACACATTTTAAAGCTCCAATAGAAAACCCGCTAAATCTTTATAACTTCTGTCTATGTAGCAATGACGTGTCGGGAGCATTTTAAAAGTTTAATGGAAACCGATAAACCACAAAATAATCTATGAGTTATACAGGGTGTTTCATTGGGAAAAGGGAAATACTGCGTGGTGGATAGAGGCGGTTATAAATATACCCAATTTTTTGGGTCTTACGACCTTCGCAACCGAGATAGAGAGATTTGTATTGATTTTGCTCATTTTTTTGTTAGGTGATAACTAACGAATGATCCTTTATTTTCAAATTTTCATCAATCACAGACGAATTGAACTATTTACTTATAATAATACAAATCCAGCTTTGGATTGAAAAAATAAGGAAGCGATTATGTCGGTGGAACAGCACCTTGTATATTGAGATTTTAAAAATGGTTTTATTCATACTCACTTCATACATCACTCAACGGCATAACTTAGGTGAATCGTTATATATTATACTGTATCTAGGTTATCATATTTTTCACCTTTCACATTTTATCTTAATCGACTCTTAAATCACAAGTCAATATAAGTAGGTTCTTAGATCCATACTATTACGATTTATAATTTGGCAGGTTTTTATTGAAAAATATTGAAAAAGTCACTTTAACCTCCGTACTACGCAACGAAATAGCAACGCTTACATACAACTTGCAAAATAGAAAAATATCAATGTCAAATTATTTCTGTAAAAGCAAATAATGTTCTCACGTACTCGTATATCCCCTCTGAAATAAGTTGTTCATTTCAGCAATTGGCGTTGTTCCATTATGGATATATGTTACATCTATCGATGTGGTCTACTGTCTATTGCATGTAGCGTTCTGTATTGTATTGTATGGTAATTCAAACAAGCTTAGTTGAAGGTAATTTTGACAATAAATAAAATATTACAGCTGACTAATTTCTGTACAGAAATTCGCACTTTGAACTTGTGCTCTACTCAGAGTGAACCGATGGATTCGCACCTTGTTTAACGCTTGGAGTTTAATTAGAGTCAGTCTTCCTCCAGGACCACTAAGTCCACGCCTTAGTGGATCGTCCCTTTCTCCGGGTTTACCCAGTTCAGGAAGGAGGGGGGTCTTCTTATTTTTTGTCCAGGATTTTCCCCGGAGACTTTCACCAGTTGAGGGTATAGGTGCCCCTGTCTTTCTCCTCTCCTGCTTTTCTCTAGCTTCCTCAAGATGCTGTATTTTTGGGCACTGCGGATACATTGCTCCGACTTGTGCCCGCTTGGCTTCTTTTTCTTTTTACTGTCCATGGTTGATCCTACGAGTAGCTAGGGAAGCGTAAGGTCCACTCCTGCAGAACCCCGCATGCAGGAGTAAGGGTAGCTAAACTGGATGTCCCCAGGTATCCAGAGTCCGCGTATTAGCGATCAAGCTTCCCCTTGACCACGCAGTCCTCGGCATATGCTGTTCCACCTTGACTTGGGGGGTTTTCATTGTGGTCTCCTTCCACTTGGCCACCTGTTTAAGGCAAGCCCCCACATCTAGTGAATATACCTCATCAACCACCTTCCACTAGATACGGTTTATATCAGGCAGGTTTCCACAAGCAGTCTACTGCTCCGACGACCCCGCTGACTCCGGCAACCGACCGGCTATCAACAAACTCGTCGGGACAACAGTCCACTCTCCACGCTGAAGATCCTGATATCGGATTTCTGCATTCCACAGAGATCCGTTGAGCTGTCCTTGGTTCCACGTAGTCCTCTTGGAGAGGAACAGCTACTCGGCTCCCCCCCCAACGACCAGGTCTCACAGCTCCTTGGGGGAGCTCCCCCAAATTTCAAAGCTTTATCCTTCGCGGGTAAATGTGAGCGCATTGACTAAATAATTCAAGTTTTCAAGTGCAATCTTATTTTTTCAAATACTTTTCTACATACACTACAACACAATATTTTTGTAAAGTATTGAATTCTGAAAAAACGAGTTTCTTCTTATGTCACGTTTAATTACGAATCTCATCAAAAAACTTATCCGAGCTAACGTGCTCCCTAAAAATAGGGAACCATCGCATGGCAACCGTCGAACGGCGACACAGCTCCATCAAACAGAGGGATCAGGTGTTGAGTTCCGTACAGTCGGCCTTACCTGACCCTTCACGCCCTCGGGAAGACATTCTTACTTGCGTTCTGAAACAAACAAAACTACTAATTACTAAAAATGAACATCACTTAAACTTTTTGCATTCTGTATAGCTATAAGGCTTTCGGCAGCTACTCAAGATGCAACTATCCAATATAAGAGAACTTTTTGGCACCATTTTGTACAGCCATCAAACATTCGATAATCATACAAAGTGTCAATCATTAGACTTTCTAATAAATCAAAACTTTTCTGCTTCTTTAGGCTTAACTACTTTCTTTAGTGTCAGCCGCACAAGCTCAGTCCAAACCCCAAGTAGCAGCTGAACCAAGGCATTAAGCAAAGCGCCTATTTGCTCAAACCTTAGCCCAACTACCGCTCAAAGTTCAAACCAAACCTAAGCAACCACAACCAAGAACTTTTCTTACCAGTACTATGAGTCATCTCCAGACTCTTCTGATAAATCAGAACTAACAGCCGTTCTGAACAGCTTAAGTTTTTCTGATGGACATATACCGGTGTAATCCTTCTGCGATCTTTCCACTCCAGGCATGTCCTCTACTGCATAACGATCGTTATCCATTACTTTAGTAATCACAAATGGGCCCTGATACTTTGGCTCGAGTTTCTTGCTCTTGCCATCATTGTAACACTTTGTTTTGGAAACAAAGACTTGCTGCCTAACCTGAAACTTTTTCGGTTTAGCATGCCTTGCATCATAGTGCAACTTTTGCACAGCCTGCTTTTCTTTTATTCTATCAGCTACTTTAGCTCGCACTTCCACCATATCTTGAGGTAATTCCGTATCACACACCTCATGAACAAGAAAGGCATCGTTAATTACTCGGGGCTTGTATCCCATAAAATAATTTAATATGGACTTTTTCCTGTAGTCGAGTTAACTGTTGTATTCACTCTCTAGGTGTTTCTGTGGCATGTCCTGATTTATCCTCAAATTCATGGACACTTTAACAAATGTTTCATAAACTACTTACTATAGCCCTCCATTTTTTCACAATAATGTGATTCGATATTTAGACATGCCGTGATCCCTTATTAGCTAGGACAATAATTGTGGGCGGTAAGTTGTAACTCGCAGGCTTCGACCATATGTTGTAGGAATCCTGACAATTATTTAGGTACGAACCAGCTTGCGTTAAAGTCGACTTTGAAGTTATTGTGAATGGCAAATTCCGTGCTGAATTGCGTGTCAAAGTTCCATTTGGCCAGCGAATTGGTTACGAATGTAGCCTTAGTGTTGTGATTCAGGTTTCATAAAATGTTCCTCTAAGTTTAAAAACAAGGTACGTATAGTACAGTCAAGAGGTCGACACTTATATGGCCAAGGTCAAACCATGTTTCAAGTATCTTCCAAACCAATAGATGGCACAAGATAACAAGATCTTGTAACTATTCAAAGTGTTAAGTAGGTTAGGCTGTGAATTGTTGTCTATAATGTTATGAATTTTGGGAGCATTCATAACCTTCAGACTTTTTCATCTCTGGATTGATGTATTTATATTATGATATTATAGGCATGTTTTTTTATTCACCGGCAGATCCACCAATCCAGCAACTGCGTTTTTATTTTCATTGGTGGATTTTAGATTGAAGAAATGACGCGTTCATTTATTACTGTTGCATCAACCAAAATGCAAACCATTCCACCGCTGTTCTGAGGTGGTGAATAAATTTGGTGATTTACAAAATGACAGCTTAACCTTAAAAAAGTAAAGATTTTAAGCGGTTATAGCGAATTATTAAAGAAATGGATGAATAAATAGAAATCAATTTAGAATGTGATAATAAAGTATTGACTGCACTATTAACAGCGTCAGAAATTAAAAAAATTCCTAGTGGTATCGATTCTTACTTGTCAGATATAATGATGAATGATGTAAACAACAACAACTGCGTTTTTATGTGCCACTGATGTCAACATGTCGTTACAACGGAGACTGACCTTAGTCAACCAATGGTGAATGAATGATTTAATAAAAAACGTGCCTTATTTTATGGGTTGGTGGAAAGGACCTTTACAAATTTCTCATTCTAAAATCAATAAATTGGAGACAGGTATGCTTCTAAGCTTTTTTCTTTGAAGTGTGTAAAGCCGTCAATAATATTAGATATACTTTGAGTGGGGACATGAATTTTACAAATTGTGAACGCAATGAAGCCTTCAAAAAAGTTATATTTGACAACAGTTGGCCACAATTGGCTTAAACAATTGATCCAAGTTTCAGGTGGTAATGACGTGAGGGTTATCCCAAAAATGAATTATTTAATCACTGTTCAGGTAGAATTTCATATGTCTATATTTGGTCTTGCTTAAATCGTCTCGGTCTTGGTCTTGCTTTTTTAGTATTGGTCTTGATCCTGGTTGATTTTACTTGTTACTTATTTTTCTTCTCAACTTCCAAAAATCACCATGGTTATAAATTATTGATAATTCACAATCAACTATCAACTAGAAAAATTACTTCAACGGGCGATTTCTGCACCCTAGTGATGAGAAAAGCAAGACCAAGACTCGGATAGTTTTGGTCTTGGTCCTACTCTTGTTTATTTAGTCTTGGTCTTGGTCTTGCCTTTTCGCAAGATCAAGACTGCAAGACCAACACCAAATCTGCTCATCATCACCAACAACGAAGTTATGTTCAGTGATCCTGATGGTATAAAACAGAATTACCTAATAAATAACTCGAAAAGGGTGAGTTTTGACCAGATTATTATTTGTTGAAATTGATACTTGAAAAGGTTTCTTGGCGAAATAAGATAATAAAATGAGGTTATGACCTTCTTTGACAAAATTATTTTCACCCCCTTCCTGTTCTCTAGATGGGATGATGATGTTCACTTGCAAAGTGAATATGCTCTCCGGTGTCATCTCCATCAAAAGTCATGTGAAATATGGGTTTATCTAGTATTGTCCCAGTTGTATGAGTGTTCTTCTCAATCATTGTTCAGGGACCATAAGTCCAATAAGTGCTTTCAATGATGCCGTCTCCGTGCTGTACATTGCCCCGGTAATACCAAAGAGGGTTTGCAGTTAATTTGTTTACCTCTGAGGACACTCCTTCCTTCCTCCACCAGACTATTGTTCCATGGGTTATCGTTGGCTTTATCACAGTAGAGAAGGGCCAATGAACTTGTCTATTCATGAAAGCAGCTTGTTTGGATTTCATTGGTTAGGTTAGGACTGGAAGGTCTTCTTTAAGGCCTTAGTACTTCACTATTCGTAGTGCTTCTTGTAGGACATGCATAACTACGTCAGTCCAATTCCCATTTTCGACAATGTCGTCCGCAAAGCCCCGCGTCCATATGCCCTGATTATTCAACCTGCAGATCAACTCATCCATTATTAGGTTCTATAGAAGTGGTGAAAGAACTCCTACAGTGCATGTGGTGCTGTTTATCCTCCTTTTTTTAAGATATATGTTCATTGATGACATCGATGTGTTGTCAAAAGCACCTTCTATGTCTAAAAATGCTGCAAGGGCTTCTCCTGACTTCTCTGCTTGACAAGCCCATCATTGTAGTATGCGTAGAGGCATGCTCTTAATCACTCCTTGCAAATACATTGAATTTTGTATAACTTTTTCCATGGTTTTCACCATAAATGATGTCAGACTGATTGGTCGGTAGAGCTTCGTCTGGGTATACGTTTATTTTTCTGATTCAGGAATAAACAAACACCACCTTATACTCTCTTCATGCAACTGGTATATACCCCAGAGCATGGCTACTCCGTAGTATCAGAACTAAAGGATCCATTATCGTGTCTTATCCCTCTTGCAGGAGCTTGGACAATAAGCCAACTGGTACTGGAGTTTTGTAGGGGTCAAATGAGTTTATAGCCTGTCTGATAAAAAAATGGGGTCTGGAGATCTCATTCACGAGTTCCCAGTTCCCTTTGGTTGCCTTTGTTCTGGCAATCGGCCCGTTGTCAGGGCTTACCTCTATCCTCATTGAACCTGGAAAGTGCACACTGAGGATTAGAGCCTCTGCCTCAGTATTTGAAAACTTTTCGCTCGGTAACTGAATAAAACCAAGTTTCTCACAAGTATCCTTTTTGAGAACTTGGTCAATTCTGACGCTATCAAGTACACCGTGCATGTACTCACAGAATTTTTCCTAGGACCTCCTCTTGGATTTTTTTATTTTTGTATCACATGCAAGCTTTATACGCTACCCAGTTACCCGTTTTTTTTTCGCTTTGCTGAAAAGTCTTGATTCTTTCCATAGCGATGTCAGCTCTCCATTCCACCAGATGGCTTGTCTACAACAGCGACTCTCCATTACCAGACAGTTATTATAATAAAAGGTCAGTGTGGTCTGTTGCAGCCAAACAACTGCTCCCTCTAAATCTTCAGCACTTTTTGGTCTGCATAGGTGTGTTAGGATTTTATAAAGCAGGTACTCTTTGTAAGATAGCCAGTCAGTTTTCTTAGGACCCCTGTGTTGTCTAATATCCGATGTTTTCACGTTAATTTCATAGTATATTTGGGCATGATCGGATTAAGATGGTTCATCCGACACATCTTATCATTTCCGAGACACGTGAAGTGCATTAGATAACATATATAATAATAATTCTTCCCTCGATGTTCACAATGTAGGTTTATTACCCACATTTGCAGTATCAAGGTCAGTAGTACATTAATAGTTAAATAGTTTCTTACCTCTGGTGTTGTTGTATTCGCTGCCCCAACTGCTGTGGTGTGCGTTGGTATCAGCCCCTACAATGACATCCAGATTGTGTCACCTTGACTATTCCATCAGGTTCTTCATGCTAGTCACAAGTATTGGTGACTTGGAACCGAGGATTATCCAGGCATCAAACTTCAGCCCTGTATTCTGTTTCTCGAGCCCCTTCAGCCCCACTTTCAGATCCTCTTCCTTAATCCTAGGAAGTAGGGCAAGTACTCGCTGCTGCTTTGGCAGAACATCACTCTCAATGAGCTTCCACTTGGTTTTTTGTGACCTTCACCTACTAGACGAATGCGTAGTAAATTGATTTTATAATGATCAAAATAATTTCATTTCGGTTTCAATTTTTGTACAAATCCTTCCCAGTTATATCCCTAGACTTCAATATAATTGTCAATAAACCCCTTTCTTATTATTTTATATTCCACAACAATACAGTTCACTACACCATATATATAAAATAACTTATTGAAAAATCTATAATGACATTACCGTCTTGAATATCAACAATATTGTCAGTTTCACATGGCTAATCCAAACAACACTATCTCAAGGTTTTCCACTTACACTTTTTGAACTGAGGACAATTTGCACACTTGGTCGGAAACTTATCCAAAGAGAACTCCATTATAATCTTGCCGTTAGCTTAGACATAATTGTAAAATATATGTCCATTACAAACTCTCTGTATACATTATTGAAAGTAGTTTTTTTGTCGGTTCTATTGGCTCCAGCTTCTAATGATTATTAGTTTTATCTTCTTCCTGTTACTGCTTCCGGTGCTATTTCAGAAACAGGATTGCTGATTGGAAATCACAAATCAATGGTTGAGTGAAGGAGCTCACACGGGTTTCCAAACTGAATATTCCAATTAATAATGATTAACAACTATGTCTATCTCAGTTGACACTCATTAGATTATTGTGGCTCCATTCCAACGCTCTATCCACTGAGCTACACACTCCTTTCCAATTAAAAATATAAATTAGTTCATTCCCATTATAAATAGGCATAATTTAATAACTATATATCATATTTAAATTGCAAATAACTACAATAAGTCAAATGTGGTTGTAAGTAAATAAATAATGTTTTAAATTAACGAATGCAATAATTTTCAACTCTATTTTCCGAATATGTCTATTCCAATTAATTTTATTTCTGTTTCAGGTGGAAACGCAAAATCCAGAGGTATCTGTTTGGATAGTGAATCTAACGACGGTGAAATATTTGTTTCCTTTCGAGCTGAAACCGACCAACAGTGTAGAAAGTGACAGTTACGTAACGAGCATTAGCTTTCATGGAGAGAATAATGTGGGAATTGTTTGGTTGAACAGATCCCAAAATAAATACGTTATTGTGAGGTGTAAATCACAGAATAATTACAATTGTTCAGATGTGAGTATATTATTGCGAATCAAATAACAAAAAAAAGTTTAAAAAATTGTTTTTCCTGACCATTGGGTTAGGTAACAATAGCTTGGATATTCCACAATTAAAAGGGTGCTGGAAGTTGTAGCTCATTTACTGGGCTACCAGCAATTCGAAGAATAGGTCGCTGGCGTAGTTTGTCTTAAATGAAATACCATTCAATTGGAAAAACACTATAATATATTTTAACTTCTACTAATTGCTACGAATATTAACTGAACGTGGATAATTGAGGGAAGTTTGACAAAACTATCATTTGTATATATTATATTTATATTGAAGTGCTGTCAACCAGGGCTTGTCCTGATAAAATAGCATTTTCAATATTTGGCAGTGTATGACATTCTAACCAGAAGTGTTTTAGCACCAAACGTTCCGTACAATTATTGAATGTTTTCTGAACATAGCTATTTGTATGCCAAGCACTAAAAGTGCTACTATGTTGGACGAGTCTGAAAATTGCGAGACGAGTGAAACGAGTGGAGCAACAGGCGAGTCCAACAAACTAACACTTTCAACCGTGGCGTACACAATATTTTTTGGCGACGATTTAAATAAATCTACTAAAATAAAATTCATACGAGAAAATTATGAATGAATACTGAATTAAGTAATTAACAATTTATCTAATATTAT
This sequence comes from Lochmaea capreae, assembly GCA_949126875.1. Classification (NCBI taxonomy): domain Eukaryota; kingdom Metazoa; phylum Arthropoda; class Insecta; order Coleoptera; family Chrysomelidae; genus Lochmaea; species Lochmaea capreae. Next base: position 11,271,845 of record OX421401.1, read on the forward strand.
TGAAGAATATAACCTACTTTTCTGCAATATAATTGAAATAAACTCGTTTAATTTAAATTATCTTTAATAATTTATATCCTAATAGAAACATCATAACAAGCACTACTATTAGAAAACTAGTAATAAAAAGTTTCACGGAACTGGTGCAGTAGGATATTTATCCAAATCGTGGCACAGAAAACCTATAGCAACTGGATGCAAATATTTAAATATTTGTTCCGTGTTGGAGATATTCCACATTTTATTACTAGAGAAACTAGGAATTCCAAAAAACGTACATCTTCCAATCCATCTTCTGGGAAACACATTATTTAGGTATTACCTCACCACATGTGCATAATGAGATGAAGCGCCATCTTGTTGAACCCTAATGTAATTGAAAATACTCACGTAGATTTGGAAATAACCGAGCCAAATCTGGTATAATGCTATTTTTCAATAAATCTAAATACGCCGGACAAGGTCGCCTGTTATTCCAGCCCATACATTCATTTTGGAAATTGGGTGTGGGATTCACGCCTCCAACATGGATTGTTACGTGACGAGTATCTACAATTAGGCAAATTTTCGTTTCTATTTGTAAAAAAAATTGCCTAATCGTAAAACATGACATTGCTTGAAAAATTTGGATCGTTTTGATTGTAACATTTTTCCATCATATCGCTCTATCTGCAAACTATTCACGTCTATCCCAATCATCATCTGACAATTCAAGGGAAAATTTTATTTTTTGTATGAATGGAATCAATTTCCACGTAAAATTTTCGTTACGGATGTTTGCGAACTATAAAGTTTTCTGGATATTTGTCTAATACTCAAGTCAACAGGACACAAACATCTAAAGATTTGTTTCCAGTTAATGCAGTTTTGGTTCAATCTTTTTCACTAATTCACTGACAATAGATTTTGTTATGAGATTTCGGTTAAGAAATAAATTATTTGAGATAACACACTTTCCTTGTTGTCTTCTACGCATATCACCATATCGTAATATCATTAAAATCACAATTCGTCCTTTTTGAGATATACGATCCATGTTCCAGAGCCATCTGAATGTATTATTTTAACTTCGTCGAATATAATTTAAATCCGAAATTTAGGTAAAGGGAACATCACGTAAAAATAAATAATCAGTTTTTATTAAGGACTTCAAAAGGCAAAAATTATACATTTTGATCCTTTGGAAATTACAATATTCATTATTATTCCGAAAAAAGGAAAGTCAAACAACAATTTAAATACCACCAAAATCTATAAAAAAATTGTGTGATCCGTTTCCGAGATGGTTGGGGAGATCCAAAATAATTTTTATAGTCACTGCTTCAATAGACTACTTCACTATAGAGGAGAGGAACACCCCCGGCTTTTTTCACATACCGACGTTCTATTTTCTAAAAAAAATCTATCCTCATATTTTCGAGGGTGTTGAATACATTTATTTTGTTCTAAAATTGGGGGAACATGGTCAAAATTGACGAAAATGCGAGAGAAATGATTTAACGATTTTTGACAATCAACTCACGGTTTCTTGGCGAACAATTAATATTTTCACACGAAAATTTGATGACGTATTTTCCAACCAACGAAACTAGTCCTAAATCCACAAAGCATTTCACATTCGAGCCATGAATTAAAGAACCTTTTTTTCCGACTTTCGTACGATGGAATTGAGTACTTCTGAATAGGCAGTAGATATTATTATTACGGACTAGAAAAAAAGATAGAGCGATTTTAAGATGGGTGCTCCCACCGCGCGGCTTCGTGAATATACATCATGGGCCAACGAATACATGAATGTTTATGACAAAAATGACATTACGTCGTAGGACTAAGAACCTGATATGTCGGTGCGATTGACTGGTGAATGTGCGGTTTCTTGTACTAGGCGAGAAATTACATGGAAGATTCAGTCTCGATGCTGATTGGCTACTTTAAAAGAGTCAGGCTGGACAATGAAATCTAAATTCAGAGACCCACAATAGATCAGAGAAGGTCGTAGTGGAATAAGCCAAGTATCCACCTCATCAAATCTATTAATACGAATACAACGCATTTTTCAGCAAAGTGATTGAATAATTAGGAGCCAAGAAAATTCGTAATTTTCTCAAAAATCCGTTTCTTCATCGATTTTCAAGTTATAACGTTGAAACTTCGTGGAAAACCAGTCCTTTTTATGCAATTCATGTGCACGAAGTGGGACAATTACTTTTGTTGCAATTGCAACTTTTTAAGTCAATATTTTACAGTAGGTCTGGATGCATTTTATATACAGGGTGTTTCCTAAGTAATCTAAAATATTGTAGAGGGCGCTTCGTCACTCCATTTTAAGACGAAAAATTCGTATAAGCATTTGTGATAAGTCTTGTCGTTAATGAGATACAGGGTGTTGACTGGTTTGTAATAAATGAGCTCTGACCCTCTGACTGTAAGTGAAATTGATTTTTCCTGATGACGCTACTGGTTTTTAGAAGTAATACGAAAGAACATGCTTATTCTAAGCAGCCTTTGAAATATTGACAAATACTGTGTCAAACCTAAAAACCAACTTAAAAACGGATAAGAAATTTTCATTATTCTAATTTTGTTGTAGCACCAGTTCTGTTCTCGTTTGTGTTGAGTTAACAACGATGCCTAGACTAGACGTATGTATGCCCAGCGTTATCCAAATAATCGTTTATCATGTTCTGATACGTTTACTAAGATACCTACATATTCGTTTACAAGAAACTGGAACTTTTGCTAAATCAAAGAATAATATTGGACGACCCAGAAATGTGAGAACTGCACAATTGGAAAACCAGATTCTTCATTTTATTGACCAACATCCAAAAACGAGTAGGTACCAGAAAAATTGCTGATGAAGTAAATGTTAGTAACAGAACTGTTTGGAATATTCTAAAAGATAATTTAGTGTATCCATATCACGTTCAACGTGTTCAACCTACTGACTATTCGATCCGTATACAACATTGCCAATGGATTTTCAATAAAATCGCAAGCAATCCCAATTTTGCTGCCAATATTCAGTTTACGGACGAAGCCAACTTTTCAAGACATGGCTTTATGAATTTTTATTTTGATCACCTATGGGCAGATGTAAATCCACTTGCCATACGTGTAAAACTATTCCAACAAACATTTTCGGTCAATGTTTGGCTTGGCATCATCAAAGATTATTTAATCGGACTATTTTTTCTTCCTGCACGGTTGACCGGTGAGATATATCTCCATTTTCTAGAAAATCAGCTTCTAGTTCTTTGGGAAGATGTACCTCTTATTATTAGAAGCACACGTGGTTCACGGTGCTCACGGTGCTCACGGTGTTCACGGTGCTCCTCCACATTTTGGAGTGATTGTACGCGAGATTTTAAATAACGTTTTTCCAGACCACTGGTTCGGACGAGGATCTCCACACCCGTGGCCCCCTAGGTCACCCGGACACAATCCTCTGGATTTTTGTGTGTATGATCTAAAATCGCTCATTTATACAACCCCGATATTAAACTTTTCAAAGTCGGACTTATCATACAGGGCTGTAATGTTATTCGTAATAATCCTGGTATCTTCGAGCGTATTCGGCAATCCATTAGACGTCGAGCGGATGCTTGCATTTTAGCTGGAGGTTGAACATATGCTCTGAAATGTAGGTACTATTTTTCCTTGATGTTTAACACATGTTGATGCTTCTAATGAAATAATAAAACAATTCAACACCCTGTATCTCATTAACGACAAGGCTTATCACACATGTTTATAAGAAGCTTTCGTCTTGAAATGGATTGACGAAGCGCCAACTACAATATTTTAGATTACTTAGGAAACACCCTGTATATATATCGGTTCCCCTTGTACCGTTAGGTGTCGGGGTTGCGGGTTCCGCAGTATATTTTCCATCTTTTCCTATCTTCTGGTATCTTCTTTGCTTCCGCCCAAGAAGTTCCTCTTTCCTTCAGTACGTCACCTATTTCTTGATTCCAGTTTTTCTTAGGTCTACCTATTTTCTTCTTTCCATCCCAACCTGCCTCCCATACTTGCTTAACTATGTTATCTTCGTCCATTCTTGTCAAGTGTCAGAACCATCTTAGTTGAGTTTGCTCTATTTTTGATATTATAGGATCCACCTTAAGTCTAGCGCTAATTTCTTCGTTTTTCAATCTGTCTAGCTTTGTTACTACTTCTATTTTTCTCAGTATTTTCATTTCCATTGCAATGATCTTTGATTTTAGTTTCCATGATTTCCATGATTCACTTCCATACGTTAAGGTGGGTACAAAAACAGTTTTATAAATCTTTATTTTAGTTAATTTATTAACCTCCCTTTTGTTTAAAAATACTCCTTTCAGTGCATTTAATAATTTAGATGTGGCTTGTATTTTATTATTTACATCTGATTCCAAGTTGCCATTACTTTCCAATATGGCTCCTAAGTATTTCAAGCTTTCTGTTGCCTTCATTGTGTATCCATCTATGCTGATTTGTATATCTTCGTGTTTCCTGGATACTGTCATTATCTCGGTTTTATTAAAGTTGATTATCATCTCGTTTTCTTTGAGATATTTGTTCCAGAGCTCTATCGCCTATTCTAGTTCGGCTTTATTATTTGCGACAAGTAGCAGGTCGCCCAGATCTTTGATTATTATTGGCTGTAGTTGCCGTACTCCTACACTAACTCCTTTTCTATCCTTTCCCCATGCTTGTGATATTTCATCCATCACTGCAATGAATAGTATGGGACTTAATATTCCTCCCTGTCTTACGCCCTTACATGTGTTGAAGTTTTTTGTGTTTTTTGTCCCTACTCTTACTATGTTGCTTGTCCTGTCGTATATACTTTGTATAGCCTGCAATAATCCATTCGAGACTCCTCTTCTTGCTAGAGTTTCCCATATTTTTTCTCTTGGTAGTGAATCGAATGCTTTTTCCAGATCGATAGTGCATAAATACATATTTCTGTTACCCCCAAGTATTCTGTCCAGCATAATCTGTCGGATGCTAAATATCCAGTCCTGCGTGCTTTGTCCTGCTCTGAATCCAGCTTGTTTTCCTTGCAATGTAGTCTCTATTTCGTTTCTTAGTCTTCTCTCTATGATCCTTTCGTATAGTTTACCTACTACAGATAACAGCGTGATTCCTCTATAGTTATTGCAATTTGCAATATCTCCTTTTTTGTATATTGGAATTATAACACCAACTTTCCAATCTTCTGGGATCTGTTTCTCTTTCCATATTAAAATTAATATATCTAGAAGCATTTCCTTCCATTGTGCTCCCATGAATTTTACCATTTCCGGCTTTATGTTATCCGCTTTACCAATTTTGATTGCTTGTATTGCCGACTCCATTTCTCCCATTCCAATGTCTAATTGTCCCTCATTTTGTATTAGTTTAACGAGCTTTTCTCTTGGTTGACTATTTTGTGCATCACCTTCCAATAGCTCAGAGTAATACTCGAACCACCTTCGGTTTATGTCTTCTTCTGCTGTGAGGAGCTTGCTATCTTTACTTTTTATGATTCTTTGATTTGAGCTTTTCCCCTTCTTTAAAGTTTTTAATGTTCTGTATAGAAGTTTCGCGTTTCCTTTACCATGCGTCTCCATTCGGTGCCCGAAGTTCTCACACGCTTTCTTAATTGCTTGAGTTCCGCTCTTCTTACTTTATATTTATCATAGTCCTCTTTTTTCATTGTTCCAAGATATTTTTTCCACGCTACCTTTTTTATTTTTGTAAGTGTCTTTATTTCATTGTTCCACCATGAAGTTTGTTTCCTGTTACTTATGTATCTTGTTACTCCACATGCTTCTCCGGCAGCTTTGATTAGCGTTTCTTTAAAAAATTTCCATTTATTTTCCATGTATCCATTTTTGTGTTCAAACCAAAGTGCTTCTGCTTCTACTTTTATTAGATTTTGATATTTCAGTCTTATGTTCCTCTGTTGTAATTTGTGGCTCTTAATATTGCTTATTTTTTCATTTTTCATAGTTTGTTTTGCATCTACGGTGTTCATTGCTTTGAGCTTTACTTCTACTAGGTAATGGATGCATTTTAAATAGTCCAATTTTGAATTTGAAGACGGTATTGGAAAGTATAGATGTAGAGCAATAAAAGTAATTGTCACGTGTTACCCACCTGCTCTTCGCGCTTATAAACTGCATACCAAGGACTTGTTTTCTACGAAGTGTCAAAGCTATAACTGGAAAAACGACGAAGACATGAATTTTTAAATAATTGTGAATTCGGCAGTTTTCCCGAATTTTCTTCGCAGCTAATTATTCAATCACTTTTCTTAAAAATGCGTTGTGTTAGTATGATTATTATTATCTACAATTCATCTCCAACACCAGTACGATTACTTGATAAACTTTCGTGTTATTAATGAAAAACTAAAAAAAGAACTTATTTCGTTTTAAATGTTTATAAAAATTTTGTGAGCAACGTTTGCGAGTCGAAAATATAATATAAGGATCATATTACTTACTACTTTTATGATGGCGCAGTTCGTTTTCCACTAGGGCTCTTGTCATGAAAAGTCACCTATTGCTTGCCCTATATATTGAATCGGGCCGCGCGGCGAGAGCACTTATCTCAACATCGCTCTATCTTTTTTTCTACTGCGTAATAATTCAAATTTCACCAAAAACTTCTTCTGTCTCTAAATTTTAATACTGTGTATTCAGAAGTACTCAAATAAAAAATAAAAACTTCCTCACTCAACTTTTTCCATCGTAAATGAAAAGTCAGAGATTCGAAAAAAACTTTCTTTAATTTATTGCTCGAGTGTGAAATGCTTTGGGGACTTCGGACTAGTTTCATTGTCTCTACGGTTGGTTGGAATATATGTCATCAAATTTTCGTGAAAAAATGTTAATTAGTCGCCGAGAAACCGCGAGCTGATTGTCGAAAATCGTAAATCGTTTATTTCGCATTTAAAAGTCAATTTTGACCATGTTTCCCCAATGTTCGGAGAAATATAAATGTATTCACGTTCAGTACCCTCGAAAATATGAAGATAGACTATTCTTGGCAACTAGAACGAGGCTGATCGGTTTTACTAGACGACTTTTTGAGCTCCTCTACTATAGGGGACGCTTTTGGCAGCACCCTTTTAATTTTAATTTCCTGGCACCTTCAATGGCGTTTTTCTCTTGAATCAAATAACATAATGATTGATAATTTCAATGCATTTGAGCGTTGCACAGTTTCTTTGGAAATTGAACTTATGATCTTCACAATCATCAGAAACAGTCAGCTCACGACGATTTTTTTGTTTTTTTAACATTCAAATTATCTTGAACTTTGAATTCAATAAGTAAAATATTAATTTGATATGAATAACACCAGACTTACTAAATAATTTAGTGTCCGTATAAAATTATATACAGAAATATTCATTTATTAGAAACAAAATAAGTACTAATTATTTGGAAAAAATGTTTTATTAATGAATATAAATAAGTCAAAAAAGCTATGATTCCCATTGATACATAAATTTGTATTCTACTTCTTCATAAACATCTTCTGCTGTGTCTGTATCATATCCATCACTTTCCTCACAACTATCAACGGAGCTGTTAATGATGAGATTCCCCTATTTTTCCAATGTTTCTGCATTATATTCTTCGATATTATCAACGTTTTCTGTGAAGAAAGTGTAAATTTTATATATGTTTATCTACATGACTTATCTAACTTCAGTGTGTTATGAAAACTACATAAATACCTACAGGATTTTCATCAATGATGGTGTAACTTGGTCACCGTCGTTCTTCCTTCCATCCTAGCATGACTCCAAAGATGCGCTATATAGGATGTACGTAGTACATGCTAGTAAAACTCTGATTGACGGAATTGAGGGATTGGTAGAATATTGCACCTTCAATTGTACGTTAGAGTATGAATTTGTGTTTTTGCTCATTCATTTTATATGCTTTGAGGATCGTTGCTACTCGTGCTGTGGGTGTTCACATTATCGATTGTCATATTACATTCGACATACAAATTCTTCGATCTTTTTTCAAAGTTGATGTATATTAGAGTCGTCTATATCTGCTACATCTATAAAAGCTTTTATGAATGCTTCTAATTGTCTAGAAATTTCGAAAAGTTTTTTTCCCTCTTCTATAGAAAGCGGAATTTTAGTCGCATCCTGTGAAATCCTAGCTAGGTCCTAATGTTTCGTACAGTTGAGTGACATCGATGTAACGTTGTGAATTTCCGGTTCCGAGTAACAGATGCATTTTCTAGTTTCTCTGAATATATTATTTGATTCATATTTCTCAATAGAATCATTGAAATAACTGTATCAGAAAAAAATCTTCATATCCGCTTCTTCATGGGCCGTACAATTTAAATTCTGCTCTAAGCTTCTCCCTATTTTTTTTATCATATTTTTTATATTTGTAGCATATATCGTGATTAATACCTATTGCTCTTTCTCCTATAAACGGCGCCGTGTAATCATTTTCCCAATCTTTACAAATAAATTGAACTGAAGCTTCTTTAAAATATATATTTTTTCATTCATTGAAGAAATTAGCCGGTCGTAATTGATTAGAACTGTGAATATGATAATTATGCCCCTCTATTCTGCCTCTCAAGGTGTGTTCGTGGTCTTTTATTGATGGAGTGAAGTAGCGATCAAATGCGATCATAATTTTGCGTGTATTCGATGATGTAATTGTGATTAATTTCTTCTGAATATTTCGAAATGATAATGGAAACTCCTGTCATTGAATGTAAAAGAAAGAATCCGTCATAAATCATTACATTCCACTATGCTAGAGGTCTACTGACTAGATTTTCAATAATCGCCAGAATATTAATTTTTGGGAAAGGTATGTTAGTGTGGTAGACTTTTACTGCTTGAAATTCCAGTACATTAATATAATTTGAAACCGACATCATATTAATAAACTCAATGTGGTGTTATTTATTTTAAATTTATAAATTATAAGATGAATTGAATGTTAAAAAAACAAAAAATAGTTGTCAGCTGATAGTTTGTGGGTGTAAAAATCGTCAGTTTATTTTCCAAAGAGACTAGGTTCAAGTTAATTGACCCCGGAAAATGCTTATCATGCTGACTGACGGACTCTTTCTGCTGGTGACTATCTTTATTATTTCTAAAGTATAAAAACTCAGATGTATCAACTTCATAGGTTATCAAATACATTTGTTTGCGAAATTTTCAATTATGTCCATGTACCTACGTGACTGACGCCATTATCACCCCTCCCTCGCCAATACCACTGACGATTATTTTTTTTAATGTAATTGAAACAATAATTTATTACACTTTTGCCCTGTATAAAAATCATCAGAGCAGATTATTTTTCTAATGACATTTTCATGCTCCACCGCTATCGGAGCAGCTGACGTTCAAAGCTGTTATTTGTTAGAAGAAAACTATTATTGTTATTAGTTTCAGCCGGTCTAAAATTACTCGCTCAACTATAGCGCTACTTCCCGGATAAGGTGGTAGTAGTACGAGTATAACATTTTATTAAAATATGAACCCACCGTTCAATAGTTACAACACAATTTCCACTCAAAGTTCACATTTCACCATGTTTATAATTGAAAGAATTTGAATTTATACTTTTAAATGGTTATTCGACACTCTTCATAGGACCCTGTATACAAAATAAATTAGCAATAGTGAAACAAAAATCTTCATTCCAATTTTAAAATAATAAGTATAATACTTAAATTAGATACAGAGTGTTCTATTTAAAAACAAATTTCAATGACTTTTATTCACTGCTTAATAAAAAAAAAATGTATCACGTGAAATAAAATAGGAAAAAGTTTTCTTCGTTTTCAATAGATATGATGTATTTTAAAATTAACAAATAAATGATTACTTTTAGCTGCACATCGAAAAAGAACATATTGGTTGGACGGAACCTATTTTTCATCCAGTTTTCAACGCAAACGGCACTAAGGTCTTAGTTCGACTTCCAGTAAAAGATGGGGATAACGGTCACTTTATGCACGCTTGTGAAATTTTCAACAACAGAGTTAGACCGTTAACACATGGAGCTTTTGAAATAACCAGGATATTGGCTTGGGATGAAGACAACTCGAACATGTAAGTCTAATCAATCGCTTATTATCACTTCTCAATAAGTTTAATTTTAATGAAAATCAATTACCCGCTCCGTGAAGCCTACTTAAGGTGGGTTCGATTCGCACACTCTTCTCACTCGGTAAGCTCTTTTCGCTTCAAAACCGTTCGAGATGCACCTTTGGAGCGAAAAGTGCGGCGCACCCCGTGCTCGATTTAGTGATTTCAGAGTGAACGGAACTTATCATTTAAGATACAAACTATAATTAAATTATTTAAATAGTTATATTTAGTAAGCAACTCAATATTAAGTTTTTTTAGCTTTGTTCTTGAAAATGATAAAAAATATATTCAAAAAAGTTTAGAATTTTGGTATCAGCAAGATGGTTGCTCAGAGCATTTTGCAGCAGATATCAGGCTTTTTTTTAGATACCGCATTTTCAGATAAGGGGATTGGACGTGGGAGTATTTTTCCAAGGCCAGTACTGGGGTTTTAGATTTTCACTTAGCGGAAAGATCGAAAATTCCGTTTTGAAAAAACCCGTTCAAATACACGTGAGGGTATGAACAATAGGATCCAGGAGGTAGTTCGAAGTATGTCCCTTGCTGAAATTGAGACCAGTTAATTCCACTATAGAAAGACTGGATTTGTGCAAAGTAAATGATGGCAAGCATTTTTAGTATAACTCCGGTCCTGTAAATTTATTCCCTATCAAATCCTGGCGTCTTATCGAGAATATGTTTGGTCTTTATTCATGTAGAAAGAGAATACTAAAAACGTAGAAAGTAACTTCAAATTGAAAAATGTACTCATTCATTTCAGGCCACACTGTATAGTATATCAAAATTGAAATATAATTATTATAAAACTGAACGTTTATTTTAGACCAGATAGATTTCATATTATTTATTCTAGCAATTCTGCTGAATTTATTATATTTGTACATAATCAGTAACTTTTGTAGATGTTTAGACAAACTCTATAAATATATTGTGATATATTTTCAATTCTAAAATTATTTGCATGGAATCAATTTCACTATTTATAATGAGTGAGGTTGATTCAAAATACCAATACAAACAATAACATTTAATTTAAAATGTAAATACGACACAACAATGTATGTAAATTGTTACTATATACGATTGAAAAGACATAAAAATATATAACTATAAAAATCGGTTAAAATATGATGAGTAGGGGAGAGTGGAGAGACTTGATACATGTTTAAATTTCCAGCATAAACGTATAGAAATCAGAAGAAGCTTCCAACAATAGCTCAGGACAGAGTAGTTGGAAAAATTTATTTTTCTGGCAGAATAATTGTTCCTTTTGAAAAGGTAGCGAGTATTTTACCAAAAATTATTCGACTTCACCACGTTTACGTGGCATCAGGAAGCATTAAGTTTTAGATACAGTTTGATTTGTACATCATAGCAAATATGTTAAGTTAGGTGTTTATAGATTCAACTTCCGTTAGAAATTTCACATAAGGGAGAGTTGGTACAGATTTTTACCTGAAACATGCATCAAGTCTCCCTCCCAGTTCAGTGCAATACTCACTCTGGTCATTATTGTGAAATTGAATTTCACAAGAAGCCTTTTTAAAGGAAAAAAATAACCAATTGGCTTCACTCGATCGAATAGAGAAAGCTGTGAAAAAAGTTGTAGCAGGTGGGAAGCTGAGAACGACTGCAAAAAAGTTCGATATAGACAAGATGATGCTCCGAAAGTATGCGGCTAAGTTCAAAGATAAAGGTAATAAGACTTCATATGTTCTCAAATATTTGATGAAGATGAAGAAAAAAAGTTTGTCGAAATATCTATTAGATGCTACACAAATGAATTATGGGTTGACCACAACAGAAGCCAACAAATTTGCATACATGTATGCAGTTGAAAATGGGAAGACAATTAGTCAGCCCTGGAAGAAGAACAAAGCGGCAACACGCAACTGATTTATGCTCAGAAAAAGAGATTTGTCCCTAAGATCACCCGTGCTTACTAGTTTTGGTCGTGCGACTGCTTTTAACGAGCATACCGTAAAAGGGGTTTTATGAATTACTCGAGATGTGTTGAGAAGCGACGAATTTAATCGACATGCAATTTATAATTTTGTTGAGACCGGTGTTCAGACGGTTCATAAACCTAGTAAAATCAATTTAAAAAAGATTAGTAACAAGTCTCTAAAGCTACTCCAGGGGAACGTGGACAGACCGTCAGTATGCTGCGCAATAAACGCTGCAGCAATTTCAGTACCATCAGTTTTAATTTTTCCACGAGTACGCGACTGGGGGAGCTAAGCCAGGGTCCTAAAGCCATTACATTCCAGTAGCTGACGTCGCAAAGTGCAACAATGACAATAAAGTCCTCTTGATTCTGGACAAGCCAAACTTCATTCACAGCTCTCATACTTTGCAAGCACAACAGGATTGTGATGTTCACAATTCCACCCAATACCAGTTATTGCTTACAGCCTCAATATTTCACCTTCCATGGACCTTTCAAGACATAATTTCCAACAGGCTTGTGACGACTTTATGGCCAACCATCCGGGTCAGACTGTAACATTGCAGGATGTGGCTGGACTAGTTGAGAATGCTTACAAACGATCTGTTACGCCGATCAACATCATGAAAGGAGTTTTGAAGACAGGTATATGCCCATTTCACTCACATATCTTTACGGATATTGACTATCTAAGCTCGAGTGTAGCAGACACTCTTGTCTGCTGACCGTGTAGGTGGTTTGGACTTCGGGCGCCATCGAGTATCTCCAGTGGCGCTCGGCTTTCATGCGAAGCGCGCACGGTTCTAAAGCTTTTAACCTTCTATACGATATCATTAATGTGTGCAGAGATTAGCCCAGCGTAAGCGTGCTGGGCTCTTAACACAGAGGTACCAGGTTCGAGTCGTGTCCGAGTCAAGATATTTTTATTTTCTTATTGTTTTTTTAAAAAATTGACTAAAAATACGAAGAATTTTTCGATTCGGATTAGGGTAGGGGGTAAGGTAGGGTGGTTTTGGTTGGGTTATTATTGAAAATTATTATAATAATCTGTCAATTACACAATTCAATTTTTCGATTCGGATTAGGGTAGGGGGTAAGGTAGGGTGGTTTAGTTAAAAAAGTGTATGGAAAGCGAGGAGATGTTCTTTTCATAGAGAGCAACACGGGGTGTTTGAACCGTGCGCGCTTCGCATGAAAGCCGAGCGCCACCGGAGATACTCGATGGCGCCCGAAGTCCAAACCACCTACACGGGCAGCAGACGCGAGTGTAGCAGACGGACCAACACCTCCAGAAGGTGAACCGACACCTAATATTGACAATAATTCGACTGAGCCATAGCCGTGACCATCCAGAAGAGAACGTACACCAGAGATATTAACTACCAACAAATCTCGAGAACTTGGTGAACGCACTACTAACACTTTTCGGGAATCTGAAGCTGATAAACGAACAATACAGCCGTCTATAAAAAATCAGTCACACAAGACCCCCGAAAACGTTAGTCCATTACCTGAGGCTCCAGTTCGAAAAAAGCAGACCCATGGAAGTCGAAACAAAAATAATGAAGAGAAAAATAAAGCACAGGAAAAACGCACCTAAAATAGATCAAGTCAAAAGAAAAAGTTTTGAATATAATGCATTCTTCGGATAGTGTTTCAGTCTAGGTTTCAGCTACTTCAACTGAAGAAATTACTGACATCGAAGATCGGATAGAAAACGATATGGATGAAGAAAACTTTTGTCAATGCGTCATTAATGTGTGATCACGTACTGGTTCCTTTCAGGTCCAGAAAAACTGTCAAGCACTACTTAAGGCGAGTACTCGAAATATAATAAAGAGTAGAAGTATGAAAATGTAAATTGACTGAATATTATGATTTTCCATTTTTTTTCTTTTGTACTTTTTTAACCAAATTGAAGTTGGATAATAGTTATTTATGATACAAGTTCGTGAAGTTATACTTTTGCGCACGAGTTGCGAAAATGCAAGGCACGAGCGTAGCAAGTGCCTTTTTCGCAACGATTGCGCAAAAGTACTTCACGCACAAATGTCATAAAAAACTTTATCCACGACCACATAAAGAAAAAATAAAAAAAATGTGCTCTGAATGGGTTAAAAAACATAAAAATAAATTTTCTATAAACAAATATACACACAACGAATTCTAATTATTTAAATTACGTAATATTTACAGTAGAATGAGGACAATTATTCAAATTACTAATTATAACATTGGGTAATTTGTCTTTTTTTAAAGTAACTTGTTTACAAGACAATAATTGGGATGTTAAATTTGAAGTTGAACGTTTATCAATATCGATGAAATCGTTCGATTTGGGCCTTGAAATTGAAGAATTTTCTGCCAGATTTTCACATTGAATAATGTGACCATAAAGTAGATGATTTCCATTGCATTGACTTGTCGGAAAAATATGCTATTAGAACATTTTCGGTGTGATTCTTGACTTTTTTATTGTTACACCAATCTAAAAAATCAGCATAAGATTTCGTGTAAATGTTTTAAGATTTTTGTGGAACCAGATTATTAATTGCATTTCCAGCAATTTCAGGTTTCAGGAGGTGTGCAATCTGAAGAAATGCATTCTTCTCGAGGTTCTTCCATTTAAAATAAGTGTAATTAAAATTTTAAATATAACAGAAAATATTTTTCACTATGTCTGACACTTGTCAAATTTACTGTCAGCACAAAAGTTTATACAACAAACGACTAAATTCAAGGCAACTAGATAATTACGTAGCTAAAAAAGAGTGTCTAAAATGAAAACCCCATTTAAAAAGCATTGGTCATTTACGCACGCTTTTTAACGTATGTATAATGTATAATTTCACACTTTTTTTTCGGTTCGTGAATACCTAATTTTAAAGATGGTCGTAGATAAACAGTTTTGTAACCTTGTTTAGCTGCTTAATTGAACCACGTATCAAACCTCCAAACATTGTCTCACCCTTCCCACACCAAGGGAGACTTGATAAATGCTGGAGAAAAAAGTTTAAACTCGACTGAAAACTGGTATTCTGAAATTCTGTTTTTGTGTGTGCGGCCGCAATAGAATAGGATTCAAGTTTGTGAAATTTCTTAGTGCTAAAAAAATACAGTGAATTGATAATACATTTTGATTGTTTAGAGTATCAATCCTTCCTACTCTCCCCTACAGGGAAAGAGCGGGCTATATGCATTGTTCCGCGAAATCGAGTTGGAAGGTGTTAAATATATATTTATGAAGAAAGAGCACGAACTTATTACGAACCCACAATTTATTATTATACCTAACGCTTTTTCTCGAGAATTGATCATATTGTTTTATTAAAATTTTCATTCTGACGAAAACGTGATAGGTAAAGTCTAACTAAAGTCAGTGTAATGAACCATATTTTTAATCCCCTTGAAGGAAAAAGCCGCCTAATGGCGTGCATATAAATTTCTTATAAATTCGAATATTGTGAAATAATGTTAATTTACTATATCAATTTGAATGAAAAAAATTAACCTGCATACAAAATTCATGAAATTTGTAATACAATAATAACGCGTTTTTTGTATCGTCAACCCAACCATACTTGACAACATCATGCGTATCAAACCAAGTTTCGTCTAAATAAATTATACCTAGTTCTATTTGAATCACGGTATCCTTTTATTTTGCGCAAATACTCCTGTCTTAGTTCAACGATATGCCGAGATTGCATTATCACCATTCGATCATCTGACTTCTTATATTTGAATCCACAATTCAATAAAACATTGATAAGTATATCACGAATCAGTTCTAAAGTTGGTACTATTACTTTATAAATCGTTGTAAACTCGATAAACGTTAATTCGTGAATTCTCGCGATAACCGCATTATCAGAAATTTCAGAATTTTCCTTTTTCAAACACGCGTACATATTTAAAACAACGCGTTGAAACTGAACATGTAAATCTTTGTTCTGAATTTCGGCCCTATCATCGGTATCGTTTATTGCTAAGTCATTTGCATTTGTTTGTGGCGCCAAATTATCAGTTTCCCGCGCATCATCTTGGACTGTCGTTTCAAATGGTCTCCAAAATGCCATACTAATTAATTACAAATAAATTATATTAATAAAACTCACCCTAACGCCTACGAACAAATAATAAATATTATATTGATATCAATTCTCTCAAGTCCACGAACAAATAAATATTATATTGATAGCACTTAACTAAACTCACTCGACCAAGAAATATATACTAGATACTACTATTATTTTAAATATTCCTTTAAAACAAAGTTCACACACGCCCCTGAATCGAGAAACAATACTAATATCTCTCTAATATCGCAGGCCACCCTCGGATCTCAATTTTTTTTTATTTACAGTGGTCGTCCGTAGTAAGTGTAGATAATGTACTTCATGATTGTATTGTCCTGAACACCTACGCTGCGTTGCCAGATATACAAATTTTTTTTAAATATAGTAGGCATACAAAAAGTTGTTTTAAAATTTCTCCTTTTACAGCAATTTCGAGCGACTTTTTTTAATGCTTACTAATAAATTTATATTATGTATTTTTTTTTAAATAGGGTAAAGTGCGGATACTTGCCCTAGGCGGATAGACGCCCCGTTGTCAGCCATCTTGTAATAGAATAGTTGTGACGTTTTTCAAATACCGCGTTCCAAGCGTCTTACGTTCCATACCTTAGTCACAAAGTAGCAAGCGGCTGGAGTGCACGTGGGCGTTGCAACAGAACGTTAAATATCGAACTATTTCTAAAATATCCGAATAGTTTTGTGCCGTTAATTTGGATCGTTTGTAAAATCAAGGTAAGTAAAGTTTATTATGGTTTAAAGATCGAAATAGGTTAAATCGTGTATATATTTTGATTTTTTGGTGTAATTAAAGTCATTTTGATTTAAACAAACTTGTTAGAGGGCTGGGGCATCTATCCGGACGCAATGGGATAGTTGCCCTGTTGAGTGGTACGGATACTTGCCTTTGGGGGATAGATGCCTCAATTATCAAGAACTGTGTGTGACTTTAGACTCACTTATAATTAATAGCAATAATTGATTAACAATATTTTTTACAGATAATGCCTCGTCGATATACTCGAAAAGTTGGCATTGCTCCTCGAGCAACCTGGTCAGAAGAAGCTCTAAAACAAGCTGTAAGTGAAGTAGAATCTAAAGCAATGAGCATCAATGCAGCCTCCAAACAGTTTGGTGTTCCTTCACGTACATTAAGGCGACGTATGTTAAAAAAGGACTACATTAAACGTGGTCTCGGAAAAATTCCTGCTCTTGGTTACGATGTAGAAAAAAAATTAGTTTTACATATTAAGAAATTGGAAAAAGCGGGCTTTCCATGTACCCGAACTGATGTTAGAAAATTGGCATTTCAGTTAGCACAACAGTTAAATATTAAACATAATTTTAATGTAGGTTCAGAAATGGCTGGAAAACAGTGGCTACAAAGCTTTTTAGAAAGACATGAAACTTTAAGTGTTAGACAAGCAGAAGGAATGTCTCGAGCTCGAGCACTAGGATTTACAAGGGAAGAAATTGAATCTTTTTTTAAACTGTATGAGGAAACTTTAAGTCAACACGATCTTTTTGACAAGCCAGGTCATATTTTTAATATGGACGAGACTGGTGTACAAATGAACAACAAACCCGGAAAAGTAATCGCTACCAAAGGAAGCAAATTGGTCCAACACATAACTTCTGGAGAAAAAGGTGAAACCATTTCGATTGTTACGTGCAATAATGCAGAAGGAGTTTTTCTACCACCTGTGTTAATCCTTAAAGGAGTAAATAAAAAACCGGAATTTTTGGACGGTTTACCACCTGGATCTAATGTATATATGAGTAAAAAATCTGCTTACATAAACTCGGAGCTATTCATGAAGTGGTTGGTAGAACATTTTATTCCTCGCAAACCTCAAGGTAAAGTTGTGTTACTACTTGATGGTCATGGTTCCCACTGCAACGATATTAATATGTTGGAAACAGCAGCTCTACATGACATAATTCTTTTGGGACTTCCCAGTCATACAACACACGGTTTACAACCGTTAGATCGTTCCTTTTTTAAACCTTTTAAAACATTTTATGCAACAGAATTGCGTCAGTGGATTGTTGCAAATAAGGAAAGAAAAATTACGAGATATCAAGCTGGAAGACTAATTGGTGCTGCTTGGATCAGGGCAACTTCTACGGTCAATGCTCTATCAGGTTTCAAGGCATGTGGAATTTTTCCGTACAACCCCAACGCTATACCTGATCATTATTACACGGTAGCAGATGCTTCCCAGTATTCTACGGAGAATGCTGTTACTACTAATATGTCTGAAAATAATTTAACGACACCAACAGAAAACGCAGACACTTTGCCAATCAAGGAAAATTTACTCGTTCCCATGAATTCCCCACCCTCCACATCTACAAGTGAACCGATGTTTGGATCTAATACTGTAGAAAAAGCGTCTTCTACCAGGCAAGCAACTGAAAAAATACCAATTGTTATTGAATGCTCCCCCTCTACATCTAAAAGTAAATCAGTTTTATTAGATATTAGTCCAACTCAACAACTTCTGCAGCTATCTCCAATTCCCATTGTTGCTAAAGTGCCAAGTAAAAGAAAAAGACAAGTAGCACAATTATTAAATTCTCCCACTGTGATTAACGAAAAGAAAAAGAAAATTGAGGAAGCTTTACATAAAAGTCAGGAAAAAGAAAACAAAAAGATCAATAAGACAAATAAAGGTAAAACATCAAAAGGAAAAGAAATAGTTAAACCAACTACCCTTCAAAACGTTACTAATCGAAAAGAAAATTATAAGAAAAAAGAAAAGAAAAAGAAAAATATTGACATTCACTCCTCCTCTTCGGAATCAGAAGAATCCGAACTGTCCCATACTAGTGATGAACTAAATGAACAGTGTCGCGAGTGCCTTGAAATCTATGGTACCACTAAATCTACTGCTGATTGGATTCGATGTATTTCGTGTGAAAAATGGTTGCACGAAAATTGCACTCTTTATGGCGATTTCTGCAACAAATGTGGCCGTGCAGAAAAAATTAAAAATATAAGAAAATAATAGGGGTGGGGTGTAAATTTTTCTTAATACCTATCAATAAGGTGGGTACGATAGTGAAATAGTTTGAGTTTTTTCTTTTTATTGCTTTAATATAAACAAGTTTTTGAAATTAATATTTATTTAATGCCCTATTTCTATTTGGGGCGACTATCCCTCTCTAGCGAGGCAACTACCCCACCTCTGGAGGATAGATGGCCAAAAAAATGGTAAGTAAAATAACTATCCCTCTTGTCGGTGATCCAGTGTAGACAAACTAACTTTTGTGGAAAAATAGCTAAATATATACACTAAAACGTAGTATAATTTACTTTCAGAAAATAAGACAAATTTTCCATTTATTAATTTTTTTCAAAAAGGTGGGCAAGTATCCGTACTTTACCCTATTTCCAAACTAGTTTTCTGAGAACATCACGAGCTAACAGTTTACTGAAGTAATGGGAAACATTTGTATAGTGAGCCCAACAATTTTAGAAAATATATCTGACAACATTGCTTTATTTTATCGTCATTACACTGACATTAGAGAGACTTTACCGATTTTATTTCTTGCTCTACCAATTCGACTGAACACGTATTAGAAATAGCCATTGTGTCACTGTTTTTTGGCATTATTTGCACTTTGAACCGCTGTAACTTTATTAAAAATCAATCTAGAGGTAATTCGACTTTTCCATCACATGCACAGGTGTGACACCTCAAGTATTTCAGAATTTCAAATTTCTTAATGGCAGATGCTGATAGCCCGTTATTTCCCTGTACTCTTCTTATCGAATTGGTTAGTGACATAATTTTATAAATAATCGCCGTGGGATTTTTCATTCACCATTGGAACACAAAAAATACCTAAACAATAATGGGATCTAAGGCTTTCGAATTAATGAAATCGTTGTCCATAACCAATCATCCATTAGGTAACAATGACGTTACAAATATGTAGAGAAAGGTGTTAACTTTCATTGGAGAAATTTACTTAAATATTTAACCGCAAAATAGTTTTTCACTAAAGATTGAATACATTGAAAGATAAAAAGTATTTCGTTTAACTATCACTTTAAAATGATATCGATTGTCTTAGAATTGAGTGGAGAAGTGTCCAAGATTCGAGGATTTTGTTAAAGTAGTTGTCAAACGAGCGTTGAAGATATTATGGAGGTTGCGTTTTATAAATCAGTTTTTCCATTCTAGAAAAAAACTTACTTCCAATACATGGATTTCTTCTGCGTTTCTAAAATAAGATTATTGACCGTATCATTGTGAATTCTAGTTTAAGAAGATTTTTAATTATTTGTTTCATTTCAATTGCGTTGATAACTTCTAATGATCGTTTGTATCTGATATTTACTTTGTGTCTCATTTTTCTCCGGGTTTCGACTTTGCATCGTTCGAACAACTGCGGTTCCGTGTGGAAAAGTATTAATTTCCGCACAAGTTGGAAAGCAAGAGCCGAATTGAAAATAAGAATAACATGTATCTCACATGTACACAGTCTGTGACGAAAATGATGACGTATTATGCTACAAGCTCACCTAATATAAGGCATCCGAAGCTTTTCGACAACATTGTAACACTACGATTACCTGAAAAATGTCCCATTTCATGGAACACTATGTTCTGGAAAATATGAAAGCTTGA
Organism: Lochmaea capreae; assembly: GCA_949126875.1. Classification (NCBI taxonomy): domain Eukaryota; kingdom Metazoa; phylum Arthropoda; class Insecta; order Coleoptera; family Chrysomelidae; genus Lochmaea; species Lochmaea capreae. Next base: position 11,292,638 of record OX421401.1, read on the forward strand.
TATGTTGAAGTGAAGAAAGTAATTGGAAAGTTATGGAAAGCAATATAAGGAATAAAGTTAAATTATATAGACGGATAGATGACTATGACCGTAACTAAGTGTAGGATGGTGATTTCGGGGGGAACTTCGTTAACGTTATGATTTCACGACGATGCTATTAACAATGTGGACAGAAAAACATTCTTCAATCCTTAGAATAATGGACAAGCTAGTCGACACTTTTTTCAATTTTTTTTTCTTCAGTAAACTTCTGCAGCAACCGAGGCCAGGAGCATAACTGAAAATTTTGCCGACCCTCGATTTTATTAGAATGTTTTATCTCGTATATATAGGGTGTGGTTTCACTTTGTACTCCTTCGAAACCCTTCATTGGAATTCAACCACATTCGAGAAAAGAATGGAGTCCTAGATATAGGTATGAATATGAATTGTAGTTATGCTCACACAGTTTTTGCACCAAATTGCAAATGGAGGCTTTCAAAAGTTGACATGCCTACAAATATGGCTTTGTGCTAAAGAGGAATATTTACTTTGATAAGTGGCAAGGCAATCCATGAGTTTATTTTTAATGTTTTATTAGCAATATACATGTAGAGGCAATTTCCATAGATGAATAAGAATGGCTAGATCGAGAGATAGTTTAAAACTTTATTGCAAGCATTCCTGCATCTCATGCAAGATTGACGAGCTAGAAAATCTCTTTTTTGTAATGATCTTGATGATGACAGACCAATGATGTTGTGATCGGGTAAATGATTCCCTTTTTATTGTGTAAATTCAAAAACTGTTTCCTACTACTTATGGTATTGCAGTGTGTTTGGAAGAAGTTTATTTTTTTATGAATGTTATTCGAGTAAATGGAAATTATTTCTTAAGTAGTGTGATCTAAAAAATATTTATACAGGGTGGGGCAAACTTCTGACATCGAAGGATTACATCATTGTGGTAAGAGATAAAACTTTAAAATTTTGTGTGAGGTAATACAGTTACTGAGGGCACATTTTGAAAATACTTAAGATTCTACAGGGTGTTCCAAAACCACGTAGCAGCACAAACATCCATTTTTTTAAATGAAACATACTATATTTTGTTCAAGAATCGAAAATATCTCACTGAGAGCGTTACAAAAATATAGCATTCTAATATATTATATGGGTGTTTTGAAAAGATATGGCCAATTATAGTATTCACTGTTCATTCAGATATCATTGGCTGTGCTCAGTATTAATTACTTTTTTGTCTGAGGCTTCTTTAATACGGGGTGAAACAGAACGCAAATCAAGCAATATCTCAAAGTTTTAAAATGAATCACCCTATAAGTCTTTTTACAATTTGTTAGTACAATTAATAATCTTTCAAACGATGTAGTACATTTAGGGTATAAGTTGATGGAAAATCGTAAATATTTCAGGATAATGGTCAAAAACAAGTATTTTACATGCAATGTCTTGTAAATTTTACATTTTAATCGTTATTTTGGATGCATCTATATCTAATCAATCAAATAAAATGTTTGTTAATACCGTAGGTACCTGGAATTACCAAAAATTTTATATTTATGCACGTTTCACTTTCAAGAATTGTTATTATAGGCTTATTTTAGAAAGGGTGAAACATAATCAAGCCATATTTTTGATTATATCAAGTGGGCTACTGTCAAAATAGTATCTACTAATAAATGTCAAAGAAATATGGCTGTATTTTTCGTTTGTGTTGTTAGGTTTAAATAATAAATAACTATAATGAATTTTCCGCAGGAAGACATGAGCAATATGATTTACGTGTTAGGTGAATGTTCAAAAAATTGTTGACTTGCTTCAAGAGTATATCATGAAAGATCCCAATCGAAGACATCCAAAGAAGACGTTGCATGTAAAAATTTAATATCATTTAATATGTGTACGTGAAATAATTGTTTTTGGCCATTATCCTAAAATATTTACGATTTTCCATCAACTTATACCCTAAATGTACTACATCGTTTGAAAGATTATTAATTGTAAATACTAACAAATTGTAAAAAGACTTATAGGGTGATTCATTTAAAAATTTATTGAAGGACGACAAATTTCAAGATAGCCACAAGCAGAAATAGGAAAACTGTCAAAGTCACAGTATTTATGCACAAAACTAGTGGGGTAGACATAAAAGTCATGTGCAGATTCTGTTACCTGGAGAAGGCTTCTGCAGAACTCATCCCATGCCAGTGCGACTGCCTGACGAATATGCGGTTTCTTGTGACAGGAAATGACAAACTACCGATAAGAAAGTACATAGAAGGTACAGTCTCCAGATTGATTTATTACATAAAAAAATGTTATTCTGATCCAGAGGAGGACTACAATAGATTTGGAAAAGTCGCAATGGAATAAGCCACTTCAAGAAATCTAATCTATAATCGAAAATGTGAAATACTAGTTTTTAACCTATACATATTCATAATATAAATGATGTACTAAAGAGTAAATGTCTATTAAAAAAATTAAACCAAACATTACCAATTTTTAAAATACGTTTATAGGAGTTTATCTTTCCATTGTCTAGACTTTCTATTTATATTTCAAAATGTATCTTGTCCTAGGAAAAAGTAACTTTTGTCGCTGACACAATAACAAAAACATCCTGGCTAGCGGTAATTTTGGCACTTGAAATTATTTGTTTGTATGTAGGAAATAAAAACGACAAACGGTTTTGGAAGAATTTAAGACGTATTCACAAAAACGTACATAAATGCCAACTCTCAATTTCCTAAACAACCAGAATACAATGTAAGATTTAAAATTCGTTCGACTACATAGAAGTCTCCTCCTATTTGCTCTGACAAACAACTACGGAGTAGCAACTGTGTTTTCAAATTTTTACATGCTGCGGAAACCTGACCGAATCACTTCTGAGGAAAACAAATAAAACTTTTACCCGGAAATATTTCTGTCTCAATTTGACTTGATGTTGTTTGTTACATTAGTTTGTTTGGCTTGGTTTAATTTACGTAATAGAGTTGAAAAAAAATGCACTTATGAAAAAAAAGTGTGTTCAATAAAAACTGTTAAAAGTTTTAGATGAATAATAATATATAGTATGATATGAATGGGAAAAGTAACATTTTTTACAGGACAGAGAAATTTTTCATTTCACTCCAATAATATGACCGGGACCACCAAATATTATTATTATTTAGGGAGCATTCTATTCGGAATGGCAACTAAATAAAATGGAAATTGGGCCGGTAAAAATTGCAAAATGTTATAAAGAAGTTAAATATCTAGGGCGACTAGGCTTTTCTGGCAATGCAGAGAAGTTATGGGCAAAACCTGGGGAATACGACCTGACGTGGTTCATTGGCCTTACACAACTGTGACAAGGTCATAGTCTGGTGGAGGAGGACAGAAGTATCCTCTGCAGTGAATATATTATTTTCAATCCAAAGACAAGCCCTTCTTGGTATTACCGGGGCAATGAACAGCACGGGGACGGCATCAATGGAAGGCACTTTTTGAAGGACGGAGGCAATGATGGCAATTCTTAGGCTGAAATCGGAAGACTTTTGGTCACCGAACAATGTTCGAGAAAGAAACACTGATACAACTGGGGCAATACTAAATGAACCCATATTTCACATGAGTTTTGATAGCATGACACCGGAGAATATATTCACTGAGCGAGTGAACATCATCATCCCATCTAGGGAACAGGTGATGCACCTAGGTAATTCTGGAGAAATCATCTGGTTCACCGATGGTTCCAAAACTAACCGTGGCACTGGGTTGGTATAAAAGGGCCTATAAAAAGAATGATCTTTAACCTTGGCCGATATACGACTGTGTTTCAAGCAGAGACAATTGCCGCTATAGCCTGTATTAATGAGAACATCAGAAGAGGATACACCGGACAAAAAATAAAAATATTCACTGACAGCCAGGCTCAGCTTAAAGCTATCAGTCTTCTTCCTGGCAAAACCTACATAGGCTGTTATCTGCTATGCCAATTGTGTGCATATGCGTGCTCAGCCTACAATGTGGACCTCGTGGAGAAATTATTTTCACATGCGCACAGTCTATTGCACCTGCTGTAGACTCATATATCCGTATATTGTCTGCCACAAATTTTACAAACGAACCTGTGGCTAAAAATCGGAGTGTAACAAAAACCATTCCAGATGGCGTCAACGCCTTATTTCTATTTGTCATATTTGAAATTTGGGGGGAAATTTCATTTACGACAAATTGTACCACATCTTTTAAAAGTCGATAACTTTCTTTAAATTCTTGTTCGTCAAATATTCCAAAACTATTCATTCGTTCTCTGAACGTTCGTGGTTTTCTCTGGTTAACCTATAAAGTAAGTATAAAGGATTGGTTGATATATTTTTCAGCCATTACCTCATCTAACAGTTCCAAAAAAACTCACCTAAATAGGATTTGTCGCATTCACAAGATATCTGATATATGCAGTTTTTTGAAGATTGTTCTTCATTTTTTGGCTTCGTTTTTGTTAGTACAGATCTCAACGTATTGCTAGATTTGAAGCTAGTTCGAATATTGAATTGATTACCAATTTTCTTAATTCTTTCTGATAAACCCATAACATACGGTATTGTCAAGTTTTTAAAAATTATGTTGCTGAATTATTAATATTATTGTTATTGTTATGGGGTATTAAACATCTAGACCATTGAAAGTCCGAATAAATGAACATAAAAAGTATATCAAAGATAGGGAGTTCTTTAAGTCAGGTATTTGCAAACATGCTTGGGAAGAGGGGCATAAAATTCAATGGGATTCGACAAAAATAATATTGGAAGAGCCCAATAATAAAAGACGAAAAATCAAAGAAAGTGCTTTAATACAACTAAATTCAGATAAATGTGTAGCTAGTATTTCAGACGAATGTAGAAAAAGATGAAATTATGAGCACTCAGAGGAAAATAGATGGGCGTAGAAAAAGTATAGTACGTTACACGAGTTGTAATCCCATGGGTTACTTACAACTCTTGTTACGTAATATACTATTACGCATTAGTGAAAAAAAGTACAATTTTTCAAAAATTGTACATAGCTACAAAATATAACGTTTTATTTTATATTACCGTTTGTATGCTATCTCCTACTAAGACAAGTTAATTATTTTTGCTTATATATTTAGTGTCCAACATATTATCAAATTTTTATCATAATTATAATAATTTTTTGCAAATGTAATGCGATTTAATTAAACCATGGATGTCGATTTTGGTTAATTTCAATTAAATCTATGGCATTTAGAGAAAATTACAATTTGAATACTAAAAACGGTTGATAATTTGTTGAACATTTACAAATATAAGCAAATAGTTATTTATGTACCTAACAAGTGAGTAAAGTAACATTTTTTCGCCGAATGTGAATATTGTCGCATGAGCCGAAAAAAAGCAATTACACACGAATTTTTTTACTACCAAAAACTGTATCAAAATACAGAAATTTAATATGACACTAGGACATTTTCGAAATATTTTATTATTTTATATTTCCTACACCATTCTTTTAACAAATTGTATTTTGTTTCGTAAATATTCACATATTTTTGGGGCAATAAATCATTAGAAGCATTCTGTGCTACATCTAATATGTTTCGGGTGTATTTGCGAAATAATTTTCTGAGTGATCGTCAGAGGAATCTATCTGTATATGTTTTCTAAAAAAAATATCTAAAATAACATCAAAGTTTCCCAAAAATGTTCAATACTTGAATATAAATACTTTTGCTCACCCTAGGTGTAGTAAGAAGATCTCAATTTAAATTTTAAATATCAGATGCAACGCACGAAGAAAATAAATGTCAGTCACTCACAGCCAACTTATAGGTACCTACATAATGCACTCTATTCTATTATTTTCCAGTACCCAATAATTATTCACTGAAAATTATTAGGTATGTACTTGATTGAATTCTTTATGTTTCAATCTCTGACTTAAAAAAAAAACTCAGATTCAATATTTGTTTATTTCACCTACCTATATTTTTATAAGACTAGGTATAACTACATACAGATTGGAACTTTTTCTTTACGCACTCGAAAGTGTGCCACGTACCTTACGCACGGTAGTAGAAAATAGCTATTTGTGTATCAAGAGGAGAAAGTAGTACTTTGGTAGTCGTTTGGCAGTCGAGACTGTCGAAACTACCAAAAGACTTTCTGCTATATATACACACAAGATTTTTTCTACTATCACACCAAAATTAACTACTAGCTCTCTTTTATCTATAAATGAAATTAGGCGTGCGCCAAAGTTACTTTCTGCTTAAAAGCGCCAATAATGTCCAATTATGACAGCTCGCGGAAAATTGGGCGTGCTTCAAAGTTACTTTTCGCTTGAGAGCGCCAATAATGTCAAATTATGACAGCTTGCGGAAAACATCAACTTTGCAGTTGCTTTTCAAGTGACAAAAGACGACTCTCGATAGTGATAGTAGAAAAAATAATTTACAGGTCTTAGAAGAAGATGGCATAAAAATGGTGGAATGAATTATATTATTTTGCTTCAATTCTCTCTCCTTACTTCACTCACTAGTGAAAAAGGGTAAATTACTTTACACACTATTGTTTAAAGTTAATTTCTATCAAAATTCCGATTAAAACTGACGATAGTAGAAAAAACTTTGCATCCAATTCGTGTGTAAAGTCCCTTTTTTGACTCATGTGGAAATTAATCAATTATTTGTTAATTGAAAAAAAAGTGTACACATTTTTTGACAACGGACTATTGTTAATTGTATATTCATATTTATCATTTAATTAGTTCAAACAAATTTTTTTAAGTGATAAAGCGAATCATGAAGCGCTCGTGTATGTCATGCCCAACCAGCATCGATACGTACACAAATCGTTTAAAGTACGTTACCAACTGACAAAAGTTATGTCCAGAATACATACTTCACAGTACGAAGTACGTACACAGTACATTTTTGGAATGTACATTTTCCACAATGCAGTATGTCCAAATTACGTACAGGAATTAAATACAATAGACATACACATATACAGCTAATTAATAGTATGTATGTACATAAAACGTTTGTATTTTGTCTAGTTTGTATCAACCAGAAATACTGTACTGTTGTCACTAACTATGTTTGTCCACTATACGTTCACATAATTACTAATTTTTCAGTTTTTAATTTCAGAGGTCTATTTTATATTTGTGTAATTATTACACTGTAATACTACTATAACATAGCCTGAGAAAATGTCTACCAAAATGGACAATCGTAACGGCGTTACATCAGGGTTGCGCTGGCCTCCGTTGCCAGGTGTACTAAAAATGACTTGGTTGGCTACTAAATTTGAAGCTTCAATACTAAATTTCTTCTTTACCGACAAAGCGCGGGAAATTCAAATGAAAGTTATATAACTTGTACATTTATTCTAAAATTCAACTATACAGTCTACGAAGTCCCATTATCTCACGCTCTCATTCCAAGGAAATGCATATATCTGAATGAATGACAATGGCAGAATGGCGCATGTTGGAATATTGGATGAGAATACTAGATTTTCATTGAGGATACTAGGCTACTAAATGGAATCGAAAAGTACTAAATTTAGTAGGATTGTACTAAAAATACCAACCCTGCGTTACATATCTATTAAAATAAATGATCAACATATTAAAACAACAAAAAATTATCAATCAAAGTCCTAGGAGAAATAAAACAGTTGACAAAGAACAATTAATTCTTGCTTCTACACTGCTGTCGCCTGAAGGTATAGCATCCAGTCAGCTCTCTGTCGGTGTAGTCTTCGCGTCCGTATAGCGCGCCATCTATGTGCGGGGCAATTCATGCTATTTCCTGCTCTGCTTCCTTAGCCTCTGTATACACGTACCTACGTACACAAAGTACGTAAAAAGTTTGTCTTGAGTACGTACTTACTGCTTATCGTATAGTACGTACAACCAATGTCCTTTACTGTACGTACTTATTTTATACATATTTTGTCTACTATGGGACAAGGACGTAACGACTTCAAAAGAGTTTAAAATGTACGTACACTGGACATATTTTGCTGCTTGGGTGTCAATCGGGTCCAGCTCAATTTTTACCTCTTTATTGTAAGTATAAATAATATTGTCCAGTTTTGGTAGATAGGATTTTTTAGGGAAGTTACCTGTTCTTTAAGGATATTCTTTTTTTAATTCTGGATATCAGGAATAGTTTTTACGATATTTGAAAAAAACCGAGAATTATATTTCTCTACTCAATTGATTATAACTTTTTCTAACTATTTCAGCCCCAATTTCCCAATCATATTATTCGGTGGTTAAGCTCAGGTTTGGGGTGAAATGGCACTTGTGAATCAGTCGATTGGTAGTAAAGGGAAAGAATAACAAGCAAAATCTCGTAAGATTCTCAAACCAATGTTATCCATATTAAAAAACTGGAAAGATGTTTCAAGAATAAATCTTATTTTATAATGTCATTGAACTATGTAATAAAGGTCACATAGTTTTGTGCGACAAATTTTTGAGTGAAAGTTCGACCTACTAGCATTGTCCGTTTTAATGGTGTAACAATTATTTTCAATTGTCTATTATAAAGGAAATGAAATGAACAGTATGTGTATTTATTGAAACATGAATATTCTTTACATTATTTCATGTTCTCGGGAAGCTTTTATCGTTAATGTTCGATAGTTGTTTCTTTTCCAATATTCCACCATATTTCACCATTATGTTTTAATTTGAAAATTTTGTTGAAAGCATTATTCCCTGTATGTGTGTATGTATAGATACCTTTTCATCAGTGAACTAATGAGACATTTCAGAAACTTCACAGCATTGAAACCATTTAACCAATGTTCATTGAATGTTGTGGGTTCATTGATCTCAAAAAATTAACCCTTTCCAAACACACTGCAATACCATGTCGTAGGGAACAGTTTTCGAAATTTACGCAATCAAAAGGAATTCATACTTGATCACACAATATCATTGGTCTACCATCAACATCATTACAGAAAAGAGCTTAACTAGCTCGTCAAATTTTTGCATGTGATGAGAGTATGTTTGCATTGAAATATGAAACTATTTCTTGACCTAAGGAAATCTAAGGAAACTTCCTCCACATGTTGTAGGGTTTCTCAGGAATAGGATATTGCTAATAAAACATCCAAAATATTAAACTCAAGTATCACCTTGCCTAATAAAATAAATACTTCTACTCTCATCACAAAGCCACAACATTTGTAGGCATGTAAACTTTTGAAAGCCTCCACAGCTCTTCAGTGCAAAAACTGTGTGAAAATACCGAAATAGCTATTCATATCCACATCCAGGAGCTTGTAACACTGGTTCTCTCATTAAGGGACAGGTCCCGGCTAGAGACTCTCTCAAGGGTGGATCGACTCCATGTTAATGTCACACTAGGTATGCCAGAGGGTTGACAGACTATAAAAGCTTAGGGCGCCACTACCTTTTTAGACATCGACAAAAAATGAATTGAAATTAAAGAAAAGAAACTAAGGTGAAAAAGGTAGAAACACCTTGTAGAATTTAATTTAAGTTACAAATAAAAAAATAAAAAAGTTACAAACTTACATGAACCCGGGCACAATCCCTACAGCTCTTACAGCCGGGTAGATAAGAAATAAAAAAAAGAAATTTAAAATATTAAATTTATTCTGCCACAGGACGTAACATAGAGGAAAAGTGAAAAAAAAACCTGTACTTCTGGAAGGTACTTATCTTGTGTCCTGAAGTTGATGTAAAGTTATCGGTGTGGAAGTAGAGATGTCTTGAAAGTGAAATTAGAGATGTCTTGAAAGTGAAATTAGAGATGTCTTGAGAGTGAAATTAGAGATGTCTTGAAAGTGAAATTAGAGATGTCTTGAAAGTGGAGTATCTTGAATGTAGCGTGACAGTTGTAGCTGTAACCTGACTGTAACGGTATCCTGGTTGGTAACTTGGCAGGGGTAACCTGGCTTGTAGCTTGACAGGGGTAACCTGGCATGTAGCTTGGCAGGGGTAACCTGGCAGCTGTGCTTACCACAGCAATTGAAGGTAAAAACTTAGATAAGTTTCAGAGACGGTAGGCGATACATCCCCTCAGCTCGAGGGTCGAAAACGGAAAGAGAATGAAACTACCCCATGGAATCGGGCGTTGACATTATATGTCAATTGTCGTAACGGTCAGCGGTAGTGGGGGTTTAGATCACAGAAGTGTATTATTGGAAGTGGTTACTATGACGGCAAACGGTAAAATTGAAATTATTTCGTCAAATCGAAACAGGTCGATAGACATGTTACAAGATCATCCATTTCTTGAATGAGAGTAAAATCCAATAAAGGCTTCCAAAGAAACACGAAGTCAAACCACAGCGTAGTTGGAACATACTGATAAGATGATTGAAAAAGTTATTGAACACTGTTAACCATTGAATAGACAAACGAAAACTGAGCAACTGTCCAAAATGTTTTTCCTGGACGGCCAAATTAGGTTACGTGATCTGGATTGCAGTTTAACCATAAACAATTTAGCGTTCACCGTGACTAGGTTCATCTATTGAACCAAAATTGAACAACAGTACAATTACGTCTAAACCTAGATCAGTTTTAAACGTTGTTTAAATCTAATAAAAGTTTCGTTCCATCAGTCAGATGTTTATCTTATTATATGATATGATACCCGAGGTCCAGAAACGACATTATAAAAAGGGCTGATTTTACAATGCCAGTATAAAAGTAAGTATAGTTTTTCCTCCGATATTTTATACGTGAATTTTCTAACACGTATATTTTTATTCCACATCAACGAATCTCTGACATTTTCTACCACAACTCAAATTTCTTTGTTTGTTTTGATAAATTTAGGAAGTAAGGAAAATAATGCCTGCAGAATGCAAGTCTGTTTCTGTTTCTAAGAAATTCCAGTTCTTCATATTCTTCAAATTAAAAACCTCATTCAACTTACGCTAGTGGTATTTTAAGTTATATACAGTAATAACTTCGAATACTTTAGAATCGCGAAAATCTTATCTCTTCAATTTCCTCATTATCTGACGCTAGACACGACTGGAATGTGTAACTGAAAAAGATAGTTGTTCGCCAAAGGGTGGTTCTACTCCATATTAGTGCTGCATAGGGTACCTTAGAGGGTTGTCAGACTATAGAAAGCTTTAGAGCGTCACTACCTTTCAGTCGTCGACCAAAGAATAAGGAGGCATTTTAATAAAAAGAAATATAGGGTGAAAAGGTAAAAACACCGCGCAGAAGTTGAGATAATATTTATTTAAAAAAAGTTAGAAACTTACGTTAACCCGGACACGATCCCCTACAGCTCTTATTACGGTTGGATTCGAAATAAGAAAAAAAAAAGGAGAAATTTAAGCAATAATTTCATTTCCACCGGCAATAGAAATAGGAGCCTGTACTTTCTCTGGTTGAGTTGTTTAACCATCATTTGCCGTTACGTCATAATCGGTGATGTATTCTGATGTTTTACGTTTAGGTAAATGTTATTTTACACTTAACTTCAAAATTATAATCAGTGACATATGTTAAGAATTGTTTTCAAAAGGTGGTAATGACAAAAATTGTATTTTGCTTTATGCGTTGCATACTCAGATTTGTTTTAATTTGAAATCTTCGTTTTTTTTAAATGGTTTGTTCCAAATTTCTAGCTTGAGGATGCTTAACGCCCCTGAGCATGATTTTTTACTGAATTTAAAAAATTACGGATTACTTCATATAAACTTTTTCTATACAGGCCCTCGTTTTTGAGTTATAGGCATCCAAAGTTTTAATTTTGAATTTGGTTTTTATTTTATTTTTTGTACTAGTTATTTGATCTTTATAAAATTCACGGCAAAGCTATAATGTACGTGTATGTTTATTTTGGAAAGGCAAACAGATTTACAGTAGTGCTTTGAAGCCAGGGCTACTCGCAATGGTTAGTGATCCACAAAGTTTGCGGGGATGGCACACCCTGTATGAAATTATCGAAATTGACTTCCTCACACATTAAGCTGACGAAAAGGTACTCTTGTTGGAATTCGATAAAATAAGTCGTTTGGCTAATATGTATAGTTTTATTAATGAACTACGTACCAATTTACGCATTCACCATTTTTATAAGTGCACAACGAGGTAAAACTAACTTATTAATACGTTGTCCAAGATTCACCTACAGTACTGCAAAAAAGGTTGTTTCTTTGCACTTGAAAGAGCAATCCCATATTATTTCTAATAACATTGCAGTGTAACACAATTCTGTCTATTAAATCTTGCCTTGTTTGCACAGGTGTTGCGTATACCTTACTTTTGGGATAACCCCAGAGATAGGATTAACGTCTCCTGATCGCGGTGGCCATTGAAAAGGGCCTCCACGACCAATCCTTCTATTAGGAAACCTTGTGTGTAAATGCTGTCGTACATCTAAACTGAAATGAGGAGGGGCCCCATAACGCATGAACCATAAATTCCTACGAGTTTGTAGAGACACATCATCAAACAGATTCCATAACTCATTTTGCAAAAACTCCAAATATCTCTGACCGGTCAAAGTACCGTCAATAAAGAATGGCCCTATGAAATGATTGCCAACTATTCCTGCCCAAACATTAACCTGGTTCCTAGTTTGGATAATGCCATGTAGATTCACATTATCCCATAAATGCATATTATGAGAATTGATGACTCCATCTCTCGTGAAACCGGATTCGTCCGTCAAGAGAACGTTACTAATAAATGTATTGTCTGCTTGTTTTGTCGCTGGAACCACTGGCTATATTTAATTCGTGCAGGATAATCAGCCACTGTCATGCTGTGTACTTTTTTCATGTGAAAAGGATATAACAGCTGTTCTCTTAGGACGCGATGAACAACTGATTTCGAGACGTTATGTTGATAATTTTCGTAAACTCGTTAATGGTTCATTATGAACTGCATTTAACAAGTCTTGTTCACCTGCCACAGTACGAACGCTTCATACTGGACCTTATCTAAATTTTTTATTGGCAAAAAACTTCCTAAAAATTAAAATTTTGTTTTGTATACATGGAAAATTACATTTACTTATTCATACATGTTTCTAGTAAACTGAGATCAATACGCTCAAACATTCGTCTATCTGGCAATGCTCTGCTTGGAAAATGTTCAGCATTAAGCCTTCTGGCCTCTAAATTGTTTCGAGAAGCCAGACCATACATTAAATGCATATGCGTACTCAATAAAAGTGAATTCTGCCATTTGAAACGTGAACTTTGCGTTCAACCTTTCAGTTGATAAATTCATAAATTAATTTCTTTAAAATTTTGATTTTTGGTGGAATAGAATGCATCGATTTTCTAAAAATATTGCCATCGAAAAATTAATAAATTATTTCACATTTGTGATTTGTGGTGGAATAAATTCATTAACCAAAAATCAATATTCTATAGCTATTATACCGCGAAATTTAAAATTTTGAACTTTCTTTAAATATGAACGGAGAACGTACCGAGAGGGCTTCTCTTATCGTCTGTCGTCAAACCAACAAGTGTGGAACTGTGCAGTAATCCAAAAACTATATTTTTGCTGAAATTGCAAATTAAAATATGCAGACGTTTTACCTAATAAGAATCTGGATTACTGCACGGTTTCTGGGATACAGTTTCGGGCAACACAGTTTCCGGAATATAGTTTCCCGAAGTACAGTTATGGGATATAGTTTTCCTGAAGAACCTAACAGTTTCCCGAAGTACAGTTATGGGATATAGTTTTCCTGAAGAACCTAACAGTTTCCCGAAGTACAGTTTCTGAAGTTTTTGGGATACACTGTTCCTGATGTACCTACAGTTTCTGAGAATACAGTTTCGGGGATACAATTTCTTGGGATAGTATCCTGGAGTACCGACATTTTTCCTGGAGCATTGTTTCCTGGAGTGCTAATAATTTTATTGGAATGCCTACATGTTCCTTGTCCTTTAGCAGCGCAGCGGAGCAACAGTCTCTTTCATAAGAGGGTGTGCATCTTTAACAATAGTATACCCAATATTTTTGTATACTTCAGAAGGTAGAAAAACCAGTTCTATTCGGACAACACTTCAAGACCAGAAAGATAGAAGTAAAAAAACAGAGGTTGTATTACTCGAAGGTTTATTTTTTTTCAATTGTTACAAATCTGATGACCATTTTTTAGTATATAGTTAAGCTTTACTAACCCTTTTTAGTTTTAGTTATTTTTTTTTGTACACAAGTAAATATTTCAACATTTTTAGTAATATAGTATATCCATATTAATTTTTTTTAGCGAAAGTTTTATTTATCAAACCTCCACCACCAGTTGTCATTTTCAATTAACTTTATTATTTTTGAGTAGATAGCAAAGGTTACAAGTTAGCTGATTGTATTTATTTGATTTTTTTTCTAATTTTGTTTTAGGAAACAAAATTAGTGGCGCCCTTAAATTTCTTTCCGTATCTAATCTTTTCTAGTTTCTTAATTTCCATCAGATAACAAAGTCCTGAGAACTGGCTTTGTTATCTCCAAATAAATTAATCAGTTTGGTAAGAACCTGCAGTTTATTTTCCATCATTAAATTTTTTGTCTAATAGTATTCAAATAAAATTTATGTTTCATAGTCTATCTTAAGTATTTGTTTCACATTGTAACTGTTAAATTAAGGACTTATGAATTATTGACAAGTACCGACTACGAACTATTCTACAAAACGTTTCCTATGGTTACTTGATAAACGGTGGAAACACTTTTAAAACGTTTTCACCAACTTTCGAATTAATAAGTTAGTTTTACCTCGTTGTGTACTTATAAAAATGGTGAATGCGTAAATTGGTACGTAGTGCATTAGTAGATCTGTAAATATTAGCCAAACGTTAGCTCAATGTGTGGGGAAGTCAATTTCGATAATTTCATACAGGGTGTGCCATTCCCGCAATATTTTTGGATCACTAACCATTGCGAGTAGTCCGTCCCTGGCTTCAAGGCACTGCTGTAAATTTGTTTACCTTTCCAAAATAAACACACGTACATTATAGCTTTGCTAGTACAACAAATAAAAATAAAAACCAAATTTAAAATTAAAACTTTGGAGGCCTATAACTTCAAAACGAGGGCCTGCTTAAAAAAAGTTTATATGAAGTACTAACATTATTTTGGCTCAGGTTATACGCTCCTGACTTTTTTTAAAAAAAAATTGTATAGTACTTAATGACTGTGTCATTGTGAGAAACAATTTCGTAAGTATTCCTGAGAAATGCAAAAAACACATGTATGGGAGAAAACAGGCAATAAATAAATTTATTTCTGAAAAAACTCACAATAAAAACAGAAAAAAGGAACGAACAAACGGATAGGGAAGGTAAACTAAAATAGCATATTATGTAATGAAATAATATGTAAAGTCTAAGCTTCATCACTGACAAAATCATCTTCATCATTGTGGGAGTCGGTTCATTCAGAACCATTCAGAATCATTCAGATTACGTGGTGGACTGCATTTAATAGTAAAAGCGGCATTCCAGCATCTCTTTCTCTTGAAAAGTAATTAATCAACTTCAAAATTGAACTTTGCTCTTTCTCATTATACCAGGAAGGCATTTTGACAATAAAAAATTAATTGGGAAAGGCGAAAATGACCAAAAATCCTGAACAAATCATAATAAACAACTGAACTGTCAAAAGTAACAAATAAAATTCACCTCGACATAAGTTAAGAAATACGTTAATGCCATCATAACTCCGTCTCATTTATTTCATTAATGAGAGATAAAGCTGGAAAATGTATGACGTAACGGCAAAGGATGGTTAAACAAAGTCTACCTACTAAGCTTTGAAATATCATCCGAGAAGAGTGTGGATGGAAGTATTGTCCTGGAGGTATCTCTTGAAGTATCTCGGAAGGTATCTTTAAAAGTATCTCCGAAGGTCTCTATTTTTGAGGTATCTTGCAGGTATCCTTGCAGCTGTGCTTAACTTAAAGTTCAAGTGGATTAGAGATATGTGGGAAACTTGGACGTAATGGGGCACATAAGGGTGGTTCAGCTTTTGAAGTTAAAAAGGAAAACAGATGTTCAAAATTAATGAAATATTGAGATTACTTGAAGCGTTCCAATAAAAAAAGAATGAATGAAGTTAACAATCTTAACTTACTAAATATTTAAAAAGAAACTGAATTAAAGTAAAGCGTTTTTTTGTTCGGTTATTTAGCGTTGGTTTCACGTCTCCTCCGAAAGACGGTATATCCAAATTAAACATTATGCTCATTGGTAGAATGCCTGCGAGCTCTTATAAATTACTCCGCTGCAGGCTGTACGGGTGCTACGATGGCGTTCCACTACAGTGCTGTTATATTAATGAATAAATTATTACTGAAAAATGTAATACTTTTTTAATATTATGTAAGACCGGCACTGGCGAAGTTATATACAAAGGGAATATTTTATACGTTTTATTAATCTTTGGAAACTTGTGAACTGTTGCACAAAACCAACAAAAGTAATATAATGTTAATAATATCAACTTGAAAGAAATAAACATATATAATTATTTTAATATTAGTCTGAATGCAAAATTTATTCATATCGGAACCGTTTTAAAATGAATCTAGCCTATAGTTAAAAAGTTATTCTGTAGAATAAAAAGCTTGCGAATGTTAACACAAAAGTATAACATAGTAATTTATCATTTAAAAATGTTTGGTTTAAAAATCAAGAAATAGGTAGCTTGATGACCACGTGTCAGATCTAACTAACTAACTATGTAGAAAATAAAATATGATTTTGGACCACAGCAATTTTGGTGAAAAGATAAAAAGGTAGGTCTTTCCTCGAAGACAGTCGATAGCGAAGAAGGAGCTTTTCTTGCTGGAAAATGGAGGCGGCCGTTGGCAGATGTCCATTGTCTTATGGTCAGGGCTAGGGATTGGAAGTAGCTAATGAGACGACTAGGGGAATTGTTTTTTCTTGTCGGTAGCGGTTATGGGATTTTCAAGTTAGTAGACAAATAGATGCGACCGAGTTTATACGTAGTTTATGTAAGTGAAGTAACGAGATAATTTAACAGTAAGTATTTATTTCATGGCTTTTTTTATTTGTTGATGTTTTACCTTTTTTCGAACTTTAAAAAGAAACTTCTGTACAGACAATTGAGAAATATTTCTTTTGGCTATTGTACTATATGTTTAAAAAGTATTCTATAAACAACAATTTAGCATAGAAACATTGAGAAATTTGACTTTGGTTTTTGGTGGAGGATGAACAATTAGCGAAAAGCTAAAAAACATGCACAGTAAAAAACAAGGTGGGCAGACCGCCCTGTCGTCAGAAGATGAAAGATTTTTGTCAGAGAGGATCCAGTTATTTGGTGAATGGGGATACTCAATGTTGCTCCGGGGAAAGCTGTAAAATGTCCTAATAGACAGAACTCCGCGTCGCCATCTGAGTTAGATAGTATATCTCAAATGATGATCATGAAGCAACATATGAAGAAATTGAGAATCACGACGACGAAGAAGAAATCGAGAATCAGGACGAAGAAGAATGTGAGGTTTACTGTACAGGAACCAGCCAAAACGAAAATAATGAGAAAGTCGATTTACAAAAAGTTAACGAAACACTATTTCGCCTGTGTCAAGGAAGTGATTGATCCTGATACATATATGGATCATTTCCTAAGAAAGCACGATTCTCCCAAGAGGGGATATTATTATTCTTACGCCCAAATTAAAGATGAAAGTGCAATTGAAGGACACCAATTATAATCCTTCTCCTCCGATCTGTAAAAGTTTCAAGGGGCCGATATCAGTTTATACTTCCAGATAACATAAACACTTCTTAGTTTATAGAAATATTCCTACTCACACCCAAAGATTTGTTCAGGTTCTTTCATATTTTTATTCAAGAATGTGTTTTTAATTTGTTATTTTTTAGTAGGTAGAAAATTAATTGTGTTTATTGTTTGTGAATGGTATGTCAAGAGTTTCTCAAATATTGTGTTTTTCTAATAACCCACGCCCAAAAATTTCACCTTCTGCCTTTACAGATGTTCCAGGATATTATTTTTTTTTATTTTTGTGTCCGAATACACATCAGTGCATTCTAAAATTCGATTTTAAGCTACAAACAATGAGTGTCCAATATCACCCCAGACATAGGGGTGAATTCGGACATTATACAGTGTGACCCATTTTGTTTGGAAGCACCCCTATAAAATCCGCATTTTTCAACCGATTTTGATTAAGCCTTTTTTGTTAGATTCAGTATCAAAAACAGTATTTGAGCACAAATTTTCATACCATAATAGCTATTTTCAAGGCCCTCTATGTTAATTTTTCTTTGCCAAAAAAGACGAAAGTATATTGGGCATTTTTTTTTCTCAAATATGACTACACCACTGGATTCCGAATCATCACAAATGTAAACTATCAAAATTTTATAAAAAAAGTTTTATTAACAACAAAGTTATCAGTACATGAATTTGGAAAAAGTTGTTTTTTAATTAATTTTTTACTAAGAATGTAGACACATTTTAAAAATGGCAACATGGTAAACAAAAACTAGGACTCAAACATATTGCACTGTAAAAATTCGAAGCCGGAATTTTAAAAGACAGGATAATAGGTCCATTCTTTTTTTAGGGTAACATGAATGCCAATAACTTCATGGAATTCTTGGAAGGTGAGTGATTGACGAACTGCCACTAGCAGAAAGAAGAAATTTGATATTTCAGTAAGATGATTGTTCTGTACACTATTCTAGGATTGTCAGGCAGTGGCTTAAAGAAAAATTTCCAAATGGTTGGATAGGTCGCGGTAGCGAGTTAATCGAACGGCCTCATAGATCGCCCGATTTAACTATATTGGATTTTTATCTGTGGGGTCTTTTGACACAAAAAGTGTATAATACACGTCCAAGGAATAGAGCAGAACTATGTGACAGAATACGACAGGCGTGTGCTGGAATAACGCCACATGAAATAAAAAAAGCGCTAAGACATAGTCGCAAACGATACGAGAAATGTGTGGAAATTAACGAAGGTCTAGTCGAGGCTACAAAAATGTAGAACTAAATTATTATTAAGTAGTTTAATAATTAAAATGTATTATTAGGTGTTAATTTGTATTTTCGTCACATCAGCACAATTTTACATTACTCTCAGAAGCAATAACTCTAGAACGGGTTAAGGTGTCTGCTTCGAATTTTTACAGTGAAATATGTTTGAGTCCTAGTTTTTGTTTACCATGTTGTCATTTTTAAAATGTGTCTACATTCTTAGTAAAAAATTAATTAAAAAACAATTTTTTTCAAATTCATGTAGTGATAACAAACTTTGTTGTTAATAAAACTTTTTTTATAAAATTTTTATAGTTTACATTTGTGATGATTCCGAATCCAGTGGTGTAGTCATATTTGAGAAAAAAAAATGCCTAATATACTTTCGTCTTTTTTGGCAAAGAAAAATTAACATAGAGGGCCTTGAAAATAGCTATTATGGTATTAAAATTTGTGCTCAAATACTGTTTTTGATACTGAATCTAACAAAAAAGGCTTAATCAAAATCGGTTGAAAAATGCGGGTTTTATAGGGGTGCTTCCAAACAAAATGGGTCACACTGTATATAAAAAAAATTTATATATATAAAGATATGAATGCACCTATCTTTTTTATGGAATGACAAGATAAAGGATACAAGTATCCAATTTAATTTTTTCACATTTTTTAAATGAAAACTGCAGATGCCATTTGCAAAAATACTCCATAATCGTCCGATTTCACCCCGGATGACGGTACGCTTAAATTGCCTGGCGACCGATGGTGCGTCGTCATGTGGCGACTATGCTTAACTTAATAAACCTTTTAACACGATCAAACGACGTATTCAAACGCAAACAGATCGCACCTTAGGAACGATACATGGGTTAAAAATAAACGAACAACACTAATTGAAAATAATTTGAGAAAAACTAATTTTATAGATGATTTTTTTCAATTGAGATATTTTCACATTTTTATTGTCACTTGAACTATTAGGTAATACAAGGCGTTCAATACTTATTTTTATACTGAATCTCAAATCTATTTCATTTTTATCGATAACTTTTTCAATTGAAAAGCAACGTTTCTGCTTGTTTCCAAATAATTTCACTTTTCTGTAGTTGTTATGAATTTTGTTTTGTTCCAGATATGCTATTGGAACTCTTGAAAACTCACCAGGAGTCCGCCATCTGATCCGCATTACCGATCAAAATTCTCCTCAGTGGTTTTGTATGACATGCAGTCCAGAGGTCGATTTAAATTGTACATTCTCCGACGCGCAAAATGAAACGACCATCAACAACAGTTTGTGGCTGGACTACCCTTGCGAATACAACAATGTGATATTTAGTAAAAATTACAAATACTACATTCAAGAATGTTTGGGTCCGGAGATTCCAATCGTACTTTTAGTTAAAACTTCTACAAATTCCAGAAGAGTTATACTTGATACTAGTTTCAAACTTCGGAAAAAAGTTCGAAAGTTATCGCCGCCACAAACAAAAACTTTTTCCGTTGAAATCGAATACGGATTTAAGGCTCAAGTTAGATTACATCTACCTGGTATATTGAGGGAATATGAAGATATTAGTTTTCCGATTGTTTTATTAGTGTAAGTTTTCTTCATTCACGATAACTTTTTTTTTAGTCGCTTAGTTGCTTAGATGTCTAATACCCGATTCCACCAACCATTTCTTGAAGTAAGGTATCGTAAATTGCGCGTAATGAAACGCAAATTGCATTTAGGAAATCCTAGATACGATTAAATAAGTACCTAACTTTAGAAAATGGTTGGGGAAATCGGGCATGGATAACGTGCGCATGAGCAGCCGAATCAAGCTTCCAGTCATCACCAAAATCAGAGAACCGATAGGCTAACGTAACATCCGATGTGATCCGCGAACAACTATGTATTTATGTATATTGGGAAGACATTCACTGAAACCTAAAAGATCTATTGTGCCCCCCTACTTCTACTTAGTTCCTGAGTGAAGTCGCAGAGAGTAGTAGCCCCTTCATTCCCATTTACCGCGAACAGCTAACCAATAATTGGAATTCAGGACTATATAACCGCGAACACCACTTTTCATACTACGCATACGAATAGTCCCTCAATTAGTTCGGTATTTCTCCCGTGAACAAAGCTATTGTTATAATTATTTCTCGTTCAGCTCTCTCTTATTATCTCCAAGGTGTACAATATTTCATCAAAATTTATCCAACCGCTTAGGAGGAATCATTACATACGTAAAGAATAATTATACAATAAAAAAAATAGATATATTGACTATAAGTTTGCAGGAGAAATTGGAACAGCACGAAAACAAACGTCGAACACTTTCAAAATTTCAAACTTTCCAACTTAAGGGTGGTAGAGCTTATACGTATTAATTTTTCAGTGCTAAATTTCGACACGTTTTGCTGTGTATCGTGTAATCGCCTGAAGACTTGGTTACGTAGATTTGTTAAGTTTTTAGATTTGTTAAGATTGTCCAAACAAAAATTAATAATATTTGAGCTTTCTCAGGAACTTATTCAGGTGACAGTTAGCAAACCTGTCAAAACTCTTGGTACAACCTTACTCTAGCTCATCCATTATTTGATCTCACCTGGTCCTATTTCCCAGGAGTATCTTTGAGTAGTTCGATCTTTTCACCTATTTTATCCTATAATGAACAGGCTATTTCAGGAACAGCTTACATTATCTATGTATTGAAGACTACTCACACGATTTCTCTAAAAATTGGCAAAGATAGAGAACACATTATGGCAAGTTTATGAAAAATATTTTGACATACATGGCACTTCCGGTTATACCGAAAGTGAACGACAACCCTGTTATTTAAAACGTAGCACCCTATATATTATTAACTTCTCGGATTCTACTTTAAATTTGAATGTCACTTTCTGTAGAATACCCTACTTATAATATATCTTAAGTTTATACTTATGAAAATATTATTTTTTTTATAAAAAATTGACAGGTGCAGACCTTTATATTGACAATTCTGTGTGGACATCCCCAATACCAAATAAAAACATCTAGTTGGGTTGATTAGTACGACGATCAAGGTAATTGGTCACATGTCGAAAACTTATTTTTTGTATATAGAGAGTTGTTAAAGGAATGATAGAAAGTTCAAGTACACAAATGTTTAATATTCCCATTTTTTTAAATGAAACAACCATATTTTTTGTATTTCACTCCACTCTAACACCGAAAACGTGGGCAGATTATGTTAACGAGAACTTACTTTCCTATATCCAATCTAAAGCGATTTTTAGCTATTAACATGGATTCAAAAATATCAATTATTGCACCATTCTTTTATTTTAGCAGACTATGTAGTGTATTTACCTGTCATGATTAAATAGTATCAGTTGTCATTATTTTGAGTCAATCGCATTGCACAGTGATAGAAATGCTTTGTTTGGAATTGAACAATGAAGATTATCTAAATTTACTTTTAACAGGTACGTGGTGAACGTGACAGAGTTTTTATTAGATTATGTATTCTATTTGCTACAAGATAATTGACCCAGAACCCAGAACAAATTAACATAGTTTAGTCGTTTTCAAGCAAAAGTTATGAAAATGAAACCTGTTTGTGTAAATAAAAGTGATCATGAAATCAATGTTCTTGGATACTATGCTGCTTATCCCGAAACGTCATGAAGTTGGGACGCGAGAGATTTGGGTGTACCAATGGCATCCATTCAACGAATTAAAAAAAACATGTTTCATCCCCACTCTCTCAACCAGATCAAAGTTTAAAGCAAACAGACTATAATAGAAGAATGTAATTTGCAGAATTTGTGTTGGAGAATGCCAAGAGGATACTGACTGTATGTTTGAAGAATATTATACGGTGCAATGAATCAAAATTTACGAAAAACGGAATGTTCAATAGGCACAATTCGCATTACTGGAGAGAAGAAAATCAAAACTTCACTAAAGTACGTTGTTTTCAAGAGCGATGGGGATTCAATGTCTTTTGTGCCATCAGAAACAACCAGATTGTATCTCTTAACTTTTATGATGGAAACTTAAGCGGTCAGAAATTGTGGTAACATAATTTCAAATTTTTTCTTATTTTCTTGGGAATCAAACCACAATATGTTTTTTTTATTTTTTTATTTCAACGTTAATATTATTGATTGTCTAGTTGTCAAATTTTTTTCGTTGTGTCAGATAGGGACCAAAAATTTTTTCATTCATTCATTATTAGTTAATCTTGACAACGGTAGCTGGAACGCTACCGAAACGTTGAAATAAAAAAATAAAAAAACATTATTGTGGTTTGATTCCCAAGAAAATAAGAAAAAATAACAAGTAATGCCACAAGGAACTTATAGAAGATATAATTTCAAATGTTTTTAGGTCAAAAATTTTAATTTGAGAGGATTGAAAACAAATTACTTAGATCGTTTACCACCGTATGAATTTAGAAAAATATTTTCCTTCACGATAAAGCTCCTCCGCACTGTTCCAGGATTGTGAGCCAATTTTTAGATGAGTCGTTTGAAGATAGTGGATAGCTGTCCATTTTCGATGGCCTCCTCGTTCACCAGATATGTACAACACCTTCAGATTTTTTTATATGGGTGTAAAGTGTAGGTATCCCCATCCCCTAACAACGTTATTGCAATACATTCAATTCTCTCCCTGCAGCAATGATTAGGCGTGCAACAAACGAAGGTACTAAATGCTTGGAGGTTCAAGGGCGAAACTTGAATTTTGTTTTAAATTCTTGTAGTTTTTGCATGTGGAATTACATTAAAAAAACACGACCTAATTATAATAAGCAACAATAGCAAAACTAACTGAAATTTCAATTTGTTATCATTAATATTAATAACAGGCTTCTCTTTCTCAACTTTTGCTTGAAAACGACCAAATTTTGTTCAATTCTTTAATATTCTCTTTACAGTGCGACGGCTAGGTCAAGGTCAATCTGGATATCTTGTAACAAATACAACACATGCTCTTGTAATAACCCTGTCACATTCACCACGTATTGAAAGTAAATTTAGATAATATTCATGGTTTAATTCCAAACGAGACATTTCTATCACTGTACGATGCGATTGACTTCAAATAATGACAATCAACACTATTTAATTATGACAGGTAATTACACAGCTTGCTAAAATGAAAGAATAAATATCACGGCCTACGCCTACGCAATAGTAAAGCTGAAGAAATTAATATTTTTAAATACATGTTAATATCTCAAAAAACGCCTAAGATTGGGCATGGGCCAATGAAATTAAACTGCCGTTACTTTCGGCCTCAGAATTAAGTAAAAGAACAAAAATATAGTTGTTTCATTTAAAACAATGGATATATTCAATAATTTTCAACAATATGATCCATTCATCATTTGTTATAATACACAGAACTTTACATTCGAAATAACAAAGTTGGCGTTCACTTTCGGCATAACTGAAGCTCGTCGTGAAACATCCTGTATAGGTGTTGATACCGCAAAATTGTTCCTTTTCTCAGAAAGATGTTTCAGCTCCGTTTCCCGATGGCTCATCTGCTATTTCGTTTTCTTTTATCCATTGGGATCTGTAACGGTAACTATGTTGCTTTATCTAGACATTGTCGTACCATCTTGGAGCTGATTACACAAGAACCCAGCGCTTTAATGACTCCTTGACTTTCTAACACAGTAAGCCCAATAATTTTAGTCGGTTTTCCTTGGAATGGAAGATAATAAGTTGTAAACTTGTATAAACCTTCACTTTGTCATTCTAAAACTCTCGTTGCCGCGTCCTAAGATATTAAATGTCGAAAAAAATTTGGCTTGCTTTCTGTGGGTTTAATGCTATTTGCATCTTCCATGAATATTGTGGAGAAGATAGTTCTCTTAAATTTTTGTTGCTAATATTTTTTATACACGTAACTGTTTTGAAGACAGAGGGCGAAGAGCGCGCAGCGCTTAGCTGCTTATTACAGCATAATGCAAGGTCAACTGTTAGTTCCGTATTAAGTCTACAAATCAATAAAAAATATATAATTATAAATAATCTGGATTTTTCAATTTTGCAATTTACATTATAAGTAATAATTTGTCATTAATCTAATATATATTGGTGTGTGTGGTTCGCCTTAAGTGGTCTAGATGTTTTGAAAAGTGTTATAAACAAACTTTTAAAAATACCCGGTACGTACTGCCTATAAATTATCTAAAACAATTCAAGATAAATAAAGAAATGAAGTAAGAGTAATAAATAAAAAAAATATTCAACGATTTATCAAATATAAGATAATAGTTTGTTCTAACCTATAAAATACCATACTATTATTGTCTGATACCGAATACCTTCCAACAAAAACCAAAAGATACACAGGTAAAGGTGGCCACAGACGCAAAAATTTGAATATGGGAGAAAATGAAAATAGACAACCTGTAACCTTGGATATGCTATTCCAAGAATTAGTAAATACCAAACAAGAACTTAAAAATTGTATTGAAGCGTGTGAAGCCAGAACCCTGTTGGAAATTGAAGACTTAAGAGGAAAAGTAAAAAAGTTACAACAAGAAAATTCTGAGTTACAAACAAAATTTGAAAAAATTGAACGTGATTCAAAAAGAAAAAACATAATAATATATGGTTTAAATATCCCTCGACAAAACATCTCTTTAGTATTAATTTGTAGTGAATTCAATAGATTATTAGGAATACAAATATCGATCTCAGACATAAGTAACATCTACTTCCTTGGTCAAACAGATAATAGCCCTTTAAAAATTGAATTTGTGTCACAAATAACGAAGTCGCTACTACTACAAAAAGCCAAACACTTGAAAGGTACAAAAATATCAATATCTGCAGATCTCACACAGTATCAACAAGAAGAAAGGAAAATACTAACACAATACCTAAAGAAAGAAAGGCAAAATACATTAAATAGAAGCTATATCAGGGGAAATAAACTTTACATAAATAATAACTCTTATACAATTGAAGAATTATTACAAGCAGAAACAACTATAACTGAAAAATCAAATAGTGCCCCACCAACTCCAAATCCAACAACATCAAGAGATCCGTGCATAGAAAAACCGTTAGTTACTAAAGCAAAAGCAATATTTACTCCAGAAAACCAGACAGTTCAAAAAGAAAAACAATTAAAGGAAAAGACAGATACGAAATTGAAATCCAGACTCGATCTTGAAGCAAAAAAACCCAAAACCCGATCAGGTTCGGGATCAACTAAATAATAATTCCCAGAAATAACTTAGCGGCAGTTGATTATTTTACACTTTTATGTAACCATATTTATATTGTATTGTATTTCTTTTATTTTTTTTGAACTTATTTATAAATTTTAAAGATGCTCACAGTAGCACATGTCAATGTACGTTCGTTAGTTCCCCATTTCGTAGATTTTCAGAGCTATATCAATGATGTGGACTGTGATGTTATTGGAGTAACAGAAACGTGGCTTAATAATCAAATTAGTAATGATATGGTAGGTTTGCCTGGTTACAATCTTGTGCGTATTGATAGACCAACTAGAGGAGGCGGTGTTGGTTTGTATGTAAAGAGTAATATTAAATATACATTCATCATGTCTGATAGCAATGAAATTATTGAATATATATGGATAAAGGTAGCTATTGCCAACTACAACATTGCTATAGGCACTGTTTATAAACCTCCAAAATGTAATAGTGTACAATTCATTAATCATGTACAGGATATGTTTGAAAACATTTTCTCACAGTATGATCATATTATTTGTGTTGGTGATTTTAATATTAACATGTTGGACTTGGATAACGCATTAACGATACAATTTACTGATATATTAGAGATGTTTAACCTTATACAACTAATAAAAGTACCTACTCGTGGTCTGTCTCTCCTTGATTTGTTTATTACAAATTTTGATATTGATATGTGCACAGAGCGGGTGAGTATGGATTTTATTGCTGATCATGCAGGGATTAACTGTAATATTGCTCTTAATTCGAAATCACTAGACATTCCTAAAATTAGATATAGACCTTTGAATCAAATTGTGTACAATGAATTTCAGCTAGATCTTCAATCTCTTGAATGGTATCACATTTATACAACAGATGACATTGATGAGAAAATAAATATCTTGCATAGATATATAATTCAAGCTTTAAACATGCATGCTCCATTAAAAACAGTTAAGGTCAAGCGGAATTGTTACGCCCCTTGGATAACTACAACTATCAAAATTATGCAAAAGTTAAGAAATAAAGCATTAAATAAATTTCGTCACACAAAACTGCCTCAACATTGGGAATACTACAAACAGTTGCGAAATTATACGAATACGGCAATAAATGCTGAAAAACGTGCGTACCTCAATCACAAATTTCAAAACTGCAGCAATAAAGAAAAATGGAAAGAGCTTAAGAAGTTAAATATATCCAAAAGTAACCATACTGAAATCCCTGCACATTTACAATCAGTAAACGACTTAAATACTTATTTTACTAACTCTGCAATTAAGTTGCCCCCTAGTAATGAACTATTAGATTATTATAACAACAGTAAAAAGGGCAATATCTCTGATGATTTTCACTTTAATTTTATTCTAGATGATGACATTACCAACATAATAATGGGCATGAAGTCTAAAGCTTTTGGTTACGACAATTTAAATATTGACATCATTAAGTTATGTTGCCCATTTATAGTACCCTATGTTAGACATATAATTAATACTTGTCTGGAATGTAGTTATTTCCCTTCAGCCTGGAAAATTGCAGTAGTAACACCTTTAGCTAAAATTAACAAACCTAAAACTTACAGTGACTTAAGATCGATAAACATTTTGCCAGTTTTGTCAAAAATATTGGAGAAAGTTATGGAAAAACAAATTAGAGCATTTACTAATTACTACAATGTGTTACCTGATAATCAATCTGGATTTAGACCAGGATTTAGTTGTGCTAGTGCACTTACACATGTAACCGATGACCTGATACGGGCTGCTAATGATAATAAGATATCAGTTATGATTTTGCTGGATTATACCAAAGCTTTTGATATGATTGATCACAGTATCCTATTAGCTATTTTAAAATTTATCAATTTTAGTGATGCTGCTTGGGCGCTCTTAGAATCCTATCTAAGCAATAGAAGCCAGACTGTTAAAATCTGTCATAAACAATCTAATTCCTTAGAATTAAAATTCGGTGTCCCCCAAGGCAGTATACTGGGACCCTTATTATTCACTATTTATACATCTAATTTCATGTCCTGTCTTCACTACATGAATTATCATTATTACGCAGATGATACTCAGCTGTACTATTCCTTTAATTACGAAGATCTTTTAGAAGCTTCTCACAAAATAAATAGAGATCTCAATGATATTTTGAAAATATCAGAAAAACACTGCCTAAAAATTAATCCCAGTAAATCAGCTGTTCTATACTTCTGTGGTGAGGAGTATCGTCAAACTATAGTGAATAATATTTCGCTTGAAATTTATGGAACTGATATTCCGGTTAAAAGATACTGCAAAAGTTTAGGCCTAATAGTTGATACGAAATTTCGGTTTAGAGAACACATTACAGCAAAATTACAAAGCGCCTACGCCTCATTAAAATTAATCTATCCTCAGAGACATATACTTTCTACCGAAACCAAAAAAAATTTATGTGATGCTTTAGTTCTCTCTCATTTAAACCATTGTGACACAGTATATGGCCCATGTCTTGATGCTAAAGATTGTCAACGAATACAAAAGATACAAAATTCTTGTATTAGACTGATTTATGGAATAAGAAAATTTCAAAAAATTTCGCACAAATTTAAAGAATTAAAATGGTTAAACATGTTTAATCGTAGAAACTTACATTTAGCAGTTTTTTATCATAAAATATATACCATAAAAACGCCGGCGTATTTATATACCAAACTTACTTTCAGAACAGATATCCACAATCTAAATGTGAGGAAGAAGACAATTCTTCGTATTCCACGTTTTTCCAAGACTATTTTCAAACGTTCGTTTTCATATGGCATAGCAGTCCACATCAATAAAATACATGCTCTGAATCCATCATATCTTCGTTGTTCGGCTTTGACATTTAAACAAAAATACAAGAACTATCTCTTTGATTTGCAGAAATAAATATAAGTCTGCCCTTCCTTGATCCCTTCTTGATTACATCATCCTCTCTTTCCTCTTGTATATCATAAGATTTTTATATATATATATATTATTTTAATTACTTCTTGTCTAAAATTTGTTATTTTCTTGTTGATATGTATTGTTCTATTAGTGTTAGTTTTATATTTTATTGAGTGTTTATATTTTTACTGGCATTGGTGGAAGAGCAGGAAAGGACTACTCGTCTGAACCTGAACCAATCTAGCCATTTATCCACATCAGTTGGAATCATTTGAAAAATTGTCTCCATGTTGTAATGTTCATCTTACACCATATTGTGTTCCTGTTATATAATTAATGTGGATAATAAATGTATTATTATTATTATTATTATTATTTTTGTTTAATAACGCTTACCTATTCGTATATTCCGAAAATCGTTTAGTGAATAAATTTAATCAATACTAATAAGAATTTAGGTTGAAAAAATCAAGCAAACTACTTTTCATTTTGTTTTTATTTACAATGAAATCATTGCAACAATGTCGAAATAAAGCATCTGATTGGTATAATAATGACTGTTATACAATGCGGAAATTCTCTCTCTTGAGATTGAAGAAATATTCTGCAACACCTTTGCCACCATGTAGTTCAAATGTATCTACATTCTCTCTCTTGTGATAGAATAATATTCTCACACTGGTTAGCAATAATAACATTGGCCTTGAAACAGCTGCTTGTCATCGCAGGGGCAAAATTTGAGTGACACAATTATTACTGTCATGTTTCCATTCGAAAATATAAAAATTATCATGAACTTATCCAGTGATTCAGGACCAGAAAATCGAGAACTGCAGAAATCTAACTATTTATATAAAGTAGATTGTGATTGGGTTCTGTAATATAAATTATCTTTTGTTCATTTTCTTAAAAAAATATATATAGAGATTTAGAATCTTTGATCGTGGAGAAAGTATAGTCTGCTACTCGGCTGGAATGGAAATTCATGATGCTAATGGTTCCTCATTTTCGCCTTTGATTTGCGCTCGGAGCTTCAAACTCGCATCGAGTTTTAATTCATTCATGCAAATTCACCTTTGACCTGTGATACCTTAGGACGCGGACACGAGATTTAATGAGACTTTTGAGACATTTTTTATGACGACAAAATAAATGTTAATACGAGCTTACAGCTTATTTTCTTCCCTTTTGAGGTTGCACTCCTTTTTTGTCTTATATTAAGTACTGGACTAAATAATAATATCTTGCTTTCTATATATTTCATCAATATAGAACTGAGAACACTTTCTTAGGTTTTCCCAAATTTCTAGTTTCCGGGTCGTACACTCTTATCCCTTTCTCTTTAATTGTACATACTAATTTTCATATCCACTAATAATTTTTTTCAGTGATGCTTCACCGTCTTCCCAAACAGTTTCTTGTAAATGGGAAATATCATGGCCGTGGTTCTTAGCCAGTACAAGAAATTACATAGTAGCTCAAATAGATGCCAGAGGATCTGGATATCAGGGAATTAAAATGCGAAGAGAAATTCAACGAAGGATAGGCCTTATAGAGGTTCAAGACCAACTTGCGGTATTGACGTACTTACGGGATACTTTCAAGTTCATAGATCGCGGTAAGATATGCATAATCGGCAAAGGATACGGAGGTTACACTGCGGCCATGATGCTGCTGCAAGATTTCCATCAAGTTATCAATTGTTCCGTCAGCATAGCTCCCATTACGAATTGGAGATATTTCAGTGAGTATTTTTTCTTCCGTTTTGTTACAACATTCGCATAAAAGTTTTCCCACAGGCTGGTTCGTAGCAGAAAAGTACAATTATTTTACGTTCTCATCTCTCAAATTACCGAGACTATTGTGCAGCTTTCGGTATATTCACCACTAACAAGAAAAGACCCAACTAAAATACAATAGAAGTCAAAATATTAGTATAAAACTATTAAAACGCCTTACAAATTAGAAACTTACTTTCCAAAGGGTAGACCGTTCACTAGGAAGCAACATCTACTTCTCGGGCTATATGCCCCGCAGACAATGAATTACACTTCCAAGTTAAACGGGGTTGGTATATATGAAATATAGAACCAACCATTCTGGTTAATAAAGCTAGATATCGGGCTCTAAAAATAGGGAGGATCACAATAGATCTACAAAGGTCGCAGTGCGATAGGACAAAGAGCCACTCCATTTCTAATCTAATCTAATCTAACCATTCTGGTTTATATTTAGAAGGGACAATATCACTTTCAGACCGGTTTCGGCGTATTTGTACCTCATCAGTACAAGGTAGATATTATCCATCCAGAAGCTCTAAGAGCATAATCCTGGACTGAAGACAACGCTAACATCACATTAATACATTGAAACCTGTGAAGGGAATGCTAAGAATGCAATAATAGCGACATCTCCACAACTAACCATAAACCAAAATCCTATATTGACAAAAAACCATCTCGGTTTTGTAGTTATTCACTTAATTACAGTTTCCTGTAGCAATTCCTATATTCAAGTAAAGCGTGTTATCAACTGAATCAAAATAATATTATATAAAACTATTAAAACGCCTTACAAATTAGAAAATTACTTTCCAGGTTTATGCTTCTGTGCCTTCTAATTATAAACCAGAATGGTTGGTTCTATATATTACATATACCAACCCCATTTAACTTGGAAGTGTAGGTAATTCATTGTCTGCGGGGCATATAGCCCGAGAAGTAGATGTCGCTCTTTATTTAACGGTCTAATAATATTCAAGTATTCGAATTATTGATAGATGAATGGGCCAGACAGAGCTTTTGCGAGTAAAGGCACAAACTACTCGAGTAGTAAATACAAGTACTATTCGAGGACCGATAAAAGTACCGACTACGTGACTGATAAATGAAGCACCAAATGTTCCTAAGACCTATTTTAAAATATAAATGTCTACAACGGATGAAGTAAATTAAGTTCAACGTAGCATTATATTTTATAACCCTCAAGGAAACGGCCAAATAGGAAGATATAATGGGTACAGTCTGAAAAACTATTATGTTGGCATTTAAGTCACTTGTGCTCAGGACTTTTCAATGAGAAATTGTTGGGCTCACTTCTTTGTGCTGCCACCAACGAAACTGCATATGAACTCATGTTCAACATCCCCGAATGTCACCGAATGGAGAGTCGATCAATCGTGATTGTTGACTCTCTGAAAAGTAGTTATCGTCGAGGAAGATCTAAATACAAACTGCTAGTCGATGGAGTAGATGTATTATATATTTCTGAAACAATAGTTTCATGTGATGGAAAGAAATAAACTCCAATAGTTTCGAATAGTGATCAAACTCAAACTAAAGTAGATACTCTAATACCCAGAATCTACTATGAATGAAATAATACAGTCTCCGAATACCTCCGACTTTAATGAGACTCAGCAACTGCCTAAAAATTTTGAAACGACGAACACTGAAGTCTTGGTAACTGAAATGAGAAAATCTAATTGAGGATACATGTCCTTTTTTACTTATTTTTTTATTTTTTATTTGGTTATTTAACGTCGGTCTATTTCTGCGACTGAGGCTAATCACCGACGCCGGGAGCACTCTACCCCTAACCGGAAATTTTGCCGAACCCACTGGTGTTCCAACCAGTGGTAGGGTTCTTTATCGAGCCCAACATCCATGGACTCGGGACCTCGGTTTTACGTCTCCTCCGAAAGACGGCATACCTACATTATACCTCGTGCTCATTGGTATAATGCCTGCGAGCTGTGATATGCTACTCCGCTGCAGGCTGTACGGGCTACTTACACGACGGTCTTCCCCAGAGGGCCGGTCACCCATCCAAGTACTAACCGCGCTCGACACTGCTTCACTGTAATTATCGCATCAGATGCTTTCCACTACAGTGCTGGGCCGACGCCCCTTTTTACTTATTAAAATAATTTTCTTCTACATTGTTATTAATTATCCTGAATTGTGTCGAGTAAAGTTCATGTAATGAGTTTTCAGTTGTTCCCATTCAGTACAATCCATCAAATGAAGTATACTTTTATCACATAGATATTTAATTACTTTCCAGATTCATATTATGCTGAGAAATATTTGGGATTCCCATCGCGTCATTTGCAAGAATACGACAATGCTGATTTAACAATGAAAGCTGCTAACTTAAATGCCCGTCGATTCCTGCTGATTCACGGTACTGCTGATACAGAAATAACTTTGCAACATTCATTGATGCTCGCCAAAGCTTTAATAGAACAAAACATACTTTTCCAACAATTGGTAAGTTGAATTATTCATTACTATATTTCAACTCAGGGACTATGCTTTGACTTGAGGAAAAACCTCTTCACTGACTTTGAATTTCATTAATTTTCCGTCTTTCCTTTATAATATTGAGATCTTGTATTTATTTCCTTTGTTTGAGGTTGTTAAAAGCTTTTAAAGCATATATTATCTACCTTAACGTTTTTCTAACATCCTTTCATAAATATAAGGTTATTAAGACGATGCTAGGAGAAAATTTTTCCTATATATACAAAACTGTAACAGCTTTGCAACTTTTTTTGTGTAGTCGCAATTGATTGTCAACCAATTTTGTTCATTCTGAACTAACTTTTCCTCTTTCATAACAGTGTCACGCCAAAACAAGCGACCTTCTGGAAGTTTAAACCTTTCTAGAGTGACGATTGCCCCTCTTGTCTACTCGGATCGCTTTTTTGACACTGGCTTTTGAATCTCCAACGTCATCGTGGACATAGACGTTTCATAGGGTTCATTCACAGATTAACTTTAGGATTGTAGTGTTAAAGTTATCAGAGCATGTAACACGATAGAGAAGGCCAAACTTGAAGTTCAATGAAAAAATAAAAATTGATAACGTATAATACAGGAAACTGTAAAGAAATCTACGATATCCCAGTTTCCAGAGCATATATGGCGCGTTGTGTCTGATCCAGTCTTTCAGTGGCATTTTCAACAATCTATGACATTTGGTAACCTCACACTTCAACTGGTTTCACGCAAATTCCTCTTTTTTGTTTATTACACTACTACTTAACTACAACCACTTTGAGGAAAAACGTAAACTATAACCTAGTGCGAAATCTTTTCAACCTTTCTTTCTCCTTTACAGTTAATAAGTGATTGCACATGAACTGTCATTATTAGATAAATTGAGCAAATCGCATTAAAAGTATTTAAATACATTTCAGGAATACCCAGACGAGGGCCACAATTTCAGTAACAAGGCTTTACTTCACATGTACAAAGAAATAGATTCATTTTTCAACGATTCCTTCGGACCTGTTTACGAGGAGTGGAACGACGAAACTTCCTTTTTCATATAATTTGCCAGTAATATTGATAATACATCGTCATTTTGATGTCCGACGACTACGAAACAAAATGACCAATTTGAAGAGGACCTTTTATACATTTTTTCGAAATATACGGTGACGTCCAAAATTTTGTGAAACTTTGGACCACGAATAATATCAGAAAATTTTTTCCATGTATAAAAATTAAATTTAATGTTAATCGGTCGCTAGTCTAGGAATTTTCAAATTTTTGATATTTATCGGTAAAATTTTCGACAAAATAAATAAATTATTTGATGAAATTACTCACTTTGTATAAATTTCTTTCGAATTGCGAACGAATACAAAAAATAGGCAATTGTATTTGAACTTTTATACTGATTTATCAAAGAATTTTCTATTCGCTCGCTATAATTAATTGTAATTTTTACCTAGGCTATATTTTTCTCAGTTTTTTCGAAAATTTTACAATGTCGAGTGTTCAATGGTTCTAAATATCTGTCATGGCTAGCAGGGATTTTGGCTTACAATGAATACCCACGTATTGAACTAATATATATATTCAGGCATGGTGCTTCCAATATTTCATTGGCAGCCCTGTGCCGAAGACGCGTTCGAAACTGAAGCCCAGATCACCAACCTCTGGACGTTCCATTGCAATACTGTATAATCGGACCGATTCTGCTACGTCTACAGGTTTGCATCGGAAATAATTGAGGTGGGATATTTGAAGTAGACGTAAGTATCTTCTTCAAATATGGTAAGAAGTGGAAATAATCTGGTTAGGTTGGACTCTCATTTATTCTTTATCAGATGTAGTGCCCAGATGATTAGATAATTCCTTACTTAGAATCCAATAAAAATACCAATTGCCATGATTTACTTAGTTTAGAGTTTAGATATATTATGAAGATATCTGCCAATTTGACAGCTCTAAGCAGCTGTCCAGTTAACTGGACGCCGGTATATTTTTTCAATATTTGTTTCATATACCAGCGTCCAGATAAGTGGACGCACGAATAAACTGACTTTTTCTTCAATATTTATAATATAAAGGAAATAAAAACACTATTTGAACTTACAAAAACTTTTAAAGAAACAAGATTAACTAAAGAAATTAACAAAGTGTGTCGAAAAAGAACCAAATTAGAAGTTCTATATATAATAAAAAATAAAAAGTCACCAAAATACATTATTTATGTTTTTAAGAAAAACTTATTTATTGAGATGGTAATCTAAAAACATGGAGTAACACAAAGACCTGGTCGCATGCTGCAAACTGGACAAAAATATCTTGTCTCCCTTTTTTTTGCACTGACGGCATCTTAACATTGGTATTTTATCCTTTTGGTTTTGGAGGATTGGGTTCCAGATAATGAAAAATAACCTTTTCTCTAAACTGTGGGACGGGTATATTTGTATTTGATTTTTCCGTTTATATAATATCCATTCCATATGGCCAAGTCAACTAAATGAAAAAATATTTTGTGATACCAACGTAATGTTTTTCTTGGGGTCGTCATATCGAAGATGTAGCGACAGTTTTTACCAGAAGGATTCGTCAAGCGTCGGCACTTATCATTATATACAAGGTCAAAAATTGCCCGAAATATCTTTAGCACAAGTCCTTCGCCAGGGTCCGTTTTAAAATCTATTTCATGTCGTCAGACACCGGTGTTTAATGGAACGCATATATTTCATATAAAATGGGTGTCAAGTTAACTGGACGTGGGCTCTCATTAGAAACCCTTGCGTCCGGTAAACTGGACGTGGGCACTGAACCTGTTATGTTAATTACATGAATTGCACAACGTTTACAGATAATATACAGTGATGGGCAAATGTGTGGAACCAAGTAAATATCTCTGGAATTATTAGAGATATCAAAATGAAATTTGGAAGATGGATACTACAGTGGATTGCCTATTTGTTTTCATATTTTTTAACAATTTTGAACTTCCGGTTTTACCGGAAGTAATATCGATTTTTAAATTTGCAATGGAACACCCTGTATATTATTTTAGTTTCTGATGAAATATTTTATTACGAATACAAAAATATCGGGTTTGATATTTTTTATTTCAATACCTACCGAGATATTAACAGAAAAGTAACTAAGGAAAGGAAAAATTTGATGGTAGCTAGTAGTCCATGAAATTCATTGTAGAAGTGACAGTAGTTGTCAAAATAAGTTATTAGTGTTTGTATTTGAACGTAAAAAGATTGTATTGTTTTAATTTGATCGTAAAATGGCCGAATTAAGTGAAAGAGAAAGAATAGAAATATTAATGATGATTGAAGTTTGTGACCTTTTTAACATTGTTCATCCGAATGCACAAATATCCCGTTCTGTAGTGACGAAAACTTTGCGAAGGTACGATACAAGTGGAAAAGTTAGCAATTTACCAAAAAGTGGACGGTTAAAAAGTGCAAGTAATGAAGATGTAGCTCAAAATGTTGCTATATCTTTGGAAGAAAATCCTCACTTATCCACTACCGACCTCGCCAATGTGCATGGAATTAGCCGTCGTTCAGTAAGAAGGATATTAAGGCGGGAAAAATATCATCCATACAAAATTCGCCTCGTTCAAGAACTATCCGAAGACGATTTCGACAGACGTTTACAATTTTGTGAAACGATGATGGATATTTGCAACCGTGATAATAATCTTACAAGAAATGTGGTGTTTTCAGACGAGGCTACTTTTTCTTTAAACGGTACGGTTAATCAACATAACTGCCGCTACTGGGCGCAAAGTAATCCTCATTGGGTACAAGAGGCTCATACACAACATCCCCAAAAATTGAACGTTTGGGCCGGCATTTATAACAACAGAATCGTGGGACCCCATTACGCTCGCATTGTTCGAGATCATTTAGATAGGACATTTCATCACAGATGGATTGGAAGAAGGGGTACTTATGAATGGCCTGCACGAAGTCCCGACCTTAATCCACTAGACTATTTTCTGTTGGGTTATTTAAATTCTAAGGTCAATGTTGATAGACCAAATAATTTGCAAGAATTAGCTGCAACAATAACTCAAGAGATCCAGAGAATTCCACCAGAAGTAACAGCTAATGTTACTAGAGAATTTACAAACCGACTTGCCTATTGTCAAGGAGTAAACGGTGCTCAGTTTGAACATCTAATACATTAATTTTAGTTTAGTTAAGTTTCAATGTTTTGAAAATCACTTAGTTTCAGTTAATAATTATGATTATTTGTTTAATGGATATTAGATTTTTCCTTTCCTTAGTTACTTTTCTGTTAATATCTCGGTGGGTATTGAAATAAAAAGTATCAAACCCGATATTTTTGTATTCGTAATAAAATGTTTCATCAGAAACTAAAATAATATACAGGGTGTTGCATTGCAAATTTTAAAATCGACATTACTTCCGGTAAAACCGGAAGTTCAAAATTGTTAAGAAATATGAAAACAAATAGGCAATTTACTGTAGTATCCGTCTTCCAAATTTCATTTTGATACCTCTAATAATTCCAGAGATATTTACTTGGTTCCACACATTTGCCCATCACTGTATAATAATATATGAAATGATAAAAATATACTTTGTACAATATGTAGTAGTAGTAGAAGTGGTAAAGGAAGTATAGTATACACAAACAAACCTCTTCATATTATGACGGCGATTATAATAAATACACTATGTTATTATTTCAAATGAAGATTAATCAAACATACAAACTGTGTTAATGAGAATAATTGTTTAAATAACAATAACTTCAGAGGTTAGATGAAATAATATATTTTGTGGAAACTGACAAAAGTGGAAGGAGAAGGATACTAAGAAGGGTGCTGCAAGAGATGTAGGTGATGAGACTGATGAATGTTTGGCTTGACCTTCGGTAATCGGCGTGGGATATCTAGGGATTAGTGTTCTGTGGAAAAAAGCCGCGACTAAGTGAAAGTGAACATATACATCCGATTTATTTCCTCACATAATGTTCTCCAGTACTATACTAAAAATATGACAAATTGAACGTAATTCAACCTATGAAGTTTACATAAGGACCTAGGGCACTAACACTTTCCAAATATAGATCGGGACCAATGTTATTTAACAAGCATTTGGAATAAGTTTTTTCTCCGTTAGTAGAAAAATAGTGACCTTGTCATTTCATCATTATTTTATTTACTTTGTTTTTTGATCAATTTTTTCAAAAAACAAGTATGGTATTGCAATTTGGAAATGAACTGATTTTGTATGGAAGTCAATTTTAAAAGTTTTCCAATAATCAGTCAACTCTGTATATATAGGTTATATCAACAACAAAGGTGGTCTCGTTGCAGGGATAAGTAGAATACTGAAATGTTCAGTGACAAAATTTCGTTCCTGCATTCGTGATCAAGATACAGGGTGTCGAAAAAAAAAAGTAAATAGGCAGTAATGAGGTCAGCCGACAGAAGTGAAAACAAAAATGAATTGATCGATTTCAAAAACTTCATCCTACGCCCATGGTTTTTTTGGAAAATAGATTAACCCCTCCCAACAATTTCATCATCGGCTCATAGTAAATGGAAATTCTCACGAGTTGACCCCCTTGAAAAACTAAATAGTACGTATTGACGGTAAACAAATCACAAGTTTTACTCCTACCAAATATCATACAATGGGGCTAAGAAAGATTTCACTTACAATGAACAGCATACACACCATACACAGAGAAACATACAGAAGAAATTTAGTCTCGAGAATTTTCCAAGTTAAGTTGTAGTTCAAGTGATCTTATTTGGAAATATTAAATTGACTGGAGCAAGACTAGAATATATCCCCTGTATAGGAAAAGCGGTATTGGAATTGTACTGATTTTAAAAAAATAATTCCTATGACGCGTAACAAAGTAAGAAATTAGGACGGGAGAACGCAGAAAAATAGTGTTGGAGATATTAATTTGATCGTCGACGTCGTAGAAAAAGGGTATACAGAAATTATTTGAAATTGCTTCATAAAGGAGGCTGTTGAACAATAGATATCGTTCCAATGTTTCATTTATTACCGGAGTGTCTTCTTTTGCTATTTCACTCAACTCAACTTTTACTTTAAACTTCACATAGATAAATAGATCACGTTCATATATTACATCACACGATACGACACTGACATTGCCAGAATGTTGACATCTAAATAGGCGGTACCATTGTTCTACTTAAACAATGGCGGTACTAACACATTTATGGAAAAATACCTACTTAAGTCTTCAGATTGACATCCATTTTATAAAATTTGGCTAATATTTAAATGAAGCATTGCACGATTTGATGTATTAAATGAATTTCTTTTTATATATTTAACTGAAAAGTATAATAAAAATTGAAGGAAACCAAGAAACCAATACAAATTGGAGTTATTGGATAGTAGGAATGACTTTTAAATGAAAAATGATATAACATTTGTGGTGATTCTGGATTCTACCTTCATGTTAGTTTTTGAGAAGGTTTATCAAATGAAATTGAGTGTCAAAATCTCTGGTAGCGGACCTATCCAAATATATTTTGAATAACAAAATGAACATAATTTTTTTTAAAAATTATTATTTTTCAAAATATACGTGGTGTTTTATATTGTGATAATATTAAAATTAATGGAGCTTAGATACCTGTGTAGATTGTGATATAATATAAGTACTCTATTTTAATATTTCGTTCTAACGGGAATGAAAAAAATATAAGTAAAGCGAGAATGGAGAAAAGTGAAAAAAATAGAACACCACGTGTATCTAATTTTATTGACTATAGGAAAATAATTATAAGGTTGGGTTAATTTCAAATACCAGGTGTGTCTGATAATATACAACATATTTTTATATGAGACACCCGGTATAGTTTTTAAAACAGTTGACAGTGTTGGTTCTGCAAATCAGTTTTGATGAAATACAAAAATTAACTTTATAGTTTTGATTCATTACTAGATGATAGATACTCGGTTTACTTGTTTTACTCACCTCGCCGAATTCACTTGTGGATCTTGAAGTTCAATTTATTGAATATCCATGTTAAATACCATGTGTAATATACAGGCTACTTCTAAACTCATACAGAAAATTCAGTTGGTATAAAATTATGAAGAGTCATGTCTATGACAAAATCTCCTCAGCCTACCACCTTCCGAAATATCTCCTCTAAAAGATGTTGACTAATATTTAGATTTTGTTTATTTTCTTATAATTCGAAATTTTGTTATTTTCATGCACTCGCAATGAATAACCACCGGTATTTTTCCAACATTCCTGTTAGATTATAAGGGGGTTGAGTAATCTTCAATGAACATACCTGCCTATTCCGGCTGGATATATTCTGTATCAGCAGAATTCTCAACTCTTTGATATCCACCAAAATATCTCCGATTCCATTTTAAAAAATCCAAAAAAGTCCACTTGTTATTTCATCGTAAATAGGGGTTACTCCAGAAATATTGTTCGTTTTCGAAAAATAATATTTTCAGTAGGAACAAGAACTGCTGTTAATTAAAATCCATTGCTGACAGAATTGTCATATTAATGTCAGTTTTTCCGGATATCAGTCGCAAACGGGTACACTTGCTCTTATTAACATTCGTGCCCTGTTAACCAAGCTATCGTGACCTGCCATGGTCTTGAATTGTGTTTAGGGAACTTACCTATGCAATTATTTTATACCTGCTCAGAATTAAGCTTTATGGAATTGATTACCTTCAGTGCTGATTGGCTGCTTGAAGACTGCAACTGATAGGTATGTTACTTACATTCCTATAAAAAAAGGTTCATTTTGTAGAAATTTATTTTTTGTAGAAAACGTTGCAAAAGGATGAAATAATCACATATCATTTTTTTGAAAACAAACGATTCAGAACAATTTATTTTTTTTTATTTTGAAAATTTTCACACTCCAAATATTGTCAAAGCTCCAATGTTTCCTATAGTCATATTATATATGTATATTGTATTGTTCATCTCCAGTTATATAATATCTCTGAATATTATATTGTGTTGTTTAGAGAAAAATACTTATTTTCAAAGTACACACTTAATTTTGTTATCTCGCTGCAATACGGCAACTTCATCGGAACAAAATTTGTGACTAAAAAATAATATAAAAAATCTCCATTATATAAAAAATACAAAATAATTTCTCAAAAAAAACACGTTTAAATTTTGTTTGTCTAACTAACGTTTAAAATTGGAAGTGACAAATGAAATGTTTATAAATTAGTGTTGGTAAATAGCAATTTAGGAGGTGTTATCTTGTATTCAATTGTCCTTTAGGGGTCTATTTTGTTACGTAGACGACTTTTGTCAAGGACAATTTCTCTCAACTCTATTCTGTAACATTATAGTTCAGTGTCTATTTTAGTGATCAAAGTTAACAGCAAATTTTAAGGTTGGTATTATTAAATTGACAGAAAACGTACGTCGAATATTAATTTTCTAGATGTTTTGTGTTTCCAGTGTCACTTCTAATGTACATTTTGATCATTTGGGACTGTTTCTGAGTTCTATTGAGGATAATGATTCAATTAAAAATACGTAAGTAGATAGATGAGGTAAAATTTCCTCAAATAAATATTTCGCCGATACAACATCCAGTCTGGGAGCTCAAAAGGATAACTGGTATCTCTCAGTGTACGTAATCTTTCTCGGATTTCTTCTCTAAATGTAGATACCAAGTTATTAAAAATTAACATTTTAAATAGATATTTATGTAGACAATCCAATTCATTACCTCCCTTGTAACTCATCAAAAAGTAAATTAGCCATTTCACCTGCTATAATTTTTATTAATACGAACACTTCAGATAAATAAAGGCGAGCACAATGACCCTCACCTTATTTTAGGTTAGTTAACGACTTTTTACTTTCTCGACAAGAGCTGTCAAGGTATTATATCGTCGGTGGTTGACAACTTGGTATCCATTTTTGTCGCCCAACAACGACTATAAAATAAAGAAAGTCGTTCATAAACGATAATCGACCACGAACGACGTCGTTATGTGTTACAAAATAGACCCCTAAGTTTATTGATTGATATGAGTTACTGTGTTAATGTTTTGACTGATATCACTCACGGAACGATAATTATGTCTTTTTAGTTTCAAGTCTAATACCTGTTTGCACTGTTTGAAATTTAATCACGCCTTTCCTAAGCTGCTCTTAACATTGAGAAGCACTTATGTTTTTCGCTTGCTGCAGCGCTGCATTACTTAGTAAAGAACTGCTCAACGCACTGCGTATATATGGCAACACTGAGAAAATCTAGTAACTCATTAGTGACTTTCCAGATATGGCTTTGTATCGAATGACAGTTAGCTATCACCCGCGTCAAATGTGACTGGTTAACCTATTAATACAAAAAAAATAATAAAAATGGTTATGAAATGACCAGCGCAGGCATAAAACCAAAGTGTTCCTAGCAACCGATTCATGAGAGACACGCTGTTGTTTCTGTGATAACAGTAAGTTGATCGTTTGGTCTTGTAGGCTTCCTTATTAGGAAATATTTTACCTGAAAATAATTTCGAAACCTCAGAGGTTCTTCTATCAATCATGATACCCGTAGACAACATTGCTTTGTTACTCGATATCTTTGATAAAATGCAAATTCCTTCATGTCGTTGAAATGATCGGATCGAATAAAAACCAATTCGGGACGTCTATTAGTTCGAGGATATCAAGGAATGCGCTTCGAAACTGACATCCATAAACTAAGTCGAACATAAGTCAACCCAATCGTGAGCTTTATATCAAGTGCACCTTAGTTAGTTCAAGGAATACCTAAACTAGTCTATTTAAGATTACTTTATTTCAAGACTGTCTCAAAGTAAACGGTGCAAACGGGCATTAGTCTATTAGGTTTGAGTAAATTAAATTTAGTCCAACAGTGTCTGTTTTGGGATAAATGGAATGTTCTTGTTGAGATATTCTAGCCATTTCAGTTAAAGTCGTTCTATATAATTTCTACATTTGTAAAGGATTTCAGTGTTCTCAATGTCTATACTATGTCAGGTCTTATGGGTATGTTGAGCTAATGCACATCAGTTCTTCACTTGACAAATGTAAAAATTATACAGAACGACTTTATACTAAAATTGCCAGAATATCTCTAGAAGACCATTCCATGAATACCAAAACAGACGACGACGCACTAAATTTAATTTACTCAAGCCTTATAGACTTCGAAACTAAACTGAAAAAGAAAAGACATTCCGTAACGTAAGTAATATAAGTCAAAATATTGATACACTAACTTACATCAATCAATGAACTACCGGATCAATTAAATACAAAAATTGCTATTTACCAACACGAATTTATAATTTATTTGTCAATTTCAATTTTTTAACGTAATTTTGGTAATATGATCAAAAATAACAAGTGTTTATTAAAAATTATTTTGTGTTTCTCAAAGAATAAGATTTTCGATATTATTTTTTAATCAAGAATTTTGTTCCGATGAATTGCAACGAAAGCTTTACAAAAAAAAGTGTGTACTGTAAAAATAAGTACTTTCTCTCTAAGAAAACCACAATATATAATCAGAGTTAAATATGTACATATATATATGTATCATGTATATATATATGTGCCTAACCTTAGCTTTACAATTCCAAAGAAAAAACGGTTAAACAATGTTGACAATTAAAAATTTTGTTGCATAATATACCCACCTAAAATATTTATTGTAACTAAATAATTGTTAAAATAATGTTATATTTGTATTGTATTATAAAAATGTACTGAATTAAATGTGACACCAAGCCAAATAAATGTTAATTAATTTAAAAAAAATTTGCATTTGTTCCCAC
This sequence comes from Lochmaea capreae, assembly GCA_949126875.1. Classification (NCBI taxonomy): domain Eukaryota; kingdom Metazoa; phylum Arthropoda; class Insecta; order Coleoptera; family Chrysomelidae; genus Lochmaea; species Lochmaea capreae. Next base: position 11,336,897 of record OX421401.1, read on the forward strand.
CTTCCTTAATACTAGTATAATAATTGGAAGAGCGAAGGAATAACATAGGAGCGTGTCGGTATAGAAAAAAGAGACGAATCAGAGGAGTGCGAAGGTGGCCTAGAAGAAACAGGAGACACTTTCCTTCCTGACAGATGGGATCAAGGCACACAAATGTGGGTTGTACTGGAGAAAATAAGAAACATCGAGGAGTGGTAGAGGTGGAAGAAGAAGTGGAGGTGAGTGAAGAGGAGGAGGACTGGATATGAGAAGAAGTGAGGAGGCATGGAGGTGAGCGAAAGTGTGTTGGTGGAAATGATGGAGATATGGTGTGTTGAGCTTGTGATAAGGGTAGCTAGATATTTCACATAACTTTATTAGTCTAAGCTATATAAGTGAGTCATTACAGTCGGGGGCAAAAGAAGTGGGCGGCGACCCACAAAAAAACATATCTTCAATCACCAAGTTTCTTTTAATGTGCATTATTTGTTAAGAAAAACTGAACTCTTTTGGTCTAAAAAGACCATTTTATTATGTTGTGTTTGAAAACACGAAAAATGTAGCCTTTGGTAAACATTTGCGTTGCTTGGCTATGTATGGCTATCGATAAATATACGAACGTAGTTTAAACTGAACTGAATGGCAGTGGCAATGAGTTTAAAAACGTGTGAGATGAAATAAAATATTTCAAACTAGCCAAATAATTACTGTCCTATCCTGACATTGCAGCAGCAAAAACATTATCGACGGTGATTCAACGGAACCTACATTTTGCAGTATGGGTTCTGACTGGACATTGTCAACTAAATAAACATCTACATGAAATCGGGCTATCAGACACATCTTTATGTCGAGGCTGTGAACAGGATAATTAGTCGGTAGAGCAATCAAGCTCGGCTCTAGCGTCCATTCGTAGATCTGTGTACGGGAAGTTTTGGCTGAGCTGACAGTTTCTCTTGGTGACGTTATCAACTAGGTATGTTAAAACCATAGACTGGTTGACGTACTGAGAGGTACTTCCAGGAGGATGCGCAACTTAGCAGATTAGATACCTGTTTTTCAATCAATTGTATGAGCGGAAATAATGAACAATAATGTACCTGTTTATACCTGGAATCCGAAAACACTTTTCTAACATTTCCATCGAGATCTATTGGATGAGAAACGACCTTTGTATACGCGCCAATGTGTACGAGTTTCGTATCACTGGAAGCGCTATATTGAAGGGCTCCCGAATCATTACAAGTTACTGGTAGTATTGAAGACGATCTCTACGAAAAAACATGTTCAATAAAAGTTTTCAACTTTTCACAGCTTAATACAAAACAGTCAATATTGAATATGAAAAAACCACTAACTTAGTGTTACCACTGTTTTGTGACTATTGTATGATCCTATGATCATGCACTATAAAGGTCGATTTCCACCTAAGCGTCGCCGAGCGAAGCGAGGCGTGGCGTAGCGTCATTTTATACAGGCTATTTCCACCTAAGCGTCGCTGAGCGAGGCGTGGCGGCGCGTTGCGTAGCGTCATTTTAATACAAGCTATTCCCACTTGCGCCATTTGGAAGCAGAAGACATGTTTAGTGATTCAACATCCTCATCGTCGGACGATTTCATGTTTGTCGCTGCAGTATGTAACGAACATGAACAGAGAAAGATAAAAAATAAGTCGAATTCCACACACTATTTAGGCGACTTCAGCTAGATGAACGTAAATTTTACAAGTATTGTAGAATGTCTTTAGGAAAGTACAATCAATTACATGATATTTTACGCATTTCCCTTACTAAGCAGCATACCAAATTTCGTGAAAGCATCGGTTCACTTGAGAGGCTTACTGTTTTTTGTAAGGTAAGTTAGAAAATAAGCTGTTTTAATTGGCATTGTTCACTGACCTATAATGTAACTAAAAAAATATTTAAAAAAATACAAAATAAAAAAAAAACGTGGAATCCATGTTCATAATCAGACTGCGAAATTGCGAAAATGCTCATGAATAATATTTAAATTTCTTGTTGTCGTTCTTCGCTGGATTCAGTAGAAACGATAGCAGTCGCAAACCTTGCATAAAAATCTGCTGAACGATTCTGTAATGAGTGTAAATCTTCGTTACGTTGAAAATGGTGAAATGAAGAAGAGGATGGCTAGTCATGTATTTGCATTGATGGTTGTATTTGAATTGGTGAAACAGGTGACTGGTATAACTGATTGTGCATTGGTACGATATGCATATGATGTTGTATGTGTGGTGCTGTGTATATTCGTGAGGCCGGTGCGGCTGACGAGATTTCTAAAAGCGCTATTTCGTAGGAATTTACCAGTTCAAATACCGCACTTTTGACTTTAGCCTGCAATAGGGGGGGGGGACGTGGCGGTGGTTTTTGCCATGCAAGTAAAAAATTCTAAAAGCGTGATGTTTTTTCCATTTGTTGATTGTGTCGCACCGGCCATTTCTTGTTTTTCTAAACGCGAACGTTTCTTGTCCTGTACATATTCTTTTAGTATATCTGACAAGGATTCCGTTTTCTTGGCATCTGTTTTTCTGACTGAAGTCTTTGTTGTTTTCTTTGTAAGCGTGCAACTTTTTGAACTTGCAGTACGAGATGCTGGTCTTGCAATGGTCGCGACGCTTGAAGGAGGAGATTGTGGAGTGTTAGGTAGCGACAAGGAGGGAATTTCATCAAATTCATTTTCGACAGCTTGCTCCTCTGATTCTTCCAACTGTCTCGAAGTAGTTTCCTCAGCTTCTACGTCATCTTCGAAGTTCTCATCAATCTCGTCATCACAAATATTTGTCTGCGTCCTGCAATAAATACAGAGTGGTACTGAAGATACAGTTTATGCCGGAATATTATAATCCAATTGGATTTTGTCAAAATAAACAAGTAACTTATTGTTCTTTACGATAACAATGATAATTAGAACTGTTCTATCATAATTTTTGTTTTTTTTTAGTGCCAATTTCAATAACGAACTATACAAAAGCAACAAATAACTGTTTCATGAAAGAGTTCTCTATATTTAATTTAAAGGGCATATTTTCGAATAAGGGTCGACATATTCCCAACATTGTGTTACAGGAATTTTCAAATAATTTCAATTTAAAAATACATACTAATTAACTTTTAGATTTTGTATAGTTTGCTCTGTTGTGACAAATTCAATAGGAACTTACCACTTTCGTTCATTTTCTTCCCAATTTCGCACCATATATTCTCCCGTCTATTTTAATTACTATAATTTCTATTCGCCATGTCGTACTGTTCGCTGACAAGTACTATCAATCTATCAACTGCTTCCCTTAATTTTATACTGCAGTCTTCAGGTCACAGCTTGCTTTTGACGCGTTGATGATCCCCACTTAGGCGTCGGCAGGCAGTCACGAGCGTTTTCGCCAACGCAATTATTTACATGCAAATAATTGTAAGCTTCATTTTGAAGCGACGCTTAGGTGGGAATCGACCTTAACGCAACAAAGAAAATAACACAGGAAACGCACCAACTGCAACATTTTTTGGCAACAAAACAATGTATACGACAATGTGACAAGAAAGTGTTTTTGAGTGAACAAGCACAAAATTATATCATCGTTTATTTGAATTAATCTTTTGGCGAATTAAGTAATAGTGATAAATGTGTACGAAGAAGCAGCGTCGCCTTATGTTTTAATACACTGCACAACGTTGCCAGACAGTGTTCCACACCAGTTCTATGCTATCCATTGATGAAAAATGGTTTATTTTACATAATAAATACTTCACAGATCAAAAGATCTAAAGCTACTCTTTCAAATGCTCAAAGCTAAGAAAAAGAATAATGAAAAACTACCACAATAACATTAACGGAAACAGGAGTTTTCACAAATTGTTAAACTGCCCATACATTGGTCAATAATGCATGAGGAAAGAGTTTATGACCACAACGCGAATTAAACAATTCACTCGAGTTTATTTTCTTCAAGATTTCGAATACATATAACAACCAGGTCCGCATGAATAGATTCAACATTGATAGAATCGGAATGAAGGGATTATAAGAAAGACAAGTAATCAATTTTCTATTCTTCGATTTAACCAGACACAGTATAAAAATTATAAAGTTCAAGACACGGATTAATAATTTCATATATCAGCTTATAACAGCCAAATTCAAGCCAAGTATCCCCTTGGTTGAATAGTTTCCGTAATTAATATTGCTGTAATTCTAATCCGTATCACATGGTGCTCCAATTGTTATACTTGCATAAAAACTTCGTGTTTAATGCATTAGTTATGCCGATACTTTTTGTTTTGTTTGGTTTTTAAATAACTGTTACACAATCCCAACGACGGAAAGTCAGTCGTTTCAAAAGAATCCGATATTTATATAACCGAGAAGAATTATTAGAACAGTTTAACAGGTAGATCTACAACCTTCAGAAATAAAAGTTTTTCTCGGTCTGGATTGCAAAAATATTCATTACAGTTTGGAAATAATGTAAAATGCCTTCAATTACAATCTTAATTCGCTTAATAAAATATACAGGCTGTTCAATACAAACGATCTCACAGAATGTTTTAATTTTGAAACGACCAATGTAAAATATCTTTCAAAATCGTATCTGGGTAGAGAAGGAGAACCAAAATGGCATGAATAGTTATTTGTATGCTTAGGCCGCGAAATACCTTTTTAACGTACCGAAAGAACAGTTATCGCCAAGGACGCTTGCGGCCGAGGCAAGATAATCTTGAGGTCGTGAAAAAGTTTCGCGGCCATGGCATACACACTATTTTTCGTACAATCGTTAAAATTATTAAACTAGATAATTGTAAATGAATATATTATTGCTCTGAAATCAACAGCAGTTCAATTTATTTAACAATGTGTGCTATGGAAATGATATGTTTCAATATATACAAAATATTTTGACAGTTCTTGCTTCAACATCTGGAGTAAATATAAGTAATAATACAAACTGTACAATTAATGTTAATATTCATCCTAAATAATATAAGTACTTATGTTTCTGTTGGTATTCAATAAAAAATAATCCTTGTATTTGTAGTATTTTAGAAATGTCAAATTTGCAAGTGACGTTTGGTTTCGCAGCCGTTGCTATGGGTAACGGCCGCGAAATTGAATTTCGCGGACTGTGTTGAGAACGCGAAATACTGACTTCGCGTCCGATTGCACGAAAATATAATATACTCCCATCAACCTCCTATTCCCCACGTACCCCGCCAATCCCACCAAAAAAAAAATATTGAACAAAACTCTTATAACCATATCTCATATCAAGAGCTGAAAATTCCTCAAGGGACTTGGTCTCCTATCTAATGATTCGGAAAACAACATTCGTTCATCAAAATTTATCGATTTCAGCACAAAAGAACTTAATAATTATTAAGTAAACGGGAGTAAGAATATTAGCTTCAAAATATCTTCTTTTTTCCAAAAGAATCACTCATACTTTCTGTCTAAGATCAGTGAATGAATTTGAACTAGTGCTAACCATTCTCGGCGTAGATGGGTTATCTGCTTAGATATATTTAAATATTCCAGATTAACATTTTATGTTTTTTTATTGATGAATCCTTGGTCTCTTCCCCAACTGTCTGGAAACACCTATTGCTTTAGTGCACATGGGTGGCGAACAGAATAATACTACTTTCGGGAGCACTTTGTTGCTGCAATAAAAATAAATACTTGGAGACAGTTAAATTTTCTTTTATGAAGAATGGTCCGATCATATTGTCACCCATTATACCAGACCAAACATTCAATTTTCGTGGGTACTGGGTGCGTAATGTGAAAACTCGAGGTTGGCCTCCTTCTACCAGCACCAGACTGGAGGATTGTGATGGTCAGGTAATGGAAATAACCGTGAGAACTACGTTCCCAGTTTCCAATACCTTCTCACAAAATTCCGGTGGTCGAATATTGTCGGTATTCGAAATCTCATGAGTTTTTGGTAGATACTTTATATGACCGGTATCAATTTTTCTTTAGAATTCTTCTGACAGTTGTAGTCATGAACTCAAGTACTACTAGAATAATTTTTCCACTATTGTACAGGTTATTGAATTGCAGTAGCACAAACCATTTCTCTGTCCACCACCACGACAGTTTCTGCTGTGTCAGACAGGATTTGAACAGCCTCGTTGATCAAAATTGATATTGAGATAATGGGCCATCAAAGATTACAGAAAATAATTCGTGAATTTGTCTTGCCGTTTATTTCATGTTTTTCTCCTCCTAAATTGTTCATGATACAGAACATACTATTTTAAAATCGCTTTCTGCTTGTTCGTGTACGGTGGAGTTGATTTAGTAGTAGTGAGAAACAGAAGCATTATCAATTGCCCCTGCTTTTAAGTCTCACGTTCCAACCCCACTGGCTTTGTGATTTATATCCATATCAATGGAAAAAATGATAACTGCTGATAATTGTTATTGCGCCGAGGTATTATCAGTTACATATGAGGGATGAAAATTCCATTGTAGGTTAAATAAAAGCTCAGTTAATTGGCTTCTCAAGAACAACCAAATTGAAGGTCTTTAAGTCTGTATACAGACCAGTGTTAACGCAAGGGTGTGAATCTTGGATACTTAATAGAACACAAATGAGTGAAATACAAGCTGAAATGAAGTATCTAGGACGAATAAGAGGACTAACAAAAAAAATATAAGATACTAAACACATGTGGTGACATTTGCAGCGTTTGGAGGAGACTAGATTAACTAAGAAATATGGGGAGCGAAAATTCAAAAGAATAAAAAGAGACAGAAAGAAGTGGAAAAAATTTATAAAAGAGTATAGATATCACTCTACACCACAATGTGGTAGAAGAGTTATTTGACTATATAGTATATACATGTGGGTTTCCACCATAGAAATACTACAGATAGAGGCAACAAGCCAGCTCGAAACCCGTCAGCATGTAAGAGAGAGATAGAAAGTCAAAGATTCAGGCTATCTTTCTTCAATGGCGTGTATACTGTAGACACACACAAAGACAGAAAAACATCGGATCGTCTGCCTCTTTCTCTTTCACCGGAGCTCATACGGATATTCCCACTTTCATAGCGGCATTTGGCTTGTTGCCTCTATCTGTAGTATCTCTATGGTTTCCACTTATTGAGTATCTTGTGAGTTAAAATGAAGGGTAGGTGATAGTTGAAACTGAAGATGTGTCCGGGTCTGGTTCACGGAGCAATTCTCCAGCTTCATGAAGCTCTGGTGTTACGTCATTGCGTTTGCTAGCTACATCAGCACTGTCGCACTGGAATGAGAATTTATACAAACCAAAACGAGGTGGGTCAGCAGAAAGCATTAGCGATACTTATTCCCGTTTGCACCGTTTACTTTAGGACAGTCTTAAAATAGAGTACTCTTGAAAAGACTAGTTTGCGCTGCACCGCTCTCTAATTATTGCTTAAACTAGTTAAAGATGATTTATCATGTTCCCGAATGGGTCGACTTGAGTTCGACTTAGTTTAAAATCGCGATTGACAGCTGTTTTAATTTGAAAATCCAAGACTATGCTCGGTCACGTTGGGGTGGGGTCATAAACCGTGCTACGTAGCTTTTCCAATTTTAAAGTAATCAATGAAAAACTGAAAGCAAAAAAAAGAGCTACGAGCTTGATGGATCCAATTATAGAATGGTTTGAGGAAAATCTTGATTTGAATTTTGTAAATATTTCAGTAGAGAGCGATGAGATTGCTGAGTCAAACTTGCCTGTAATTGATAACTTACAAGATTGACTTGTTTCACCATTTGTACTGAACGATATCTTCGAGCAATAAAGATGACATCGAAAGTCTAGAATAATTTTTTTGAATGTAATAGTTGTATAATAAATTTGATTTTGAAGTGCCACGTAATTTCTTGGGGGGGGGGTAATGGCCGAAAGGAGGTACGGTGAGCTACATGGGGAAGGGGTGGGTAAAAAATGGAGCTACGTCATTTATGGACAGCCCCTGATTTGAAAATAAATCAACCGATAGAAAATTCTGCTAGTGACATAAGTTAAATAGGTTGTAGGTTATCTGTGGCTGACAATTTCCGTTCACGATAACGATAACGCCAACGCACTATCATGATAGAGTTCTTACAATAGCCTTTTTGGTGTGCGTCATCGTTTGTGACGTATATCCGGGTTTTCGGCATGTCGTTTATTATATTTGCTATATTGACATTTAGCTAACCTTAAATTTGAAAAATGAAATGATCAGGATCGTATTCAGCCATATTCGAAAATGATATGAAATTAATAATACTTGGGATATGAAAACACTGCAAAACAAAACAAATTGTATATTCAATTTACATATTAAAATAACTTTACATTAGTAAATATAGTCCTGCAAAAGAATTATACAGCCTGTTCAATTAAGTCTGCACCATATGGAACCCTATTTTATTCTAAAGTTTTATGGAAAAAGGTATTCTTCACTTATAATTCTTATTGTTAGTGAATTTCATTTTTTTATTTGTTTAAATGTGGCCACTGTCTTATTGATGTCTTTACTGACCTCATGTACTTGATCTTCATTAAAATATGTACAGGTGGTGTATTGAAAATTTATGTATATATGTATTTTGACATTCACTGAGACCTAAAAGATCTATTGGGCCCCCTTACTTCTACATAGTTTCTGAGGAGAGTCTCAGGAGTGTTGTTAAAAGCTCCTTCTATGTCCAAAAATGCACATACTACAGTTTCTTGGTTGTCTAAGGCACCTCGGATATATTGAAAATTTAACAAAATAGATATTATTCTATAGCTTTTTGAAGCTACGACTTCTATCTTCAGTTACACGTTTAGTAGAAAACAAACATAAACATAGTAAATAGTCAAGAAACAAACCAACTAATAAAAAATTAAAAAAGAGGATTATGAAAGTTCAATTTTCGCAGTCATCTTCCCATAAGTCTCAATCTGATTCACATTCCGACTCATTCAAGTCAACAATTACAGGCAAAGTATCACTAGCGTCAATAATTTTTGCTGTTTCCCAATATTCCTCTATAATGTTTTGGGTATGCCTAACATATTTTTTCCATTTTTCTGGTGTAACCTACAATAATATAAATATAATTAAAATACAGTCTTCAGGACTCCCAAAAAAAAATCAAAATACTGGCAGTACGGCAGAAACGTAAACTTATTTGTTCATACCTGCTCAATTGCCTCTTGCCAAACATTTATTATTGTTGCTGCAGTTACACGGTCAACAGAGGTTATCTTAGCATCGTAATACCGTTTGAGCTCGGACCAAACCATTTCTATTGGATTGAACTGGCAATGGTAGGGAGGTAGTCTTAAAATACGATGACCGTGCTGAAGAGCCAGTCTATCTAATCTATAAAACAGCACGCTTACATTAACACTGTTGAGCCTTACCTCCTACAATAAATTACATACTTGTATTCTTTATCCGGTATATGTTTCTTCACAATTTTCATAATTTCATCTTTCATGCTAGATGCTGGAAAAGGTATACACCTTTCTTGTAACCAACTAATTAAAGATTGCTTAGTCCAAGATGAATTAGGGATTTTTTCAACTGAACTTGAATGGTAAGATGCATTGTCCATTATTATTAAAGAAGGTTCTTCTAAATTCAGCAGGAGCTGTTGTTCAAACCATTTTTCGAAGTTATTCGAATTCATCGAATCATGATAGTCTCCAGATTTACTCCCACTTTTGAAAATCAAACTACAATTTTCGACAAAACCATTCTCAGAACCTGCATGTAAAATAATGTACCGTACACCTTCACCACTCGTCTTCCTTACTGCCTTAGTGCTACCATCTTTAGTTCCCTTAAAACATTAGCCATTGAATTAACAGACATGTCGATTCCATCCAGATCAATGAGTTTTTTATTCAGTGAATGTAGAGTTACATGTTCACCTAAAATAAATAAGTAAACAAACAATATTAATGAATAAAAAATACAAAAACACTTTTTTAATTACACACTTTTATTAGGAAATGCACTAAAAAGTGAATAATAATTTTTTATTAATTTCTCATTCACTCTTTCTCACTATGATTAAAGTAGGTGGCGCAATCTATAAAATGTGACTACTAGTTTTAAACAAACATTTAATATGAGCTCTCGAATATTTTACTTACATACCACTCATACTCACTCAAAAAGTGGATTGTAAGATTTGATGTAGACAAACAGAGAAGTGAAGTTAAATAAAAGTGTGTAAAAATGGTTCACTCATCGGACTAATTAAAAATGTCAGATGCATAGAAAACATTTTTCTACATACCTTCACTAAACATTCTGTATATACGCGTCCTAATGGCATGCTCGTGTTTCTCTCGGATTGTGGGACCCTTCGACATTTTGACAGACTTACTTATTTTAGTGGTATACTCTGAATCACTGTGAATGCCATTTTTTGCCAAATTTGCTACAGTCGGCAAGGATATTCCCAATGCATCTGAAACACAATAGATAAAAATAAAATATTTAAACAATCCTAATGAAATAGGATTAACTTGATTTATATTAATTTCACTTATTGTTATATAAAAAATACTTACTTGGTGCACTGGAGTTAAAGGTATCAATGGTTTACCAGCTTCTTTTTCTAATTGAAAATATTTAATAACTTTCAAAATTAGTTGCTGCTCTTTTTCCGTGTATCTAGGCATATTTTTGTATTATTTAAGAAATAAAATGCTAACAATAATATTAATATTCACTTTCCATAAATAATCATGAACAACAAAGTACAGACCTGACGAGAACTGTCAGTGGGACATTAGAAAAAGACATAACCTACAAAGGGAACGTCTACATAGAATTTTGAACGATATAAATTCGCCCGATTGATAGGTCGCGCTTGCACGTAAACTAAACATCAACCAATCAAATTTTTCTGTCAAAGATTAGGGTTAACGTTTGTAATACGTTTAAACAGTTCATTATTGTGATATTTTGATTAGGATTAATCACAGACCTGCCTTTTTTTCCATTTCTTTCACCGTAATGTGTTAGAAGGGTATTAACAATCGATGACGCACACCAAAAAGGCTATTGTATGAACTTTACTAAAACAACGGAACGAATAGCATTTGCGTTGCATAGCTCCGTAAGTGGTAGGTGAGAAGGAATTGAGGTCTACCACTAAGATTAGGTTATGTTAAATGTGTAAGGACTGGAAAATACTGTTACTCCTGGTCGTATAAGTAATAACTTTTTTTATCTATTTATCTATTCTTATGAGTCCCTCTGGACCAAGTATTCTTTTGAGCTTCCACTATATCTGGCTACCTCTTGCCAAGAAGGTCTCGTTCCACTGGGTTCTCCTTCTCTTCAAGCCATTTATAATAGCAGCATTGTCGTTCTAAACAAGGTTGCCTGAAAAGTATATCGACCTTGCTATGGAGAAGTCCTTTTTGATCTACTGTTACAAAGTTATATTGCTGCAGTTTCTCTATCCACCTATCAACCTTTCCTTCAGGCTTTTTAAGATTGATTAACCACTGCAAAGCGCTATGATCCCTTTTTATAACAAAACTTCTACTATAAAGAAAAATATGAGAATGTTCAAGGGCTTTGATAATGGCAAAAAGTTTTTTTCTGGTGACGCAACGATTTTTCTCTGCCTTTCCCATGATTTTACTGAGCCATGCAATTACTTTTTCTTCCTGTTCTTGTACGGCGCCTATGCCGTGTTGGGATGCATCACAATCCAAAATAAATGTTCCTTTCTCCCGTTGGTAGGCTAAAATCGTTGCTGAAGTTAATCGTTTCTTCAACTTTACTAAAGTATTTTGACAATTTGACGTCCAGTCAAATTCAATGTTGTTTTGAGTTTATTTCCGGTAATACGAACAAAGTCCAAGAAAACTCTATATTTCCTTTTTGTCCTTGGTTCAGGCCAGTACTCAATAGCTACAATTTTTCCCGGGTCAGTTTTACTTCCTTATGTCCAAGATAATAGGCAACCGTTTACAACAGTGAACATTTCTTGTGATTCAGTTTTAAACTGGCACTTCTTAACCTGTCAAATACAACATTTTTTAATTGCTCATCAAAATTTCGACATGATCATTATATCATTAATGTATACTAGAAAGTTTTTCCACATTAATCCTCTCAAAACTATCTGCATCAGTAGCCAACGGTAGCCGGCGCATATCAGAGTCCGAATGGGAGGACCTGGAACTGGTAGAGACCGCAACCAGTAGAAAAAGCAGTTTTGTATCGATCATCATGGTGTATTTCTACTTGCCAATATCCACTCTTTAAGTCTAGGAAGGACAACTATTCCGCAACTGATAGAGTATCCAGTCTATATAACCTGATTAAGTCTTTGATAGTTTACACTGAAGCGAGTAGATCCATCTTTCTTAAGCTAATATAGTAAGTTCAGATAATCCATTTTCTGTATAAATATTATCAAGTTAGTGCACCAGATCTTCAATATTATGAACATTCTTAAAGAAACTATTTTTTTCTTGAAGGACAAAAAAATTCACAGTGCTATGAATAATATGAAAATTTCCTTTAAAAACAATCTTAAAAATGTTTTGCTACAGGTTCTAAGCTGCGCTATTATTCTGGTTATAAATGGTTGGTTGAAAAAGATTGCTGTGCCTAACGATAGATATCCTATTGTTACACCCAGTCGCTTTTATTGCTTTGGAACCATTCTGTAATCTATAGGAAAACGTCCAATACTCACTGGGGATTTCAATCACAGTTGATCAAATTATTCAGAGTGAAGTACCTTTTCATAGGCACTGAGAATATTTTCAATAAAACGTCCTGTATCGTATGACTTTCTCTTGATTCGCTCATTTTATTCATAAACAAACGGCACAAGAACTTAATAGTAATTCGTAATGGTATACATAGGTACTTCAACAGTCGCTATACATAGTTCAATTGTCAACGATATTATAGATGGCAATAAAGTAACATTCGATAGGCTAATGGGACTATTTTCTGTTTAAAGATGTCCAATAAATCTCGACAAATAGATTACCATGCCGGACGGTATGGTTGGTTTGATGAAATCTGAGTAAAAGGATTTTTTCGAGGTAATTATTTTTGTGTCCAGAAATTTGTTGGCGAAAAAACGCAAGGTTTTATTTTTTATTATTGCTTCATGATAAATTAAAATGATAATAGTAATAATTGAAATGTTGTTAATTTTTTTTATATTCAAGTTGACTTAATTTTTGTGAACCCTCTGTAGAAAACACAAAGTGGCTTGTAACATACTAAACAATGGACCTTCTACTACAATAATACCACCGTATTGATGCAATAATATGAGTGAGCAAATATCTACTTGCCACTAGCACCACACTCCCACCTCTCTAATCAGAGTTATCACTGACTCTGAAACCCATCTTCATCAGGTACTTTCCAAAGGAATTTACTTTTACGGCCTCATCGACAGATGCGGAATTTCTAACGCAAACCCTCTTCCACCCGTTCCAAAATATTGTACAAGATGTACAAAATTAGGCCACTCCACTACAGAATGTGAAGCGAAGCTTTACACCTGCCCAAACTGTGGTAATCATGACCACAGATCCGATAAATGTAATGAATGCAATCCCTTCCTCGCGTAGGATGGTAATCGAGAAGCTTCGTCACCTGATACCATTATACTACAACTACAACTGCTCTGTTCAAGGACAGGGCAACAAGGCATTTTTCAACTTCTCGCCAATCTCCTTACCTCAGAAACAAAAAAACACCCTCTCCCACACCCAACGCGGAATTACTCTGAAAAGCATTCGGACGATCACAGCACCGAGGAGCAACGACAACCGCACTTTTCAGTGCACAACTCACACTTCAGGTACTTTTCAGCACCTGAAGTGATTACATTTTATGAAAAACAACACAATAAACACCTACCCTTCCTTATCCGGGATGTGGATGCAGGTTTTCTGTGGCTTTTTCCAGCATCTTAATTTTCGCAATGTTCGTAACAGCGACACACTGCGGAAATTAACCAAATGGCCATCCTTTGGGTGCACAGCCACAGCTGTCCCTACCGTGACCGTCAAATCATGCCAGTAAATTTAATTCAGCTCTAACCCTGGAGAGAACTTACTCTCCTACAACAGGGTAGAATAAAAAATGTTTGCTTTTGCGTTGCTTATTCGATGAAGGATAATTTAAATTTCAAAACTTCTTAAAATCATGTTCGAACAAAAAAAATTCTTGCAGGTGAGGGTGCCGCAGGTGGTTTCATTACACCAGAATCCTCAATTGGCATCTTATTGAGTTCTGGCCTAGTGTATTCAAATGCATTTGTTTATTATTAGAGGGATGTCTTGACAAAAAAAGTTTTGTTCTATAGTGGACATAACCTATGTTGTCTAACAGGCATTTGATGCTTGTCGGGGTGTGTCTCTGAAGCCCTCAGATCATTTACCAAATAAACGTATAGGCATTGTTCGGAAGCTGGATTTGTTTGGTGGAATATAAATAGGTGTGAGCCTCAATCAAATTTCACGAGTCGCAGGGGGGGTTCTAATAAATCCACTCGCCACAAACCTAATCTAACCCGTTACTACTGAAAATGTTATTGTTCATTAACTGTTCTATTGACAATTATATTCCCTTACATCACTTTCAGCCTAGTTCTTCCCTCTATATCACTATTCTCACATTTTATCGATTTTAATATCACATCACACACAAAAATTTGAAAAAACGTAAAAGGATTCGTTATGTCAGGTTATGTACTACCGTACGAAAATAGGTGTGAAGTTTGCCGTAGTTCATTCGCGTCCTGTTAAGACGTTCACAGAAACTATCCCAGAATTGCCATTTTTACGAATACATAATCATTAAATTGACAGATCATCGTAAGCTATAGATTTACAGATTCATAAAAATTTTACGGCTGAAACTAGAACTGCCACATTGATTTAGCAAATTTCTCGAAACTGTTGGATTTCTCAGGAGACACTCTGTACCTATATGAAAGTTTAGTTCAACAATTTTAATTAATTGGTTTTGTTTATATTGAAAGGACGATTAACCTTGCATAAATTAATTATATGAAATAAAGAGGGACTTTTTTTAATACGACAATTGCTTAACATTATAAAATTATATTTTCCACTCTAGAAATGTTTGTTCGTAGTTTTTATTATGCATTATACAGTTAACTTGAGCAATAGTCACAAATTATATACCCCTCAAAAGTCCCCTCCCCCCTCGTATCTTTTAAACGGCTACACTTACAATAATAAAATTTGGAGTGTGAAAATAAACTGTTGTAAACTTCTCTACGAATGGTAACAGGTGACGTAATAGTAATAGATGACGTCACAGTGCCACTCTGGCCAATAACTTTAAATAGGACCTTATGGCAAGTGATATCTCGTTTAAAAGGCATTGACATTGGCTACATAGCCATATTAATTTTGTTTGGGTTTAAACTAATTTTGACAGATAAATTAAATAAATACCAAAATTATTGAAATTATTTTTTTAAATTTAATTAATCAAATATCAACAATGGATTCTTATAGCAAGTGTTCGAAATGTGCTCCGTCTACTTCCTGACAGTAATACATCCTATTAGTAAACTCTTGTCGTACTCGTTCGAATGTGTCAGCTGAAATTGCATTGCATTCTTCAATAATTCTCTCTTTTAAAACGCCAATGCTATCTGGTGCCGTAGTATAAACCTTGGATTTCAAGTACCCCCATAGAAAAAATCTGACCGAGGTGGCCATTCTATAGGACCTCGCCGGCCGATCCATCTACCTCGATATTCTTCATCCAGGTAACGCCTTACTGCACCATAATAATGTGCAGGAGCACCATCTTGTTGAAATGTTATTATTATCTTCCAGAATTTCAAGAATTAACGGCTCAATTGCATTTTGCAACATCTCCACATACACTTCACCGCTTAAATTTGAATTTAGGAAAACAGGACCAACTATATGGTTTCCCAAAATATCTGCCCAAACATTGACTTTTTCTGGAAACTGGGTATGTTGTTGACGAAAGGTGTGAGGATTTGTGTTACTCCAATACCTTACATTTTGTGTATTCACATTTCCATTGAGGCAAAAAGTACTTTCGTCACTAAAACAAATTGCTTTTGTGTAATGTGGGTTTTGACTAATTTTATTTGTCATACATTCACAGAATTCGAGTCTTCTGTCGGGGTCGTCAACCGAAAGGTGGTGCACCATTTTTAATTTGTATGGATGAAATTTATTTTTAGCCAACACTCTCTGTACTGTACTTTTACTTACTTCACAGATAGACGCAACTTTAGTTGAAGAGGAAGTAGGGTTTACCATTTCAGCAACTATATCAATTTTTTTATCATCACTAGATGTTGGTCGACCAGATCGTTCGGCATCTTGAACACTACCTGTTGCCTCAAATGAGTTCTCGAGATAGGGCGATCTGGGTATCTCTCATTAAATAAACCTTCCGCTTCATGGAGATTATTTCCAGATTCACCAATTATTAAGATAGCTGCTAGTTTGTCGGCTTGAGTACGTATCATTTTGCCTATGTAAACTCTTAAACGTCTCGTTAAACAATAAAAAAATTAAATATTTAAGCTATTTAGAAAATCTTTGCAAAGCAACAAATACTATTAAATTAAAAACGTCAATTTTTTTGACAACTAACCAGAGGCGGACTGAAAAATCTTCAATATTTATAATAATTTTGGTATATATTTAATTTATCCGTCAAAATTAGTTTAAACCCAAACAAAATTAATATGGCTATTTAGCCAATGTCAATGCGTTTCAAACGAGAAATCACTTGCCATAAGGTCGGTCCTATTTAAAATTATTGGCCAGAGTGGCACTGTGTCGTGATCTATTACTATTACGTCACCTGTTACCTTTCGTACAGAAGTTTACATCACTTTATTTTCACACTCCAAATTTTATTAATGTAAGTGTGCCTTTCAAAAGATACGAGGGGGGGAGGGGACTTTTGAATAGCTCTGTATATATATATATATATATACGAGGGGGGGTGGGGACTTTTGAATAGCTCTGCATTAATGCAGTAGTAGCCTAGTTGTTAGAGAGTTTTCTCCAAGTGCTCATTCTGGTAATCAGTAATTATTTGGTTAGACATTTTACTATTTCATAAACACCATGGAAAGTAAACTGTCATCGCCGCACAGGAGGGCGCAGATGACAGTCGTTTTTAAGTAAATTCAGCAACGTTTAGGAAACGACCGACTGCTACCTGAAGTTAAAACCTAGACGTTTTAAGAACCCAAAAATGATTGACCAAATTGGTTTAAAACAGGGTTGTGACAACGTTTTCTTAAGGTCCCCCATGCAACTTATGTTTGGTTGCGCAACTTTTTTAAACCCGTCGCCCCAACGTTAAATTGCTACTTGGGTGGTGTCTATGAACACTTAAATTTTGATTTATTTCCAGTAAGAATCATATCGCTAGTATTTAGTACGAACTCCCGAGACAACCTGTATAATATTCTCAGATTATGAAATTCAGTGCGGTTTTCCTTTAAAATTTGAATTAAACCTTTCAAGATATGGATGAACACAATTATTTGTGCATTTGAAGGCTTTGGAACCAAAAATAACCGTGAAGGACCGTATTATATTATTTCAAAATTCGGTGTACCTTCGTGTTGATCAACCGCAAAAAATTCGCAATTGATTATAACTTTAAAATAATAATCATCTGATAACTACTGAACAAGTAGGTTATGCGTTATGATCAAGAATATTTTCGTAACTAACGTGAGATTTTTATTTTTGCTTGACTCTAGGTGCAGCGTACCGTGATAGCAAAGGTTACGAAAATTAAGATTTGGCTATTCATCACTTTTAGTTACAGATTTAACTACCTTAACATTATGATTGAGTTTTAGTACAGTTTATTATTGTTGAACAAAAAAGTATATTACATAACGAGAGTTGTAAGAAGCTTATTACATGAGAGTAGAAAAGTTAGTCATTTTCCAAGCTTGTGATAAGCTTACTTTTATGTTGAGTATGGGGTGGCCAGATAAGAGTGCAAAGTGCTTGGAAAGACTTGCGGCAAAAAATTTCATAGCTGGAGTGGCAAAAAAAATCTTGGAAAATATTTTCAGGTTTCGAAGATGACCGACAGGGGGCGTAACCTCCATCTGAAACTTTTGAAGTGATTTTTCACTGAAATACATCTAGTAGATTTACCAAAAAAATATAAGCTTTTTTTTTCCTAAGGTTCATTTGAGTATTTATTGTTTGAAACTTCTTGACGTAGGAATCTATTGAAAGGAAGTGGTGATAGGTGATTTGATATTTTTTTTAATAAGCAGCTGTAACTGATAAACGACAAAACGGATTCTAACAAACTCTCGTTGGAAAAAGCATTCATTGCTCCATCAAACCCAGCTTACCTATGATGTGTCTGGTTTTTAAGTATGCCGCTAGAGCGCGTTTATGGATATAATAACAGAAAATTGAAAAGTTCTCTGAAAAATTAAACGCTATAATATGACTTTTTCCCATACAAATGTAATAAAATGATACCTGAAAAGGCTAGTGAAATCCGTATCCATATATCTTATTCAAAGCCTAAAATATAGGAGAAAGAAAACTTTGTTATTATATAATTTTAAAGTGACGCTACTACACCGGTATTTATTCTTATTTATTTGCCTTTTTCCAATAATCGATTATAAAATTCCATGATTTTATAATTTTATAATAATAAGCCGATTTTGAAATAAAACTAATGCCTCCTTAACTGCTGGAATTCCATCAAACTTAATGCATAGTTGGAGCCGCTTATTAGTGGACTTTTTTTTATTTGATTATTCAACTTAGGTTTATTTTTGCAACTGAGGCTTATCACCAACGCCCGGTGCACTCTACCCCTAACCGGAAATGTTATCGAACCCACCGGTGTTCCAACCAGTGGTAGGGTTCTTTATCGAGTCCAACATCCATGGACTCGGGACCTCGGTTTCACGTCTCCTCCGAAAGACGGCATACCTACATTATACCCCGTCCTCATTGGTATAATGCCTGCGAGCTGCGATATTTACACGACGGTTGACCCAGTAGGTCACCCATTCATGTACTAAACTAGTAAACAGAGAAAAATAACAAAAAATATCAACTTCCTGATAAACTTTACTTTGTAACTACCAGCATATCAGCCCACTAAAACTTGAATAAACATTAAGTGGACTCGGATAAATTGCTCAAGTGATACCAATCTACCATTGCATTAGAATTGAAGCAGAGTATTGCATTTTTTTGGTCTAGGGAAAAGTTAAAAAGCAAACAGAGGTTTTCCAAGACAACAGTGATTTTCAATAATATTTTCATTCCACAAAACTAGATCATGAAAAAAAATTTGATATTAAATGAAGTGAAGGTTGATAATTCCACACCCTTATAATTTTATAGGAAATAACACCGGTGTCTGGTCATTATGACTGCGCATGCATCATAAAATTCCAAGTCTTTATAGTTTCTTTGATTTAAGCAGAAAAATTCAAACTCAATTCTACTCAGCGCCTTTTAGTAGTGATATCTCAAGAGGGGGTGTGCTGAGGAAATACTCATCATAATTCTATACAGGTTATCACGTCCTGAATTCATAAACACCCTGTATATCGTAGCATATATTAAATACTTAACCAAGAATAACTGGTATAACCCAATAAACAATTTTCGTGACATAGTAACTGATATTTTTATAGAGCATTTATAAAGGTTACACAATTATATAAGGAAATGCTCTGTAGTTTTATTGCAACACTTATAGTAAATTAGGTTTATTAGGGTTTTATGCCGTTACTGTAAGTTCTAGATTTATAATGAAGTGTTGTAACTATTTATATCACTGTGTTATAAAACTTGAAGTAATCTTTACCTCCATTTATATAACAAATTTCTATAAGGTCTGCCGGTACTTCCGTAACAAAACTAATGGTTTCTGAGTTTCATAATAGCATCGTTGTTTACCTTTTTAAAACTTCAGATACTTAAGTTCTTCTATAAATAGGTAATGAAACTTCAAGTAACAAGTTCTTTTATAAATACGTTATAGAACTTTGGGTAACTGATGTTTTCTCTTTGTGTATTCAGTAAAAAGTTAACCCAAAATAGGAGTGGTTATTAACTCTGTAAGATAATTGTGAATAAAACTATGATTAATAGCTAGAAAAAAATCAAGTACATCAGTACATTTTGCCGAAAAGTTTCTAGGCGTTTCACCGGAATAGCACAAGTAGTGCCAGCATCTTCTGTTTCATTAAAAAGCACCACTTTCGTTAATAGACAGGTATCTTCCAGTTCCACTTTATCAACAAATTACGTCAAAATCTCTTTTTCTTCTTTACCGTTGAATATTACCACCAATAGTTCTCTAACCATCACTTGTGGTGTGCTGTGTCACTTAATAATTTATAGTAGACTTAAAGTTTCATATAATCACCATTTTTGGATATATAGTGTTACTTAAAGGTTTATAGTGTTACCGACAGTAATTTAGTGGTAACTAATTTTTATAAGGGTGTAGGCTCTATCCGCCATGATAATTTCCTAAAACGCAGATATAAACAGGAATAGAAAATCAAATATTTAACAAAATTTCGGAAAACTGAATTTCGATTGGACTCTTATTTTACATTATATTATAGGAACATATGATTGATTCTGTTTTATGAACAAATTTAGAGAAACTGAAATAACTATTTTTTAAAATTTAATAACAATTTTTTTAATAATACATATTTGAAAGGCCAATGAATTTTTTAGAAGTGCCTTGCTAACATTTACAGTAAAAAATAATTGGCAATATAATTTTGGTCTAACCTTATGTGTGAAATGATGTGACAAGTATTAAACTGCACATAACATATCACATCATCCATCTTAATATCATAATATATAAACATGGAGACAACAATGAATTACTATACCGCTTGATGTTTAAAATTGTGGAGTTAACAAAAAGAAACAATATAATAACCAATGTAAGCTAAAATGAGAAAACACATATTGTAAATGTAACCGATGACAGCTTGAAAAAGAAATAATTTAGTAATGGTAAGGTTACCAACACCTCTATAGGAAAAGTTTATAAGAGTAACCAAGTCAGTACCGGAAATATTTCCGTTACTTTTAGTTATAGACTTATGGGTTTCATAACGTTACTAAATAAAGGTGTTCGCAACTCTTATAAATTGCTCCATTTAAGTGTTGTAAAGAGTTTATAAGAGTTACAGAAATATTACTATGCTTTTCTTATATAAATTGCAGTTTTATAAAATAGTGATGGTAACTTTACGGTTACTATTATATAAACGAAAATGTTTATTGGGAATTACGGGGTTCATTTAAAATATTTGTTGAAAAACGGAAATTATTTTTTGTCTCGGAAATCAACCAATCTCAAGAATTTTTGTTTTGTATTGAATATCTTCAGAAATGAAAAGAACCTAGTTTATTCCAGAGAAGAGATCCTTTGAAATAAAGTTCTAGAATTCATAGAAAGCTGCAGATAAACCAAATATAATAAAAATAAACTATGGATTTTAATGAAACAACTGAAGGAGAGAAGGAAAATTTCTGTACTACAATGACAGAATAAAATGCACCAGTAAAAACTGGAATTTAAAAATCGGGGAATATTACTTAACGTCACGGTACTGGCCTATTATATTCGATAGCCAAATCTCCAAAAATAAATGTGGTTACGCAAATTGAAATAAAGGTTTTTGTTTTAACAATAAATTGACTTGTGAATATATGTATCGCTACAAATTCCCCCCTAGTTACTTTTAATTGTACAATACTCCGTAACAGATAAGTTTTGTTTAACGCAAGCCGTTCACTTCTGTTTCGATCTAGTCAGCTTAGGTGCAATTACTTGTATTTAGATATAAAAAAATGGTAAACGCATGGACGCCTCCCGATCTCCATCAGCCGTGTTCGGTACACAATAATTTAACCACTTGTCAACCGTCGACTTTTTTATTTTTACAATTGGTAGCGAGTTTATTCGGATATTCACCGGATGAAAAAAATACGTACGGATTCGATTATTCGTTTTCGGATTTTTATAATCCCTTTGGAAGTGATAAGACTAACGTGAATGAATACGATTTTATTGTCGTTGGTGCTGGTAGTGCAGGATGTGTTGTTGCTAATAGACTGACCGAAATAGAAGACTGGAAGGTGAGTTAATTATTTTCATTGTACATAAACCAAACGAAAAGCATCAAATAACGTAAAATGTATTTTTTGGAAGTTAATAGTACATAGATTGTTTGTTTCCATCCAAACCGAGTCCAAAAAGAACAAAATATGGTTGGGTAAATGTGCTTGAAATAAAATGGTGAAGAAAATCATTTAGTCCATAAGACAGCGTGTTACAAGAATATTAATAACTTCTAGCGCCCTCTTTTAAATTAATCTATTGTTCAAACATCTCAAATAATGGAATTCAG
Source organism: Lochmaea capreae (assembly GCA_949126875.1). Lineage (NCBI taxonomy): Eukaryota > Metazoa > Arthropoda > Insecta > Coleoptera > Chrysomelidae > Lochmaea > Lochmaea capreae. The sequence continues at coordinate 11,359,338 of OX421401.1, forward strand.
AGTCAGTTGCAAGCGTCCGGGGAGAGGGGAGTTGACTAAAATAAATTCCGTAAAATGTCAATAAAAACTCCTCACGATGAAATTTTTGTCTGACGTGAGCATTAAATATTATTACACAAAAATAGCTACTCCTGTACAGGGTCTCCAAAGGACTTTTTTCCAAAAACGTGGGATATGTTAGTGGTGCAAAAAATAATGATACTTAGTAGTTTATATAAAATATCTTACTGCCTTCGTTAACGAGCTATAGGTCTCTAGATAGATTGAAACCTGTAATATCAAATATACTCAGAATTTCCCTAAGGATACGATGATTGTTTTTGTCATGCTCCTCAATTAGGTGGAATTAGGCTTTTTAATATTCAGCATTTGTTACAACTTTTTTTTAATGCTGTACTACAATACGATCCTAAGATATGGTCAACAACCGTTCTTATTTACTCGTGTGGTACATTACCATTGCAAATAAAACAACTAGTAGGATATTTCATTTAGAAGTTAGGACGGGTATTAAAATATGAGTACCTACACATATTCAGCCTTATTCATAGTCAAAGTTAGTGGCTACTAAGACTCTACCATTTGAAATATCACAAATAACCTATTCATAGTATTAAGTATAAGTATTGAGCATCATGCTAACGCTAATGGTTTTAAATATTAAGCAGCATACTTAAGTATGTTTTGGTGCGTATCAAAGTAACATAAACTGCGTTTTTTGACAGAAGGTGAATTTTGTGGTCAGTTGAGATTAATGATCAAGTTATTTCAATCAATAAGGTTTTTAAATAATGTAAATATACAGTGTAGGTACATACAAAGATATTACAAATAATTTGTGCAAGTGAAAAAGTAATAAAAGCAAAATTTTCATTGTATGTTCATAATAGGTTTGTTTTCCAATCGATTGGAAATTTGTCAAACTCTGACATTCCGTTTGTGATTCGTTGTAAACCGATTGGCAATTTTTGTTGTACGAACGGGTGAAAAATTTTGACATCACGACAGTGACAGCCGGAGATTTCAAAGTGAACGCAACTTTCATAAGTTTTCGACAGAAATTTAATCATTAATCTACTTTCTCAAAAAATAGGTAAGCCTTTCAATAATATTTCTCAGGGTGCTTAGGCTATCCCGAAACGGTCTGCAACATCCCTGTATGAAGCTGCCTCATGTGCAGAATACCACAAAAAAGTTAAAGTGAAATCAGATGCACTCAGTTTCCCAAATTCGCCAGCCTGATGAAAATAATACTCCGGCTGTTCAAATCTCTCTATTATAGTGGTATCAACATGTCGGCTCTAAAATGTTCCATGAATTCCATATCACTATAACTGGGAACTATTATTTGCAAATAATTTTCATTTTTCTGCTTAGCTCTTTGATACAAATTAACTACTTCATCACTTGAAGAGCTTGAATTGTTGTCATACATCTGAGAAAAATAAAGAATAAGTAAATAATTTTGTAATATGTGTGTCATTCGTTGGAAATCCTAATAAGAAGCCTGAAATTTTACTCACGTTTTAATTTAGAAGGAACTGATTGGTTCGCTATTTCCGTGTTTTTTTACAATAACAGAAAAATAGTAAAAGTCACTACACTTGTCACTTACTACAGCATCACAATACGCATGCTCAAACTAAAAAGTTGATCCCGGTCTGACGCATGCGTCTGACGGTTTCTGATAGTTTCTGACTGTTCTACATGTTCTACGAACAAACCTAATATATGTATTTACATAACCTGTGGAAAAAAATCCCCCCGCCCTGGGTGTCAATGTACAAATCCATTTATTATAAGTATTTTCGTTTTCTATGTCATAAAATTGGAGCGAATTTGGAAAAACTATTATATTATGTTTCACATGCGAGTATTTGAATAAACCACAGTTTAAATATAGGTATCACAATATACAGTAAATTGTTTAAAATAATGTTTTATTCTTCCTTCGTGAAGAAATTTTCTCTTTAACATTGCTATAAATATTTCATGAGGTACATATTTCTTATCGATAAGAACAAAAATATTTCCCAAGAATGAAAAGGAGATGGAAAAATTATGTTCCTCCCCCTTAGTGATGAGACCCATTGTCACCCATGGATCCAAAACAGATCAAAGGAAATCGAACTGGAGGTATCAAAACTTCAGATAAGAAGCACTCCGCGTGCGATAATTGAAGCCATATTCAATCTCTCGCCCCTACTCTGCATGCTAGGGCGGAGGCGAGAATAGGTGCATAGAGGATCAAATGCAATGGGAATTATCACGAAGGAAACAACATCCTCAGTCATTCAAGAATCACAAATGTTATCACAAACTCGCTTCCTGGAATGAGAAGTAATAACATGCTGGCCACAATTCACGACAACCAACCATACCATGTTTAATCTGGGATGGGTTAGAAGCATGTAGTCAGGAAGACTCGTTGGTATGGTACACTGACAGTTTCAAAACTGATAAAGAAACAGGAGCTAAAGTCCGCGGTGCTAGACTCAGGTGCACTGTTTCATCTATATTCTAGACGATAATCTATGCAATCAACACGTTTTTGCCAATGAAGTATAAAAGGGGTTATAGAGGCCAAAGGATCCTTATACTCCCAGATAGTCAGGCAGCATTGAAATCTTTAGCGAGCCCCCAGATCAGATCTATACTGGTTTGGGACTGCCTTAAAAAACTCATAACCCTGACAATAGAGTGACACTTAAGTGGGCCCCGGGGCATTGTGGGTAATGAAACGGCAGACACCCTATCAAAGCTGGGGTCTGGAACTGCATTCACTAGTCCTGAACCAGCATTTGGAATAACTGCTGCATGTGGTTGTACATCTCGGTGGATTCAAACACATTATCAGACGTACTGGAACCTCGTGCCATTAAGGACATTAATTTTACAAATGGGTGAGTACTATCGATATTTTGCAAAATCAGTCGAAAAATGAATAGAAATTAAAAAAATTGGAAAACTTGCTTTTGTAGCAGATCCACTGGAACGTAGGAAATGATTTTCAATTTATTACAAAAAGTGTGGGTTTTTTGATGTGTCAGATCTTACGTTCACTTGGAAATATAATGAACTTTGTTAGTATTTGACTTAATATTTTTCATGAAATATCTATAATAGTTGATATTAAGCTCGCCACCCTTTTTGTAATGAATTAAAAATGATTTTTAACTTTTTAGTTCGATATGCTATAAAATCGTGATTTTAGTACTTATTTAAAATTATTATTTGGAAAGTGGGAACTTAACTACCGGCCCCACGTACATGTTCTAATCACCATCATCTTCACCAATTGCCCAGTGAGTTATAATGTGAGTATGATGTATATAACTGAGACAGTATGAAATATTATAAAATTATCGTTAATCCGTATGATGTTGGTTAGGTTTTTGGAAATCATCAAATCAAATATCGTCCTCAATAAGTTAGCATAATTTCAATTCAAAATGATGTTTTGGAGTCAATGAAAATTACAATTAAAATAAGTCGTTACATACGAGCCCACATACAGGTAAAGCTAATAAAAGCGAATTAAAAACGATAAGGAAGTAGAATGGGTGGAGTAGAATAATAAAATTACAATAACATACAAATTCCGAAACATAATTTTCTTGACTACTCACTCGTAACAAGAAAGTGAAATAAATTTTATTTGTCTCATTTGGTGATAAAAACGGGCAATTTAGAAATAGAATGTTTCATAGTTACTTAAACTGTTCTTATATAAGTTTTTTTCTTAATTTCAAGTTCCTATTGGATTGATCTACGTGTATTAAATATCCAAATTAAGTGATCTTTGAAGTATATAATAAATCAAACTCGACAAATATAAAATTCATTAAAACACTTACAGAGAGGAAAAATATTCCTACCTGTATCACCTTTCCAATTACCTGTGAAATAGTTATAGCTTTAAAAACTCTCACCCTATATGTATAAACAGTTTTGACCGCTCGAGCACAATGGATGTTGAGGGGAATGAATACGTGAACAAAACATTTACGCTACTAAGGTTAATTTTCTGATAGTAGTAAGGAAATGCGATGAACGAAGGCGTGAAAATTTAAAAATATTGTGATAATAAATAATGGGGATTTTTTGTGATAAGCAGATTATTTAAAAATAGTTATTTTTGTATATTTTTAATGGCACATGAGAGTGTTAATTCTCTCGAATGTGACATGAAAACACGAATTTTATACACGAAATGCAAACAACATTTTTTGTACAACTGTGAATGAGAATTTACATCGTCTGAAATATATTAAAAACAAAATACTTTCAATACATCTTAATGTGGTTTTTTGTCCCGATAAGTTATCGCTTTTAAACGCTGTTGTCTTAAAAAAAAATGGGTCTTACGTAACTAAATAATAGTTCTTTTTCCCATACATGATATCCTTAATGTTATCAATACTTACAATACAATTTCACATCATTAAGTGGTTTTTTATTACACGCTTTTTATTATCTTCACTTGTATGTTTGTTTGTATGTCTGTATGTAACTCTCCGCGGCTTCTGGCATCGAACGAATTCGATGTCGACATTTACTATGAGCGACATTATGAATATTTTCGACAATCGAAAAGCTATACTTAAAATGCTGGACATACATGTTAATCAAAAGAATTCACTTAGAAAAATATCAATTGTAAATATCGAATATGAATTCGATGTCAACGCTTACTATGAACGATAGTATGAATATTTTTTGATAGTCAAAAAGCTATACGTAAATGCTGGATATTCAAGTTAATTTTAAATATTTACTAAGAATATGAATAAAATCATTTGAATTATTGTAATTAAATTTATATTTTTTTTAAATTTAACACGTCAAGATTGGATTGGTTATCGAAGTAATAACTGTTAATTTTCTCTTCAAGTCGGAGCTAATTTTACAACTCTCCGCCCTCTGTTAGAAATTCGATATACTATCTGCATCAACATTAAGTTTTAGAATTTCACACCTCAAATTTTATTGCGTTGTTGAAGAAGAATTTTGCGTTCATGCACCCTCTGTTGGAAATTAATAATACTATCAACGCGAACTTGAAAAAAAAATCTATAGACAATAAATTGAACTAAAAAGTTAAAAATAAATATAGTTTAAAAAAACTAAAAAAACACGCTTTTAAGGAATGTTGTTGAAAGTTAAAAATAATTTTAAAAATTAAATTATGACAATAGTACATAAACAATACTAGTTTAATTGAGAATTGAGGGAAATGCGTGGAGCGCTTTGTGCGTATATCAAGCGCCCCAGGCTTTTCCCTCAATTAAACTAGTATTGTTCATGTACTATTGTCATAATTTAATTTTTAAAATTATTTTTAACTTTTTAGTCCAACATTCTTTAAAAGCGTGTTTTTTTAGTTTTTTTAAACTATATTTATTTACTATCAATTATTATTGCAATAAATGAAATTGTTTTATGATGAATAATCAATAAGTAATTTACTCTGTTTAAAATAAATCCTCCAAAACGTAATAATATTTCATGTTTATTTTGTGAATTATTTTGGCAGTGAAAAATAGTTATTTATTTTACTGGAGAAAAAATAATAATAAAATATTCCCCATATGCTGCGAACTTAACTGGACACACTGTATATTTTCCTGAAAATACGGTGGAAAAAACCTTATAGTTATCACAAAGCCACATGGAACACGAATTTCAGAATGTGTTGTGGATAATATGACGAAAAAGCGAGGGATAATAATTGTTCGCCGATTAGCATTGTGAACTTAATTTCATTGGGTTAGTTTGGGCACAAGTGGAGGAATATGAGATTTGAAACGAAATACGTTGAAAAACTATTCCATGAGGCAATGTGTACAGGGAATAATGATAAGTGGATGAAAAGCACTAATCATACTCTTAGAGTAGAACAAAAAATCGTTCTAATGTTTTCCCTACTCACTTCCACTCTAAAAGAACGTAAGTATAATATTGGACATTTTATATATTTTTTAATTATTCTTCCCAATTACTCAGATAGGGAGCTTAACAAAATTTTTAAGTACCAAAAATATGTTAAAAACCATAAGTGTATCTTGTATGAAAAATTGTGCCATTCACAAAACTATTTTTTTTGCACAAACGGCCACTGGAACGAATTTAATATGCTGAAAGACTCAAATAATTCCAAATGGGTATGCACGCTCTGCTGTTGCTTGCGACGTATGAATGCCCACACGAGAAGAAAGAGCCTAGCGAACATATTTTTTTCTACGCCGATGTCCGTAAACGTCAAAAATCGCACTGACAACATTCCTTATTGTAAAGTATTTTTTCCAGAAAAAGTAGAATCAGCACATCGATAGTTTGTTGCTGTGACTCATCCAGATATAGGGGAAACGTTACGTGTTGCCAACTTCGTTGAAAAATTGGCAGTTCTGGTTTCATAACCTCACAGTGTGGAAAAAATGAGCGGGTGAACATAAAGCAAATAGGAGTAGTTTCTCTAGAATCAAGTCTTGAAGTTGAAGAAAACATTGAGAACATTGTTTTAGTAATAGTAATTAGTATTATGACCTGTGCTGCTCTAGGAGAAGAAAACGTAGAAAAAATCCTGTGACAGCAATGTCAGAGCGTAGCAGCCAATATAAATTTTGGGATGGTGCGACAAAATCCACCGTCGCGACTTCCCGCTCGAAAATAGAACAACGAAAAAAAAAACGCCAATTTGCACTCAACTTTTTCGAGTTACAGCGTCAACTCGCACCGTGGAAAATGGACTTAAGTGTCATCTAACAATAACATGCACGTAATGGAAATCTCTTAACATACATGTGCGTTTAAATAAAAAATCTTAAATTTGTTTGTTGTATCAAATTGCAATCAAATTTTTATTTACGTCTCACTATACTTTATTTGGTTTATTCACATTCTTTTAACAATTGAAAAACATAAAAGCTCTGAGCATTAGTGAAATACATTTTAGATTAAAAGAGTGATGCCCCTAAATGTCGGCTACACATTTTACAAAAAAATAATTCGGTTTTTCTTGATATGGGAATAAACGTCATCTCATTTATGTGTCCGAACATTTTCTCAATTTTACCTACGAATATGTCTGTTAGTAGTGAAAAAGATGAAATTATGAGCACTCGGAAGAAAATAGATGGGCGTATAAAAAGTATAGTACGTTACACGAGGTGAAAAAGTTTACGCACGAAGCCGCGCACCTACAACTCTTGTTATCTGATATACTATGTTATCCACGATATTATATACCATGACTGATGAAAGGTATCTGACAATCGGGCAATCTGCCTTTTGTCAATATGTTTATGGTAAAAAAATGTATTGAAAATAGTGAAAATTTGTGTGTTGGGAGTATCCGAGGAGTGGAAGCGAATAGGTAAATACAAAAGATGTTATGAAAAAAACTGAGCATGTGTTAAGACACACTTGGATATTTCGGAAGTATTTGAAATATAAACTGCAAAATGGGTTCACAAAACTCATTTGTAATATGAAAAAGGTATTAGAAATACGAAAAAAAAGTGCAAGAAAAGTTAATAAAGTTTAAAAAAAATTGTTTCTTTGCAAAACTCTGAAAGCTATATTGGTTTTATGGAAAACAGTTATATAAATGAAAATACTCAATATTAAATTCTCAATATTTTATCTTTTGATGTTTTTCAAAATTTAAAATTTTTGGTTGGCGAGATTCGTTTAAAAATATGTGAATAAAAGTCGTGTGGTGACCACAACACATAACCGGCACTGTACAACCATTTTTTTGTTGTATACATATTTTTTCAGTATAACTTTAAAGTTGATTCGGAACAGATTTGAGATGTTATTTCAATAATTGTGTGCTAATCTGTGAACATCCATAATATTAAGAAATTCCACATCCGGACATCCGGTTTAATTATTGTTATCAATTTGTTAATGGTTTCGGTAAATGATTAAGTTTTTTGGGTTTTATCTGAAGCTTGAAATAATGAAATGCAAGAAAAAACATATTGACAAAAGGCAAATTGCTCGATTGTCACATACCTTTCATCAGTCATAGAATATATCGTGGATACAAAAATATTTTCGTAAGGTCTATGAAGTCACAATTAACTACCAATTCAAAGAAGTTCGAAGACGCACAAATAGAAAAGGCAATAATTGTTATTTCAAATGGCCTCTTTTTTCTCGCATGGGCGATCGTACGTCGCAAGCAACAGCAGAGCGTGCATACCCGTTTGGAATGGACTGCCTAGGTCTGACGTAACTTTTCCAAACAAACCGAGTGCGACTGTGCGAGTGTGAATTTCCACGAGAGATTTTTAGTTTTTCGCAAGTTTTCTGTTTGGTGTTGATAGTGTTGATATATTATCTCTGCTGTTGATTTAGTTTTAAATGAGAGTGATCGGTATTAGAGACAAGTAAAAAGTGATGAATTAAAAACGTTTTTATAAGAAAATACCTATATAAATAACTATACAGCAAACAGTAAATTTAAAATCTCTTATTTTGTTTGGACACATGGACACACGTGGTTTGTGTTGGGCACGCGCATTAGATTTATTTGGAAAAGTTTATAGAAGGAGTCTTCTGCTGTGACGTCAGAGCTTAGGCAGTCCATTATTTGAGTCTTTCAGCATATTAAATTCGTTTCAGTTGCCGTTTATGCAAAAAAATCCGAAATAATGAAGCCTACATGTGTCATGGTCTACCGGTCTATAACTGATTGCTCTGGAATTAGTTCGAAATATTCTTGGAAGACATCGACTTCGTGATAGCCACCAGTTCGGTCGGATATAAAACTATCTTCGCTGTCTATATATTTTTTCATTAATCTGTTTCCTTTTCCTGGTGATGTTTCCATTCCCGTTGAATATGCATCTAAAAATGCTTACCAAGCACTAATTTTTATCGACCTTGACAATACTAGAAATTTCAGGCTCTTCCATTTTAATCTTGTACCCGGAGATTATAGCAATCCAATTTCGTTTGAAAATTGTGATTTTAATAACAACCAAGACTATTTTTCAGAAATTGAGATTTATGTTAATATTGAGGACAACATTATTTTGCACGTATGTCCATGAGCCAACCCCAATAGGTTAACGAGAATGTGACAGTTTAATTATAACAGTTTTTTTGATAAATAGAGTAAAGAGTGTGTTTTGTTTGTTTTGAGATCGATAAAAACACATAAACCATAACCTTACATTCATGTAAATTACAAAAAAATTAGCTTTGAATGAAGGTTTTCAAAAACAAAACTGTTCGCGAAGATGTGGACTTTCATTTAATGCCTTTGGATAATCAGAAGAATTTTTGTATAAAACGATAAGATATAATAAGATGTAATTCTATAATTTTAAGATTAACAATTAAAACCACAATCATACAAACATGTACTCAAAAAATCTGAATATTACCACTGGAAAAACAAATTATCTATAACTGGTTTTTTAAACACAATGGAGCAAACAAATTTGGTTAACCAAAGAGATTAACCGGCCTTTCTTCCAAAAAGACAGCGATCGCTAAATATTTCCTCACTTTTGAGAGGTTTCTCATAAAATTTCTCGTGTTCTGGAAGTAAATTACAAAATATTAGCTTTACTTACTTACCCTACTGCAACCACACCTTATATCAGTCAACGGTTTTATTCTACACACGCAAGCAGTCGTTATTTCAATTTGCAGCTGTTATTATACTGGATTAACATACGTTTTTGACACATTGAGGGTAATTGTAAAAGTCGCTTTCATTTTCCAATATTGTTGTTGTTGTTGATTTAAAACTAAATATTTTGTTGAAATCATCCAAAAACTGGTTTTCTATGAAATCTGAATATCTGTCATCTTTGAAACTGAAATAAATTCTTTACATTCAAAGAGTATATTTTTTTAATCCTCTATAGGTCTATAGAAATATAGGGAATAGTGTTAGTACTTCAATACAGGCTCTCGTTTCAGCGTTATAGGCATTCGAAGGTAATATTTTACAATCGTTTTATTTTTAACAAATCTGCAGTATCGCTTTCAAGTCGTTTGGCTGATATTTTATTAATCCTTCATGGGTCGTAATATGCATTTTATACCCACTTTCTATTGTGAACTGCATTAATTTTTCATGTTATTACTCACAACCTTCTACTATCGCTAATATCCTTGAGTATAGGTTATTATATATAATTTCCAGTCAGAAAATGACGAGTACAAAAAATAACTTCTAGAGCATTGATAAAATAGATTTAAAAGATAATATTTCAATACCTTGTCAGGCGTTATAATTATAAAAAAATCATTATCTTCGGCATCTATCGATAACATACTCTATTAAGATATGACAATAATTTTTACAGGAAGCTGTAATTGAGTAAATATCAATAAAATAACAATTGAAATGACTGAATTAAACATTTTTTTATAGGGTGATTAGTTAGTGTGATAAAGCTCAGTTACTCTGTTATCATAAAGGAATCCAGAAAATATTATTCATAAAAATTGTAGATATCTTTGTGCTTCATATCGAAAGACAATGTTTTTCTCTTTTCTCTGTTAGTGTGGAGACAAAGACACATTCTATTACACAAAATTTCGAGGAAGCCAATTCTTGAAAGCCGAGGAGTAGCACAGCTGAGAGAAACGTAGGGTTATTCTATCGAGAATGGATAAGTAGTATTCTTGAACGTCATTCTATCGAACATCAATAGAAGGGACTGCCTCATGCTTCTACTGAGCCCGTATTCTCGAATATCGATCAAAAATGTCGCAATCGACATTTGTCGAACGAAAATTTGAGATCGTGTTCTCGAACCACCTTCGACATTGATGTCACCGTTCGACATTTTGTCGCATATGTACATGTGGCAATGCTGTAAATTGATGGTATTCGCAAATAAAAAAAAAAGAGTTTCAATAACGATTTTGTTTTGGCGTATATTTTTAATGTGTTTCTCGTTACTTATTTTTAAACATGAATTTGGAGGGTGGAAAAACTCAGTATTGCAGTAAAGCGCAGAGAGAATTAATTAATTCGTCGTTAAATCTCTCGTCAACCGAAAATGTTTTTTAAACATTTTCTCATGCATATTAAATGCATTTTGAAATACATAACTTCTACGTCCAAACCCTTCTTCAGGATACAGCTCTTGTAATATTTCCTGTTGGATAGCGACAGCCTCTTCTTCGTAGTCCTCCATGTTTAATTTGAGAAAAATTGACCTTTTCCACACTTAACCTAACCACAACAAATTAAAATCTCGCATATATGACAATTTGTCACTTGCTCAAACCCTAGTGAGATTTTTTCGCATGAAAATTGTCGATTTCGACCTTCAAGAATTCCCAGGGCCCGTATTCTGGAATCTCGATCGGTTAAGTGTAGAAAAGGTCAATTTTTCTTAAATTAAACATGGAGGATTAAACATGGGTTGCTATTTGACAGGAAATATTACAAGATTTGTGTCCTGAACAAGGGTTTGGACGTAGAAGTTATGTATTTCAAAATGCATTTAATACGCATGAGAAAATGTTTGAAAGACATTTTCGGTTGACGAAAGATTTAACTCTCTTTTCACTCCGTCAGCTCTTTTCGCTCCAAAGCCGTTCGATATGCCCCTATGAAGCGAAAAGTGGGGCGCACCCCGCGCTCGTTTTTGTGATTTCAGAGTGAACAGAGTTCACTCCTAAAGCCCTACGTCGACAAAATGGCACGATCGGAGTGGGCAAGCGTGTTACAAACTTTCCTCTGATTTTTAGGGTTTGGTATTGTCTTTTTATATAATCGGCATATTATTCAGAAGCAAAACATTAAAACAATGTTTAATTCTCCTGTTAATTCTTCTGGTATAGTAAAATACGTCCTAAACGGACTCAAATAATACTTATTACATACCATCTAAGATATAATGAGGCTGTACTTACCAACAACAAATTATGCAAATTATTTAAACAAACTATAATTATATTATTTAAATAGTTATATTTAGTAAGCAGCCCTTAACTCAAAGTTTTTTTAGATTTGGTCTTAAAAATGATAAAAGACTGGAACAACAAAATAAATAGATTATAAAAGTGAAAAAAGTGAGGTTACATTATTTTTAAACACTCTCAAATCCGCTCCAACGCGTTCGAGATAGACTTTCTCACTCCAAACGCTTCGGTATTACGTGATTGATACGTCGCTACAGCACCGTATGACCAAATCGAACCCACCTTAACTTAATAAATAAATAGATTAATTAATTAATCAATTCTGCGCTTTACTGCACTACTGAGTTTTTTTACCCTTCGTATTCATGTTTAAAAATAAGTAACGAGAAACACATTAAAAAGATACGTCAAAACAAAACCGTTATTAAAATTCTTCTTTTTGATTTTTGTTTTACTTCATTTGCGAATACCAGACACGCTTTCATAAATTTACAGAATTGCCACATGTACATATGCGACAAAATGTCGAACGGTGACATTAATGTCGAAGGTGGTTCGAGAATTCGATCTCAAATTTTCGTTCTACATTTTTGTTCGACAAATGTCGATTGCGATATTTTTGATCGAGATTCGAGATTATGGGCCCAGCTCGAATAAACTATGAACAAAACCAAAAGACTTATTTATATTATAGACTTTGGCAGTTCTTCAACCCCCCATTGTATTTTTAAAAATCGATGACAATTCCCATGACATATTCAAATACAGGCATCGTGTCTCTCAAAAGATTCGGTTTTATTATTGATTCAGAAATTTGGCTTCCTCCTTGATGCTCCAGAATACGTCATTATTATCTTAAGAGAATAGCAGAAGAGTAAAATCGAGAATGATTCCTAGGGAACGTTCTATTTTATTACCGTCAAGAATAGTTGCTCAAAGCATTGTTAAAACAACATACACAGAAGTTACAATTTTTTGTCGGCTCAACAAAGGCTGGCTATCATCCAATAAACGTTACAAATTCCGGAAATGAAAAAAAACTTGACATAGCTTATTAGTGGAGAAAGATATTTTTTTAATAAACGTACCTATTTCTTGAATTGAAATATTTTTATTTTTCCGATTGCTACGACAACATTCAGGTGCCGAAGTATCTTAGAATGTATTCTCTGTAACGAATGTTTTCTAGGTGATATTAAATCGTTCTCAAAAAGCTGTCTAATCCTGGAACCCGGCTTAATATATTATACAGGGCGATTCACCAGTGCGATATAGTCTTATAAATCTTCAATGATACTTAAATAAAATTTTGTCAGATCTAGATTTTAAAAGTAGTCGCTGTGTGGATTTGATTCTTCTCTTTGATCAGAATATTTATCCTTTGGCTAGTTAAAGAAAACAGCTTATTTTAATAGCTTTTTCTATTGATTTTATTTTCGTGACATTACAAAATTAGTGGACTGTATATTATTGACAGCTATGTCATAACAAACTAAAAACCATGGTGATAGCACCTTAGGCTGGTGGCTATATTTAAACAGGAACTAAATGAAAAAGATTGTTCATACCGCCGCCCTTGAAAGTACTGCGGTATCTTTCAATAATTTAAATGCTGGGTACATAATGTAAATTTTCATCACTGACACAAGTAAGTCCATTTTTGACTGCGAATGTCCGTGATATAGGTGGGTCTATGGAAGTCTGTGATCTTCATCAGATATGGGGAGAGGGCACACCTTGACAACACTTCGTTTTAAAATATTGCCGTTCGAGGTACGTACACTAACAACACGTGTGATACCGTCCTTGCCTGGGTGTAGACTCACTATCCTTCCGGTTGTCCATTTGGATGGTGGATTGTTGTCATCCTTCAAAAGAACCAAGGATCCTTGAAGCTTTTCCATATCGGTTTTGAAACGCCATTTTGAACGCTCGTGGAGTGTATGTAGATACTGGGTAGACCATCTGCGCCAAAAGTGTTGAACCATGGATTGTAACATCTGGTATCTCGTGAAGTGGTTCATAGGTGTTGTTTGAATGTCAATGTCAGGTATGAGGTTAAGAGGATGGCCAACAAGAAAGTGTCCAGGAGTGAGGGTTTCGAGGTCGTTAGGGTCATTAGTTATTGGTAAGAGAGGTCGAGAATTTAACACTGCTTCCACCTGAACCATAAAAGTATAAAATTCCTCATAAGTAAGGGGGTTTTCGTCAGATACTATACGACGTAAATGATGTTTAAAGGATTTTACCGCACTTTCCCACAAACCTCCAAAATGCGGAGAACCAGGGGAATTAAAATGAAACTGAATCATATTATTTTTGGCATAGGTTTCAAATTCAGTTGATTGACAAAGTTTATAAATTTCACGTAGCTCGCTATTTGCCCCAATAAAGTTGGTGCCATTATCGGAATATAAGTGCTGACATAAACCGCGGCGAGAGACAAATCTTTTAAGCATGGCCAGGAAACCTTGAGAAGTCAAATCGGTAACCAGTTCCAAATGCACTGCTCTAGTAGCCAAACACACAAATATGCATAGATAGGCTTTGATGAATTTCCGGTTACGCAATTTCGAATCTTTTATCATAAAAAATCCAGCATAGTCCATGCCGGTGTGAAGAAATGGTCTTGATGGGTTAATTCTTGGTTCAGGTAAATTTCCCATAAGAGTATGTAAAGGTTTAGGGTTTTGTTTATAGCAAGTTATGCATCTATGAATAACATATTTTACAGCTGATTTTCCCTGTATGGGCCAAAATTTTTGTCTTACAAAAGAGAGAGTAGATTGTGTACCGGGGTGGAAGTTTATTTTGTGTATGTGAGTTATGATTAAATGAGTGAAAATGTGACTCTTTGGTAAAAGTATAGGATGTTTGGCTTGATAGTCAAGATTGGAATGTTGGAGTCTACCACCGACTCGCAAAACTCCAGTTTTGTCAATGAATGGGTTCAAGGATTTCAATTTACTTTGAGGCTTTAAGTAATTTTTGTTTTTCAATTGTACTAAATCTTTAGAAAATGTCTCACCTTGAATTATGGTAATTAGGGTAGTTAATGCGTGTTCACGTTCAAAAGGTGTTAATTGTCCTATTTGACGGGTATGTTTTGATAATTTCAAATTTTGAATAAATCGTAGGCAGTAAGCAGTCACATTAATCAGTTTATTGTAGTCAGAAAATTTTTCAAATAATGAAAAATACGATCTTGAAGAAATGAGCAAAATAGATTTAGGGTTCAATTCTAGGGTTTCAGAATCGAGTTTTTTACGTTTGTAATTAGAGATATGAGTATTATTGGGCCAAAATTCCTTTGGCTTGGATAAAAAGGCTGGACCATGCCACCACATAGAGCAGGTTTTGAGGTCCTGAGGACTCATGCCCCGAGATATAATATCCGCTGGATTTTCAGCAGACGAAATGTGATACCATGTATTCGGATCAGTAATTTGCTGGATTTCTGAAATTCTATTACAGACGTATGATTTCAATTGTCTAGGCTCTAAAGAAAGCCAACAGAGAACAATAGTAGAATCAGTGTAATAGTACACCTTGTTTGGTTGACAATTTGAAGCTTTTATGACTTTATTCATCAATCGAGATAGGACTAGGGCACCACATAGTTCAAGACGTGGTAAACTTACGGCTTTTAAAGGAGCTACGCGGCTCTTAGCAGTTAGTAGATGAACAGAAATATTGCCATAAGAATCTATAGAACGTGAATATATGCAGGCTCCAAAAGCATTAATGGAAGAGTCACTGAATCCGTGAAGTTCAAAAGCAACAAATGTTTTGATTGTGACTTGGCGGGGAATTTTGAAATAATCAACTAAGGATAAGTGATGGGTAAAGTTTTTCCATACTCGGAAAATGTCTGTGGGTACAGGATCATCCCAAGCGATTTTAAGTAACCATAATTTCTGTAAAAGGATTTTGACTTGTAAAACCATAGGTCCTAAAAGGCCAAGAGGGTCGAAAATCTGTGAAATAAGTGATAATATGACACGTTTAGTTACAGGTGTAGAGTTAAGATCGATGTTAGAGTTATAGATGAAAATATCTTGTTCGGAATTCCAAGATATGCCAAGGGTTTTATGGTGATGAGATTCATCAAGTGTTAAGGATTTAGATTGAGTAAAGGGCTCGGTTATGTCAGATATTACAGATTGGATATTGGAAGAAAATTTTCTTAATTCAAGTCCGTAACTTTCAAATATCTTTATAAGATTTTTGCGAATATTTAAAAGAGCTTCTTCAGTAGATGCACCGGTGATGACGTCATCGACATAGACATCATTTCTTATGATTTCACTTTCTGTGGGATAAGAGTCCAAGGTGTCTTCTGAGATTTGGTTCAGACAACGAGTGGCTAAAAAAGCACTGCTTGCCATTCCATAAGTGACTGTGTTCAATTCAAAATGTCCAATATTGTCTTGAAAGTTGTCACGCCACAGAATTCGTTGGAGGCAACGTTGCTGAGGTTCGATCAAAAATTGGCGATACATTTTTGCAATGTCCCCTGTTAATACAAAATTATGCTGTCGAAAACGCAATATTACGGTAAATAAATCGTTTTGGACAGTAGGTCCGACTTTTAAGCAGTCATTGATAGATACTCCTGAAGACGACGTAGCAGATCCGTCGAAAACGACTCTGAGGCGAGTAGTTAGGCTATCACTCTTTTCCACACAATGGTGTGGAAGATAATAAGAGGGATATATAGAGTTATGGCTGGAGATATCTGGGTTTATTTCAGACATATGTCCAAGGCTTTTATATTCTGAGATAAAGTCGCAGTAGGATTTTTTTATATTAGGATTCTTATTCAGTTTTTGCTCAATTGCAAGAAAACGTTTCAAGGCGGTTTGAAAAGAGTCTCCAAGCTGAGAAACATTAGGCCTGAGAGGAAGGCTTACAATAAATCTTCCAGAGGAATCTCGATGTGTAGAGGCTTTAAAATGGTTTTCACAGTCGATTTCTTCTTGGGAATATTTATTTTTAGATATTTGTTCGGTGGTTTCTTCGCAGTTCCAAAAAAGCTGCAAACTATTTTGAAGATCGTTGTTTGTACATTTTAAGGAGTTTGTGTGTTGATTATTTGTTGTCAGTAAATCAACTGGGCCACTTACTACCCACCCTAGTTTGGTGTCTTGTAAGATAGGATTATTTTTGCCCAATTTAATTTGGTTAGCATTAAGGAGGTTGTAAAAAACACCTGCGCCTAGAAGTATATCTATATCGGCAGGTTTGAGAAACTCAGGGTCGGCTAGGTGAATATTTGTTGGTATATTTAAATTTGTGATGTTTATAGAGAAGGGAGGTATTTTTTCGGTTATTTTACTTATCACCAAGGCTGGTATTTTGATAGAAAAATTATCATGAATTGATTTTATTTTGAGTTGAGTTCGTTTAGAAATATTGGTGCATTTTTCGCTAATTCCTGAAACGGACATTTTAATAGGCTCAAAAGGTAAGTTTAACCTTTCAAATAAATTCTGAGTGACAAAATTGGATTGACTTCCATTTTCAAGTATGGCCTTACATACTATAGGCTGATGGTTTTTGTCAAATACCTCAATAAATGCGGTGGAGAGTAAGACAAATGAGTTTTGGTTTGCATTAGAACAATATAAATTTTGAGAGTGGTTATCTTCAATATTTACATTGTTTACATTGGGTAGAATTCGAAGATTCTCGTGTGATTGAGAGGTAGTTGGATTGTTTGAAATGGATAATCGTGAATGAGTGGTGCTATTAGTATGAGCGTTAGTTTGGGTGTTATCATGGCATGGTCGATTGAGAGGTTTCATATGATTTGGTTGCATGTGTAGCAATGAATGATGCTTGTTTTGACAGGTCTTGCAAGTATAAGTAGACTTGCAATCACTTTGGCGGTGTCCTGGACGCAGACAATTGGTGCATAAGTTCGCACGTTTTGCCTCCGAAAACCTATTACTTATAGGTAAGTCAATAAATTTTCGGCATGAATATATAAAATGACTGTCTTTGCAAAGTGGGCATGAAATAGTGTTGTTGTTATGGGAAATTAATGTTTTACGTTCGTATTTTTGAGGTTTATCAGATACAAAAGGTTTTTTAGTATTTAATTTGAAGTCAAGAGATTCCAAAAAACGACAACGTTGAGATAAAAAAGTTATAAAATCTTGAGTTGAAGGATTATCAATATTTCTTGAGAAATGTTCCCATTCTTTACGACTATTATAGTCCAATTTTGAGGTAAGTAAATAAATTAAAATGCTGCTCCATTGGTCTACAGGTTCATTTAAGTTCTGTAAAGATTTAAAATGATTTTGAAAACTGTCCAGAAGTTTTCTTAAACTGAGATGAGAATCATCTTTCACTTGGTTGAGTTCAAAAATACATTTGATGTGCGAGTGCACGATTGCCTTTTTGTTTTCGTATCTTTCCTGCAGAAGGGACCAAGCAGTAGCATAGTTATTCTCGGTTATGGCTAAAGAGTTGATTATTTGAACAGCTTCTCCCTGTAAGCTGGATCGTAGATAATAGAATTTTTCAATTCTATTGAGCTGAGCGTTTTTCTCAATGAGCGTGATAAAAGTATCTTTAAAATTGGTCCAAGTATCATAGGATCCGCTGAAATTAGGTAGTGGTATAGGGGGGAGACGTGAACCGTACTGACCATGTGCCGATGGCAGTGCTACTTGCACTGAAGAGCCAGTAGAGAGAGCACTTGGGGCAGCCTGAGCGGCATTAATTTTGTTTATAATCAATTTTGCATTTGAAATATTCGTGAAATATAAATTTTCAAATGATTCGTATTCTCTATCCTGATCCTTTATTTCTTCATATTCATTATCTAAACAGAGTTTCTCAATTTGAATTTGGACATGCTTGAATTCATCAATCAAAGGTTCAATCCTATTTAATCGAGTGGTCAGGTCTATCAACAAAATAGGATTATTTGAATCATCGCATTTCAATTCCAAAAAGGTTTGAAATCTATTTATTTCGTTAGTGACAGCGTCGCGACGAGCTACGAGATCATTATAAATGTCAATTTTTTGACAACTGTCATCTTGATGGTTACCCCTTTTTGATTTAGGCATCTTGAGGGATAGCAATACGGATTAGTTGAGAAATAAAAGTGTTACACCCACGGTAGAACAAATTGCTACACTTATAGCGTATCAGAAGGATCGATATAGCGGTTAAAATCACTTAAACACGTTAAAAAATGGCTTGATTAGCCGTTTCGCGGAAATGACCAGAAAACAGCTCGAAATGGTTCAGATGGATGCGATACTAATTGAAAGTTAGGTTAAGTTAGATTAGGTTAGGTACCTTGTCTTTGTCAATTTGTCCTTCAGATTTCATATAACGATTGCTGCACAATGCTTCTTGGAATATGGATTCAACTGGGTAAACTGGAAGGCTTGACATCCGTCACGGTCCTCAAATTGATTATGGAATGGATATCCGGCTCGAAGGACCAAAAAATGTGTGGATTTGATTCTTCTCTTTGATCAGAATATTTATCCTTTGGCTAGTTAAAGAAAACAGCTTATTTTAATAGCTTTTTCTATTGATTTTATTTTCGTGACATTACAAAATTAGTGGACTGTATATTATTGACAGCTATGTCATAACAAACTAAAAACCATGGTGATAGCACCTTAGGCTGGTGGCTATATTTAAACAGGAACTAAATGAAAAAGATTGTTCAGTCGCAATTGTACAACGTTTTCCAGAACGCCATGCCAAGTCGAAGGTAAATTTTTTTAAATGGGTTACCCTAGCTGTTTCCTCTTATAATTATTTGTATTTCAAAAGTCCTGACCATTTGTTCCTGAAAATCGTAATGAGTTCGACGCCCCGTATACTTTAAACTGCGCAATTTAAAATCAATATTCCATATCCACACGTCTGTGATGGTCATCTAGTATCAAAATTCATTAGACCTGCCTCCATAACTAAGAAACCGTATACATGCCGAGGCCAAACTCGAATACATTCAGTTTCAGTTACTTCACCATACTTAGATTAGATTAGATTAGATTTGATAAGGTGGCTAATCGACCTATTCCACTGTGACTACAGATCTGTTGTGTTCCTCTGAATCTAGATTACATTATCCAGTCCGACTCTTTTTTAATACGGTATGACGTTTCCTGTCTTTTGATTTCTTCACGCAGTGATGAATCGCCGTCACTTCCGCTGCGAAAGTTGTGATGTCCTTAGATTGGCTTATTGGAATAGCTATCATTTGTTTCAGCACTACAATTCCGGCTCCTACACCTACTTCTGTCATGGATCCCTCCGTATACCAGGTGGCTGATAGTATGGGTACACCTTTCTCACTGTCTTCCATACCTGGTATAGTTATTTGGAACTTAATATTTAAGCTATATCTCGTGGCCGTTGCGTCAATTAGTTGCCCCATTAAGACATCCAGTTTTAGCTCCTCGATAAGCACTGTTCGTACTTCCTACATCCAAACTGAATAATTTTTGTGGTATTTAAATTTTATGATTAACCAGGTAGGTAACCTTTCATTTCTTCTATATGAAGATTGTTGTACTCTAATGTGATTGATTTTTTATACCACTTCTAAATCGGGTAACATGTTTAGACAGTTCAAGCTACAACCGGTTTTACGTGATATGTCTCTATTGACTTTGTTCTTTTGTAGGCATTTTTATACAAGTCGTAAGTGACAGAAAATTGGAGTCTTGGTGTGTGTAATTTAAAAAGAAAAAAATTTTTCACCCTGCCCAGTTTCAAAATTAACGTTTATTTGGTAACACCTACAAATATTATTAAAATTGTGAGATTGTGAGTGCAAAATTAGAACCAATACTTATAATCTACTGTACCAGAAATCAATTTAATGCTTAATAATTCTAGTCTGGTAACGCAATTGTATGATATAAGTGTCAAATTTAAACTGTGTAACGCACCATTTATTTTTCTCCAAATACTTCTCGGTCAGTAGAACTCGGTTTTTTCATATTTTCGATAATGAATTTTTTTTTAATTCAAATAAAACGGTTTTACAATGTTACCAATGTTTATTGTTTTATTGGTTTGTAAATATTTAAATAAATTTATATTTCATTGAAAATATAAATTACGTTATTCATAGCACAAATCTCGTAGAGGTTCCCAAAATCTTTAATAAAAATCGTAAGGCATAAGCGAGGAGAAAATAAATATCAAAAGTCAGAATTTAATTTACTGTGTCGACCCTTACTTGATGGAATCGACACATATTACTGTTTTAAATGAAATCAACATTCGAAAAAGTAAAAAATCAGAATGAAATAATAAAAGAGTAAAGTACATTTGCAATGAGACCTTGCCCTAGAGAAGCCTTGGAGGTCATATTAATCATTTGTCCACTACATCTAGACCGCTCCTGAATATCCCTATAGGCCACCTCAGGCTAAATCTTTGAAATACGGCGACCCAATGGGACATATTAATATCTCATTTGAAGTAACTCAATCCTTTAAGATTTCGAACTCATATTAGACGTTTTTACCAGTGAGCCTGAATCGCTCTAATTACGAGAGGTGCCCTTACTTATTATACTGATAGGTCAAAAACAAACTAGAGGAACTTAGAGAGACTTAGAAAAACTTGGGAAATACTCCAATATTATTCCGCGCGGAAATATTACGATTTGCTTTTTGTGTTGAAGGGAGCCTTAAAAACGCCTTAACTGAGCCAGAATATCTACTGCACTTAACAGTCAGGCTATCAATTCCAAAACTTATAAGTCTAATACAATTTGGTACTGCAAATAACTTATAAAACGACCAAAACAAATAACTAGTCAGAATGTTAAACAGAAGATAATCTGAAGCATTTAATAATCTGGCCGCGTGTTGGGTGTTGGCTGTCGTTTCATAAAACACCTGGTATTTTACGATCCGAATAGTCAGATTGGCGAGTTATGATTGTGAAACGAGAATTTTTAAGTCTGACTGCCTTTTGTGGAAAATCTAGACATTCTATACAACAGCGGGTTTTGCCATTTGCATATACACCTTGTTTTCGTTTGGTTGTTATTACGCAACAAAATAATATAGTAGATATTGTTATATCCTTATTTAGAGATAGCAGATTGAAATTAGTTCACATGGCAACCATAAGTTAAATACAAAACCGCAGTTGTTACTTCGACCATTACTGTTATAAACAGATTTACGATCTAGTGGAAATTAAATTCCACTTTGAACAAGTCAAATACACATTGGTTGATCGTGTTAATATTTTTATGCATTCGGTATACTGCAGGAACTTTTGTTACCAATTGTTTTATAATAAACTTCCTGGATGATTTTTTTTGTCATTCTCCTTAATTTATTACATTCGTAAAATTAATACTTCGAACTTTAATTTCACTCTCTAGGTAATCCTGTGTCTGTTAATAATTAAGTTTTTTTGAGGCCATATTTGTTATAATTTTTTTCCAAATTTGCTCCTTCTACAATCCGATCCCAAAATATTGCCATAGGTCGGTCTTATTTGCCCACCCGGTAAACATGGTTGCTGAGATTGCATTTATCTTGGTTTTTGAAACAGACGCATTTTCGCAACGTTCCGAATAACATTCAAATTATTTCCAAGCAAATACTTTCAAATAATAAAAATTGATATTTTCATCACAAAATTTACATCATTGCAATTTTTTATTTCTCATTTTAATTTCGTAATTTTAGGTCTACCTCGAACATACACCGAGGTATGTCACCCCAATTTATTTAAAGCGATTTTATTCTAGATAATTAGATTAGTCACATTAATTCAACTACAACATTCAAGCCCATTCTAATAAAAATCTGGTAGGAATAATATGATAATAGTGGGGCTTAGATTGAGTTGCACTATTCCACAGGATCAATTATTTATTCACGGTATGTCTATGTCTAATACGGTTGGACTGGGTTTTTACACAACAAGACATTTCCGGTTGGAAAAAAGTAAATAAACTTTGAAATTTGGAGGGCAATTTAACATTTCCACTGGAATGTTCAACCGCGAATACAATTAAATTTTAGTTAATATTTAGGTTGAAAACCTTGATATAGAGGGTGTTTCCAAAGTAATCTGCACTATAAATGTGGTTGGTTAGTCATTCAAGGTCCTCAAAATATTTGTAATGAGTTTTGTTGTTAATTATGAACAAGGTGTTTACTTTTTTGTGATAAACGAGCTCTGATTGTAAATGGAATTTTTTTCGACCATATTTTCCTTAGTGTCTTCACTGGTTTTCAAAACTAATAGGAAATAACCTGGACCTGAAATTACTGATATGCATTTGTCATATGTAAGCCAGTTAACCGCTCAATAGGTTTTGAAACGCTCACGCTTCGCTTACAAAAAACTAAAACTGTTCCAAAATCAAAGACTATTATTGAATGACATCTCGAAAATCAGATTCTTTGAATTAATGACGAACTTCCAAAAACTAGTACCAGAAATATGCTCTACAAGTGAGTCTAAGTCTCAAAACCGTTTAAAATGTCCCAAGAGAAAACTTATTGTATCCGATGTACATATTGCAATATCCATTTGCAACCTAATGAATATCCGTTGCATATGCAGTATTGCTAATGGATTTTTAGAAAAATTGCAAGCAACTCCAGTTTTCCTATCATTGTTTTGTTCACAGATGAAGCTTCTCAGTATATGGTATATTTAACTCTCATAATTACAACACAGGCAGATGTTAGAGTTCCAATTCAACCTCCGAGGTAAACGGTCGTGTGTTCTTTGACCTATTTGAGAAATTAAAATTTCTAAAATCAACCGGAAAAAAGTGGAGCAAAGCTCAAAATCCCCGACACTTCGGGTAATTCCGATGAAGTAGGGGAGCCGGAAGCCAACAGGATACACCCTCAACCTCCAAAATACAATAGATTTTTCTCCGATCCATCACCAAAACTAAAAATTTGAAAGAATATACAGTGAGGGATATAACCAGTACATGCAAAAATGAACTACAACAACCTAAAAAAACAGGAAGGAGAAAAGCCTCTTATTTTAAAACAACTAAAATAAAATCCGTCTCACATAGATGTCGCTGTACGACTGGATTACCTCTCTCTAGCCGCATCGTAACTCACCGGTATAAGGGACCCACCGAGGACCAAAGACGGTAACAAGTGCTGTCATAATTTGACATTATTGGCGCTCTTGAGCAGAAAGTAACTTTGGCGCACGCCTAATTTCATTTATAGATAAAAGAGAGCTAGTAGTTAATTTTGGTGTGAAAGTTGGAAAAATCTTGTGTGTATTTAGCAGAATATCTTTTGGTAGTTTCGACAGATTGCAACTTTCTGTCTCGATAACCAAAGTACTACTTTCTGCTCTTGATACACAAATAGCTATTCTATTCTATAAATAAAATTAGGCGTGCGCCAAAGTTACTTTCTGCTTAAGAGCGCCAATAATGCCAAATTATGACAGCTCGCGGAAAACAAGGAGTGCTTCAAAGTTACTTTCTGCTTAAGAGCGCCAATAATGCCAAATTATGACAGCTCGCGGAGAACATCAACTTTTCAGTTGCTTTTCAAGGCACAAAAGACGACTTTCGATAGTGATAGTAAAAAAAAATTACTTTCTACAAGAAGAGTTGAATAATATCCGATCTAGCCAAAAACATCATAAAAACACGTAACGAGACCACTAACAAAGTTAGGCTACAGTCGTAATCAATTCGTTGGCAATGTGGCACTTTGGCACGCAAGTCGGCACGAAATTTGCCATTCACAATAACTCCAAAGCCGACTTTAACGCAAGCGCGTTCGTACCTAAATAATTGTCAGGATTTCTTCGACCGGGAAAAGTTGAAATCCACAACATCCTTCTGAAAAATGTTCCGCCGAAAATAACCTGTATTCTGGTCAAAATTGTAATTTTCATACTTTCTTCTGGACACTACCCGGAAGCTTACAAAATGGCTAATATGATTTTGGTGTCGAAAAGAAAAGAAAAGAAGTTTCATTGAATATTTCCCATTAAACGTTGAGCGAACGCTTTTATTCCAGCTGCAGTTCACATATTGAACATTTTCCTGGAATAATAAAAACATTAACGATAACACTTATCACACATGTTTATTGGAATTTTTTGTCTTAAAATTGGAAGAGGAATTGTCCAAACTATATTCCAGATTAATTTGTACTTTGCAGTTGTTTTTTTCTGAAACTTTTTTTGTTCCAGGTACTATTATTAGAAGCTGGTGATGAAGAGCCCGTCGTAGCTGACGTCCCAGCTTTCGCCCCAATGCTACAAGGATCAAGCTTAGATTGGGGTTACGAAACTCAACCATCTCCAAAAAGCTGTCTCGCCAGAGACGAAGGTCGATGCACTTGGGCAAGAGGAAAAGTTATGGGAGGATCATCGAGTATCAACTATATGATATACATACGAGGACACCCAGATGATTACGATGAATGGGCTCGTATGGGTAACTATGGCTGGTCGTACCACCACGTCTTACCGTACTTTAAAAAATCCGAAGACAACAGAAACCACGACAGTGAGAAAATCGATCCACATTATCACGGGGTTGGAGGTTATCAAACCGTTGAATTCTTTCCTTATCAAGACGAAAATACAATAGGACTCGTTAATTCATACCACGAGCTAGGCTTACCTAAATTAGATCAAAATACTGAGCATCTTTTAGGAACCATGCTCCTACAACATACTACGAAGGACGGTGAACGACAAAGTACTAACGTTGCTTTTATCAGACCCATTCGAAATAAACGAAAAAATTTACGTGTACAGTCCAACGCGCACGTAACAAGAATACTCATCGATCCGAAAACTAAGATTGCTTATGGTGTTGAATATTACAGAGAAGGAAAGTTAGTTCAAGCTATTGCTAAGAAAGAAGTAATTCTTTCAGCTGGTTCCATTAATTCTCCAATTATACTGATGTTGAGCGGTGTAGGACCAGCCGATCACTTAGAATCACACAATATTGAAGTAATAAAAGATTTAGCTGTTGGGTTCAATCTACAAGATCATACTACTATAGATGGAGTCGTTTTTGGGTTAACGAATCACACCTCCACTATAGTTAATGAAGATCAAATGAAAGCGGATACTTTCCATTGGAAGAAAACTAGGAACGGTCCGTTAGCTTCAACAGGGCCTCTACAAGCCAACGCTTTTATACAAACTAAATATGAACATAGTTCACACAGACCTGATGTACAACTATCCATCGATGCTGTTAACACTGATAATTTTTTCACTGATCCTATACTTAGTTATAATACAGCCATTTTACCTTTGTCTTATTATAGTGGTATGATGGCGAGACCTATTCTACTGAATCCAAAGTCTAGAGGAAGAATTTTGTTGAACGATACCGATCCTGTTCACGGTACACCACTTATTTTTGCTAATACCTTCTTTGAAGAAACCGATTTGTTAAGGATAATCGACGGGGTGAAACAAAGTTTAAATCTTGAGCATACAAGTTTTTTTAAACACGCTGGAATAGAATTGGTGAGAACTCCTTTGCCTGCTTGTAGACATGAACATTTTGCTACCGACGAATATTGGGCTTGTGTAGCTATGGCGTATACCACTACTATCTTCCATCCAGTTGGTACTTGCAAGATGGGTCCTCATTCAGATGAAAGCGCGGTGGTGGATCCGGAGTTAAGGGTACACGGCATAAAATCATTGAGAGTTATAGATGCTTCTATTATGCCCAAAATTGTTAGAGGTAATACGAATGCTCCGACGATTATGATAGGTGAGAAAGGAAGTGATTTAATTAAGCAAAGTTGGTTGAAGACAAATCA
This sequence comes from Lochmaea capreae, assembly GCA_949126875.1. NCBI lineage: Eukaryota > Metazoa > Arthropoda > Insecta > Coleoptera > Chrysomelidae > Lochmaea > Lochmaea capreae. Next base: position 11,386,058 of record OX421401.1, read on the forward strand.
TCAGGAAGATGAACCTGAAAAATATGTTAGAAATGGTAGTAGTTTCTTGGACTTTCACAATTTTTTTAAAAGTTTTTTTAAGTGATTTGAAGACAACAAATATAATTCTTCAGAATTTTCTTATTGAGGTGTTGATCAGTTTTATATTTTATTGGTCAACACGATAACTGCCAATGGACTTTTTGTTTGTTTTTGCCGCTAGGACATAGGAATTTTTGTCAATTTTTCTGGCCACAGGTGACATTTTATAAAGTAGGGTCTGATTAAATTATTTGTAGGAAAATTTCAAAAACTAATTGTTTCAGCAATATAAATTCATGAGTAAAATGAACTGAACTGAACAAAAGTTGAAGGATTGTCAAAAAATGTGGATATGTAATAAATTGAATGTTTTTTGCGTTTGTTTGCAATTTTAAATATCACAAACGGAAATTTAAAGCTGTGAAACTTTTTAATTCCACTAAAAATTGTAGTACATTCTTAGATGACTCTAATATCAATTACCGTCAAACAACGCCTCCGTATACTTCCAATAAGGTCCGTTTAAGCGTCTGTGACGGTAGTTTCATAGGAATACAAAGCTGTTTGTAGCTGGTCCAAAGCATGCTCGATATGGGATTGAGGACTATCAATTCTGTACACCATTTAAACAAATGTCTCCCCAAACAGCAACTGTACCATTTCTGAAAGGATGAACTTCCTTCACTACTTTCCAATTCCTGGGCACTAGAGGAAGAGTCCATATACGCCGACTATCATAATCCATACCTCGAATCATATGTGTACATGTACAACCTCCAGAAGCATTCAAAAGACGATGTACCATCTGAGTACTCAGAGGCTCTCTACATACAGCTAAACAGAATGAGATAAAGATCTTTAGCGCGGGTGGTGACACTTGATCGTCCCCTTCTAGGTCTTTCTCTAACGTTTTCAGCTGCTTTACATCTATAGAGAAGACGTGAAGTTACACTTACACAGACTTGACAAACGTCAACAACTTCTCTCTGAAGGCGACCCTCCTCGATTATACCGATGGTCCTACTAGCTTTACCATCACCAAGCTCACGTCTGGGCATTATTTGGAATAAAATTCTATATTTTGAACCACAGTTGACTTAATAATGTGGAAACCATAACTGATGTGGGATGCTCCAAAATTCAAAGGAAAACAACTTCCCTTAAACCTGGAAACTTTGAAAGAAATAAATTAGTCAGATGAGCAAGGAAACATTCAATATATTATTACAGACAACATAAATCCAATATCTATGAACTTCAAAAACTGTAAGAGCTGCTGTTTGAATTTACTATTGTGCATAGTTTTCGGAAAAAATAATTTCCAATTTCTTGTGTTTTTGGCATTCAATATCATTATTTGATTACTAAACGATAATCACAGTACCTGGGTAACAAGAATTGACTACGTCAAACTATTTTGAAGCTTAAGAGTTATTGTTATTGTTGTTGCGTGAAAAAATGAAGCAATCCTAATTTTTCAACAAACTGAGTAACTATTATTTTTTTTTAACCATGTATTTAAAGGCTTTACTTTAATCACTCAACTGATATATTTTGATCTCCATATTGAAAGGAAGTAGAAGGCTAATTTTATTGTTCGGAAGTCGAACATCAACTACAAAGCTTTAGGAATAAATGTTTTGTTGTACTATAGTATTTTATACTACTAGGAATAAAAGGTGCTTATTATGTAATATATAATATTTTTCGATGAATGATTATTCTTATTCTAACCCTTTATACAGTTTGAAAAATATTTTTCAAAAACAGTGACCGTTCAACTAAGAAGCAGCAACTACTTCCCGGGCTATATGCTCCGACGGATATTGAATTACACTTCAAAGTCAAACGGAGTTGGTATATCTACAAGATATTTTAAAACCAACTATTCTGCTTCGGCTTCGGCGTATTTGCGCCTCATCAGTACAAGGTGACAAACCAGAATAGTTGGTTTTGAAATATCTTGTATATATTACCAACTCCGTTTGACTTTGAAGTGTAATCCAATATCCGTCGGTGCATATAGCACGGGAAGTAGTTGTTGCTTCTTAGTTGAACAGTCACTGTTTTTGAAAAATATTATTTTTCCAAACTGTATAAAGCGTTAGAATAAAAACAATGATTCTCAGACATCTGTTGTTAAATCGCTTTATTAAATTCGACAATATTACAGGAAACTGTAATAGTCTATTCTATTTTTTCAAGCGTAAATATAATTCAAGTTATATTGTGACTCTTAAGGTAGTATTGCGCCTCATCAGTACAAGGTGACAAACCAGAATAGTTGGTTTTGAAATATCTTGTATACCTATATACCAACTCCGTTTGACTTTGAAGTGTAATCCAATATCCGTTGGTGCATATAGCACGGGAAGTAGTTGTTGCTTCTTAGTTGAACAGTCACTGTTTTTGAAAAATATTTTTCAAAACTGTATAAAGCGTTAGAATAAAAACAATGATTCTCAGACATCTGTTGTTAAATCGCTTTATTAAATACGACAATATTACAGGAAACTGTAATAGTCTATTCTATTTTTCCAAGCGTAAATATAATTCAAGTTATATTGTGACTCTTAAGGTAGTATTGCAATAAAATTTTCAAATCTAGGTGTCAGTATTAAAATGACAGATTCTACTTTCTCAATAAAAACGCAAAGGTAATAATAAAACTATAATCATAGTATATCATTTAACAAGCATATAATGATGCCATTACATGCGATTAGAACACTATATTCTGTCCACGACTATTAATTATATCTGTTTATAAATGAATTTTTATCTCTCTTCTCTCCAATTTATGTAGAAATTATAAATTTCCATATATAATTTTTTTGGTAATAAATTTAAAGAGACTATTATTTGTGCTACTTCTCTTATGTTTGGCAGGATAAAACTCATTTCAGTGTACGACTCACTTTTCATATAAAATTTTCTGGTAATTTCAATTTACACCTTGTATAATAATTAAAATTCTTGCAATCAGCTTCAAATTATTAATTTAGATTTGACATAGATACATCATACAACATACAACTGTATACAACAGATTGTTTAATCAATTATGATCTCTTAGTAGTTTAGTGGTATAGAGGTCTAAATTTGAGAATGAAGAATTGTAGGAGAAGGGCTCGAATCCTGGACGCAGTGATATTTTTATTTGTTATATTGTGGATTTTTTACAGGGTGTCACCGAGTAACTATTCCTAGTTTCTCAGAAATGACAGAGGGCACTAAAATGAACATTTTTATCCATAAACCAGTGTCCGGAAATTCTTCAATATCGAGATATAAAATTGAATCATAGCAAGCTCTGAAAAAAAATAAAACTATTTTCGTACTTGTCATTTCACGTGTGTCACAAATGATTTCCTAATAGATAAGAGTGTTTAATTATCCACTTCACATGTCACAAATTAGTCTTTATTATATAAATTAGTGTGTGATTGAAAGTGTATCATATTACAAATATCGTTAATCGTTAATTCCAGCTGATTATCCCAACAGATTTCAATTTGGCGAATGGTACTTGAATAAAATTAAGGACGAACCAAGATGTCCTAGGAGTGTATTATGTATAAGTGGAAGTTTTTTGTTAATACTTGGGCTGGGATTGTTGACAATTTTGGAGTTGTTAGGTTTAATGCCTGCACAGTTAGATGGTCACGTGTATTTTTCTGGAACATACTCTACTAGAATTGCTTGAATATGTCCCGCTTAATATTCGAAGAAATATTGTTTTCCGGCATGATCGTGCATCAGCACACTTTGGATTAAATTGCCGAAATCTAAATGCACAATTTCCAAATGGATGGAGCGGAAGAGGAGAGCCGATTTTTTGGCCTGCACGCTCACCAGATATGACTCCAGTTGATTTTTGTATTTAGGGTACTATTAAATCACTGGTTCATGCGACACCTGTTAATACAGAATAAGAGTTCGAGGCTCGAATTACTTTGGCGTTTGATAATATTCGTGAATGTCCGCAGTTATTTCGAAGAATTCGGCAATCGATTACACATCGTTATAAATTGTGTAAGTATCGAAAATGGTGGTCGAAATTTCGAACAATTTTTATAAAGTTTGATGCAGTATTATTACTAGCATAATGTGTCTTAACTTAATTGCTTCAATTTAGTAGAACTACTCTTTCCCGATGTAATTGTTTTTGAAGATTTCCAATGTATCTTGACAACGAGAAATTTCTGGTCACTAGTGTATGAATAAAAAATGTTTATTTAAGTACCTTCTGTCATTTCTGGAAATTAGGAATAGGTTATTCTGTACACCCTGTATAAATAACCCCCAATATAGGTCCTATGTATCCCAGTTATGTGACCTCTTCATTATTCACACCTTTTATTCACTAGTGAATAATGAACGGCGTTATACTTGAAGGAGCACACGTAAAATATATACGTTATCAAATAGTCGTAGACAAAACTCACTATTTTACTAGTGAAAGAACAAGTTATTTATTCGGTTTGTGTTGCCGAAAGTACGCTTGAAGAGAAATTTTGTTATTGGCTGACAACATTTTTGTGTTTTTGTTGGAGATGGAAAATATGTATAAATTTACCTATGTAATTAATAATGCTCACATTGTTGTTTTTTACCACTGAAAATTTTCTTTGTTACAAATAAATTAATTTCGAATATTGTGTGTGTTTATTAAGTTTTATACAGGATGATTAATTGGTGCTTAAATATCCCGTTTTGACGTTTCCCCACCACGAGTTGTTTTTTCTTCTATAACACAGTTACACCTGTAAGTAATACTTTATAAAATAAAACAATATATTGATAACAAATTCATTTTTCTACGCCCATATCTGTAATCGTCAAAAATCGCACTGTAGACATTCCTTGTAAGTGACATTTAACAATAACATGCTCGTAATGAAAATCTCATAACATACACGTGCGTTTAGATAAGAAACTTAAATTTCTTTGTTGAATCAAATTGCAATCAAATTTTTATTTACGTGCTACTTTATTTAGTTTGTTTACAATCCTTGTTTTAAATGAGTTCAGGAATCCTACTGACTGGACTGGACTGGAATGGTCTCAAAAATGCCATTCTAATTAATTATATTATAAAACCTACCCTAACGTCTACGAACAAATGAATATTATATTAATATCAATTTACTGACGCGACCTAACCACTACACCATCAAAAAGGTTTTATATTAATGATACCTTTCTACACTAGATCACCTACACTTTCCCATAAATACATATAACAATTCACTAAACTCACTCACACAAGAAATAGATATTACATTAAATATTTTTTTAAAACAAAATTCACACCCGACACTGAATGATACTAATGCCCGGTTGCAAGAACGCTTATTAAAAATGATGAATGATTAACGGCTAATCAATGAAATAATAACTCGTTAATTCTTCAAATCAACCATCATTTACACAATCAAAATGCAACCTGCAATGATGAGCAATTAATCGACCATTATTTTTTCGTGAAATCGGGTTCCCATTGATGGTTCATAATTTTTTAATCAACCATCATATGATGAGAGATTTGATTAGCGTTCTTGCAACCGGGCATAATGGATTATAAGCCGAATTACAACACAACCCCCCCGAACACCCTCAAGACCGTAGAATTTTTTCTGCCAGAAACGTCAAACGGAGTATACTCCGGTTATTTCGTTATATTGCGATTAATACTGCAGTTGATGATTGGTTGTTTCGAAGTCTTGACTGCACGTACAATACGTTGCCAGCTCTTCAAAATTTTCTTAAATATAGTAACATATAAAAAGTGGTTTTAATTAATTTTTCTTTTTTCAGTAATTTCAAGCGACTTATTTCAATGTTTACTAATAACTTTACATTATGTATTTTTTTAAAAATATTTCCAAACTAGCTTTCTGATAATATCACGAACTAACAGTTTACTGAAGTAAGAGGAACATTTGTGTAGCGAGCCTAACAATTTTAGAAAATATATCTGACAACATTGCTTTATTTTATGGTCATCACACTGACTTTAGTTAGAGTATACCGTAAAATATCCTAGACGCTCTTGTAAAATAAATAGTAGTTTGAATAGTTTGTTAGTTTTATTGGGGACGAAACCCCATATCACGGACAAATATATGGTTTGGGTCGTTCGCAAATCCAAATTCGCGCCACAATTAAACATAAACACCAAACTATAACAAATATTTGAATTTAGGCAAAGCTCTCGCCAAAGATATCCGGACGAGGCCAAGTGCTTCCGAGGTTTCCGCAAAAAATAGTACAAATATTGTGAATACATTTACACGTACAAAATTATTCGTAAATAAAATAGTAAGGGAGCTAGTTGTATCTTTGGACATTCATTTCTGTATAGGTAGCTCTCGTTTGTTTGGGTAGGTTTTACCATATAGTAGACTGAAGATCAAATTAGTAAGATCACCCTGCAGGTGTTCAAGGTTCCAGGTGCAATAAATTAATTAAAATCAATTGATTTCTGCACATTTGAAACTGGTTTGTATAAAAGCTCATGATGTTTATATGCTAAAAAGAATTGTTCAGCGGATGCTTTGTAGATCCAAGTTTTTTTCAGCTGGCATTAAATGTGAAAAAAAATTTTCAAGCCGTTGAACTTAATTAATTATTTATGAATAACTTTGCTGAAAGAGTGAAAATCAAGCTGCAATTGTGGTATTTAGTAGTTTATGCTGGAAAGTAACTAGCTTGATGCGATAAACACGGATCTAAGCTTCGAACATTTGAATGAGATTTTTCAAAATAACCTTGTAAGAATAATAACCTCAAAGCTAAATCATTCGTATTCCATGCTTTATAACGTACGTGAAACGGCAATTTCTTGCTGGAAGGTCTTTCAGTCGAAAAGAAAACGCCAACTTCAATTTGCGTATGGGCGCGCACGGACATCGACAGCCTGATATTGAAATAATATATTATAAGGAAAACTAAACACAAATTCTACATTGAGAAAGTACTGAACCTTTTTATAATTGATTATATTTGAAGTAAATATACAAAAGTGAAAAAAAACTTCCTACCTTATCTTATATCCACAATAGTAGTATTCTTTTTACCCAAATTAACTAAGAATCTTAGTTAGTTAGTTGCTCAGTTTAAAATGACCATTCTTTTTACCTTCAGCAACTAAGTTTGAACTGAGATTTTAGTGAGACACTTACTTCAGCTGAACTTGTATTTTATGAAGCTTTCAACTGAGAAAGAGTTTTTTGAGGTTAAGGTGTTTTGTTTTTAAATTAATCTCATAAGAATCTATGGTCATGTCAGAAAACATCTGGTCGTGGTTTGTGGTTTGGCGAATTTGGGCTGAAGTCCATCATGTCAATAAAATATATTATTTCTACCCACGCATACAATATTGTGTTTGACGAAAATAACAAGTACATAAGAAATGATGAAAAGTCAATTCTTTTGCAACGCATTGTAGGTTAGTAACTAGTACCTATTTTATCTGAGGAATCCTCGTTAAAAATGTTGCTCTAAAACAGTTTTACTCAATTATTTTGCATAAAAGAATTAATAACAGTGATCTACATGGCAATAAAATTCACCAATATCAGCTTACTTACCACAAGTACATTTGTGAAATCTATCTGTTCATTCATTTTGATAAGAATCAAAGGTTTGACAAATAAGTGTAATTTCAGCAATGAGAAAATGTAAACACTAGAGTTTATGAGGTTATGTATTTGAGTCAGAATGTTGTTTTTAGCCAGAAAATTATACCGAATTTATCTTAGATCTTAGAAGAATCTAAGACCAGTTCGACTCAGTTGTGGCATCTTTTAGCGGTAAAAAGAATACTACTATTATTATCGCATAATATTTATAAAAAATCGTATGCGCTCATACGAAAGTTTGTTGTAATTGTACTGATTTTGATTGAAAAAACCTGCTATATGCGGATGACCTGCTACTAGTAGCAAATAATAAAGCCGAGCTAAAGAAAGCGATAAAACTCGGGAAAAACTATCTCAAAGAATACGACATGAGAATCGACTTTAATAAAACCGAGATAATGACAGTATCCAGGAAACATGAAGATATACAAATCAGCATAGATCTGTGGTCAGATCTGAGACTAGCTTTAAATGGATTGCTTTTACTGCAAAATTGACGAAGACAGCTATACATCCTTTTGTTACTACTGTTTTTCTCATTCTCGATTGTTTTATATCAAAATATCCACAGAAATATATTCCTACATTTTTAAACACCTAGAATTTACTTCATCAGGAGGTAATGAACCCATAAGCTGAGTAGATACCTTAGCCTTTAACCTAAAACATACTACACAGTTGTGAGTGTGTTTTTTGATTTCACGACTTGCATTTATTAACCAAAATTTTAGATTTAAATTACTTAAAAATTGTTTTGGACCTGCGTGATTCAGTTTTGAATGCTCCCTTTCGATTATATTAATTCTGTTATATAATAACTACTATTTGGTAAAATCATTGGACATTTCTGATCGTATGGGATATTGGCATTCTGCAGCCTACCACCCACACGAAGAAGACCATGTGTGTCTATAGAAGAATATAAATGTTTTAAATTTGACTGAATCTCTAATTTTGTATTTAAAGTTTTTATTTCTGAAGCAAATTTTTCTTTTTGTTCTAATTTAATGATTACCTTCAGAGAATGGTCTATAATAGTTCAGAAGGCTCTTAATTGTTGGCAATTTTAATTCTTTTTTTTGAATTATTATAAAATCTGAAAATGTATGCCACTATCCTTTGCAGTTTGGTCATGCTTGAATGTTTATGAATGAGTTATTTAAAAAATGAACCTTGTTATGTTTTTTGTGCCACCAAAACATTAAACTTTTGTTCAGGGAGCGGATTTGAAATTTCCGGGATATTTCTCAAGTTATGTATATAATCTTTGTCTTTTAAATTTTCTGGACCTTGCCACCATAGGGTGTGACTCTTCAAACGGTTTGGTTCTAAGCCCCTGGAAAGACAATCTGCAGGATTGTTTAAAGAATCAATATATCCCCACTTAAAATCTTTTGTCAATTGTTGTATTTTTATTACTCTATTGGCCACATAGACATTGAGCTTTAGTGGATCTGTTTTTATCGAACCTATAACTATACTACTGTCGGAAAATAAATAAACATTATCTATTTTACCCCGCAATAGTTCATAAATTTCGTTTGTCAATGCTGATAGAAGCAATGCTGCATTGAGTTCCAGTCGAGGAATAGTTAATTTGTTATTTCTTTGAATGGGAGCTATTCTAGATTTTGAGCATAATAAAGTTACATGAACTGAGTCACTTTTTAATGAACGTATATGTAGAGTACAGTATCAACTCTACTTTTATTGCGTTAAATATTTTTAAATCACGTGGGATTAAAATTGTTTCAATTTTTTATAAATTGTCAGAAAAATTTCGGCAGAGATTCAAAATTTCTATTGGTACGATATCGTCCAACAACAGCTTTCTCTCTCTCCACATCATTTGTAATATTACTTTTGCCTTGACCAATAAAGGCCCTCTACCAACCAATTGGATCATAAAACTTAGATATTGCACTAAAAACTTGTCTTTTCGTAACACAAGATCCAAAATCACAGTTTGGCACAGATACCTCAAAATTGTTAGAATTTACATTTAAAGATATAGGCCAATTGTTTTTATAATATTATCTTTATCAAGATCAACTTTATCAAAATGTCGCCTGTCTATCGGAATATCATTCAAGATTTCTGGAGCATTTGAGCACCATTTGTAGAACTCAAATGAGCCTAATTTTAAAATTTCAATTCGTTCCTGCTTTACCGCGTTTAATTGCTCTACATTATTACTTCCGCTTATTATGTCGTCTACATGTATCCTCTATAGCAGCACTTTGGAGGCTAGTGGAAACTTCTCCTTTTCCACCCTAGAATTTTCGGAGTTTGTCATAACCAATGATACTGCTGAATTACAAAATCTATTTGTGGTTACTTCGGGAATTTCTCCACTTACAACATACCCAAATAACGTATTTTGTATGACTAATTCATTATTATCAAGTTTTTCAGTACCTGATAGCAAGAAAATATTTGCATCTAAGAGAATATCAATCTCGTCACAACTATTAAAATTTGGATCACTCAAAGCAATGTGATTGGGTAAGCTACCTATAGCAAAATTATTATGTGGCAAGTTGCAAGTTATTTTGTTTATACCGTAGAATTTTACATTTTTAGAATATTTATTGTAATCTACAATTATTGTGTATTCGCGACTCTATCTTTAAAGTAACTGCCTGACTTGATTAGTTTCACAATTTAATTTCTGAACCTTTTTTTTTTGCTATCAGGCTTCAGTTACTGCAGGAATCGATAAGTCCCCTAGCAGTACAATATTGGCCATTTTTTTGCTTAATTCTTACTAAAACTGTAGGCAACAATAGGTACCCTATTTCCTGGGTTTTTTCTTGTTACTATAACATTAATTGTCATTAATCGTGAGATGGTAATTACATTTGAAATGTTATTAACAAAAAGGTTAAACAGAATTGGGTCAATATGTGATCCTTGAGGAATACCAGATGAGACCTTAATGCAATTCGGATTGACTAGTATGTTATTTTATTATTTGGTGAGGAATAAAATAAATTTAAACGTGATCTTTGTTACAATTTCCTTCAAATCCCACATAATATATAATATCCAAAAAGGCGATGTTTCTTACGAAAACCAATAAATTTTGTTTGACATCACTGTTAGGTGCATTACTCATCCATAAATATTGTATAATAAAAGTCAAAATCTTTTTTTTAAATAAAACTTTAGAGGTCTATTTTCACCATCTTCCGCAAATCCCTGGAAGTACAATCAAATATATAGTAGTTACTTCCTTCGATTATACTGTAGGTCAATTGCTGGAGGCTACTTCAATTCATTAGTTCAGTGATCGCTGTATAGATGACGCTGTCAGACGTATCGGCGGATGCCATTTTTATTCCAGCAAATAATGAATCTGATATACCGGTTTTTAAATCATTACCATCTTCATAATACCGCACGTTAGGCGAGAAGCACTAATACAAATATGCAAATGAATTAATTGTTAAGTAAACGCATTTAAAGTTTTTCAAACTTAATTTAGGTTTTTGGCTGTATACCTAGGAAAGTAGATATGAGAAAATATATAAAAAACTATGCACATTGTTAGTTGATACTTATATGTATATTATGCGAAGAATTGATCTAATGATAAAAGCGAAGATCTTTTTTGTACCAAGCTTCAGCTCCTGTAATTGAAATTTGACGAAGATATGAATTTTCAAAAAAATTACGAATTTTCCGGTTTTTCCGGATTTTCTCGATTCCTAATCATCCGATTGACTCACTCGACCCTTCATTTTGTTCGTATTGTTATTATCTACAATTTATCCATTGAGACTGCTTCAGTACGGTTTACGTTACATTTTTCGTTTTTAATGTTTATAACAAATTACTGTACAACATTTGCGTGTCCCAAACATATCAAAATAATACTACGTAATATCTTTTTTTATATGATGGCATCATCCATATTCTACTGGGATTTTTGTCAAAAATTACTATACTCGCATGCTCCGCTGCTTGGCCTAATAAGTTATTCTGGTGCTCCTGAATTCATTCTTTCTTCAACGTTGGGAAAATAGTTATTTTTGTTACTAATTAATTAGGCAAATCTGCAGTGTGTATAGTTAAACGCATTGAAATGCACAGGAAATGGAACAGTAGATGCCGAAAGATGGTAACCCATACAGGAAAAGCCGTCGGGGCCAGACATGGTCCACGCTTGGCATAATGCTGTTTAACTCTGGCCCATTTATTTTTGTGAACCCGTATTGGCCCAGCATTGGTAGAAATCTGGAATGATAAAAGAGGGCCATGGCTTGGCTGCTATCATTGGCCCACGCATTCTTGATTGTCTGAACCAGTCTAAGATTGGGTAGGCATTAGCATGGACAAGGCTAGGCTACCCAGTATTGGTCCAAGCTTAGGAGCCCATTGAACGACCAAGACTAGGTCAACCAGTTTTGGCCTACCAATCCTGGTCCAAGCTTAGAACCCCATTGAACGGCCAAGGCTGGGTCACGCAATTTTGGCTTACGTTTGGGTAGACATTGACATGGCCAAGGCTAGGCTATCCAGTCTTGGACCAAGCTTGGGCAATCATTGGCATGGCCGAGACTAGGGATAAAACAGACGAAGCGTTTTGTGCCGAGTCGGCAGGCGATTCGGCTGCCGACTTCCTGCATGGGAATATCAATGATAAGTTATTTTTGATGAGAATGCCACAATGGGGCTCACTTACTAGTGTAAGAGACGTGAGTAATACCCTTTCTTCAATTATTATGAATACAAATTAAATATAATATTTAAATTAATTCAGTTGAATGTTTTTAATGATAGGTTAGATTATTAAAGCTTGTGAAATTCTTTTATTAACTGAATTATATTTATATTAATTTATTTCTTCCAGTATCCTTGAAGATGTTTCTAGAGTTAGTCATTATTCAATTCTATATAAATAATAATAAGAAGTGAAGTGGTAATCGAGACATAGAATTATTGGTTACTGTTTTTTGTATTACATCTACACCTTTCATATAAATATATACTTATATTGAATAAATCGGAGAATATCATACAAACCTTTTATTTATAAATAAACACCTTCAATTTATGCTTTACGAGGTACAGGCGAATAAAAAATAAGAACATTGATTGTTCCAGCTTCCTTTGAATAAAAAAAAAATCTACATGCTGGCAATATCACCAAATTTTGTTTCGCAACGTCATCATCTTTTTATCGTAAAAAGCCATATTTCTCCATGCCACGCATAAAGAGGCTCTTTCTACAAAGGAACGACAAGCCTACTTCCTAAAAAGAATTGTATGCTGAGCTCCACCTATTGGAATATCTTGAATAAATTGTGTCTGGTAAGACAGTACTCTGTACATTTTCCAGTATTCTTACCCGGGAAAATTAAATTAATTATGTGGTCTTCTTGTCAGTCCTGGATTTATAAATAGGCCGTATAGGCCGCGGCCTATGGGCGGCAGAATTCAGAGGAGGGTCACTCGAGTTCAGAGGATAAAAGTCAAACACGTTCACTGGTTTTCTCATGGTTTTTTACCGGGCCTAGGGCGGCAGGAAGCCTAAATCCGCCGCTGCTTCTTGTACCATAGCTGGTGAAAAAATATCTTCTGTATTATTTTTGAGGTATATTCAATGTTTTGTTTGTTTTTACTGGAAATTGAACCACACAAACTTCAAAATATTTTCATTGCATAATCGTCTTTTGATAGTTTTGGGATGTTCAAGCATTAGGCAATCAGGAGGATACAAGGTGTAATTAATTTGATAGTTTTTCTTACTTAGGGAGTAAGGAGGGTATTATGAATGAATAAATTTTTATAATATTCATTATTCGTTTGTGGTTTAATTCCCGATAAAAACATACCAAATAGTGGGAAAAAGAAAACCCTTAAAATATGACTATATCATCCATTTGTATTATCAACAAATAAACAAAATAATACTGTCTGTTGGTATGACAAACCTATAAATAAATGCTTATCACAACTCATTTATAGGAACAAAAGTATCCAGGACAAAGATAATCTCGTAAAATTACCTTCTCAAAGTTTTATCACGCCTCGGAACACAACACATTCGAAGTCTTTTAGCCATTTTGATTTCAAATTTTCACAATGTTCCTAGCAAACCCCAATATCACACAATACAATATAGCACGTTGTTTACTAAACAGTCGACAACACTATATAAGATAGCTGACAGATCCATCAGATCGGAGATAAAGGTTAGAGACAGAACATACAGTTAGAGAAAAAAGTACCTCTCACAACGCCATCTATCTGAATATCTCGAGTAAATTTTGTACTAAAGCTGTAATTAACAGTGCACACCCCGAGCATTGCTCGTTGGCTGTTTCTCGCAGGTGAGAGCAGGGAGGGTGGAATAAATGCAATTGGCATTTGCTATGATTAGCTGTTGGGTGATGTTGTGTGAGCGGTTTCAGCTGTGATTTCTTTGTCGGCAAGACAAACAGGTATTAAAGGTGGAAACAAAGCGGAATGTCCATAGTAGGTACTACAGGATGCTATAGAATAATTTGTTTTCACTGACAGCTTTTTGCTAGCTGTCGTTGATTGGTAGAAGATCGATATATTTATATACATATATTATACCCGTCAATTTTACTTTCAAAGTTACATGATGAAGATTTTTGTTTTGATTGAAAATAAAAATGAAATTAAAAGGATTACATTGAAAAACATACATTTGGAAAGCTTTTTTATTATTTTTATATCCTATAAATAATTTAAAATTAATTTTTCTGCAATATATTTTTTGACTAAATGAAATTCGGTAGTACTTGATTTAACGTTATACTTGAAGTATAAAAAATCCCTAACTTCTACTCTAGCTGTTAAAATAAATGCCGTATACAGTCGGTAGAATACACATAAAAAAATCACTTTTCATCTGTGCCAAGGATTGTTCAGATAAAACTATAAATTGTCAAGACAACAGAAATTGAAAGAATTGAATCTAAATATCAATCAAGCCAATTTTTCACTGATTGTCAATAGAAGATATTGCAAATTCTCAATTTAATCACTCATAGAATGAATATGCGACAAATTAGTGAAACTGTGCTGATTTTATTCGGTAATGATTTGAGTCAAGCCAGACATTTTTCTGCGCCATCTGATGCTGGCTCGTTGTAGGCGATTGTATAGGGTGGTTCATTAAAGGGGGCAGCCGGTCCTACCTCGGAAACCATATGTCCTAGAATTTGGAGAAAAGCAGCCCTTAAAAATGATTACAAAATGTTTTTGAGTCTATAGTTTTTCGTTAGGTGGCGCAATCTATTAATTACAAAATATAATTGGGTTTTTTAAAAACTATTCTCCAGTTTAGGTTGGTGAAAAATATGAAGTTTAAAAACTACTGTCCTTATTCTACAACTTTTGTAGAAGTAATTTTTTGTTCTTTCGTTGATGTTAAAAGACTGTAATTTCCATATTATACCATCACCAATTTTCATATGCATAGAGCATTGAAAATCGATTTTATGAACAAATAACAACAACAGTTCCAGCTCGGCAACTAGAGGGCATTATGTAACTCCTAGATCTATCTATGATTCTTTTTTAATTTCAAATCGAATGCTCTAACTCTAACGAGCTTATGAGAAAGTAAATAATATGACTTATCAACCTGTCAAAACCGCGAACTAATATCTCTTGTGAAGCCAAAGATATTGGCATTTTTTGGTGAGTGTTGATGATTGTTGTCTCACCCAGTTAATAAAATAAATAAAAACGCAAACAGTACTTATACATAATGGAATAAAACTAAGGAAGCTACTTATAACAGAAACTTACAAAACGCACCTACTACCTAATTATCTTCTGTTTGTTCCTTGTTAATTTTTTGAGGAATCAAACTTGCTTGGGAAGAGGGGCCTCCTACTCAATGGGATTCGGCGCTCATAATATGGAAAGAGCTCAATAATAAAGATGAAAAATCAAAGAAAGTGCTTTAATACAACTAAATGCGGATAGGTAAATATTTAGCTAGTATTTCAGCCGAATGTAGTCAAATTTGGTTACCAAAATGTTAAAAAGAGAAATTTCCAATAATCGATTAGGTACCTGCGCTATCAGGATAGTAGCATGAGCTTTTCTTTTATCCAGGTTTTCTTATGATTTATCATTTGAATTGCTGTTAATCGATACACTAAATCACAAAAATGATTGAGACCTATTTTAAAACAAAAATAACTATATCCTAAGAAAATTAACACCAAACGCGTTTTATTAGCATTTCCGAAATAAACAAAAAACCGCTATCCTTAATAAAACCGTTCCTGAAGCGTGCACTTCACTAGATCACATTCCTAGTAGACTATAATATTGCTAGAATGTCATACAATAAAATATTGTCTTTCACATTCTACCAAGGATATGATCTATTGTGAATGGACCTTAAAAATTTGACAACAAATTTTTAGCAATCTCAAACTCCAAAATATTATTGATTGCCTAGTTGTCGAATTTTTTCGTAGTGTAAGATAAGAACCAGAGTTTTATAAAAACTTAATAGTTCTTGATAACGGTAGCTGAAACGCTACCGAAACGTCATATTAAAAATGTAAAAAGAATAAGTGTAATAGAGAAGAAGGTGTATTACCGCGCACGACCAATGAAAAAAACTTCCAAAACGCCGTCATATTGAAAAATCAGCCAATTAGAAAATAATGCGCGAAGTCAAACGCTTAATATTAGATAAGAATTTTGTCTTTCAGATTACATTTTTTACCGCAGAATATTAAGTATATCAGGTACTTCTAATAAGTTAACAGCAATTCGTTGACAAACGATTTTGCAAGATGATTTCTTAATCAAAATTATAGTAAGCGTCAATCCATTTTTGATGGATAGCTTCATCCTTTGGGAATTGAAAATATTTGACCTTTTTGATTTTCTGTGGCTCCATTCCAGTTGTGGCAGGCGGCCACAGAACATCCAGGCATAATAAATTGTTAATAATATTCGACTATACACTGCTTAAAGTAACAAATGCTCAAAACTACCTACGTTGTGCTTAACACACCCGTTAAAAAATAATTAATTTTGAAACGAAAACAAGACAAAATTTTCATGTAACAATTAAAAACACTTTCACTTGATTTTTTCAGTTCAGTACCTACTAACAATTTATTTGAAAAATGAACGATTACGAGCTAGGGTTTGGTTATGTAGGTTATGGGCATCCATTCAAAACATTGATTGATTGATTGGCAATATGGCGGCGTTTTGGAAGGTGCGCAGAACATAAAGAAAATTCGTCTTCCGTGGGAGCACACCTTATACTCTATTACAGAATGACTGTTGTTTGATTTCCCTAAAAATTAACAACAATAATATTGCCTGATTATTTTAAATGATCAAAAATGCTTGCCATCATTTTGCTATATACAAATTGTCTCAATTTCAGCAACTACTTACCGAATCCTACCTTTCAAATCCTCACGTATAGTTGGACGTGTTTTAAAAACTGAATCGTTTATTCTTCTAATGCGTTTTTACCTGTTAATTTATTTTCAAAGCAATTTTGGAAACATACTTTCTCTCACAACGTACTGGGTGAGTCAACAATCATCAAATATCCTTGTAATGACAAGAGATAGCAGTTTAATAAGTCATCTTAATCACCTTCAGAAAAAATCATAAATAGACTAGGTGTTACATAACGCCCTCTAGTTGCCGATTAAAAAATTAAAAGTGTTATTTGTTCATGGAATCTACCCAAAATGCTCTATTCATAGAGTGTATATTTTTGAAAATCGGTTTAGGCATCTGGAAATTACAGTATTTTTATGTCAACGAAAGAACACTTCCTCCCCCCACTTCAGAATAAGTGATACAGAAAAATGACGTTAACAAAAGTAGTAGAATGCGGACCAATAGTTTCTAAAGTCGCTATTTCCTTCCAAACTAAATAGGGGAATATTTTGTAAAAAACTCAATTATATTTTTTAAATGATAGATTGCGGATCCCTATCAAAAACTATGGACTTAAAATCATCTTTAATAACTTTTTTGTAGTCGATTTCCTTATAAGAATTTTTCTTCAAACTTCTAGGACATACGGTTTCCGAGATACGGCCAGTCGCCAGCCTTAATGAATCACCCTGTACAGCATGAGTTACTTTGGTTGTCTTTCTAGGCTCTCTTACAACCTGGAATAGATAGACAAAAACCAATGATGCACTCTTGATCTCTTTTATTGAACTTATATCACAGGTCACATTCGATTTCTTCTTATACCTATTGTTATTTGGAAGAAACGAGGGTAAATAGAAAAAAAGACAATTTTAATAAATGTTGATATCTACGTTAACAAGAGCTTCACTGAAAATAATATGTTCAAATATTTTTTTACCTGAATTGAATGAGTAAGATATTTATGATCTCCTTTTTTTTAAATGTCTACCAACCCAGCAAAATTAATATAAAATCAAGTTATTTCAGTGAACATGTCCAACTAGATAATAAAGCATATTGGGATGAGCCAGCTGATGTTCATTTTGGAGGTTTTTGTCACTTTTTACCATATAAAATTATGTATAATCCCTATAGGGCAATGGAAGGAAATTAAAAAAAGTGATGCTTTTCGGAGAAGGTTGAGAATGTGTTATGAAAATATCAGGTTTGATAATAAGAAGACGATCGCGATGATAAAAGAAAGCAAAACCAAATTATTTGTCACTCCGTTTCATATAAGCAAGATTATTCCAATAACTCTCTGCAGTATTATCAAGAGCTGGTATTGCCGGTATGACATTTAACAAAAGTTAAGACAAAACCATAAAATTTTCCCAATGAGAGATATATGTTCCTAATCGAAAACATATTGACCCTTAATCTATCTGACAAACGGGACTCTGTAGCAGAATAGCGCTGGACAAAACTGCGCTGGACATAAATAGCGCTGGTCAAAAACGCGCAGAACAAAAGCAGCGCTGGACAAAAACAGCGCAGGACAAAATAGCGCTGGACAAAACCGGCGCAGGACAAAAACAGCGCTACATAAAATAGCGCCGGTTGAAATATCTTTACAAAATCAACTATTACAGTAGGATGTGATTGAATAATCAAGTTTCACTGCTAAGCATCAACCTTCCTTTACAACAAACAATATCAGAATATAAGGAACTGAAAACAAGTAAGAGCAACAATCAATATTTTCCATCATACTTCAACAAATATCGCTTCCCGACCAACTGACACAGATCAAAGTGTAAACAACTACTTGTCAGTGTCTTATCTATTTAAAGTCTAAAAAAATGCAATTTCACGTTGCTTGTCATTTCGGTAATTATATCCTTCGTGGAATGATGTATCACCTCCTTTCTGAGGCTTGCCAAATTGCATTTTTGTAGACTTTAAATAAATATGACACTGACAAGTAGTTGTTTACACTTTGATCTGTGTCAGTTGGTCGGGAAACGATATGTGTTGAAGTATGATGAAAAATATTGATTGTTGTTCTTACTAGTTTTCCGTTCCTTATATTCTGATATTGTTATAGACAGCTACCAACACTTTGATCACTGTCAGCTGGTTGGGAAGCGATGTTGAATTGACGAATTGAATTAGGAAAACTATTGTTATGACTGTAATTTATAAAAAATATGTTATTCCTAATTATGCCAATTCGGTACTATAGTCTATTTTTATGTATGAGATAGTAGTAAAATAAAGAAGCATAATTATCTTTTGGCAGCGCTATTTTGTCCAGCGCTTTTTTTGACCAGCGCGATTTTGACCAGCGCTATTCTGCTACAGAGCCGACAAACGGAACTCGTTATTGATAAACAAGTGCATATAGTTTTTTCTCTCTTAAAGTACCTATGCAACCAATGTATTAGGTGTGAAGGTTGCATGCCATTTTCATAAACATTACTCAAAGATCCCAAACGTATTGAAAGCGTCCCTCTCTTCTTTTTAAATTTATAGAAACTACCCGATGGGAAGTTTATTTATTCGAAAAAGATTTCATCACCAAGTGATTATATTATGGCTAAGACCCCCCCTGCCGGTCAGAACAGGACAGAGTATAAAATATGTGCCCTAATTCTTTCGTTGACATGGTATAGGCATCTGAAGTACGGAATTGAAAGTGGGTTTTTATTTATAATTTTCATTGAACGACGTATTGAAAATGGGTCAAAACTTAACTTTTTATGAACACCATAAATATATGCTTCTGACGATATATGCAGATCTGCACAACCCTTATGAACTCAGGTACACAGGGGATAAGATAGACATTTTAAGTGAAGTACTTATTATTATTTTTGGACCCTCCATGATATCCATAATTTTTGGTACGAAGTCCTGGTACATAATTCCATTTAAACTCAACTTGTCCGTGAAATCAATCTACTTGGCTGACCAAAAGAATTACTACCTGTATAGTGTTTAAGCTAAGTATTTGATGGTAGTTCATAAGTTTTTTTTCCAAATGTTGATGTTATAATGATAATGACCTTGCTAAAGGATTTCATTTTACAAGAAGGTATAGAGAAGCTTTGCTGGAGACCAAAGTGAGTGACATTAAAAGATACTCGTGAAAAGAAATTCAAGTGAGCTACTCCTCCATTCTCAAATAGGGGCTTCTTTTTATTTCTGGTGGTTAATGGTATGCAAACGATTTATCACTGTTTGATTACCTACGACACTTTGTCTTTGCGCTTGCTGTCTTTTCGGATGTCTTAAACAACAAATTTGTCTCTAGAACTACTGACCAAAAGAAAATGATAAGCTTGTCGTTTCACCATATATAGTTTTTGGAATACCTTAGCACAGATCACGTTTGTTGATACCCCTAATATATTCCAAGATAAATTTTCAAGTACATCACACAGATTTATTTTTAAGATATCGTACTAAACAGATTTAATCTAATAATAATCATTAATTTGTACAGTTAATATTTTACATCGTATACACAAAGATGTCACAAGTCACAAGAAATAAATATATATTCTGAGTATTCAATTATATTAAATAATATACAACTAGGAGTACGAAATAATATTTTTGATTTGGTTTCACACTAAATTCATCGCGGATTTATTACTGATAAGCAATGACAGTTATGCAATCTCCGAGTAAAGCAGGACGCGCACTGAATCCGCTCGACTCGGATCGACACGGAACGGATCGGATCGACATAACTATTACCCGCGCACTGAATCGACTAGCAACATGTTGTCTATGCTATTGACACCACTATTGGATTGCAAATAATCAACTGGACGTTCGGTTCGGCAGAAGTTGCTCACTGCCGTGCCGTGCCGTGATATATTGAAATAAGAGCAATGCAAAACATTCGGCAATGCTGTGCCGTGTCGATCCGAGTCGAGCGGATTCAGTGCGCGTCCTGCTTAACAAGAAGAATAGTTACATCACAAATTAACTGAAGACCACATTAAATTTCAAATTCCTAATTTTTTTTGCATAAAAGTTCATTCCCACATGTATCTATGTGTAGACATTTACATTAAAAAAATTATTTACAAAATATTCATTGATTGTTCTTCAAATCGACATAATCTAATTTTGTAAAATAAATCGCCCACCATTGTTTATAGAACGGTAAGATACTGTAGGTAGAGTGTGTAAGAGACAATTCCAAAGCATTGTCCGCTTGATAAACAAAACGATTACCTGTAGATGTCTATAATATTCTAAATATAATATTTATTCTAGTCGTCTAATTAATCTTGCCAATTTCAAAACTTACACGAACTAAATCCTGAACAAACAAGTATCCACCACTAATCCTCCCAAGTTTAACACATTAACTGAATAATCAGCCACCAAGCATGCCCCAGACAATAATCTTCTATACCTAACAGTATTGCTACGTGTAAAAGATGCCACAGAATAATACTAAGAAAATGGTCCGCGCGGAATATGTACCTATTAAGCAGATTAATAAAGTGAAAATGACGAAGAATGTTTTTGTGAATACAAACCTACGATTCAATTTCATTAAAAAACAACTGCAGTTCCTTGGAAAGTTTATGCAAAGGAAAACTCAATTAGGTAGGCGAGAACAATATTGTCACTTTACTGTGAGTTCCGGTACACACTGGAACAGAAGAAAACGACATAGCAGACTATATAGCAAAGAGAGAACTTGAAACACCTTTTTGAAGCCGGAACCCTTTCGCGGTATTAGTTCCAATATAATATAGAAATAAATAGGTAACACTAAAAAAAACGAGAACATCGGACCATCGGAAAGATCTAGTAGGAAATTACAATTAAACGAGATCAAAATAATGTATAAGTCGGCACTAAGAGTTTTGACAGTTGCTCCAGCGGGATACTGCCTCCTGAATAGGCAATCTAAAAAGCACAAACTAGTGGATCAAGAAGCATGTGAATTCTGTGGAATGGAAGAAGAAACCTCCACTCTTGTTCTTAATAGCATAATTTTAGAGCATAATAGAGATTACTGGTTAGAAGGGAAGACTTTCCCAAACTGAAATTTCTTCGAGAAACAGGTCTAAATTGAATACTAGTATTCAAGATTTTCAGGAACTGAGTAGAAGAATCCCAACATTTATATATTCATACGAAGTTTATAGTATACCAAAATCGAACCAATATATATTGAATTACGGAAAAGGTATGAAGATTTTATCCAAGTAAACTGACTGAATATGTTTGTAATAATTTATAAGCTTTCCATCAATACAGGTAGAACTGTCAACAAACGAGAAACTTAGAAAATTCCTTCGAATTCCAGGGAGAACATTTTCAATTTCAGCAGACATTTTCAATGAATACTGAGCAGCTAGTGTCTGGAGTGAATTACAGTGGAACAGAAAATATAAAAAGAATAAGAGAAAATGAGTAGTTTTAGCGGGTATATCTTCAAGTACCGAGTTTCCGTAAAGTAGGGAGTAAATTCAATATTTCCTAAGCCACTCAATTTACCTGGAACACGTCGAATTTTATTTGCTCTGTACAAAAAACTTCATTAATTAGGTGATCAAAATAGATATAATAACGACATCGCAAGTATTTGGTGACATTTTTATATCATTCTTAACAAGAAAATTCCGATAAATTACGAAATTTCGGGTCTGATGGATAGAGAAATACACGCTTGTAAAATGAATTCCAATAATTTCTAATGTTTAATAGAGATTAAAGTGTTCCAACTATGATTTTTGTTCTATTTGACAGTACCCTAAACATTGAATAAATTCTTGTTTATAGTTACATGTGAAATATTGCATTTTGATTCCTTCTTTTGATCCTTTGGTATCGTTTGGTTCCGTTTTGTGAACAATTTTCTTCAGACGACTCGAACAAAATGAAAGTATAATACACATTCGGATGAATTCCATTGATTTATCTTTGAATGTTGCTGTTGGAACTTTCTTAAAAAATTCCGACATTATTTATACTGGTGAATAAATTGATTAAGGAGTAACGTTTGTCCAAAACCCATTAAAGATGCTTAAGCACGTGTTTGTCGCCTTTGTCCACACCACCTTCTAAAAAGTAGGTTCCGATAATTTTCATTTTACAATAACAGGCAAACATTAGACTAGAAACTCAATCAGAATTAGTTGATAGTGATTTGAAAATGTCACCAAATACGGGGTGTGGTATTTGAGAAAATATCCGATAATTTGGATCACCCTGTTTAATGAAATTTTGTTGTACAATGCAAAACCTCAAAATTGACGTGTTCCAAAACTTTACAAACTGAATAATGAATGATGGCTGTCTTTATATAAGAGCAGTTTAGACAATATGGTGGACATTACAAAAGTTGATAATTATTTTCTCGAGTATGCTTTATACATGATATTGAAGACTGACATAGAAACTTGGTATACTATACATACGCTAATATAATGATAGTTCTTACTACATATAAAAATTTTGCCTTACTTACTTTGTTAACAAACTAAAGCCGTATAAAGTTGTTCTTAATTTGTAATAATCGAAAGACTTAAAAAATAAATCAGTCCAGTCATTATATATATTTGGAAATGCAAATGAACCGAGAAAGCCAAATTTTGGATATTACTTAGCTTTAGTTCAAATTGTCGACCAAAATAACCTTGTGGGTTTTCCGCCATCTTAAAAAAAGGGTTAAATTTTTTATGCAATACTTTTATGCTGCTCTTCGTACGATCTACAATTGAGGTTGTATACATTTTTCACGTATCGATCATCGTTATCGAGATATCGATAAAAAAAAACATAAATTTGGGGAGAAAAAATTGCTTTTCACTATTTCCTTTTTTCTCGTGAAAGATATCGAAAAATGTCCAGTATGAAACTTGTAGAGCGTGTTCAGACCTACAAATTTGTTTTTTATTTTTTATTTTCGAGAAAAATCACGACCTCTAGCGCGCCGCAAAGTCAGTAAGACTGTGCCCGGTTTTGATTTAGCTGCTCTCACGGTTGTATCCACACGTCAAAATGAATGAATGGTTGTTCAGGGAATTATTGCAATACAAAATA
Source organism: Lochmaea capreae (assembly GCA_949126875.1). Lineage (NCBI taxonomy): Eukaryota > Metazoa > Arthropoda > Insecta > Coleoptera > Chrysomelidae > Lochmaea > Lochmaea capreae. Next base: position 11,410,201 of record OX421401.1, read on the forward strand.
AATAAATAAACCAGCCAAATTATAAATCAAACACATGAAATTTATTGATGAAATAATTTTTAGGCAGCAAAAAATAATAATTACAGGTGGTCACTTTTTTCACATGTTTTTCGTCGTTTTGATGGTCCTGGCTGTAGAAGCTCTTCCTCTGTAGACTCTTCGAGTCGTGAAAACTCTTTAATCGCAGGAAATGATGATGTGACGGTCGAAAAATCATAATCATCATCATCGTGATCGTCGTTGAATAAAATCTCGACTCTGACGACATTGTTCGATGTCTGTCCACTATAGTGCAGGCAAATAACGGAGCAACTAATTCCTGCTTTCCTGCACCCACAAGCACACTTTCCTTCACATTTGCACGAAATGAGTTTTAAAAGTTCAGGTGGAGCGGGTGCGGCTGTGGTGCAAATTGGTTCAAGCCCGTAATTAGTCTGTCGCCAACCCCATTCCTGAGGATCTTTGAAAACTCCGAGCCACGCTTGTACCTGTAGATATATCCGGAGAACGTGTTGGCTTTTCTAGCCCCTCCCCCCCACGTAATATCCAAAATTTGGCTTTCTCCAATTCTAAATAAAAAACAATTCTGAATTTCGACCTTCTGTGACCTATAATTCGTAAACAAAGAGAGTGCGAGGCACACATTTTAAAAAAGTGCTGTCATTCTTTTGAGTTCCTTTTTTAATCTCCCAAGTTTTTGATACGGAATCAATAATATAGGTAGGTACCTACCTACTCTATAAAGATAGAATTTATCAATCCATTATTTTACCAAATAAAAAAATAATGAAATTTGCATTACAAGAGACAAAAGTTACATTGATTCAGCTCACGCAATCCAAAATACTGAATTCCATAGCTCAAAAATGAATCTAGAAATAAAATTATTTAAACTTCCTTGTAATAAATAGACGTGATGTTTATTCGGATTTTTGACAAGACCGTAATAATTGTAGAACCAACATCTTTAAGCACGTTAAGCTACAAAGTTTTTTATTTTAACTTCATAAATTGCCGGTCTGGATAAAGTGCGAAAGAAGAAGCCGCGTCTGGGGACGAAAATAAAATAAAAGAGTGTAGGTGTGTATAGGTCATATAATACCAGAGGTGAAGCAATAATTTTTATGTGAAAGGATCCTGCTTTTGGGTGAAACTACAGCTTCTTATTCAAGTTGTTCTAATATTTGTGATCTATACGTCCTAATGATTCAGACAATAGACAAAAAATTGAACAAAATAATAAACTGTACCATTGAAATAAAATGAAAACCTAAATTGATTGCCATTTTGTATTGGAAACGAAGAACAAGCTCAATCGTTGGAGATGGAGTTGCAGGAAAGAAGTTGCAACTCTTTCTTCGGGTATCAGGAAATTAGGAAAATATTTACCTCATTTCAGCTGGTTTTTCACTTTTCAATAAAAAAATAATGATTTTCCAATGGTTTAGATCATATCATAATTTTTATCAGTAACATATTATTTAGAATAGATACTTACATATTATTATACTTTTTTCTCTCTAATATGTTTTATCTTCCCCACAGGGAAATGCCCCCACACTCGTGCAAAAGAAATTAACAACAAACAGTAAGCCAAATTTATGTTGAGCCCTGGCTCAACCACGCCTATGGATGCGCACTGGTCAGATTGGTATACTTTTCCGGCTGTACTTACAAAACTGGAAAATAATAACCCACTATTGAAAGCCGAGAGAAATTGTGAATTGAGCAGTTGATTTTTTAAATTGAAAGTACCGATGATAAGCTATTGGAAATGTAAAGCCTACGTCTTCGATAAAATATGGTTTCTATAGAAGAACAAATAACACATTTTTTGCTATGTGATTCTTAGATGTACAAAATTGCCAATTTAATGTTTGAAACCAAATCAAAAATTTCGCAACGATGTTATATTGGTTAGTAACAAAATTACGAATTATTGTAAAAATCGACATTTTACAGTAATAATAATAATTATTATCAGTTCGTACAGGGGCTCCCCGACCTACTTGATAATCCAATTGTGTTAATAATTGTGCTATTATAATATCAATGCTACAGGTTAAATATAAACAATTAATTGAGAACAATTTCAAAAAAAATTTTAATAAAAAAACAAAAACATTATTCATTGTATTATAAAGCAAATAATTTTCTCTGAAATCCTCCCATTGCCATAAGAAATAGTAAATTATGTAATGAACATTTAATGATGTCTATGTCTACGAAACCAAAAATTACGGCACGAGTCGTATACGAGTGTGTCAATAACCATCAAATAATGCGAATTGCATACCATATATTAAATTTATCAATAAACATGTACAAATACGAGTGATCTGAAGAAAACTGTCAAAAAATTAATGGAGGTCTGTCAACTTCAATTAGTTGAAGAAGTAGTCAAGGCCATCATTAAATATTGACCGGATATTAGATGTAAGCTAGTATATCTAAAAGAAAATCTGTTCTCTCTGGAAACGTTGCATTGCCCTTAAAACTACAATTATGCAATACACATTAAATTATGGCTATTAAGACAAGAGATCTTGTCGTAACGAATACCAGCCATCAAATGCGAATTGCACGGACTATTTTTTCCACTCCCATACATTAAATTTATCATTACATAGGTACCTATGTTCAAATTTTTCAAACTCACGAGTAAGCCGGAGAGAAATTTAAAAAATTGAATCAAGGTGTGTCATGGCCATTATTGAATACTAACCGAATATTGGGATTCCTATTTGATTAAAACCTGTATCTTAATAATCAAGGTACAAAAGTGAGAATGTATTTGAGTCAATGCTGTGAATGAGATAGGAGTGGTAATTTTTTTAATATCACTCCAAACATGATTTATTATTGACGGTGAAAACTTTGAATATATTGCCGCTGTTCAATCTTCTTGAATCCTATAAAAACAGCTCTAAACTCTTCATTCCATTTAGTTAAAGTTCAATGTGAGTGGACCTACTCATCCTACTTTTATGACATGGTCCATTATGGCTTACTTCGATGTGTACTTCACCAAACAAATCTGGAAACAAGATTGTGATCCTGACAAACATCTGCCATTTCATCGATTCCCAAATCCAGATGTAGTACACTCTATTTGGTGAACTTACACGGGTTTTGTATTAAGTAAATAAACAACGATTCAACTGATGACTATCTCAACAAATATTGTAAATTGATGCTTTGGGTGGATAACGACCTAAGAAAGCTAGCCGTTAGTCATGTTGCGGTTTTAACTAATAAATTAGTTAGGGTATCGTTTGACGTTAATTAACATTTTGTCGAGCGTCAACCCAGCACTGTAGTTGCACACCTCTGATGCGTTTATATTGAAGATAGTACTTGGATAGGTGACCACTGAGAAACACCGTCGTAGTGCCCTTACAACATGCAGCGAAATACTTTTAGATCACTAGGGTGATTAGGATATCACAGCTCGCAGCCATGATACCAGTGAGCACGAAGTATATTGGAGATATGCCGTTCTTCGGATGGGGTAAAAACTATGTCCACAGTCTATGGATGTTGGGTTCGGCAAAATTTCCGGTTAGGGATAGTGTGCTCCCGGTGTCGGTGATTAGCCTCAGTTACAGAAATAGACCGACGTTAAATAACTAAATAAAAAACGTTTTGTCTTGTCGAGTGTCACCAACTCCGAGTTATGAAATAAATCTGTCTGTTTACTAGGATTTTTGAGTTGTCAATTGCCGTTACCCACTCAAAGTATAAACCTAAATATTGTTTGAGTCGTTGTTTATTTACTTAATCTAAAACCCCTGTATGTACACCGAATAGATAATGTATATACTTAAGGTGACATTCACTGAGACCTAAAAGATCTCCTTTTCCTAATCAGTCCATAAGAAAAGTTTAAGAGACCAATAGTTCCTTGAGTACTATTTCCAGAAGGAATTTCAGGATATTCACAGCTCGAATCCACATCGTGAAGCCATTATATATGAAACAATTTCTACAAATTGAATTAAAGGCAATTCTATGCAACTATCTGCTTATATCATAAATATTTGATTACCATAAATCCGAAAAAAAAATATTCAACCAATTTTTAATTCAAATCCACATTAAGTGTTTTGAAGAAAGCGATGTGCTATTTCTTCAATATATCGATAGGTCCCATGTGCTTTATTCAGTAGTCCCAAACAGATCCTACTATTTTCGTTTAGGTTCAATTTGAAACTGTATGTTTTGTAGTTTTATTTGTTTCGCCACTTTCCATCTGTATTAAGTAGTTACTAGTGGAACTGTCACTGTGGATACAACAAAAATTAAATTTCCGCCGGGAGGTTTCTGGTGGTTAACTTTATATCTATAATATACATTCAAATCAATTTTGTACCCAGAAAATGTACATAAACTCCAATTAAAAGTTTAAGAAGTTAAATCGCTTACACAAAATTTAAACCATCCTCCTTAAGGTTTTTATATCCTTTTTCAACGTTAAAAAGAATTTTTCAACATACTAGTTGTCCTAAAATGGAAAGAAGTTTTTTAATTACGGTTTTTGATTATTTTTTTAACTTATTTCCCCATATTATATGAATGGAAATTTAAAAAATGGGATATATACCTAGTACAATTATCAACTACATTACAAAACCTCCCCACTGATATTACATCGCTATCTACTTGCTTAGCATGTTTATATTGACATATGTCAAGGACAATAACAAAAAAATTTCACTCACAGTAATCGAATTCAATGTGAAAGACATTTATTCTTAAAAATATCAAACTAACCAATATAACAGCCAAATATTGCACTATCAACTTTCTCCTCAAAAACTAAACGTTCCATCCTACACCAGAATTTCCTGATATGGAAGTAAGGAAGAAGTAACTACAAAAAAACAATAAACAGAGACATAACTAGTATACAGATGCGTTGTTATGCGCGTCGTAGTTGATTTGTAGGTAAGACGGAATGGTGGCATTAAGCTCGGACGCTCGACGCCTGAGCGCCGCGATGCTGTGACCGCGCCACACGTCGTCCTCCTCGCCACCCCCGCCTCCTCCGTTGGGGGAGGCGCCTGCTGCCACTGGCGGAGTGGCGGCATTCGAACATGGAATCTGGGGGGTCGGGGAACCACCTGTTCCACCGCTGCCGCTACCGCCGCCGCTATTGCAGTATGTCATCATACTGTCCCCTGAAAAAAGAAATAAATGAAAAAATCATAATCAAAACAACTTTTTTGAATTACCAAATGAAATCTCAATTAACAAATTGCACAACAGAAGTATAACAGTAGTGGTTAATGGACACTGTCCGAGACCATCTCTCTCACACACATCACACACAAGTATAACAGTGATATATTCAAAGGAATAAATTCATTATTTGTAAAACCGGAGATTCTAAGGAACAATCCTTAAACCCGTCAATTTTTATTTTTAAATAAGCGCTTCGTCAGCGTCAAAGTTGAATATCTATTCAACCATATTAATATGTCTAAGTTTTTGACTTGTTATATTGTCAAAAGTAGTATTAATGCCATTCGAACCGATTTCTTAATTTATTAATTATTTTTGTGATGTATTTATTTTTATACCACAATAAATCACGTAAAAGCCGTCAATGACAATGAAAATGTGTCCAAACTAGTTTTTAGTTAAAACAAAAAAACCTACCTTGTCAAAACTCTCTTATTGAGTGTGTGTGTGTGTGATATTGACTGCAGATCCTTACGGTTCCATTAGCCCAACCAATTGCTCTTAGGGCGGGTTTATCAATGCACCACATAACCGAATGATAGCTAACTGGAGGCTAAAGGTAATTGAGCATTTGACAACCTTGTTCGTGTTATAAACGTGGGTGTAATATTGTCAAAGTGTAAATTTCTCATTTTAATTTGGTGTAAGGAGGATCACCTGTCACATGAAATATACATATTATAAATTTTACTCGCATATTTTGTTATAATACACTTAATCAAGAATATAGAGGTGAAAGTTTTTATTTTTCCATGTTACCGTAAGCTTACTCTGACAACATCGTAGAAAATGTTATTTGTTAGTGTCAAAATTGTGGTACTGTTATTTTTATTTGGTCTGTGTTGTGCTTTTGAGTTGTTCGCTTTTGAACATGTCCACAAAACAAAAACAAAAATTCCCAATTTCACGAAGTCAGAGCGACAATTACTCATAAAAGTAGCCGTTCATCATAAAAATATAATAGAATGTAAACTCAACATCATCGAGCTCTTTGAAGGGATTCATCCGCTCTTCAACAGTATATGGTCGTCTTTAGTACTCCACAAATTCCAATATTTCGTCAACAAGCTCTTCATCGAAAAGGTCGTCAAGTTCCTAAAGATCCATTGACAGTAACAATAAAATGAAATACAAACACACAGAACCTGGATGCTACTAAAGTACTAAACTACTATAAATAAATCAGGGCTTTTCGATTTCACCCCAAACGATGATAACACAATCAAACTTAAAGTTGAAATAATCTTTGACACAAATTGTAAGCAAATATGGAATAATCATATCACAGTTGACAGTTAGAATAACGGAACAACACTTTCTCGTATTTAACTGTATGTTTTATGGTTAACATCAACTTGATAGTGGCAGCTAGGATAGCCGAAAGTTTGACTGACAGCTAAAACTAACTGGCAGTTGATAAACACTTTGGCCAACAGCTAAACTTTAGCCCAAGGCTAAAGTACGGCGCTGGAGTTTTGCGCACACTTTTATTTATTTTTTGCAAACGTATCTGTGGAGCCTACTTATCGAAATTTGTCAACACCCCCATTGAGGACCACCCTACCATACATATTTATCCGATAAGGAGATTTGCAGGCTCATGGAATCAAACAATCTCTTCCACGTCACACATACATAGGCTAAACATGCAATATTCGGACAGCCCAGGCTAACTACCGAAGAATACAACAGACAACTGCTGAAGAACCTGTACCAACTGGAAAGGTTAACTGAAGTAACGGAATGGGTGTTGTGAAGCTGAAAACGGAAAACACAAAAAGCACAAGACGCTGGCGATAAAACTAGCATTCGCAAAATAAAACATCTAACTTCTGTCCTCTTCTAAGAGTATTAGCCGTGTTAAATATGAAACATTAAGATAGTCATGAAGTATCAACTGAAGGAACTTATGGCTGCAATTATCCAAAAATAAAATGAACCGAAAAATAATGCACATTTTTCTATAATTTTAATTTAGAATTCGAATATCAGCTCGTGTATGGAAAGAAGCACACCACCCGTACATACGAGTTCAACATGCATTAATCTATTCATATTTACCAAACTTAAACAAAGCATACAACATTTACTTTTGACACCTCCATTCGAAAATAACATGTCGGTGTTGTTTTCCACGGCCACACCGGTGGGTTGGACGTCGGAAAGAAAGGGGACAGCGGGGTACAACTCAAAACATACAATTAGCAGTGATTAGAAGCATTCTAGTTGCCAACTACCGAAATACCCGTCAATTAATATAATTACTTGTATACACAATATTCTAACGTTAACTTGTTTGGGATATGATGTTCTTTCATGACTGCATATAATTTACTTAATATTTACTTTTAAATGGACATTGGAAAAATATTCATAAATGCTCCCATTAGTATACTCAATGGCTTTGTGAGGTAATGTTAAATTTTTACACTTTCATGTGAAATATGAGTAATATATTTACAGTGTGACTGACACAATGAGAACTTATGATAATTGTTAATTATTATTATTATACAATGCCACCCAAAATTGAAATTAACCCTTTAATCTATTTTTGTTGCTTACTTTTGTTGAGTGTATTTCTAATAACATTTCTTGTTATAGGTATGTCTTTGCACTGAACTCTATTTAAACTATATACCATCACATCACACTATCTTATGCCCGTTTCGATACTGATAACATAACTTGGTTATCGAAACGCGCGTAAGATAGTGTAAAGTGTTAGTGTAGTGGTAGTGTAGTGGTAGTGTAAACAGTGCTAAGTGCCAAGTATCGCCAACGGTTCCAACATTCCCAACATAGTTATGCCTCTAGTCATAATCATCGGAAAAATGAAACAATTTTATTATAAATCATAGCAGAAGCAAAAGAAGTAAATACAGACTGCTTCACGACGAGCTTACTCCATCTATGTACAGTGTTCCAGAAGTTCGAATAAAAATTTTTTTTTTCATCCCCAAATATTACATTTGGGGAGAAAACGGCTCATGGACAATTTTATGCCGCACTAAATTTACATTAACAGAGATCACCTTTTACGTTTTTTATACCAGTTATATTATTTATAACGATAAAAACCGTAAAAATAAGTACCTACAAAGTTCGTTATTATAAGCTGTTAACTCACTTTCAATTCATGTACAATTATTTGTTGTCAGGCTACACTTGTGAGGGCCAAAAACGGAAAAGCGGTTTGCAGTGCGACAACAAATTTTGTCATATCACTTAAACCGTTAATTTCATCAAGATGTCACAAAAAAGTTCGTCAATAAAGGTGGTAACGCACAAACTTTTTTGAAGTACTAAAAATATTCTTAGCCCCTCTACCTCTACCACCTCCCAAGTTTTTGGGTCACCAATATTGGAATCTACTTTTTCTACTATCACTATCGAAAGTCGTCTTTTGTGCCTTGAAAAGCAACTGCAAAGTTGATGTTTTCCGCGAGCTGTCATAATTTGACATTATTGGCGCTCTTAAGCAGAAAGTAACTTTGGCGCACGCCTAATTTTATTTATAGATAAAAGAGAGCTAGTTGTTAATTTTGGTGTGATAGTAGAAAAAATCTTGTGTGTATTTAGAGCAGAAAGTCTTTTGGTAGTCGAGACAGAAAGTAGTACTTTCTGCTCTTGATACACAAATAGCTATTTTCTACGACAGTGCGTTTTAACCCATTTTCCCGCACGCATTTTAGTTTTGAAAGTGTCACTTTCCCGCACTGGTGAAGAAAAGTAAAATTATGCAAATTTTGACCTTATTAGATAGTTTTTTACTTCGGAAGTTATAACTATTGTTACAACAGGTAAATAAATATTTACGATAAAATCTACATCTTTTCTAGCTTTTTTGAAAATGTAAAATAATGAAGATATTTTTATATAACCCTGTGCATTCTTTAAAGTAGTGTCACAAAACAACTATCAAACCACCCGGGTTTGATATCAGTTGCTATGAGAACCCAGGCGTGTAATTGTGTTTTTAATATTAATATTTATAATAATTAGAAGTTTTTAGTAAATGTTTTGTATATATATATATATATATATATGTTGAAAAAAAATAATTTTTGAAAAATGGGTTGGTATACTTTTTTAAGAATGGGCAATCTCTGAACTGGAAATACTCCACACCAAAATATGGCGATTGATCTTAATCCGTCTTATACAAATGTTGCATGTTTACGAGATGGTATTCAAAGTTGGAATTTTAATTTGAAATTTCTCACTAATTTTGTGATTTTAAGCAGCATCGTCTTCAAAATTGGCAACTTTATGTTTTATGGCATGAAAATTACAAATTTTATGCTTAATTTAGCACTTTTCATACAGGGCGTTAGTTACACCCTGTTACTTGGGTAAATTGCAACATACCTTTTTTGCCTATTGAGTTATCGCTAAAGTGACTAGGAAATCTAAAAGGCAGTTCAATTTTGAATAAAAAAAGGTACTCATGTTCATTTCATGTAACTCTATCAGTTTTTGAGTTATTTGCATTTTAAACATTCAATGAATTTTGTTGATTGTGAAATGAATTTATTCATTTAAATTACTACTATGCGGGGTAAAAACAGTAAAGACAACAAATAACAATCAATAACAGTAATAAAAGAAAAATTCAAAGTACTTAAAATGCTCAAAATGCCCGTCTTCCACTTCAATACACTTTATAAGGCGTCTCCTTAAAGATCTTTGAATATTAAATAACACCCTGTTTCTTCTAGGCGGGTAAAGATACGTCTGGACAGTTTGTGATTGGGTTGTCTTCGATTTGGGTATAATTCTAAATACCTTCTGGCTGCACCAAGTCCACTATAATTTGACTGAGCAAAAACACAAACCAAATCACGCATTTCACTGTTGGAAAATTCACTATGTCGTGGCAATTTCTTATTTTACTACAAATAATACACTCTGACAAGTTCTGGCAAGCCTACTTGAAAATACTCAATGTAATAACGGTGGCTTAGTCTTTACGCTGAATGTTTAAAATACAAATAACTCAAAAACTGATAGAATTACATGAAATAAACAAGAGTACCTTTTTTATTCAAAATTGAACTCCCTCTTAGATTTTCTAGTCATTTTAGCCATAACTCATTAGGCAAAAAAGATATGTTGAAATTTACCTAAGTAGTAGAGTGTAACTAACGCCCTGTTTGAATAGTACTAACTTCAGCAAAAAATTCGTAATTTTCATGCCAAAAAACATAAAGATGCCAATTTTCAAGACAATGCTGCTTGGAATCACAAAATTATTGAGAAATTTCAAATTAAAATTCCAATTTTAAATACCCTGTACCGATCTCGTAAACATGCAACATTTGTATAAGACATATTAAGCTCAATCGTCATATTTTGGTGTGTAGTAGGTATCTCCAGTTCAGAGATTGCCCATTCTTAATCAATCACCCTGTATACGGTCGTAGAAAAAACAATGTTCCCAACTCATGCGTAAAGTGTATTTCCCGCCCTTGACCGCTTGCTCGAACTCCGCTCCGCGTCGTTCGGGTCAACTGCAGTCGCGTGTGGGAGAGTATCACTTTCCGCACTTGTTAGGAAATAGCTATTTGTGTATCAAGAGCAGAAAGTAGTACTTTGGTAGTCGAGACAGACAGTTGCCGCGGCAATCTGTCGAAACTATAAAATGACTTTCTGCTCTAAATACTCACAAGATTTTTTCTACTATCTCACCAAAATTAACTACTAGCTCTCTTTTATTTATGAATAAAATTAGGCGTGCGCCAAAGTTACTTCCTGCTTAAGCGCCAATAATGTCAAATTATGACAGCTCGCGGAAAACATCAACTTTGCAGTTGCTTTTCAAGGCACAAAAGACGACTTTCGATAGTGATAGTAGAAAAATAACTATTTATTAACATTGTTCGACGTGTACCTATTAAGGTTTATGGAAAACATTCAGAGATTTGGCTTTATATCGAGTGACAGCAATGTTTATCAAATGCCCAGTGCAGTCGTAAAACTAGAGTTCTGCTAGAAACTGATTCATGGGAGACGAGCTGATTGTAGTAATAGTTGGTCATTTGGTCTTGAGGGTTTCCCTATTGGGTGATATTTATTTTGACTCGAAAATAATGTGGGAGTTTCTGATCTTTTTCTAACCTAAAGCCAGCAAACAACATTGCTTTGTTCCTCGAAATCTTTATTAAAATGCGAATTCTTTTCTGTCGTTAAAATGATCAGATCAAGTGTGAAACACCTCGGGAATTTTAAATCTATTAATTATTTCGAGGATATGAAAATTAAATATCCTTCATGAAATGAAGTTTTTCAGGTTAAATCAGGTGTTAAACACGATTTTAAGATAAGTTGAACTTGAATTGCCCCAACAGGGAACTTAGTATTGAGTGCTTCTTAAATAGTCAGAAAGCGATGCAAGACAAACTAATATTTTTAGGATTACTTCATTCAAAGTAAAGGATGCGATCAGGGGTCAGACTATTAAATTAAAAAGTATGGTAATGATCTCTTCCTTGAACATTTGCTTCTATAGCTCTCTTGCAGCTTCTGCGGGAAATATCCTCACATTTTGACTAGATAAAACTTATGTCATTGACTTGGTAATGGATATTCCTACTCCTACATTTTCTTCGGCTTTTGAGATATTTGTGTGGCAAGCCATTTCTGCATTAATTGGAAGTTTTCCTTCCATACCTTGCTACCTGTTGTGATTGTTTTGAAGTAAATGATTGTACGACATGCTGCTGATAAAGATATTAGATATGACGATATATAAGATTCAACTGGCTTTTGGAAGTGGTACACCAGTAGCCATGACACATGTAGGCTTCATTATTTCGAATAGAAGCCGTTTTGACCATCAAGTTTCATGTGAAAAACAAGTAGAATAAGGCCATTTCCTAGGGCCCAGGCTGGATAACACGCTACAGTGGACATTGAAAATCTAGAATTCTCACGAAACTAGAACGATTAACTTATGGATACCGTGTACTTTAATGCATTCCTTGGGTACTACTCAATCAACAAAAATAACGTGGCATACAGATCAAAGTAATACTAAGGGATGATGAGCGACGGTTAAGAATAATTGATAAAAAGGTGAAAAAGAAACAATTAACCTGTGTATGCTGAAGATAGTTGAGAATTTGTTGTCTTAGTGGATGTTAAAAACATTACTGGCACAGATTTTGTGGCGATCATTTATTTATAATTTCCCAAATATAATGTTGAAGTTATAATTAAGGACAATTAATGGATGACGTTTGATATATAAATAAACATTATCGACTACTTTTAAAATATTCAATAGTGGCTGTTTTTTTTTGGATATAAATTAGTAGCTGCCACGGTTGAGAGGTTGAAATTTATCAATTTTTAGAAAAAAAAACTAATGGATGCCTATGATTTTTTATAAATTTTATATGAAGAAAAAACTGAAAACTAAGTGGCATACATTTTTGATGTTTAATGGTAATGTCATAACAACAATTAACTACCGTTTGCCTCTCTACACAGAGTGTCCAGAAACTCTCCTGCCAAACATAAACTACAGTTACTAGAGGTGATTTTAAGTCGATTTGGCTAAAATTACCTTAATCCGAAAATGATTCCTGAGGGAGCTACAGCCCTTTGAATAAGACGTCCTCATATGAGATTTCTTCAAATTATTCAAAAATACCGTTACTTAAAATATTCAAACTTGGTATAATCAATAAACAGTTACAAACCAGTCGTACGCTGTAAATCAATTTTTTTCAGATCCATCACAAGCGTGTCAGTCGGGGAACCAACAGGTATTTTTATTTTCAAGTTTCTCATATATCCGACACCAAATTTGGAAAATTCAAGATCATTTTCATAAAAAATGTTCTCTTCTTTCAAATCGATATCATGAACCGTTTTCGAGGAAAATGAATTTAAACTTTTTGTGTTTCTTACATAAAATCATGTTAGATTATAAAATTGTATCTGTTATATCAAGTTGGCTTTGAAAAATCAGCAAAATTTGACAATGTATCAAATTATTTTGATTCTAAACAGTTATTATTGTTATTGTGTGTGAAAGGTAAAAAATAATAGTTAATTTGATCAAAATGGTTTATTTTTCGAAGATAGTACCATGAGTATTTATCCAGGCTTTCTTATATGTTTCATTCCTAGAATTGTTGGAATTGTTGTTAACCAAAACACGCTTCAAAACACAATACTATAAAACTGATTAACACTTATTTATTTCAAAACAAAAGTAATTATCTCTCAAAAGAAAATTATTAAATCGAGTTTTATTAGCAGTTTCTAAAATAAACAACAAACCTATCTTCAAAAAACGGTTCCTCCCATGTAGGAAACCCCAGAGTTGACAAAGGTGCCAAGTACTGGGAAACCTATCTTCGACGTACCTGTATCAGCCTATGCATGGGCCAGGCTGGGTGACCCATGACCCAGCCTTGGCCATGCCAGTAATTACCCGAGCTTGGGCCAAGACTGTGTGACCCATCCTTGGCCATGCCTATTATTATTCGAGCCTGGGCCAAGACTGGATAAACCAGCCTTGGCCATTTATTAGGAATCCCAGCTTGGACCAATACTGTTTGACCCAGCTTTGGCAATGCCTATGATTATCCAACCGTGTCCGTTTAATGGAGACCCATCTAGCTTAGGCCGTTCGGTTGGTTACATACGGAGTAATTCGAGTATTTTCTTTCAGCTCCCCATCGCCAGCCATACACGTTTTCATTATTTGTAAGGTAAATCCGAGCTTCAGTTATCCACTTACATTTCTTGTAATTTTTTACTACTTAAAGCAACCATGTCTGCTACGTACCTCAGAGTTAAAAGGTGGTGTGCGTTGAGCAAAGCAGAAAAAGTTTTAAATAAAAAAACCAATACAGTTGTTAACGAGCAAAGTTTAAATAATCCAAAAGCAAACAAACAGCTTTGTGAGGGAGCCTAACGATATTGATAGCATAGACTCGTGTAATCTACAAGCGTTTAATAATAATTTGAATCATGATAATAATAATGATTCTATCAGTACAAGTTATAATGATTTTGACAGTAGTAAGGTGATAACGAATCAAAAACTAGTTGCAGTGATTGTTTGAAAAATAATGATGACCAACTTCCAGGTGATGCTGCATATAGTTTTTCACAGCATAATAGTGAAAAAGTGACAACGAAAAAGATATTAAGTGGAAAACTTTGCTAGTTTAAGTAATTTATCTGATTAATATATTTATTTAATTAATAATATTGTATCGTTTATGGCAGTTAGTGCAAGATTAAAAACTACAATGGTTAATTAATGGAAAATACTCGGCATGGGAATTATAGGCATGGTCCAGTCCTGGCAACCGAGCCTGGCCAATCGTTGTTACCCCACACTTCTACCAAGACTTTATTAAAAATATAATCACTGTGAATATACCTTCAAAATTTGAATTTTATTTTTTGCAGTCATAATTCACAAAATATCATTGATTGTCTTGTCGAATTTGTGTGTCGAAGTGTCAATTGAGGACAAAATAGTCTCAAATATAATTATTCTGGAAGGCTACTGAAGCGTTGAAGTAAAAATTTAAAAAATATATTGTGATTTTATTTCCCAAAAAAATAATGAAAAAAATACAATCGAGCAGTTTAAATATAAACGAAAGTGTATCTTTTACCTTTTAATATTCAACCGGCCTTAAATAAATTCATTAAAAAATGTTGTGGTTCAATAAACTTTTGTTTTTATACTTTCCATAAACGCCATCAGCAGTGCATTAAATAGACAACTCCGACAAGAAGACTGAACAAACTTCATCATACAATAGTGTAAATAGTCATATGTATGCAGTGCTCTCTACATTAATAATTCATTAGAGGAAATTTACATCAAAATACTCAAATATAACGCCGATTCGAACATTTGTATTTTTTTAATAAACTGTATATTTCATGAGAAATAATTGAAATGTAACATAAAATTATCTGTTACAAAAAATAGGAATTGATTTTTGAAGAAAAAGTCAATAAAACTGGTTAGCACAATATCGAAATTTAAACTATTATCAGTGTTAATCAATAGGTACTACACACATGATTATTACAGATACTTTTAAATATTTGTATTTCATGTTCCAAGCTCTACTATATCTCTACTTTTTCGCCACCCTACCCGCCAAAATGTTTCCTGAAACCTTGCTACCTTCATTCGGGGATTAAAACTCACGTTTCCATGTTGACTTATTGTCTGAGGTAAAATCGAAATATATACAGGCTGTTTCACGACTAGCTTACGTTATCTACATATTGGAGACTACTGACATGGTTTTTATAAAAATGAGCATAGATAGAGAACAAGTTATGGCGAATTTTTGGAAAATATTTTGACGTACATTTCATTTCCGGTTATACCAAAAGTATATGACAACTTTGTTATTTGTTTAAAACTTTGTTTAAAATTTATACTTATCCAGATATCACTTTTTTTAATAAGAAATTGAAAGTTCTGTGTGAACAACCAGAATACCAAATAAAAAACATCCTTTCCTATACCCAATTTTAAACTTTTTTGAGATATTAACATTTACAGTGTGTGAAGTAGGTAACATAACTTGCTAATATTTCGATTTCCGTTAGGCTTACAAAAAAAAAGTTGAATAAAAGACCATAAATAAGTTGATTAGAAGTAGGTATACTAAGTGTACCGTTGCTTCAAAATAACTTATTAACATATTTTTTGAATAGTACATCATGTATATATTTTCAGTTTTTTATAATTTATTAAATACAACCGTCAACACCGCATAATTCTACCTTCAATAATTTCAAAGTTACATTGGTTTGAATCTAAAATTATAAAAAAATTGTTTATGTCGAAAAAGTAGTAGGTTTTTCTGTTATTAATATAAATTGGTGAACTATTAGGTTTTTCGTCAAAAATTCCAAATTTCCCGCCAAAATTTCAGGTTTCCCGCTAAAAATTCCCTCCGAAAATTAAAATTTTTGACAGAAAACCTAAAATTTGGACGGGAAACCTGAAATTCTTAACGGGAAAGCTGGAATTTTTAGCGGGAGAACTGAAATTTTGACGGGAAACTTGGAATTTATGGCGAGAATCCTGAAACTACATTAAATAATATTAATGACAGAAAAACCTACTAACTTTTTGACATTAACAATTTTTTTATAACTTTAGATTCAAACCAACTTTGGAATTATTAAAGGTAGAATAGGGAAAAATCACGCACCGCGAAATTTTAGTGTTGTATTTTGTATTGCTGGACTTGTGTTATTAGATATATATTAATAATGCCTGTGAAAGTAGAGATATCAATTTCGGATATTCTGGATTATATGGGTGAACGTGTTCGGCCAATTAAGGAAGGTGAGGGGGTTTTCAAGGTTGGTCACATAATTTTATGTGGAATTGACGGTTTCAACGAAAAATTTATTAAAAGTTTATGTATGAGATCCTCAACAATATTACAATCCCCTCATGAAATCACCATAAAACTCAATGAGTCCTGGATTTGTAAATGTTCCTGTAAAGCAGGATTAGGGGGATATTGCAAGCATATTATTGCTACATTGATTTATATTAACAGGTAAATAGTAGTTTACTCAGTATACAAAATAAAGCAAGTAAGTAGATGATTTTAGAAC
Source organism: Lochmaea capreae (assembly GCA_949126875.1). NCBI lineage: Eukaryota > Metazoa > Arthropoda > Insecta > Coleoptera > Chrysomelidae > Lochmaea > Lochmaea capreae. The sequence continues at coordinate 11,427,076 of OX421401.1, forward strand.
CACACATCCCTGTTTGCGTACATCCTCTCTTTTTCATGTTTCAGATATGAGATGTTGGAACCAGTAAGCTGTACTGATCTGGCACAAAAATGGGGAAAGGAGAAAAAAAGAAATAGAGGGAATCAGTAGGCCCAAACCAATCCAGTCATTTTGTCACCCGGAAATAAAAAAAAACGAAAATATAATACAAAAGCTGAACTGAACGAAAAAAACTTCAATCTTCTTGCTTATGGTATAGGTTCTAGACAATGAAAACGAACAATAATTAAATATTAAGTGCAGTCATTTGAATTTGTTGAACATCAGCACTTTTCTAATAACTCCAGGTGTAGGGGATTAAGTCACTGAAACACTTTTTTCCTAAAGGATTTTCAAACAAATTCACTGAATATGGATTGGAAATGGAGAAAGGGGCATTGGAATTATTCAGAAGCAAAAATAATAATATAATTATAAGGCCTTAATTTATTATTTCCATTTTTTTTTCCTTGGTTAGGATTTTCACCAGACGTCCAAATATATCACTTTCAACCTAAATCACTCAAAATTATGCAAAAATCTCACACTTCACCCATATAAACACATATAGGTTAGTTTGTTGTTCACACCTCGAGTATTTGGAACGATTAAATTCTTCCCCGTTATGCTGTTTTGACGGTTGTATTTGTAATTTAATAGATTATGAAAAACAGAGAATATATTCATGGCATACTATTTGAAAAAAATATGTTAATAAGTTATTTTGGAGCATCGGTGCACCCTATATACTTCTAATCGACTTATGCAGATGGTCTGGATTATTCGAAAAAACTTTTACCTAACATTTCTTTTTGTAAAGCTAATGGAAATCGAAATATTAGTAGGTTAAGCGGGATTTATAGATTGACGGACTGTAAACGCATACCACACGTAGACGCACTGGATACGTAACGAACGGTATGTAAAAATTGTTGCAGTTATAAATAAACGGAACGGAAATTTTGCGCATGGGCAGAGGTAACGTACTCGTGACATTCAAATTAACCTAGAAATTATACAAATCATCTACAGCCTGTGTCCTATGTTGTTTCGAGCTTTAAATTTTGTATTATACATTCAAAAACACAACATTAAATGACAGCTGATAGCCACGCTGACATCACACAAAATTCTTTCCTTTGATTGGCCGGACGTAAGAATGCACTGTAAAACGATAAAAGTTGGCCAACTCTTCCGTTCCAGTCCGTTCCCCTTACGTTACGTCATGCACTTACGTTCCTTTATAAACAAGGTACGTAAATTCTTATAGTTGATCTTTTTACAGTGCGTCTACGTTTACAGTACGTCTAACTATAAATCCCGCTTTACGTTACTTTATGTACACACTTAAAAATATTAATTATTTCAGCCTCATTATTGCGCAGGCCGTGTTATTTATTTTTTTAATTTAAGAAGTTTGTGTATTCACCTGTCATAATTGTATAGTAGGTACTAATTGTCATTATTTGAAGTCAATTACATCGTACATTGATAGAAATGGCTCGTTTGGAATTGAACAATGAAGATTATCTAAATTGCTACAAGATATCCAGATCGTAAAAAATGTTTGAAAATAAAATATTCCTATTTTATAGATACAACAATCAATCAACTTATTAAATTCACTGCAACATAGCAACATAATATGGAATCAAGCAAAATATATCAATAAACTTTGACATTGTTTATGTTGGCAAATGATAATACGTCTGTTTACTCTTCTATTATATTCATTTTTCGGCGCCTAAAACAATATTTTCCTCTGTCGTCAAAAAGCCATAACTTTTATTATTACCAACAACATACTTTGAATCAATGAAACAAAATCTCAATTACTGCAACGTCTAAGAATACGATGTCTTATAAATAACAAAAATGAACTAGACCTACCCCGGGACGTTCACATTCAATGTGTACTATCATTTGAAGTAAATTTTACATAGGACAATCGGAATCTACATTGCACCAATAAGAATCGTTGGTTCGCTTGTGGGTAGTTCAAGACTCGAAATGATTTATGGTTTTTTTTTATCTTTTCGGCTATTTCAATCCTCAAAGGAACCTTGCCGCATATTGTTATTTTGAAACGGAATGGTGCAAATTAATTTTACTCACAACCATACACACGTTTGATTATCGCACAAATGAAATATTTATTACAAAATGTATAATCACCATCAATATCAAAATATTAAGAAGAGTTCACTTAGCCTCTGGAAATTTCAATTAACATTCCATCTAATGTTAGTTGTGAGCTTATAATTCAATTTTATCTGTATGTTGCCTATAATAAATAATAAATTCAGGTACACTGTCAGATGGATTTCAATTTATTACTTAGTCTGTATCATTTTCATCTCAGGTATCTAGTGACTCTGATAGAAAATATGCCTTATACACTGCCAGAAATTTTAAAATTCGCGTTACAGATAATCTCCTACCTAACAAGTCAAAAGATAAATAATTGACAATTTGTGAATGACAAGTAACTGAAGAAAATATATTTTGTATTTGTTTAACAAACGTTTGCGAAGTCGTCAATATGCATATGCTTCTCGAATAGTATACAGCGCTATTCAGAAGTCCCCTCCCCCCCTCGTATCTTTTGAACGGCTACACTTACATTAATAAAATTTGGAGTGTGAAAATAAAGTGTTGTAAACTTCTCTATTAATGGTAACAGGTGGCGTGATAGTAATAGATGACGACACAGTGCCACTCTGGCCAATAAATATTTAATTTTATCATTGTTCAACGAGACGTTTAAGAGTTTACATAGGAAAAATGGTAAGTACTCAAGCCGACAAAGTAGCAGCAATCTTTATAATTGGTGAATCTGGAAAGAATCTCCATAAAGCGGAACGCTTATTTAATGAGAGATACCCAGATCGCCCTATCTCGAGAACTTATTTGAGGGAGCTTCTTCACAAGTTTGAAGCAACAGGTAGTGTTCAAGATGCCAAACGATCTGGTCGACCAACATTTAGTGATGGTAAAAAAATTATTATAGTTGCTGAAATGGTAGTAAACCCTACTTCCTCTTCAACTAAAGTTGCATCTATCTGTGAAGTAAGTAAAAGTACAGTACAGAGAGTGTTGGCTAAAAATAAATTTCATCCATACAAGTTAAAAATGGTGCACCACCTTTCGGATGACGACCCCGACACAAGACTCGAATTCTGTGATTGAATGAAAAATAAAATTAGTCAAAACCCACATTACACAAAAACAATTTGTTTTAGTGACGAAAATACTTTTTGCTCCAATGGAAATGTGAATACACAAATTGTAAGGTATTGGAGTGACACAAATCCTCACACCTTTCGTGAACAACATACCCAATTTCCAGAAAAAGTCAATGTTTGGGCAGGTATTTTGGGAAACCACATAGTTGGTCCTGTTTTCCCAAATTCAAATTTAAGCGGTGAAGTGTATCTGGAGATGTTACAAAAAGCAATTGAGCCGTTAATTCTTGAAATTCTGGAAGATAATCCAGATGAATTCGGCCATCTGGAAATAACATTTCAACAAGATGGTGCTCCTGCACATTATTATGGTACAGTAAGACGTTACCTGGATGAAGAATATCGAGGTAGATGGATCGGCCGGCGAGGTCCTATAGAATGGCCACCTCGGTCACCATTAGATTTTTTCTATGGGGGTACTTGAAATCCAAGGTTTATACTACGGCACCAGATAGAATTGGCGTTTTGAAAGAAAGAATTATTGAAGAATGCAATGCAATTTCAGCCGACACATTCAAACGAGTACGACAAGAGTTTACTAATAGGATGTATTACTGTCAGGAAGTAGACGGAGCATATTTCGAACACTTGCTATAAGAATCCATTGTTGATATTTGATTAATTAAATTTAAAAAAATAATTTCAATAATTTTGGTATTTATTTAATTTATCCGTCAAAATTAGTTTAAACCCAAACAAAATTAATATGGCTATGTAGCCAATGTCAATGCCTTTCAAACGAGATATCACTTGCCATAAGGTCCTATTTGAAATTATTGGCCAGAGTGGCACTGTGACGTCATCTATTACTATTACGTCACCTGTTACCATTCGTAGAAAAGTTTACAACACTTCATTTTCACACTAAAAATTTTATTAATGTAAGTGTAGCCAGCCGTTCAAAAGGTACAAGGGGGGGAGGGGACTTTTGAATTGCACTGTACATATAGGTACTATTTAACAAAGAGATAACGTATTATGGAATTATCTAGTTAGATGCTTCACAACTAATTTAAAAATACCTGCGTATTTAAAAAGGTTGAATGAAATACAAGATGTTTTAGAGAATGAACTGATTACTGAAATACGCCTTAAGTACTTAGGGAAAACAATGAAATATACCTAGAGAACACAGACATATCTGTTATTCGCATAAAATTCAGTAGGAGCTCTTGAGGCAACTGCTGGACAAATGGATCAATTACATGTATGCCACAAACCTGCAGATGAAGTTTTAAGACTGATTTTCACTCACTATTGTAGAATTGATGGAAAGATACCTAACAAAATGAAGATAAAGTGACCACAACGCAATATTTTCAAATACTTTCAAATAATAGTTCGAAAAGCTGTACTCGGAAACCCAATGGCAAGTAGTGGCACAATTAACATATTGCTTTACGAAGAAGCTTATGCAGATCGGTTCCTGTTTTTAAAACAAAAGGGTTCTGTAGAAGCTACACCGTGAAGAGACTTCATTTAGTCATATGACTTCAAGTGGAAATTGCTATTTGAACTGAATGACCAAGGATGTCAAAGATGCAGTTTCTAAAATGACCAAGGAAGATTTGTGGAAATGTATGGAAAAGTTGTTTATATTGATAAAGAGCATGAGAAAACTGGTAAATTGTCCTAGAAAATATTCATTTATCAAAAAAAGTTCACTATCTGACTTCTAATGTGAAAAAAACTCACCCAGCGAATTGAGACCATAATGTGCTTGATATACAGTACTTGAACTACTTATTGGTAATGCCGGACTAAGTCCGGAACTTTGGTTTAACTGGCCCAGCGATTGGCCAAATCCACTCATTGAACTTTGGCTTAACTGACCCAACCCTGAAAAAAAAAACATAAAGTGATTATCTCAACTTAGAAACCAAATGCTGGTTGTAGATTTATAGTAGTTTATTTGTTGCTAAAGATTAGACCATATGAAATAAAATTAGGAAACCTCAAGATAGGTTTTAATGAACAAAATCGAACATGACAACTAAATAAATAAACATGACAAAAACCCTAGTAACAATTTAAGACTAAGTAAAAGTATATACTACATTCTTCCCGCCTGAGTTAATGAATGTAGTCCTCCAGGAATGCAGGAGGTCTTCTTGCTCTAGTAGGTCTAATGTTATCGTAATCCAGCACGGAAGGTATAGTATCCGTTTCGGGTATTTGATGGTCAACTAAACGATTAGGAGGTGTTACATCATCGTCTACACTAGTCCGTGGATCTTGAATAACAGTGGACCTTTTTGGGAGTGGTTCATTCTCAGCAAATTTTTGTTCATCCTGAGCGGCCGGAGGAGAATCTTCTTCTGAAACTCGTAGAGTGTCATACTCTTGAAGAGGGGCTAGATGTCTCAAAGATACGGTGGTTTCTCTTCCATCAGATAAACGTACTTGAGCATATTGAGGATTCACAAGAACAAGCTCTACTTTTTCAACTAAGGGATCATTCTTGCTTGTCCGATTAAAATTTCTCATTAAAACGGGACCAGTACTCAGCCAAGTCGGAAGAGAGGTTCCGTTCATTGAGCGTCTCGGATGGGTGAACATTCTTTCGTGAGGTGTAGAGTTAGTGGTTGTGCATAGTAATGATCGGATAGAGTGAAGAGCTTCAGGCAGTACTTGTTCCCATTGATTGATCTGAAGATTATGAGACTGAAGAGCCAATCTAATCGTTTTCCATATAATACCATTGTAGCGTTCGCACTGGCCATTTCCACGGGGATTGTATGGAGTAGTTCTGCTCGTAGCTACTCCCAGAAGTTGTAAAAAGGACTTAATTTCACGGGACATAAAGGAGGAACCTTGATCAGTATGTATATAAGAAGGTGTACCGAATAAAAAGAAGAGTTGTTTGAGATGCTTTATAACTTCAGAAGAAGTAGTACTAGAACAAGGAAATGCAAACGGGAATCTGGAGAATTCGTCTACAACTGTAAGCATATAAGGTTTTCCAGAAGAAGTTGGAAGGGGGCCTTTAAAATCTATATTAAGTCTCTCGAAAGGTATTGTAGATTTTATGAGTGTACTTTGTGCTTTATAAAATTTGGGTTTAATTTCATTGCATATGCGGCAAGAACTTGTTATTTTGCGAACTTCTTCAAGTGAAAAAGGCAAATTCTTTGACCTGAGCCAGTGGTACATACGGGTAATACCAGGATGACATAGTGATACATGCATTTCAGAGAGCTTAACTAGATTACTTGTGGAAGAACTAACCCGACTTAAGGCGTCAGCCGCTCGATTTAAAACACCAGGACGAAAGATAATATCGTATTTAAAGGGAGCCAATTCTAGACGCCAGCGTAGGATTTTATCATTTTTAACCTTTCCATGCGCCCTGTTATCAAACATGAAAGATACGCTCCTTTGATCAGTAATCAACTGAAAATAGTTAGGCAATAACAGATGTCTCCATTTGCGGATAGATTCGACGATTGCATAAGCTTCCTTTTCGACAGATGAATGGTTCTTTTCACTACCGGTAAGAGTCCTTGAAAAGAAAGCCACTGGCTTACCAGATTGGGAAAGAGTCGCAGCTATTGCAAAATCGGAAGCGTCAGTCTCTACAGTTAACATTTTATTTTCATTTATGGACGTTAGCGTTGCTGAAGCTAAATCTTGCTTGAGAAGGTTGAACGATTTTCTTGCTGTTTCGGATAAGGGCAATTCTGAGTGTGTTAAAGGATGCACTTTTTCTGAAAAACATGGTATCCACTGAGAATAGTGAGAAAACAAACCTAATGCCCTACGTAAAGATGGAAGATCATTGGGTTCTGAAAGCTCCATGAGAGGCTTAATACGATCTGGATCAGGCTTAATGGTGCCATTTTCAATAATGTGACCTAAAAGTTTAATTGTTTTTGTAGAGAAATTTGATTTGGAGTCATTGATCGTAAGCCTGTACTTTTGTGCAATTTTGATGAATTTGTCCAAGTTAAAATCATGCTCCTCCTGAGTTTTACCACAAATGGTAATGTCATCTAAATAAGCAAATGTATCTTTAAGATTCTCCATTTGTATTATGCTATTAATTACTCGTTGAAATCCAGCAACACCATTTGTTACTCCAAAAGGTATTCTAGTATACTGATAAAGTTGACCACAAGCTTCAAAAGCAGTGAACTGTTTATCAGAAGACTTGATAGGAATTTGATGATATGCGCTTTGAAGATCAACGGCACTGAAAAATGTATATTGAGATATACTCTGAATCATTTGATCTATTCTAGGAAGTGGAAATGCATCTAGAAACGTGAATTTATTTACAGTTTGTGAGTAATCAACTACCATTCTTTTTTTATGATTGCTGTTGGAAGTAATCAAGACTTGCGCTCTCCAAGGAGAACAACTTTCTTCAATAATACCCTCCTGTAAGAGATTTTTGATTTCAGATTCAATAAATTTTTCATCGGCCTGTGAATATCTTCTAGATTTGGTAGCAATTGGACGGCAATCACGAGACATGTTTTCGAAAATACTGGCTTCAGGAACTTTAGCAGCCACTAAACTAGAAATACGAATAGGAGATTTATTCCCACCTAACTTCAACTCCAAAGACGAGTGTTGACTTAAAATATCATGACCTAATATAACATCAGAACATAAATTATCAAGAATTAATAACTTAACCTTATTATGGTTGTGCCCATAGAATTTAAGGTTGACTGAAGAGTATCCCAGTATTTTAGAAGTAAATGAAGAAGAGGCCATGGAAACGAAGCCAGTAAGAGGAAAAGTTTTAATATTCCTGGATCGAACGATGTTAGAACTTATAAAGCTCTCTGAACTTCCAGTATCCACCAAAGCATCAACATAAAAGTCATCGACTAAAATTTTAATTGTAGACTTAGATAGACTAGGATGAAAAGCAGCTATAATTGAATTTCCTATAGCAGATGTAATAGTATCTCTGTTGGACTGTTTTATTTTGGATGATTGACATACGGAGGCCCAGTGTCCTTTTTTCTTACAGGCAGAGCAAGCAGCGTCTTTCGCAGGACATTTAACTCGAGGATGCCATCTATGTCCACAAAAGAAGCACAGATTAGTGGATTTGAAGCGAGTTTGTGTGGCACTTAGTTGAGGGTCCTCGATTTCTTGCTTATAATCTGACGGATAGTTAGACGTAGAAGCATTTAACGAAGGTGGACAAGATAGTTCTTCGTAGGCATTTGAGTGAAGCTGAGCCGCTTCCAAAGATTTCGCTTGATTGAGAGTTTGATGTAAAGTTAATGTTTTATTTTCCAGTAGTCTTTGTCTTATATGTGGAGATATTAAGCCACGAATAAAAGAATCTCGAATATACTCGTTGCGATATTCGTCGGCAGTAACAGATTTAAACAAACAGTCTTTACTTAGAGAATTTAAAACTTGAGCGTATACATCTATAGTTTCACCATGCTGCTGCTTACGAGTTGCAAGTACGTGTCTAGAGTATATTTGATTCACTTCTTTAATATAAATTGTTCCCAGAATGTTCAGTGCCTCCTCATAAGAAGAACACTCAGATATGTGTTCATACACATTAGTACCAATGTAATTGATAAGAATATTTAATTTTATAGTACTTGCCTCGTTTTCAGAGGATTCTTCCGTCAAAGTGACAGCAGATGCCAAAAAATTTTGAAAAGCATGGATCCAATGTTTCCATTCTTTGGAAGCTGTGGGAGAGTATGGATCACTGGTAAATTTTTCAGGACGAAGCAAACGATCCATCTTCACTCTTCACAGGATTTTTGTTCATTAAATTGAAATAAAATTAGGAAACCTCAAGATAGGTTTTAATGAACAAAATCGAACATGACAACTAAATAAATAAACATGACAAAAACCCTAGTAACAATTTAAGACTAAGTAAAAGTATATACTACACCATAACTCACCTGTTGCCATACCAGCAACACCCCATCTCGACTCTGACGTACTAAACATACTCGAGCCACACAACCCATCACCCATTGCTCCGAAAGGAGGAAGTCCATGAGAAGGTAGGAGGGCACCTGGAGTTCGGAAAACGTTGGTAGTCTTCTTCCTTTTCTTCCATTTGGCGCGTCGGTTTTGAAACCAAACCTGAAATAGAAGATATTATCTTAGTTTTGACAAGCATTACATTTTTTCCGCACATTCAGCGTCATATTATTATATCAAAAACGAAGTAAGCTGTCGACATGAACTTTTTTGAGTGACAAAAAGTTTCTTGAAGCAAAAGTTTGACTTTTGTCACTTAGTTTAGACACAGGAATTTTTTTCTTCAAGAGCACAGACTGCGCGCCTTTTTAACAACTCTCTCTAGATAAATAGTTATTTGTATGCTTAGGCCGCGAAATATCTTTTTAACGTACCGAAAGAACAGTTATCGCCGAGGCCGTTTGCGGCCGAGGCAAGATAATCTTGAGGTCGTTAAAAAGTTTCGCGGCCATGGCATACACACGATTTTTCGTGCAATCGGTAAAATCATTAAACTAGATAACTGTGAATAAATATATCATTGCTCTAAAATCAACAGCAGTTCAATTTATTTAACAATGTGTGCTATGGAAATGATATGTTTCAATACATACAAAATATTTTGACAGTTCTTGCTTCAACTTCTGGAGTAAATATAAGTAATAATACAAACTGTACAATTAATGTTAATATTCATCCTAAATAATATAAGTACTTATGTATTTGTTGGTATTTAATGAAAAATAATCCTTGTCTTTGTAGTATTTTAGAAATGTCAAATTTGGAAGTGATATTCAAATTTGGAACTGACGTTTGGTTTCGCAGCCGTTGCTATGGGTAACGGCCGCGAAATTGAATTTCGCGGACTGTGTTGAGAACGCGAAATACTGACTTCGCGCCCGATTGCACGAAAAATTATTTAATGACTTTTGGCAATTGAATTGGAAGGAAAAACATTTATTTATTCAGCTGCATGTAAAGGTGTCCAGTACTAAAAGACAAAGAGATAGAAAAAATGAAAACGAATCAAGGAGAACCAACTCATTTATCTACTATTACCGAAAAGATAATGAGATGATCAAGGTGTGCAAAAAAAATGTGTTTGAACACAATGGATATAGGGGAATGGACGGTACGCTCGTGGAAACTCATGGAAAAAGAAAAAGCTGCTCATGAAGAAGAGCACGTTACTGGACAGAAACATAAAGGAGCAAGGCAGAAAAATAAAAGGACTTCAAGAGAAGAGAGATCAGCTATTTTGAAAGAGACCAGGTAAGAAGGTGGGAGATCCAGTAGTAACAGATATTCGTGCGTTGAAGTATAATCCAAGTGGTATACCATTGATTTTAAACTAAGGCATTCTGAAGAATGGAAGGAGCTTCTGATACGAATAAATAGAAAAACTCCTACTACGAGTGAGAACATTCCACCATTATATGATTCTAGGTTGAAAATTGAAACCGAAAAATATAACCATTTGCAACAAATTAAAAAAATTATTGACACTGATTACCACGGGTTTTACGATTCCTTACCTCACGAGTAATTTGGCAAACATTTTTTGTAAATTTATAAAAAAAGCGTTTAATTTAAATAAATAAGTAAAGTTTTCAATTTTTTAAACTTAAACACTGAATTAGCTTGAAAAATAAAACCTCGTATCTCCTATATTTATTTAGCTTCAATTCCAGAAAAACTCGTATCTCCCGAAAAATTATTAAAATTAAAATTTAATTTTAATAATTTCAATATAATAATATAAAATTACTTACTTTTATAGTAATTAATGTACTTCGAAAAACAACAAAAAAATTCAAATAATAGCGACTTTTCTGAATTTTTTGGAATGTTTTTTGTGTTTCCTGTAAATTTTGTGATTTTGGAGTTACGAGGTTTGATAATTACGTGACGAAAAGCCTCATCTATTCAAAGTATAATACACGTTGATTGAATAAAACATTAGGTAACTATTGGTCAAAATTATGAAAACGTCATATTTTGACATTAGCAGACATGATTAAAATCAGAAAGGTTATTTATAATATAAATGTTCAACATCCAATATTAAATAGCGCTTTATAGTTATTTAACGAACAAGAGTATTAATAAGGGCTATTAACAATCGAGGCGCGGGCGCGTTAATGGTTGGAGATTGTTAATCGCCCTTTTAATACCCGTGTTAATTACAAAACTTTTCCGTCGACTATACAACTTGAATCCTTGTTTTCAATATTTAAAAATTAAGAATATTCATTTCATTCATAGGTAAGTACTGTCAAAAATAAATTAATACGTTGAAAGGTCACCGGTTGAAATGTCATTGTTTTCGTTTTTCTTAAATTCTTTTTTGAATGTCTTAGCATTAATAATGATTATGGTTTTGTAGAATGATCTAATAAAACCAAAAGGTGGGTTGAAAACTAGAAGTATTCTATACTAGAAGTCAGCTTTATACCTTTTTGGTTAATATTATTGTATGTTTGGTTGCCTATACCACAATCGGTTATTAATAGTTAATCGGTCAATAATAGGGATTATTAATAACCTATTTTGAGTACATTAATATTACTCAATAACGCACGGTTGACGGAAAATTTCATTTTAACGAGTAATTGTTACAATACTTCCTAACTGAATATTTATCCAAACAACACGTATTCTATCTTCAAAGAATTCACCCACAAAATTCTCTTATTCTTTTTTTTTCATTTCAAGCGAAATTTCAAACCACACCGGCGAAGGGTGCAAAAATAAGACTGCGCTATGAATTTCGATAGAGGATTTAGAGTTTACGGCTTTCGATTACCTTTACGGCACCTTTTGAGCTCGATTAGCCTGTTAGATCGTAAAATATTATGATTGTACAGTGGCGGCGAGTTAGACTTACATAAAATGTGGTTTTTATTTGTTTTTTATGGTAACGCATTCCGAAATGATCAGCGGGACAGTTAAAGCTATCAGTTTTATCGTTTCGTTTCTAGATAACTTGAACTAGGAATCCTACGAATATCTAAGAATATTATGAACAATATTTTTGGATAGCGAAAAATGTTATTACCTGTTATAACTATAATCTTTAAATAATCTATTGAAACTAGCGTCTTCGACTTAGGTGAAAAATCTAATAGTGAGACATTTCTGCAAAAGACTTTTTGAAATCATTACCAAAGTAATTTTATTCAAGACATATCACGTGTTTCAATGCTAGACAGAGCTGAAATGGGGTGTTAATAAAAAAATATGATGTTTTCTCAATGTTAATAGTTAGTGGTGGACGTAATCATAATTGGGAATCAATAATTTTTAATTTTTTTATTCTCACAAGGTTTTTATGCCGATTTGAAAATTCAACTTTTGGGTGATTTATGGCCGTTTCTACCAAATTACGTTTAAGCTAGGAATAAAATAAAGTAGGGCTTAAATAAACTTGGTTTCCACAAAAGAAATTTCAACTAAGTATTCGTAAATCTGGCAACATGATGATTTAAGTAGAGTTTAGGAAAATTCATTTGGCATGCAAGATTATTTACGTCTGTCATCTAGAGTGTATTGGTCAAGTCATACAAAGGAAAGTTTAAAAAGTAGTTACGATTGGTTGGCATTTTCTTTTTGCAATCTAAACCGTCTAAAAAATGTGATACTGTCCATTTCATCGAAATAATTACTTCGATTATAAATCCTTTGTGGAAATCCATTTTCTACTAAATCAATAACTTCTAAATCTAACAATGCTTCAAACGCGTCCATTTTCAAAAATAAGAGTTCAATTCAACGAAAGCTCAGAGGTTAGAGAGATTCTAGGCTTTGTTAAGCCTTTCATAGCATAACAGAACTATAGAGTGGTGGAACGGAAACTTTATCTTAAGCCTTACTTAACGTAAAGTATCCTTAACTTTTAGTTGGTAGAAACGGCCATTAAATAATCCGCCATTCATGATGTGACGTATACTCACTAAAAGAGAAGTTAGTTTTATAAGGTTTGACATAAGACCACAATTCTGATGTGATGAAGTACTTATAGGTTATGCTTATGTCATATTGCTGTTAATGACTTAGGAGTTGTTTTTTTCTTCTCTCTTATCATCGAGTGTTCAACAATTATCCATGTCACTTTCCAACCAAAAAATCAAACATAATCAAATATGTCGATACTTTTTACACACACATTTACAATTATTACTTACATCAAAATGATCTTCACAGCAATAGTAATTAGTTTTAGTATGTTTATATTTTCGTTCAAACAGCCTCAAACCATAATTTTCTTTTAACTGTTACTGCAGGCGACACAGTTACAAACTTTTTACCAGGTTTTGTAATTGTTGTGTTTGATGTGCAGTATGATACAACACAAGATTCATACGAAATTGACATTATTCCAACTTTAAAAATGATGGAGAAAAACTAACTAAACTTGACCAAAAAAATGAAAACACCACAAAACAGACAAATCTATAGAAGTGAAACTTTGATAGGATGACCTTGAATACAAAAATGAGGTTTCAAACTCATCCACCTGACACGCTAGTTGCAATCGATTCGTCGAAATCGGACTGGGAGCTAAAACCTTTAACCCGAAAAGAAAAAAAGATGTTAAAATAGTTAATCTCAGTTGTCATCACAAGTTGTCATGTTACATGTCGTTCATCGTTGACATTTTTTTAATTTTCATTTAAAATCGTTTGTGTTTCTATATTACTTGTTACTTTATTCTTTTGGCCTTCAAGCATTCGTGCAGGATTCATTATCATAAGTAAGTTGAAAAAAGAAAAAAAAATTATTTTACATAATATTTTTTGATGTAAGGTATTCATAATCAAAACATTGCTTGTTTTGCTGTTAAAAATGATGATTTTCATAACACTAATACCCATACAAACCATATTAGGGGTCTACCCAAGGATCCTACGTTTTTGGAAATAAAAAAAGATATTGTACTTTTTTGTACAACCAGAAGAAAAATTATTTGATTCATTTTAATATTTATTCTTTTTCCATTGGTTTTAAGTAGGTATGTTTTTGTATTGTGTTGGATAATATTTCACTTTATAAAATATTTAAAATTATTAAATCATAATTTCACTTGCGAAAGATTTTTCATTCCATTTTCCTATGATCATTCCTCATATTATACATTATTTGCAACTAGACAATTCAACGCAATACTGTTATTATGAATCAGTTCCAAACCCATCCACTGCGATCGCTGAAATTCTTCTACCTTGCCTGGCCTTAGCTGCCAGGCCGATTTCGACGAATCGATTGCAACTAGCGCTTCAGGTGGATGGGTTTGAAACCTTATTTTTGTATTCAAGGTAATTCTATTGAAGTTTCACTTCTACAGGTTTAACTGTTTTGTGGTTAACACAATTTTTTCATAATATATAAACGTCAAGCTCGAATAAATTGTAAACAAAACCAAAACACTCATATATATTATAGACTTTGACAGTTCTTCAAACTTCAAATTCGAATGGCCTTTTGGTAACTGGATATTGATTCATTAAACATATAAATTGGAGAGTGGTTAACTTCATATTTAGTGAGGTGACGTGTCTGTAGTGAAAGTTGCAAACATTTAGGAATTCTTAATTTCCAGTTTTCTCCTAAAATATTCGGTTTAAAAAATTTTTAAATTAATTTTTGCAAAGTAGTACCAATATACTTTGATAAAATACCAAAAGCCGGATATCGGTTTAACACCCCATCACTCATTTTCTATCGGATGCGTGAATGGTTATTATTTCACGAATAGACGCTTGTTGTGATACCAAATGTGCATGAATTTTATTTTAAGAAATATATTCCAAAGGTTACCAAAGTCTAGGTCGCAATCAATGAAGATCCATATTTTCCCAAAATGGGACAGACAAAACTGCGGGAAGCTACAATAGCCTTGAAGTAAGAGTGGAGGAAACTAGACAGACAAGCAACACTAAGTGATGGAGATACCTAAGAACAATTTTTAAAGTACGTGCAGGAAGCGACCAGCATTTTACTTGGACGAAACTTGCATAAATGAGATTTATACAGTCAGTATTAAGTGTAAGAAAATTCAATTTTTACGACTGGAAATCCTGGAAGTATTATATACAGGACGAAAGACGGTTTCTGGCAAGGGACGACGCCTAATTGTATTATACATTGGAAGTGATTATTGGTTCTTAAAAGGTGGTTCTTCAATATTTCAGTCTAAAAAAACAAGGGATTGTCACGAAGGTATGAATGGTGACATGTTTGACGAAACTTTCACCAGAAGGTTCGGTTGTAATTTATATATTTATGGCAAAAAGTAGGGTCAACAGAGATATGGCGACTTTGAGGAAACAAGACGGTAAATATACCGAAAATGGGGAGAAAGAGTGCGACTCTTACTAGAAACTCATTTTCTTGGGAGTACCCCAAATAGGAGAGATAATCCTCTCGAAGGTCATAACAGGTATTCAAGAAAAATCACTACAATGGCTAAGTACATTTGTAGTAAAAATAGGTTGAAATGGGCTATGGACACCTCTCAAGGCAACGGAAGCAGATGGAATTTTGCTAGCATTGCTCCAGCAAGGACAAGACGAACTTCTACCACATTTGGTAAGAATTAGTCGAAGCAGCTTAGAACTGGGTTATATACCAAAAGCATGGAGAAGGGCAAAAGCTATTGACAATGATATTAGAACGGAAATCTTAGAGATACTTTCACCCGTATCAGCCCCAATGTAATATTGGAAGAAATATGCAAAGCTGAAGAAAACAGAAGATCTAACCATTGGAAAAATCTAGTAGTGCCTAGACAATCAAAGATTCTGATGGTTGAGATCAAATCAATGCATAAGTCAAAGTAAAACTGCACTAAGAGTTTTAACAGGGATCCTAGCGGCACATTGCCGCCTGAACGGGCACCTGAAAATAGTGGAGGAAGAAGAATGTAGATTTTGTGGCATGGAAGAAGAAATTTCCATCCACATACTTGCAAATTGCACCGCAATTCAGAATCCTATGGCACATCACCTAGGAGAATATTGGATAGAAGAGAGACATTTAGCTAAGCTGAAGCCTGCAGATATCCTAAAATTCCTCAGGGAAATATGACTTAAGAAGCTACTAGTCTCTGAGACGTTCCTCAGGAACTGAGTAGAAGTAAGGGGACACAATAGATCTTTCAGGTCCCAGTGAATGTCACCCCATCATACATACATACATAGTACTGGATAACACTAGTTACCAATCGCATCAGATTATACGTGAGTCAAATACTACATGCAAAAAAACAACATATAACCAAGTGGCTAACATACAGAAATACTGTTTTTCCGGAAAAACCAGTAAAAGCAGAACTGCTGAAAGTTGTAACAACAAGCCTTCAGTACGTTATGCAGTGGATACACTTACAAAAGCCTACTGTATTAATGTAGTGCAACTGCCAACCAAACCCAATTGAACTGATATGGGTTCACAAGTTATGGAAAATACATAGCTCAACATGACACGACATTCTAATGAAAAAAATGCCTAGCATTATTGGAGACCGACCTATCACAAGTGATCAAGAAAAATTTGCAAAAGACAATTAATCATATATTTAAAGAAAAAGGAAATATTTGGAGTCTAGGTGAAACCTTGGATGTCGTTGCAACAGTGTCACCATTATTAATTCCATATAAACCATGGCTTATTAAGTGACGATGGTGATTCAGAGACTTTTTCGTTCACTTATATTTAAATACAACAAAAAAGTAAGCATCAGAAATGTATCCTCGTATTTTTTCGATAAAATTTTTGTTAGTACAACGTAATATACAAAATATGGAATTTTAATTCATATTGAAGCATAATTAGTCAATCAGATACAGTTTTTCAACGTTTAAATATTAGGCAACAGATGAACACCTTATATAAATTTCTGAAACCTACGTCCATTAAGGATAAAGGAAATAAGGGTCGGTCATTGTTATATTTCCATGATACGGGTGGGCGCAGGTGAAATTCTTAAATTAATTTTTTAACAGCGGACTTAGTTAAGCCATAGATTTTGTTTGGGCCACCTATGCTAAGTTTCGATCGCGATTCTAGTATAGTACAAATTTTCGCTTAAAAGAGTTTGAATTTAAACCTCTAAAGTACCGAGGCGTTTTTATATATATATTTATTTTTTGTGAAACGTTGCTTCATCTCCGAATAAGACAAAATCGAAAAAAATGTCCTCATACAAATATTTGTTGTTGAGAGCCCATTCACAAAAAGTTCTCCTTCACTCAAAATCATTTGCAGTTAGTTCTTGGTGTAGCTGGATGTGGTATGGGTGCATGTGGAGTCTCGAGAGAATTTTCCGAACACATTCGTAACTAATGTCTTGAAATATTCCTGATACTTGAATGAGGATCTTCTGTAACGGCCAGTAGCACATTTAATTTGGTTTCCTCTGTTGCAACTGTTTTTTTGTCTTTAGTTTTATATAACACTGAACCGTTGCGATTGAATCTATCCGTTACGTTTTGAAATTCTCTCTTATTGGGTTGCCGACTATCTGGATATCGCTCATGATAGACTCTTGTTGCAAGTATACGATTCTTATTACGTTCACCGTTCACCATGTCTACCAGCTCTTCCCTTTCAAAATTCATTGTTGACTGTTGCAAAATGATCAAAATTTAAAACAATGTCAAAACAATTTGATCTAAAACTTAATTGTAACACATACCTTCATAAATAGCAGCCTTCAATTTAATTATATAAGAGCTCATTTCGAACACCTTTTACAATGAAAATAACAATTTTTTCATCTAATATTTAGTATAATTGTTTTTTGTGTGTTGCTTCAAGATATTTGTAAACAGTTAAGTAAATATTAATAATAAATTGAATTCAAGAAATATCCCTTTTTCCAATACTGTTTGAAATGTATCCAAAACTATCAAGATCAGGTATAGGAAATGCTTAAGATGAATTGAACTACATTGACTGTAGTTTATGATGGTGATATAAAATACAGGTTTATGCATTTTAAAAAAATGAGCAAATAAAGAATTTGTGTCTTGACGTACCTTGTATTGAATTTAATGAGTATTGGCAAAATCAATAATAATTTATATAAAAACTATGGCCTAAACACAGCATTGCTCTTGTTCTCCTTTTCTATTATACAAGACGTTGAACTTGCTACGATTTTCATTGAAATTGGGTTATAACTTTTTAAACACCCTGTATAACACATAACAATGTTGTATTCTTTTAACCAGAAAGTTAAGTGTAGTTTACATTTAAAATAAAAGATAGGGTTTTTCATTAAAAAAACATATTTTTGATGCGGTAGGTACAGTGTTATGGAAGACCCTGTATACTTTTAACTAATTTTAAAATGTGAAGATTATAAATGCTTTCTATTTTGGTGAATAACTTCTTTTGGTATCTTCTATAATAACAGACATCACGGAGTTTGTCACAAAAGTTGATGCGCTGTGTGTTAGTAAAACAGAAATGTCAATATTGAAAAGTGCGAAGAATAAAAACAAATAATGTGGCGCGATTCAACAAAATTGGAGAAATTTAAAGAGAAAAATCTATCTGAAATTTCCAGCCGAACTGTTTGGAGAGTGAACTAGGGTTTAAAATTCACAAAGGAAGACAACAAGAAGGTTTTGTGTAAAAGACTGTAGTCGTTCAGAGGAGAATATTATAATTTTTGCATTTCGTTTCAATATACCGGCAGTGTCGAGTAGCTACTTAGAAAAATACAAGAAGAATGTTACCAAATGAGCATGATCTAGCATGGGCTATCAAAAAATACTGGAATTGAGTAATTGGTTTGTGGTTTTAAATGCTTAGGTTTAAATTCTTCCATTTGTGGGAAAGTTGGATAGAATAGGACATACAACTAATGGCGATGAAAGTAGAAACTCACCACATGGTTTTTATGTATACCTAAATATTAGGAAGGACGTAGAAGAACTTATTTCACCCTTAATACATTTCTATTTTTCAATGCAAAAAAATTAAATTATCACTCTTCTCTTCCACACAACTTACATGATTCTTATTAAAAGGTTGAAAATATACCTCTTTTTTGTATTCTCAATAACTGACAGAGTAAAAAGTACACAAACTATTTAACCAATCCATCCAAATTTAAAAATAAAAAAATCATTCGACATGATTTTTCCTTGTCCCATAATTAATTTTTTCCACTAATTTTGTAGTGCTGATTAGGAAATCAGACCAAATTTCATCGTATTACATCAGATTTTAAGTAATATTAATATATTTGCTATTTATCACCCCAGAAATTCACACAATGATTTATTCAGATATTTGAATCTTTCTAAAGAATCTGCTAAACTTCTTGGGTTTAGACTTCATGCAGAACACCTGATAGCTCCTGATACACATTTTGTTTGGTATAGGAGGCGTGAAGAAGAATTTGTACCTTTTTTCTGTAAAAAAAAAATCATTAGTTAATTGCCACAATATTCCCGATCTCATTGGAAAGTTAGGAGCGAAATATGATCCTGGAGAATGGAGACTTATTATAGATTCTTCGAAACGGAATTTAAAAGGTGTTCTTTTACACAATACTAATCAGTATGCTTATTTTCTTGTCGCTCACACTGTTCATTTAAAAGAGACTAATCATTTGGGACAGTAGGTATACTAGATAAAATTAAATATGAAGAACACGGTTGGCAGCTCTGTGGAGATCTGGAAATTATAACTATGCTGTTAAGACAGCTGTCAGGACACAAGAAATATCCTTGTTTTTTGTGCAAGTGGGACAGCAGAGTACGAGAAAAGCATCACGTTCAGAAACAGTGGAATCCTCTTACAAATCTCAAACCTGAAACCAAAAATGTTATACGAGAACATTTAATTGATCCTGAAAAAATGTATTACCTCCGCTTCTAATGAACTCGGTATGATGAAAGAGTTTGTCAAGGCAATGGATGAAGAAAATGAGTTTTAAATACTTTTGAGTAAAAAAATTCCAAGATTATCAGATGCCAAAATAAAAGAAAAAGTGTTCGATGGACCAAGAATTAGATCTTTGATGACCGATGAAAAATTTGATGCAACACTGAATTAGAAGGTTGGCTGGCGTTCAAAGATGTTGACAATTTTTTAGGAAATCACAAGCACCCTGACTATGAAAATATTGGCTCCGTAGCAGAATAGCGCTGGACATAAATAGCGCTGGTCAAAATAGCGCTGGTCAAAAACAGCGCAGGTCAAAAACAGCGCTGGTCAAAAACAGCGCAGGACAAAAACAGCGCTGGACAAAAACAGCGCAGGACAAAATAGCGCTGGACAAAAACAGCGCAGGGAAAAACAGCGCTCCATAAAATAGCGCCGGTTGAAATATCCTTACAAAATCAACTATTACAGTAGGATGTGATTGAAAAATCAAGTTTCACCGCTAAGCATCCTTCCTTCACAACAAACAATATCAGAATATAAGGAACGGAAAACAAGTAAGAGCAACAATCAATATTTTTCATCATACTTTAACACATATCGCTTCCCGACCAACTGACACAGATCAAAGTGTAAACAACTACTTGTCTGTTTCATATCTATTTAAAGTCTAAAAAATGCAATTTCACGTTGCTTGTCATTTCGGTAATTATATCTTTCGTGGAATAATGTAGCACCTCCTTTCTGAGACTTGCCAAATTGCATTTTTTTAGACTTTAAATAAGTATGACACTGACAAGTAGTTGTTTACACTTTGATCTGTGTCAGTTGGTCGGGAAGCGATATGTGTTGAAGTATGATGAAAAATATTGATTGTTGCTCTTACTTGTTTTCCGATCCTCATATTCTGAAATTGTTATAGGCAGTTACTAATACTTTGATCACTGTCAGCTGGTCGGGAAGCGATGTTTATGGAGCGCTGTTTTTGTCCAGCGCTATTTTGTTCTGCGCTGTTTTTGTCCAGCGCTATTTTGACCAACGCTATTTTGTCCAGCACTATTTATGTCCAGCGCTATTTTGTCCAGCGCTTTTTTTGACCAGCGCGATTTTGACCAGCGCTATTCTGCTACAGAACCAAAAATATTGTGGCAAACTTATTAAATAAGTATGAAAAAATTGGTTGTAATATGAGTATAAAACTCCATTTTTTACGTCCACATGTGGAGTTTTTCCCTGATAATCTTGGTGAATATAGTGACGAACGGGGAAAAAGTTTTGACCAAGACATAAAAACTGTGGAAACAAGGTACCAAGGTCGATAGAATGTGAATATGATGGCTGATTACTGCTTGTCAATAAAACGTGATATTATTGATGATTCTTATGAAAAAATTATACCCAGACGTAATTTATCGCTAAACGTGAAATATGTCACTCAAAATAACCCTGTAGCAATTATTGTACTTGATATTTTCTTCGTATATATATAAATAAGTTTTCAAAAGTATGTGTTTATAATATAATAATTAATTGAATAGATGAGGCTTTTACTTAACTATGAAATAAAACAATAAAATTTCTTTAAACCTTCATTATAATTGAACTAAGCTCAAAATACAAGTTGTGACTCGTTTGAGAAAGCTACTGTGTAAGCGAACGAAACGCGTCACAAATTGTATTTTGAACTTAGTTCAATTATAATAAAGGTTTTAACAAATTTTATTGTTTTATTTCATATTTAATAATTAATTTTTTCCTAAAATCTCAAAATAAACGTTTTTTTTTTGTAAAAAAACCTGATGTGATAGAGTAATTTCATCTAGGTATTTTTGTGTTCAAAATATTATAAATTAGTGATATTTTTCATTCAAATCAAAGCAACGTTTAAAAAGTTTTCATTTGTCGGCCGGTGTTATTGCTATTTTAACCTGCCTTATGGAGAACTCTTTTTGGTAAATTATGACTAGCTAGATAGTTACGTAGGCATTGCGTTTTTGGATTCTTGTTATATGCCAAATCTGAAAATCTCAGATATTTTCCTATAATTTGGCAACGTCGCATATAATTTGGAGCAATTGTGCTTATAGTACTTTTTTGTAAGTTTCGTGGCGCAGTGTCAAATAACGCTCTGTACACATGAAAATAAATTCCGCCTTTCACAATTTGCTGCCAAAAACATTGTAATACTATTGATTCGAATCAAAAATAAAAGAAGCAGCATAAATGTATGGTTTTAAAATGTGAAACGAAACAAATGAACGCTTGATATTGTATAGAGCTGAAAGTAGCATTATCGAACGGCCTCGCCCGTTGCCATTTTTCCTACTTCACATAGGGTTCGTCCTGGCAACACTCCCGCCGTCATACCACTTTCCGGCTGTCTCCCAGGATTCCTCCTTCCTCCCTCTACCATAACGACCAATAATCTACTAGGCGTACTCTGTCAGCGGACTCGATTCGTTTTATGAAAACTAAATTGAATAACAAATATTTTCACATTTCATGCTCTTTTGACAATTTTTATCTTAATTGGTTGACGTAGGTATTACAGAGGAACTAATTCAATTTCTAGTGTTTCAAGAATTACATGCTATATAGCTGTAAAAGAATAGATAGTTTCGTTTACTTATGATTGAACAAACAAACGGTTACACCTTAAAGTGTTCCTCAAGGGTCGCATCCTAAACCAATGTCATTTAATTTGTTCATAAATTACGTAATATGTTGTTTTCAGAACAGTCTCACTTCATTATTTGTCGACGATCTCAAAATTCAAATTAATTCATAATAGCCTCGATGCGTTACACCTAGAACCTGATCTAAACCGATTATTAGATTGGTGCACTTAGAAAATCCTGGATCTTAATGAATACATTTAAATGTCATATTATTCGCGTCCATTCGATGTATGACCATTTTATTTTCAAACGTTAAACGGTTTTATTAAGCTTGACTTGTTTGTTGGGTTGAGTTGAGTGATGAAGATTTTATCCCCCGCTATTGGCCGTTAGTTCTGATAATACAATCGTGTATATGTAAGTATATTCAGAACCATTGTCAATCCAAGGAGATATCATGTTCATAACAATGCTTAGCTAGCTGGAGAATTATTATAGGTAATCTGTATCTTTGTCCCCGTGAATTTCTCCACCACACCACAGGAAAATGGATTTCGCTTATTAGCAATGAGGATACGAAGAATTTTGTTACGGAAAACAAAAGAGTTTTTTGTCGGTAATTAGTTTTTTTTTTCAAAACTGCTACGGTGAAACCTTTTTATTTATTTGGAACTCAGAGTAGTGCCTTAAATTGAATGTTCTGACTTTTTGACAAAAAAGCATAACTTCAGTTAACTAGATAGCCACTTAATATAGAATCTGACAAAAGGCAGCATCTAAATATATTCCCTTCTGTCAAAATAATTGTTTTGATTGATATAATAAAAAGATTCAGTAAGTGTAGATAATATAGCGTATGCTTTATTATTCTCAACATTTATTTCATTTGAAGAACAAATAATCAAACTTCACACAACAACAAACATTAAAATTCTTCACTACTGAAATAATTATCAATGTCTGGATCGACATCCCTACTTTCTTCAGACAAAGTTTTTAGGTTTCTATATAGAAAAGTTTAGCACTCTTATCGACAAGATCTAACAATTCCAATAAATTTTGTGCTTTTTTGTCTATTGGTCTGTCAGTGCCATATAAAACTTTGAAATCGAAGTTTGCATTTAAAGGTTTTGTCTTTCTTTTGAAATTTATTTTTTCAAAAGGGCAGTTTTTCTCTGGACTATTTTTAAATTGTACATACCTTAGCCATTTTACTGGCCTCCATGAAAACTTTTCTTTCGTTTCCGTTTCTTCTAATTCGGAAAAATATTTGTAAAGACAAGATGCGATCTCGCTTGCACCTCGTCCAGCAATTGATTCGTGCCACATAAAGTGTATTGATTTTTGGGTCACACAATCGTGAACTGTTAAATCATAGGTGTGAAGTTGTCTTTTGTAAAATACGGTAGCTGTCGAAAGGTATAGGGTGGGTAGTACTTGTTGCAAATCAAAAACTATAACTTTTGTGTTTAACGCATTGGTGGATAAAAGTTTGTCTTCTCTTTTATTATTATAAGCTTTAACAGCATCTAAATCATGTTGAGGAGTTAATTGTTCTTTAAACTGATCTCTAATATTGTCATTCGAAGAACTTTGAATCTTCATATGAAAAACATCACATGTGTTGCAGGTATCGTTGCTCGGCTCTTTAAACTTCAAATTTATATTACTGTCAACAGATTGTGAATAAATTTTAATTGAAACATGCTTTACTCAATCTTTCATTGCTTCTTCACAGTAAAGTTTATGCATTTTAGCATTTGGTGAATCAGCTGCTAAATATTTTTTTTCGGTGTGTCGTGGAATGGAAGTTTCTTTTTTGTAACATACAGAATGAATTTATTTGTTTTGTCAAAAGTGGCACAAAAGCATTCTTTGCACACTTGAAATCTTTTGCTTCTGCCTTCCAAAAAGTACGAAAATATTTTTTCTCTATTTTTTGCCTTGCTTCGAGCATCACTTTTAAGAGTTGCAATTTTTTTGTCGTCACATCTAATTAAACTTGCAATGTACGATACTCGTCGGTCATAGTTTCCCATTTTCCCAAATAAAATAGGCCTTGTAGAGAAGGGGTGTTTTAATAGACTATACCTACGACCCCCCCTGTAATCAGTCAATAACACACAGTCGACACCAATGTAATGACGTCTATTACGCACGGTAAAAAAAAAACACACAGCTGTAAAGTAAATCGCACGGCTTCCCTAGCAACATCTTAGCAACTGTCAATATAGACGTCGTCATTTTATTCAAAATTTACTATTTGAAATATTCGATATTGCCACGTTTTAACTATGAAAAGCCCAAAGGGCTAAGTACCTATGTATTGATTTTAATTGAAAAATGGCCTTTTGATTATCAACAATATATTAATTAAACGTTAGTTCTTTAATGTGCTTCTTTCATGCAGTCAGGAAGGAACGTTGGTGTGGTACACAGACGGACCTAAGACTGACATTGGAACTGGTGCTGGAGTCCATGGTGCTAGACCTGGGTGCAACATTCACGCATCGTTGGGGAATCTTGCTTCTGTATTCCAGGCAGAAATCTGCGCTATCGACATGTGTTTGCAACTGAACATTGAAAGGGGGTATAGAGGCCAAAAGATCCTAATTCTCTCCGACAGTCAGGCAGCACTAAAATATTTAGCATGTTCTCAGATCAGATCTAGACTGGTCTGGGCCTTTCTACAAAAACTAATAACCCTGGCTAACCACAATAGAGTTACTTACTCTTAAGTGGGTCCCGGGGCACAAGGACATTGTAGGAAACGAAAAGGCAGACACCCTAGCAAAGCTAGGGTCTGAGACTGCATTCACTGGTCCTGAACTAGTATTTAGGATATCTAAAACTGCTGCACGTGGTTGTATATCTTAGTGGACTCAAAGTAAACACCAGTCGTACTGAAGACACGTGCCAAAACAGGAACACAGCAAACTCCAGGTCAAAGAACCCTCGGAGACGCTGACTAATGGAATACTGAGCCTTAGTAGGAGCCAGATAAGGATAGTGTCGGATTTACTCACCGGTCACTGTACCCTAAGGAAGCACATGCATATACAATTGGCCTATATAGGGAGGAACCTATCTGTCGGTTGTGAAGCATTATCTCATTGGAGATATACACTCCTAGGACTAGAACATCCAAGGGAGGATTTCTCCAAGAAGGACCTAGTGAAAAGACTGCTGAGCCTGATAAGGGCCACTGGTCTTTTCACATAAACGGCACAACCAAGAGCACAAAAACCCTAAAGGCTGGGGTGCCGAGGACTCTAAGCCTTTGACTGGTGTGCTGAACCAATCAATCAATCAACTGAATTAATGCAAACAATTTTTGAAACAGAAACACAAGAGTAGTTAACAACGAGGCTATGGAAGTTGCTGTTTTAGAACAACTTACGTTAAAAGAACAACAGTCAATATCACAAATTTCTGTGCAGTGGGTGTTTCGCGCAGTAGTGTTTTCAGAATTTTACAAAAACACAAATTCCATCCTTACAAAATTAAGTTAACCCAAGAGCAATAAATGAAGATGATTTCGACCGGCATCTCTACGGTTTTGTGAATTGATGAGTGAACAACTGCACGACACTCCAGCTTTATTGTACAATATCTGCTTTATTGGCGAATGTTCATTTCCATAAAATGGTGGAGTAAACATACATTATTGTAGGTATTAGGCAGAAAATGACCCACAGGTAATGGGAGTTTCATAGTCAAACACCACTAGAATTGAACGTCTGGTGAGTGGTGAGTCTTATCTACAATTACTATTGATTCCAAAATAACACGAATACTAAAATATGACGATACCATGTCAGAAGCTTTGCTAGTGTTTCAACAAGAAAGGAATGCTCTACATCACGCTTTCGATGTAAGACGATTTTAAACGAATCATTTTCCATTCTGTGGATAGGTAGACGAGGCCCAATGTTGGAATGTCCACCTAGGTCATCCGATTTAACCCACGTAGACGTACATAATATTCTAAACTCATTTGAGTCTCAATTGTATTATTGTAGGGAAACCAATGTAAGTCAATTTTAGCACCTTATAAAATGATTTAGTATTGTTTTGCTGATTTGTTATGAATTATAATGTTACTATCAGTAAATTGGAATCATCCGCTACCCCAACTGATTGACTTTTCACTTATGTATTATCCATTTTTGTAATTCTTCTGTAGAGGAGAATCAAACAATGCAATAATGTATAGGGTGTTCCGTTTAATCAATTGGAAGGAGCGACCATAGGGGGAGGGGGTTGAAGCTATAACGTCTAAGCAAAAACACGTCCCCCTTTATATGATTTTTGACGTGTTTTCTCATTTTTTCAGTGACACCTCCAGAATTATGTGGGGCGGATATTTTTCATTGAAATTATTTGTATAATTAAAAATTTAAAAACAAATTGTTTAATTTTCCTTCCCATAATCCCAACTGCTAAATTTAAATATGCCACCTGTGATAATTAGTTCCAACACCTCTTCCTAGTGCCCTGCGAACAACGAGATGCCTGTTACTGTTAGTACAGGAACGACAACTCTCATCATATATTATTTATCCATGCTGTATGTATTGCTTTCCTTGTTTTGGAATGAGAGATATTGATGTTAGTTACAAACAAAGTGTGTTGTCAGTACCTACAGAGGGTTGTTTATCTAGTCCGTAGTGATCGAAGGTTGATAACGTATTTCCTCGCTCGCTATACTGCCGAATATGCTGACAACGGGAAAGATTGACGAAAATATCACCATTCTGTCAGCAATGGATGTCAACTCGCATCAACATTTGCTGGAAACTAGTAGCCTGCTGCAAGTATTATTATTGGAAAACAAAAAATATTCATTAATTAGCCTCCATTTATATTAAAAAAACACCAGTATGATTCCGCACTATTTTTTATCGGCTGCTAAAGTTTTCTGACTATTTTAAAAATGGAATCCGAGACATTTGGATATAGGTACTTATTAGAAGTAATATTTTCCTTTCCACAATGTGCTTCGGTTCTAGTAGACTTCGAATTCTTGAAATTCTGGAAGATAATACAGATGAATTCGACCATCTGGAAATAACATTTCAACAAGATGGTGCTCCTGCACATTATTATGGTGCAGTAAGACGTTACCTGGATGAAGAACATCGAGGTAGATGGATCGGCCGGCGAGTGCCTATAGAATGGCCACCTCGGTCACCAGATCTGACACCATTAGATTTTTTTCTATGGGGGTACTTGAAATCCAAGGCTTATACTACGGCACCAGATAGCATTGGCGTTTTGAAAGAAAGAATTATTCAAGAATGCAATGCAATTTCAGCTGACACATTCGAACGAGTACGACAAGAGTTTACTAATAGGATGTATTACTGTCAGGAAGTAGACGGAGCACATTTCGAACACTTGCTATAAGAATCCATTGTTGATATTTGATTAATTAAATTTAAAAAAATAATTTCAATAATTTTGGTATTTATTTAATTTATCCGTCAAAATTAGTTTAAACCCAAACAAAATTAATATGGCTATGTAGCCAATGTCAATGCCTTTCAAACGAGATATCACTTGCCATAAGGTCCTATTCAAAATTATTGGCCAGAGTGGCACTGTGACGTCATCTATTACTATTACGTCACCTGATACCATTTGTAGAGAAGTTTACAACACTTCATTTTCACACTCAAAATTTTATCAATGTAAGTGTAACCGTTCAAAACATACGAGGGGGGGAGGGGACTTTTGAATAGCACTGTATGTAGTTTGTGTTTGGCAAGAGAGGTTTTGTACACCGTGTATAAAAAATGGGTAAGGAATTATGGACTATAAGAATATGGTAATTGGTTGTGGAAGACGAAAATAACGTTTTTTAAAGCTAGTAAAGAAATTTTTATTTTATACGTTCCCGTAACGTTCCAGCTGCCTTTATCATCAACTATCTTATTTTGGAAAAAATGTCCGTAACACTTTTTGGAAATTCAACAACAGAAATTCAATAATATTGATTTAAGTGTAAGGCAGAGACAAACATTATTGAGTAATTTTATTCTCAATAACGGTAGCTGGAACGCTACCGAAACATTAAAATGAAAATATGAAAAGAGATAGTTGTTCGCAATTTCTCAGAAATATCTAAAATAATAACATACAAAAGAGTCAATATTCCTATAATAATTGTACTTACTAGTATTTAGCATTACAATTCTTTTTCGCAAACATTCTTCAATTTTATAATAATTTTGAAAAAAAAATGTTTCCATCCAACTTTGTATCTATCTCATACATTCCTCTTATTTTAGTTTTTGTTTAAAAATATTTCACTAAAAAATGTTATTAATTGAAAAACTACATTAAGTCCCACATTATACAAAAACATGTTGAAAAACTAAAAAAAAACTTTATGACAAGTATCCACCGCACAATTTCAACCACCAGCTCGAAACACTTCGAGGCTTTCCCACCTTCGGGGAAGGCTCGAAACTCCCCAGAGTCGCATGACAGCGGTTTTCCATTGCCGGGAGATGTATGGACGTTAATAATCCAACACCATTAACGCTCTTTGGTTTGGATGCTCATCTGGCAACTAGGTTGTATCCACTGTCCGCAGAGATTTAACGCCCCAGTTGCCAAAACTGACGGTGTATCACTCAACAACTACACTGGGAAAATGTACTTTCTCCATATAACTATAATGAATTGAATCATTTATCATTCATTTAAACGATAGATAATTCTTGTCTTATACATATTTCTTTTCAAGAGTAATATATCCATTCCAACTTTTCAATGCCTTTCTTCCATTCCCTGGATCTATTTTTTGATGTCATGCTTTAATTTGAAAAAGTCTTCCCTTTCTTCCCAGTAGTTTTGTAGGTGTTGTGCTTTGGAATTTTGTGTAGCGTCATTCATTCAGTGCGCAGAGATCTCCCCCTTCATTCCACAAAATCTACATTGTTCGTTCTTCACTAGTTTGGGCTTTTTGAGGCTAGTACACCTGTCAAAACTCTTATGACATTCTCACTCTGGCTGATGAATTCTTTCGATCTCACCTGGTTGAAGTTAAGGAGATTATTCAATGGGGTGTTAAAATTAATAAAAAATATGATGTTTTCTTAATGTTAATAGTTAGTGGTGGACAAAGTCATAATGGGGAATCAATTATATTCAACATTTTTATTCTCACAAGGTTTTTATACCGATTTGAAAATTTAACTTTGCTCAGCGCTTCGATATCTTCCCGACTATCTGACATGGTAACTGCCTTCTATATATCAATATAAACTGGTACATTATGGCGTGCATTTCCCCTTGAAAAATGTTTAGGGTTTTCAATAGGATATTGTTTGGTTAATCACAAAACTGTGGTTACTGAAACCACTGTAATCTATAGAAGTCTGGGTCTGTCAAAAATATATACTTGCACTGTTACGTTTGATGGTAATTTAACTGAGCTTGACATAAAACAGTTTAGTTAAACGGTCAATTTTCGCAACCGGTTTCTACAAAATAACCACCAAAATACAAACGATCCAAATTATATTCACAACGTCTTCGCAAAATATAAATATCACCTCTTCGGAATATATTTGACAAATAATAGGTATGAAAGAGAGAAGAGTATATAATGGAAATCATCTTTTTAAAATACGATTCTATCTTCTGGTATGTGCACTTGAGGTCTATAATGGAAATACCTCAAAAAACCATTCAACTATTTAAATTAGGACGCACCAGAACCTGTGCTTTTCACGCTTTTCATCATCGATAATTTTTTTAGGACCATATACCCTAATAAAATGGCATCAGATATTCTCGATACAAACCAGTCGAATTTATTTTCACAGAAAAAGTGCTGTGGTCAACCACGGAATTTCATCCCGGCGTAAGGCCGTTTGTGACGCCAGCTTAAAACCCATTAGTGCATCGTGTCCCTTTAAAGAGTCGCCACTGTTTTAGCAGGTAGATATGTTTATAACTTCATTCTCTAGTTATGCACGTGTTCGTCTCAAGTGCAAGTTTTTATTTATTTTTTTCATTAGACAAAATAGATATTTCTTATAATTTTCAATTATGAATAGATATAGTTGTTGGTTATGTAACGATAATTTTTTGCATATATTTGCGTTCTATTTTAGGCAGTATGTCTGTTTTTTTCTGTTGTCCCCTATAAGGGACTCTATGCAGATCAGACAATTTTGATACACATATTTTTTTGCAGCTTGCCTCTACACGAACTGTTATCTTCACTGGAAGAGGATGAAGACCATCTAGATATATTTAGGTATAGAACCACCTGATGACCGTGGAGTATAGATACCGAAGAAGATGGCGACAAGTCGGATGACGAGCATATTGGTAATATAAATCATTTATGTCGTGGTATACTGAAACAAAATTGAGAAGTAAGACTGAGGGAATATGAAGATAATGAAGAACAACCAACCTCGTCAGAACAACTTTTCCCGGAGCCGGAAGCTAGTAATTTCTCCAAGGCTAGTACTAGCCGGAAAAGTTATTCAAAAAAAAAGAAGACGCACTAATCACAAATGGACTGGCATTGCTTCTAATTTTTCTTTAAACCAAACTTGTAAACCTGGAAGCTAAATTAGCGCAAACTCCAGTAGATTTCTTCAATTTATTTTTTGATGAAAACCTTACTGGAATTATTTTTTCCGTACTAAAAAATACGCTTTCACAGCAAATCAAACTGAAAAGTAAGAAATAATTTTTAATTTCATACATTTTTTTGTGAGGTGCTTGAGTTTTTTTGGATTAATATTGTTTGCTTTTGCATTTCGACTCTTTGATTAAGCGTCCCTAACAAAATTGTTCTTAAGTTCAAGCTTCGCCATCTGGGCTAATTTCTCAGTAATTCAAATTAGAAATATTAGCTATGAGACGAAAAGTGTATAAAGTATAATAGATTAATCGTCAATCCTGATAATCCAAGTAACGATATTGGAATGAAATTCAATTTACCAAAAGCACGATAAAAATAGCTGTTTTTCAGTGTAATTCATATCTAGCGTCCATAGAGATTTAGCCAACGTCCCAGTTGCCGAAACTGATGGACCTACTGTTTCATTAAATTACTCATTGATAATAATTGATCACTAGAAAACTAATTTAAGAAAATAATACCCGGAGTTCGGGACACTTTATTGTAATACTCTCTCTCTAAATATCCGTTTTGATCATTTGAATTCTATTGATGGTTTCAACCCCTCCTTTATGAAAACTGTTGACAAAGTTACTTTAAACAAATATTTTAGTTTACATGATAATTTTAAGCTTCAGTATTTCTTATTCACGTTCTCTTATTTAAATTGCTCCACAGAAGTTAGGGAAATTCAGATTTACGTTAAAAGTTATTAACTTGTTTTATTCACCAAGGTTTTTTCTGTAATATATTGAATGTTCACTTTCTTTCTTTCGAAAACTAGTTTTTTTGTTTACAAGTTGACAAGTTTATAAGTATAAGGCACGTGGTTTACATCCTAACCTAACCTAACCTAACCCAGCACTGTAGTGAAACGTCTTTCATGCAATAATTACAGTGAAGTAGTGTCGAACGTGGTTAGTACTTGGGTGACCCCTGGCGAAAAAGCAAGACCAAGACCAATACTGCAAGACCATGACTAATTTTGCTCATCACTACTCTGGTTGGGATCGGCAAAATTTCCGGTTAGGGGTGCTTCCGGCGTCGGTAATTTGCCCTTGTCGCAGAAATAGACTAACGTTAAAAACAACGAAAAAAAACTTGGTGCGGATGAACCTAGTAGGGCTATTGTTATGATTAAGCCAGGTAGTCTTCAGAGAGAATTTGCAAACGTTTTCCAAATCCCTAAAGTGTCGTTACGCAGCTTCTCCGTAGATATTGAGCAGCTGAAAACGTTAAAGGAAGCTCAAGAAGTGGACGACCGAGGGTTACCACCCCAGTACAAGATTGTTATCTTAATGTAGGTATACTTCTGAGTACTTGTTGGATTATATAACAGCGTTTTTCTTATTGCTCAGTTTCAATTGAGAGAGTACATCGAAGTTAAGACGAGGTTAACTGACGGTCATGACGACGTTTGAGAAGAGTTTCATTAATACAAATTCATATGTATGCTTGATTTGCATGGGCTAATGAGCATGTGAATTGGAATGCTGAATGGAAGTTCTCACTATTTACAGATAAGTCGAGGTATAGACGGTTTACGCATAGTCGGCTTGTTCGTGTATGGAATATTTCTCTAGTGCCCAGAAATCGAGGAGTGGTTAAGAAAGTTCAAAGGTAGTACACTAGCTGCCTGGGAAGGCATTTGTTTTAATGGTTGTCCAAAATTGTTAGTGTTGGATGGGAATATGACTGCGCAGATTTACACACAAGTTATTAACCATGTTATACGTTTGTTTCATGCTGCTATTGGACTAACTTTCCTTTTTTCAAGACGATAACGCTCGGCCGCATCGTGCAAGAATAGTCGAATACGATTTTTATTTGCATAGTATCCCACATTTGGCAATGCCCCCTTGATCGCTCGACCTTAATCCCATCGAGCATGCTTGGGACCAGCTACAAAGAGCATTAAATTTCCAAGAACAACCCCATTCCTAGAAATTAGACAGCTTTATTAACGAATATACTTTAATTGTTAATAAAATAACCTCAAATTGTTGTTTTTGTTCTTTAAAACTACAGAGGCAAAAGGGCAAACGAACGATTACATGAAAGGAAAAACATTTAATTCATAACATATGATCACTTGGTGACCAAAAATTAAAATTAGTTGATAAAACACAAACTCTAAGTTCATGATCTTCCTTAATTTTTGTGGAGCAGTTTATTTCCAGACTTCTGGTTTCACCAAAAAAGGTTTCATTGGTCAACATTTTATAATGTTATTATTTTTTGTTTGGTTTTAATTCTGTTCAGAGTGCACAACTGCACACAGTGTAAGTCCCACTATATTTTTTATAATCTGAGAAATAAAAACGAAATAATTGTTCATCTTTGTTATTGGCTGAAAAAAACGGTATGCGGTGAAGTTATCGAAAACAATTTATCGAATGACAATTGACCGAATGCAATTTATCGAAAAACAATTTATCGAATAGGTGAATTTATCGAATAGGTGGCAGGTACCTAATGGTGATAAAATACGAAGGTGGTTTGGTAGGGGTAGGTTTGGTTGGGTTATTATTGAAAATTATTATAATTTATTCTTCAAAAATTGACTAAAAATACGAAGGTGGTTTGGTAGGGGTAGGTTTGGTTGGGTTATTATTGAAAATTATTATAATTTACTTTACAAAAATTGTCACTCGATAAATTCACCTATTAGATAAATTGTTTATTCGATAAATTGTTTTTCGATAAATTGTATTCGGTCAATTGTCATTCGATAAATTGTTTTCGATCAATTCACCTAGATCCGAAAAAAACTTTCCCCTTCTGACATACGCACTGTGCCTTCAATAATTATTGAATAAACTATAGTACCTAATGTAACGACAAAAATAGGTTAGTACTACTTAGTAGAGAACGACTGTAGATAGACGAGGAAATTGAAATAGAAGATAAGATTAGAAAATATTTAATATTTTCTTGTGATGGTATATTTGCTGTTACAAATACCCAGAGCAATTGAACTATTAATTTATCCAATTAGCGCGTACTTTTTAAAATAGATTAAGTTTGAATAAGAAATTATACCAATTTGACAGTTCTTAATTTGAATTTTGTGATAATTGGTAAGTAAAAGAATAAAACTGAGTACTTGGATTTGAACAATGTATTATAGTATAAAAATTGTTGTTTGAATAGGTATTTCGTGCAATGCCTCGCCGTTCGTCCGACTGCTATCAAATTTTTCCTACTTATTGGTTGTACTTTTTATACCGATAAATTAACTCCAATGCTAAAATGTCATATACCTGGAAATGTTATTGTCACTTTGATATCGATAAAAAAGGTGCATCCTTTTTTATCGGATAAAAACTTCTTTTCCTCAATATCTAGTAAGCGGACGTCACTTTTACACAATGACAATGAGTCGCAAGTTTGGTTACTTATAATTTCACAGCAATTAAGTGTTGGCAAAACTGCAAAAACTGTCAATTAGTCTCTCAGATTTTTGAATTTTAAACATATAGTGCTTTTATTTTGAATCAGTGTGGAAGTTATTTAACTTTGTTGTATTAATAAAGATAATTATTGTTGTTGTTTATCCATATATTCTGTCGTTAATTTATCTTGCCAAAAAACACTCGAGTTTTTCTTTTATCGGATAAATTTCTCTTTAACTTAAAGTTTTGCCAATCACTAAATTTGTTCGAAAAACTGACATAATAAAATCGCGACACCGAAGGTGGAGCGATTTTATCTAAAAATTCGTAAACTCGTCAAAATTTGTGATTGGCAAAACTGTTTCGTTGCAAATAGAAATTTATCCGATAAAAAAAGCTCTTGTGTTTTTACTGTTGATAAATAAACTCCAATGTTAAAATGTCATATACCTGGAAATGTTATTGTCACTTTGACATCGATAAAAAAGGTGCATCCTTTTTTATCGGATAAAAACTTCTCTTCCTCAATATCTAGTAAGCGGACGTCACTTTTACACAATGACAATGAGTCGCAAGTTTGGTTACTTATAGTTTCACAGCAATTAAGTGTTGGCAAAACTGCAAAAACTGTCAATTAGTCTGTCAGATTTTTAAATTTTAAACATATAGTGCTTTTATTTTGAATCGGTGTGGTAATTATTTAACTTTGTTGTATTAATAAAGATAGTTATTGTTGTTGTTCATCCATATATTCTGTCGTTAATTTATCTTGCCAAAAAACACTCGAGCTTTTCTTTTATCAGATAAATTTCTCTTTAACTCAAAGTTTTGCCAATCACTAAATTTGCTCGAAAAACTGACATTAGATAAAATCGCTCCACCTTCGGTGTCGCGATTTTATCATGTCAGTTTTTCTCGTAAAATTAGTGATTGGCAAAACTGTTTTGTTGTAAAGAGAAATTTATCCGATAAAAAAAAAGCTCTTGTGTTTTTACTGTTGATAAAATTTTTATTGCAAAAATCATTTCAAGCTCATTAAGTTTTTTATAGATGGCAATGTGGTATGTAGCACCACCCTCACATACCTCCCGTCTAGGTTGTGTGAGTATTCTATAAATGGGGACGTGTTCCAAAATCAATCGTTTCCTTGGTGCTACATTCGATTCCACCAACATATTACGACTTAAACAACGTGTATGCTCAGTTTTTTGCGTATCATTTCAATTTCTTTTAACTTGGTTAGTTTAGGTATCATTTTCCAACTGGATCTCATTATAATCGTTTTGCATATTAATTTCGATTTTCAATTACATGCAGCAGAAAAATTTAACCTTCATAATACAACTGAGCCACAGCAATTCGTGGACAGGTTTTAGCAAGTTTTGTATAAATTATAAAGTAGAAATAATTAATTGTGAAATCATGATTATGGAATTATCCAAATTTCTTATACACCAGAAAAAAATTTTTCATTCTACAGAACCTAGCGAAATATCTTCCAAAATTGTATGTATAAATATAAAAATCCATTGGCAATACTTCACATAGCGGACAGTCATTGGGTAGCAAAGCTTGAACACGCTGAACATGATTCAGAATATTCCAAACAGTTCTGTAACTCACAATCTGCTGAACAATTTTTCTGCTACTAGTTTCTCTCAATAATTTGAAGAAGGAAGTTGATCCTCAAGTTGTGGAGCTCTTGTAGATCTAGGTTGTCCAATAATACTTCAATTAACGGTTCAAATCATGGTAAGCGGTGATTTGGATAACGCAAGGCATACATGTATGTATGTATGTATGTCTTTTGGGGTAACATTCACTGAGACCTAAAAGATCTATTGTGCCCCCTTACTTCTACTTAGTTCCTGGAGAAAGTCTCAGAGACTAGTAGCTCCTTTAGTCCTATTTCCTCGAGGAATTTTAGGATATCTGCAGGCTTCAACTTAGGTAACTGTCCCTCTTCTATCCAGTAGTTTCCCAGGTGCTGTGCCCCAGGATTCTGAATTGCTGTGCAGTTCGCAAGTATGTGGATGGAGGATTCTTCTTCCATTCCACAAAACCTACAATCTTCTTCCTCCACTATTTTGAGCTTTTTAAGGTGCCCATTCAGGCGACAATGTCCCGTTAGGATTCCTGTTAAAACTCTTAGTGCAGTTTTGCTTTGACTTATGCATTCATTTGATCTCAACAGGTTGTAGTCACCCAGAAGAATCTTTGATTGCCTAAGCCCAACTAGATCTTTCCAATTGTCAGATCTTCTCTTTTCTTCGGCTTTACCTATTTCTTCCAAAATTACATTGGTGCTGATTCCGCAAAAGGGCTCCGGCCCCCAGAAGGGTATTTCAGTCCCCCTCTTCGCTAGTTCATCTGCTATTTCGTTTCCTTCTATTCCAGTGTGTCCTGGAATCCACAGTAAGGTGACTATATTGTTCTCGCCTAATTCATTAAGCTTGCCTAGGCATTCCCACACCATTTTGGAACTGATTACACAAGAACTCAGCGCTTTAATGGCTGCTTGACTATCAGACATTATGATAATCCTTTGCCTTCTATATCCTTTGTCAATATTGAACTGGGCACACTTTCTTATTGCGTGAATTTCCGCTTGAAAGATACTTGGGGTTTTTCCCAAGCTTTCAGAGTGTTTGGTGCCGGGCCCGTACACTCCTATCCCAGTTCCTTCTGTTGCTTTTGAGCTCTTGTAGATCTAGGTAGTCCAATAATACTTCAATTAACGGTTCAAATCATGGTAAGCGGTGATTTGGATAACGCAAGGCATACATACAACATGTAGTATTTACTTACGGCTGTATCTCATTAACGACAAAACTTAACTTATTTATGAATAGGCAGTTTTCGCTTGAAAATAGAAAGATTATCTCCCTGAACAATATTCCAGAACACGCTTTAAATAACCGTCGTTAAAATATAAAATGTTTCTATTTCATTCCACTAATGTAATTTCTTGTATAGACCTTACGCAGTGGAAATAAATGGTCACAAACATATGAGGCATAAAAACCGAGAAGTGTTTGAAATTTTTGTCGATTTCAAAAGAGCCTTTGATTCAGTCCAGCATAATTTATTATGGCTGAAACTATTTATTATTGGAGCTTCGTCAAAAATTATTTGCTTAATTAGAATACTTAATCCACAAGCCACTATTTAAATAAAAGGCTCTGATGTCTTAAAAAAATTATACAATCTAACTTCAGCTGTTCTACAAAGAGAATCGTTGAGTCCCCTTTTACTTGCACTACTTATCGCCGATTTGGAAGACTACTTTTATAATCAAGGAGCTCAAGCTGTAAATTTTGATGATAAAAATGTTGTACTAACACTCCTGTATGCTGATGATCTCGTTATCCTGGCTCATTCTGAAACTGATGTTGCAAGGAAACCGAAAATTTAAAAAAAATATATTGACACTAATCGTTTAACTTTAACTTTTAAGAAAACAAAAATTGTTAGGTTTTCTAAAGGTGGTTTCCAAGAACAAAATTGTAAGTTTTAATTCAACAACAAGACCATAGACATAAACATATTTAGTTGTAACGTTTACTTTCTCTAGCTTATTCAGCGAAATGTCAACTGTAACTGTAAAAATAGGTGAATAAGCTATCATTCCTGTGATGTGTAAGGCAAAAATTGACATGTGGTACCCTAGAAACAAATTGTTTGAATCTCTAGCGTTAATACATTTCCTAAAACGATTCCTCTTACTTGCTGTTAATACCTCTGACTCTCTTAGTCAGATAAAAACAAGAAGAGTTAATTTGTCGTACAATGTTTTTAAAATGAAAATAAATTGGTTTCAAAAGATTCTTCAAATGCAAAAATTTTGCTATCCCAGACTTTGCTTTGAGCAACAACTACGTATTAAAAATTCCGCTACCACAAAGTATAATTAGGCATCTCAAATTAAACAATTTTTTGTTGATATTGATTCATTGCAGTTATGGAATAATTCAGCTTATCATCACACAAAAAAACGACTGTTTTCTAAATATTATACGATCCTGCACCAATCCGATATTGCTACATCGTCAGCGTACCCTTTCATGGCTCTATATAATGCTTTCACCACAACACGTGAATAAAGCAATTATTTATCGTTGAAGTCACCAGTTCAGATTACTCGTACTTTTGCTCAACTCCGTACGGTTAATCAATTAAAATTTTTACATTAAACGGCATAACCTACAGTACAGATCCTACTCTAACAACATTTTTTTGAGTGTCCGATATATATACAGTTATGAAACAAAATACATGCTGTCTGCTAAATTTGGAAACATTAGTAAATGCTCTACAAAATGTAAACATATCTGAGAGAAAAACTATACGCTGCTACCTTTGGAATATACTCAAATTAAAGTCATTTATATACTAGATGTAGTATATAGACGTTATAGAAATCAAGTAGATTGAGATGTCATATATGAAAGTGAATTGTCAGAGATATCAAATAAAGTATTTAACTTATAATCGTATATTTAGATACATCCATCACACAACATGGTGTCAGGTGTTTGGAGGTTCTAATGAAATGTAAAAGTACTACTTGAAAATATCCAAAAGTTGTCATTTAAGAAGGAGAAACTAAGAAAAAAAAATATGGAACAAGAAGTAGAAGCTTTGAAAATACAGATAGCTCAACTGCAAATGGTTATGGCTCAAGAACAAAATCAACCTCAAGTACTGCGTGATGCAATTCCGTCCCCTGAAGTGTTTTCTTTTGACAAAGATGAGTGGTCAGTATGGATTCAACACTATGAGAGGTACCGACTGGCAGCAAAACTAGAACAGACGGAGGAAAAAGTGCAGATGAACAATCTGTTACTATATATGGGCCCCAAAGTATCTAAGTTATTGGAAACCCTTAAGAAAAAAGATACTGACTTTACTTCCTATAAGGAAATGAAAGACTTTTTTGATAAATTGTATGCAAGTACGAAAAATATTGTGTACGCCAGAGCAAAATTTAATCTACGTTATCAAAAAGAAGGAGAGTCTGCTCAGGATTATGTCAGTGACCTCATAGTTCCTGCAAAACGGTGCGATTTTCATAATCTTGAAGATGGACTTATTCGAGATCGTTTGGTAGTTGGAATAAAAGATGCCAAGTTAAGCGAAACCTTGCAGATGAATAGTAATTTAACATTGGATAAGGCCATAGAGAAAATTACACAGAGCGAGAAAATCAAAGAAGAACATAGAGAATTAAGAGGAAAAATGGAAAATAGTCTCAGTCGAGTCATGCAAAAAGGTATAAGAAGGAGAAATAGATGGGAGAGTAGACATTCAGATAAAAATAATGACGAAAATACCTGTACAAAATGTGGTAAAACTCCTGGCCATTCAAAGTTCAAATGCCCTGCCAGTAAAGCTGATGTCGAAGGTTTCGGTAGCACTTGAAGATGACGACTATTTCTTCTGACTATATTATCTTTGTCTGTTCTAACTAAGTAAGATCTCGGTTCAATCAATTTTTGTTCTATTACTCCTTCTCTTTGCATGTTTGTAATCCAAACTTTATCTCCTGCTTTCGACTCTTTCTTTTCTCTTACTCTGTGTATGACATCATAATTTGATTTCTGTTTCTTTTTCTCTTCTAACATTTTTTCTTTTATTTTATCATGATTAGGTAGCTTTGGAATTAGTTTTTCTGTTATTGGCGGAATTCTATCTCGCAGCGATCTTCCATATAAAAGTTGGGCAGGTGATGCACCACAACTTAAAGTAGTGTTACGATATGCCAATAAAGCCAAATCTATATCAGATAATATACACCAGCCTGAAGATACAAATGGAACTGAAGTAATTAAAAAAGAAAGACCCAAACGAATGCTTAAAACCCCGAAATTTTTGGATGATTATGTTTAACGTTTTTGTTCCGTTCTGTTTTGTTTGTGCTTAGTTATGAAATAAAAAAAAGGGCATGTAGTATATAGACGTTATAGAAATCAAGTAGATTGAGATGTCATATATGAAAGTGAATTGTCAGAGATATCAAATAAAGTATTTAACTTATAATCGTATATTTAGATACATCCATCACTCAACACTAGATAAATGATGTATTTATTTTTTTGTTACCAACTGTCTTGAAAACTTAAAATTTGTTGTATACTATCACACACTAACCTTGCTATGAACATTGTTTTCTATAAGCAAGAATTTTATTATTATTATTTTCGCTAAAATATCTTGCATTCCGTTTGGTATCTCTCTCAAAATTAAAGGTTGCCATTTACCGATCATCTGGTTTTTTCCGAGGTTTTTTCCAGCCATTATGGGCCGTCACTGGAATATTATAAGGAGTTTTCCACTATTCAAGACTTTGTTATATTTTACCTTATCTCACCAGTCTTAGTATGAGCTTCAGGTACGTAGGTATATCTTTCCTTGATCCATGTTTCATGATAAGTGTCGTAATTTCCTTCATTTTCATCATATTCGTGGCTTTTTAGCTAAGATTGATTGTAATGCTTCTACAGAGACATTTGACTGGTAAATCCATAACTACTGCATCTACACTCAATGCTCTTACACAAAATTTAATTAAGTGTAAAAGGTAAACATATTAAATTAATTACAATAATTCATTATAGAGTTAATTTAAATTATAAATAACCTTTAAAATTCAAGAAATTATACAATTTATAAGAAAATAATAAATAAATAATGTAATGTTGAAAAATATGTTTTGAAAAGCTTCCATATCTATTTAGATCGTTAGTTTTCATTCAAATTTCGAAGGCTTTGTTCATAAACATCTGCGAAACAGTACATCGGTTGAGTAATTGTGGCTCATTCCAAAGTTATGACCTTTGATTTTCCTGCGGTTGAGTCTCGAGGCCAATAAAGTTCGCCAGAACGAGGGGCACAAGGGGAAAGAGAAATACACACAGCGTGGTGCAAGAGCAGGGCCAAACTCCGATCATACATCAACCGCGCCCCATTAGGGATTAATGATGCCAACACGGCCGAAATTAACTTCCTGCTGGCTTACCACTGCAATAACGTTAACATATTAACCATTTGTTAGAATAGCAATATCGCCATGGGCTTATCCTTCCCATCTTTGTTATAAAAACGTCGGAGATTTTAATGAAAATATGAAACGGACAAGAGTGTTCGGCTTTTTTATGGGAACTTTTTTTATTATCATCAAACGATTTTTATTTCATTTCTCTAGCAAGTTTCATAGATCTACATATCACTACTCAATACTAGATACTCAAAAGCATGTCTAATTAGATATAGTTAATACAAATTAAGAATATGATTATTTTTTATTTGGTAAAATTATCACACTGTCGTAGAAAAAATTGTGTACATAACAAGAGTTAATTTTCTTTTTATGTAAAAACGTTTTACATTATCTTGCTGTCTGTCAGTTTTCGTAGATTGAATAGTGTACATAACGCGAGTGCAGTTTTTCTGCTAGGGTGATGAAATAATTGTGGAACCTTTTGCTTCTAGATACAAACGTTAGATTGCCTGTTATGGCCCCTGGGGACATAAGCAGGCATCCACTGAAGTGGATTGAGTCCTTCATCGAGGGACTAGGCTTTGTTGTTGCATAAGTAGCAGGAATGGCACAATGGGCTCGCCAGTGGCCTTAGTGCCGGAACCTTGGCTTGAGTTTTTCTTGGCCAAGGTTCTCCTGACTAAATTAGTAGTAGTAGATTGCTAGATGTTTTGGTTGAATTATCACGAGGCCATGGAAAAAAAATAGTGCATACACCCAGAGCGATGTTTCTTTAAACTAAGTGAAAAACTAACGTCTAGATTTCTAGATAGAAACATTACATTTCTAAAATATCACGTGAGGATTGTTTGAAGATCTTACACAGCTTTTGCGAAAGTAGTTTTACTGTTGAGGAGACGAAAACTATTGATAAAAACTCCATATTGTACATTCATTCATTGGGTTGGGTTGTGCTCATCAGCCCAGGCACTTTAACTGAATCTTTGTACCATTTCCCATGTTATCTACTTCCATTCCAGAAGCTTTGTGTCTTCTATGTAGGCAACTAGTTTGACTGGAGGGATTTTCAGTAGTTGTAATGGTTGTATTATTTCCTCTCCAAAGTGCTTCCGTCTGAGTCCACGTAAGTTCTCGCAGAAGCACAGTATGTGAGTAGGTGTTTCATCATGAAGATCACATTTCCTGCACAAAGGTTCACTAACTTTGCCCATTTTGTGTCTCTTCAGGGTGCAGTGTCCAGTCGCCAGGTCGGTCTGTCTTCAAATGTCTCTTACCCAGTTTCAATGGCCTGGTTGAGAGTTCCTTGTCTACCTTGTTCAGTAAACTCTTTGTACATGTTTTGGCTGAACTATTTAGTGATCTTACAAAAAATAGTTTGTATATCTTAAGCTAAAGTGTTTTTCCTTTCGTACATCTAAACAGAAACGGGCGATTTCGTTTAGTGTTAACTCACGCTCGTTGATAACAATGTCAGAAGTAAGTTCGAAATACAGTTTCGCAGACATAAAGTAAGTGAGCATGTCCTTGAATTGGGTTGCCCCAGATCTTAGTATCTCAAGATATCCCGGTAGATTGTCGGGTTTTGAAGATTTAGCATGAGTTATCATGTAGGCATTTTCCACAGCGCTCATCCGTGGATGTAGTGGAGGAAGGTCTAGGATTAACACTAATGCTGCGATGGGGTACGATCTCACTACACCCATGATTCCCATGCAGGCGAGTCGTTGTTTTTTTGTAACTCTGTTTTTCCCTTTGTTGCGTTGTTTTGTTTCACTGAACCAGAGTAGCATACCTATATGTAATAATTGGTCTGACAATCGCTAGATATGAACAGTAGATCATTCTACGTTTCAAATCCCACGTTCTCTCACAAAGCCTGCAGCACGTATTGAGAGCCCTTGTTGCTTCAGAGGTAATAAATATATAGGAAAAGATCCAGTGATACAATCCACACCAGATTTTATTTGAGAGCGACAGCTTGTTTGGTGAAAGTTTTTGCGACTTAGGAACGAAAAAGGACCACTGAAGAGAGTTTGGAGATTAGAAATTACAAAAGGAAAGCAAGAAAAAATGCAGGCGATGGAAGACGTGGGGGAAGGTAACAGGAAAATACTAGATAACCGGGACGCACAAGCTGCAAAGATGCAGCAAAATAGACAAGGCTGATAGAAAATCGTAAATAAATAAGTAGACCATTGGATGGTAGAAGGATTTTTTGACTATATATAACTACTTCTGACTTTTTAATTTCTGCAAAATAAGTGGGGTTGAGCTATAATGGGGAACCCTGTACAGTACACGGTCGTGTAGAACTCTTTCGTTCGAATAGTTCAAGCAACCACGTACATTGTAACAAAACAATTCTACCTGTCTTGAGAACGGTTTTTAAAGCTTTTTGTAGTTTTCACATGTTACTGAGGAATATAACAGCTTTTTGTCTACATCCGTCGCTGTATGCAAGAAATAGTTTAAGATTTACTTAGGAAGGCCGTTTTACGATGGGCAAACAATAAAGGCTCGTCGCCACTACTGAGATCAACACGAAACGTTTTATTGTTTTTTTTTTACTAGCAGTGTCTATCAAAATTACAAAACAACATAAAATGAAAACAAATAAGATTTTTAAAATAACTGGATATGATAAATATTTTATCATTACTTTCAATGCTTTCCGTTTTTTAAATTTGTATCAACTTACACAGTAATTTTTATCAAGCTGTTCGTTAAATGAGGATTAACTCTTAATAAAAATCGGATCAATGTTACATGCAATCAAATCAAATGCCACTAAAACCGATTTAGCATTTCATCAACACGCACCCTCCTCATAGATTCGACTACGAACTCATGCTCCCTTGTAAACATTTAATAGTCTGATGATGAAAGTCAATATATCACTTTGTATTTAAAGATTACCGCTACCAGGGTCTCATTTAGGTCAATACGACAACCAAGGGCTGATATAATCTTTGCAGGAAATTAATTGCTGTAATAGTTTCGGTGTTGTTATAAAATATAAACAGAAGCTGAATTGGACTGAAATTAGTCTGTAGGAGAAGATGCTTTTGATTCAAATGTATAAGCGTAAGTTATTACTCTATTTCAAAAAACAGGGGGATAGGAGAATTATA
This sequence comes from Lochmaea capreae, assembly GCA_949126875.1. Classification (NCBI taxonomy): domain Eukaryota; kingdom Metazoa; phylum Arthropoda; class Insecta; order Coleoptera; family Chrysomelidae; genus Lochmaea; species Lochmaea capreae. The sequence continues at coordinate 11,471,993 of OX421401.1, forward strand.
TGAACTATCTAAAAACTGTATAGAATCTAATTATACAGGAATAAATTATAAAAATTCATGGCTTAAGGTAAGAAGAAGGACTAAGCTTAATCTTAAACGAATAAGGAGAGGAGTCAATCCTTTCTGCTTATGGTGTATTTAATCTGATTCATAGATAGATCCAGAAGGGACATCCAAGATGCATCCACTGCTTGTTGCAGCCGACTACAGACAATGAAAGAAGTAGTCATGGATATGAAACCAACCAAAGCCAAAGTATCGGTAATGAAGGATAATAAAATAAAAACCGGAATCAACATATTGATAAAATTGCTCAAGTAAATAAGCCAGGAATTTATGAGTAAAAAAGGGGTATCAAATAAAACAAAAACTAAAGTTTTCAAGAACCTCTACTCACTTATAGATAAGAGTCGTCAAATGGTAGTTACTTGGAAAGGTTTGTGAGTCGAACTTAAGGTGTGTAACAAAATCTCAGTTGCAAAAATAAAAATGCCAAGAAAACCTTTTAAAGTATTTAGGAAGAGCTCGCGAATGTATTTGATTGCCAAGAAGATTGCAAAGTATTATGGTAAACTCTACAGTGGATACAAATTATTTTTTGCTTCGTCGTAACTACATTAAATTTCCAAAATAGTTGGATTGGAATACGTGCAGCTTTTGAAAAGGTACCAAAATCTCTTGATTTTACTTGTTTGGGACTTTATAGAGATTAATCCAAAAATTATAATAGGTATACTGGAAATTGGGGGAAAATAAAAATAAATGAATATTGAGAAGAATTCAAAAGGACTTGTATCACGGTAAAGATGGTTGTCTATAAAAATAATGTTAATATACCGCCTATTTGATGTGAGTGGCTGTAATTACCTTACCACTTCCGGAAAGAAATATGACAAAATTATTCTCAATTCTCTTATTTTCATGGTAAGTACCTATAAGCATAATTTGCAATGTTAACATCAAATTCCCAGTTTCTGATCAAAATGCTGAGCAAAAGTAGGATAAACAAAATAGAGATGTAATCCCAAAACAATCCTACAGAAGTATGCTATCTTTTGAAATAATTGTTAGGACAGTGGGAAAGTAGGAATGTCAATTTGATAAAACGATTAAACTTTATCACCGTTTAACAGACTTTGACAATCTTATTTGTCATTTGGAAAGGAATTAAGTGTTCAGTGAAACATTAAATATTCTCGTTATCATCTAGTAGATATATTTGACAGAAATATCATCAACTATTCCAATAGAGAGTCTTCTTAACTAAACACCAAGTACAAAAAACGTCCGAAAATTAGAAAAATGCATGTACTATTTTCATAGTTTTGTGTAAAATAAGTTATATAATTGAAAAAAAATTATTAACGTATGAAAAAATATTCACAATTTAAGTCGCCCTATAATGATGAAATCCGTACCTGTTTTCAACCCCAAATCAATACACTACAAAAATACAAACTCACTCAAACCACTACCAGATGAATTTCTAACAGCCAGGTGATTCAAGGCTAAACCATCTGCTTAATTAGTAAACCAACTTTGGCTGACCACCAACTTAGTGTTAACCGCGTACATTTAACACGTCTAACTAATCTCATTGATGCCCGCAGGCGGTATAATGAAATGGGTAATTCGGTTTTATATAATCTTTACAGAATTAAACTTTATACATTAGGTATTTGAAAACGTACGTGTTAAACGATGTGAATTTATTTTCACTAATGTAGGCATTATGATGGACATTATGTAATTTAAATATTCCGTTTTCAATGAACGTAGCTTCATCGCAAAACAAGATTTTTGAGAAAGATTTGGGTTTCTAGTTTTTCATTTTTGTCCAGTAACCAGTTTGCAAAGACCCCTCGAGCAGGGAAATCAACCTCGATACAAATTTCTATTTAGAGACCACATGCCATTTGAAACAACCAATTATTTGAAGTACTCGTTACCCCGTTGCGAGCTCCTAATGTAGCAAATTTGTGTAGGTATTTTATTTATGTATAACTAGTATCCCCTTTTCAGTAGATGCTCAAATCTAAAAATAAATAAGATTATCTATTAAGAAGCTAACTGATATTTTTTCACTTTGTGAATGTAAATATCACGGACAACAAAAGAGTTAAACAATTATTATGCCAATTTGAACTATCGTTTCAACTAGGGGCACGGGGCAAGTGACGTCATATAGCCTGGAATTATTTTGGCAGCATTTGTATCAAATAATCCAAGCAAACAAATAAAAAAGTACGTATTTTTCGTTTTAGATGTGAATAACAAATCACTGAAAAACCCACCATGCGTTTTCTAGACTAGAATTTTTGTCAACAATATCTACCTATTGGCCTACACCTGCCGATATAAAGGAGATGTCTCCCAGTGACCTGTTCACCTTTCTGGAAAGGACAGGATGGACGATTATCTAGGATGACAACTTTTCGGAAAGACGTACACTCCAACCGGTATCTCGTGAAATGAGGTGACGATGCGCCGTAATAAATTTGAAAGTGGGGATCCAGTTAAGCCAATCGTGCGGTAGACGTTATGCAGTGGGCAGCTCGGTATTGGCCGAATACGTTCTCTCTCTGCGTACTGGAAGCTCCGCCTTGTCACGAGATACCAGTTTACCTGTACAATGGGTCACATGAGGCATAAGTGCTGTGTGCATAAACTCACACCCCCCTCCCCCCTTATCTACAGATACCTATTGCTTCGCCTAAATCGGATAAGGAGGGGTGAATGACGTCACGCTCAAAGCGCGTGCTTGCTTTCCACGCTTTAGATAATTTGTTTTAGATAGAAAAAAAACAATTTGAGGACATACTCAAATTAGGCAATAAAAAAATTACTGAATAGGCCCATCAGGACAAAAATTATCTTCTGAGTTGGCAGCCAATTAACAGCAGAATCACTTAAACATACTTCTGACATACTTCTGACATTTCTTCTATTTATAGTGACTTAAGAACTATGATTGTCAAATCAAAATGCCCCACCATCGTTGAATGCTGGTGATGGCAATTGAAGAAGTGGGTTTGTAGTAAACAATTTATCAGGGCAGGGTTATGCAATGTAACAAGTTCGAAGTTTGTAGGTAGCGGTGTTTTTGATCCTACTTAGATATTAAAACTGTATTAACTTCGTGATATTCAAAGGCCGCCGACTTCCTTCGGAGTAACTTTTTGAAAGAGGTAAATTATATTACGTGGACATAAAATCACATCCAATAATAATCTCCTCCTCCTTAGTAATGCAAACCCAATTGTCATCGTAATAATAACATCCAACCAGAGTAAAATTCAACATCATTTAATTGTGAGAATATTTTGTTACATATTTTGTTTCCAATATTAAAGAGTGGTTCAACTTGTCACAGAAAAATAATCTATATAATATTAGACGTGGGTAGAAATCTAGAAATATCACATTTCAGTTGGTTTTTTTATTTCAAGTATGACAATTCATTTGTCAATAGAAGTGCGCTAATGTGGCATGTGATATTCAAAAATTTTAAAACTAGAATTGCAAATTCGTTACAAAACGATTTAAATTGTCAATGTTATAAAGTAGTTCATTAAAGAGTATTCGCATAAATTAACTTTATTTATGAATAAATGGAATTCACTTGTTACTTAGTGGTACACAGTTTTATAAAATAATTAAAATGTGAAGTTGAAATATTCTATAATTATACAGGGTGTTTCTAAATCCATAAGGTGATTGCCCGTATGCAATTATGATCGGTTTTTCCTAGAACATTATTTATTCAGTCAAGTTCCTTTTAAGATATATCCCAAGGGGATTCGTAAAATGGGTTTTTATTTATATTTTTGCTAAATAAAAATGTAATACAGTCAGTTGGTGTGAAAAAATAGGTTTCCTGGAAAATTTTCGGGATTCTTTGAAATTGGGCTTTTCATCCACTCTCACGTTCTGTCGTGGCCATATTGGCAAAAAAGCGATTAAAAACAGTTTTTTAATAATATCTCATTTCCAACACATTTTATATAGGAAATTATTATGTAGGAAATTTTCTATTTTTTATGGGTAGGTACAGCTTTCGGAGTACTAGCGTCGTAAAGTTCAAAAAACTTATTTCTACACCACTGTGAGGTAGTTTATGAGTGTAAGAAGATAACTTCCAAATTTTAATTAGTGAACTTCATGGTCAAGCAACCCAAGGAAGATGCAGATATGCTGAAGGTGGGTATTGATTAGATTCATCAGCAAATTTGGGCAATAACGCTGAATTGTGTACCGGGCAAAGTACTGTACACAAAAACACACTTCGCGGTCTGTCGGTTTCTGATAAACTCAAACGAAATTTACGCGTAAATCTGCTGTGTGGCGCGTTCGGATGATAATTTCCAATTGAAGCGTTTGTTCCGTGGGTGGCCACCGTACCTAAACAATAAATAGTTGGTTCACTCTAAGCTCCTCCCAGCGCAATGTCTATTGTTTGGTTGGGTGTCCGTTTTTTTTTCTTTCATTACTTATCATTACACCCAGGTATTTAAATTGTTGTACTTCTTTGAATCATTTATTTCTCCATTCTCTTCAGCTTTCCCAAATCTCATTTTCTTAGTTTTATTCACATTAAGTTTTAATTCCAGTTTCATCACTCCTCTTCAATCTTTCTTAACATTTTTTCCATAAAGTAGGTATATGCGATTTAATTGACTTCCTGTTCTCAGATTTCCCTTCTGTGCCTTTTTTAAAGGAAAATCTATAGCCAAATTGAACAACATAGCTGACAGTGAGTCTCCTTGTTAATTTCAAAACCTTCCATTTCTCCTTTTTGTGTCAGTAACTAGCTTTTGATTGTCTTATTGTCTTCTCTATCAGATTTTTCAGTTTTTGATTCCTTCCTTTTTTTTCAACGCTTTCATAATGTCGTTCCTTTTTAGAGAGTCAAATTATGAACAGTGTAATATACACATTTTTATTACCCGCACAACAAATATCTTCAACAAAGTTTAATTTTTTGATAAACCACGACCAATAATATGGCAAAAAACAAACGCGACCCAAAAATTTTTAGGAATAAAAAAAAGATTATGCTGTTTATTATTTTCCTTAATATGGCTGCATTTATTTTTAAAAATAGTGTACAAAGTCTTCAGCAACACAAATGCTGACCACAAAACTTTTAAAAGTGCATTAGAATATGTTTTTTTTTTCAAAAAAATTCGTGAATCAGACAATGGTGGCCAAATCAGTTACATACCAACATGGTGGACTATGTTAAGCGACCTAATACATACCAGATACAGGAACACCTTTTTTCCACACCCAATTGCGTTCTTTCTCGACTTTCCCTTTCGTTAGAACAGAAAACGTTCAAATGACGGTATGTGAATCCAACGTTTATAGAAAGTTGGCTCGACGGCCTAATTACTAAATAGTCCAACTACCGCAAGGCCAACCTTGCGGATCGTGCTTAAAGCGACGAAAAGACGACCTGTCATTTTTAAAATCCTAACCTCTTAACAACATCCTCACTTCTAACCTAAAAATGGATCATTCAAACCGGTTAAGTTCGAGAGTTACACGGCTCGGGTTCCTTGGTTGTTAATTCTTTTTGGAGACAAGTTACTCTACAAACCAGTTAAAGTATAATATATCACTTCAGAACTATGTCAATAGACAAAACCATTTGGAGGTAGACACGAAACCAAAATTGTGTCAAATCGAAATATAGATGACATTGTCAAATGTGTATGTTTGTCTCATAATAGTTTCTAGACAGGTTTACCTACTGGATAATTGGGCCAATAAGTATCTATGGTAATTTTTGACAAAAATCCTAGTAGAAAACGGATGATGCCATTATATAATAGTATTTTATGCAACGATCATGTAATGATAGCCATTAAGACACGAGCATGTTGTAGGATACGAAACGAGCCGCAGGCGAGTTTCGTATATAATATGCGAGTGTATTAATGGCCATTACATGAAAGTTGCATACAATATTTTTTCTACTCCGATTAATAAGAATTATTTAATTAATAATTATCATTTATTATGAAAAACAAGAACAATGAAAGGAACTTCAACAAATAAATTTTACAAATTGTACAACAAATAAATTCAAAACTTTTGAACATAATAATATTAATTCTTTAATCTTCTTTGTGCAAAAATTATTTATTGTACAATTTGTAAAATTTATTTGGGGGGCAGATCTTATTCGGATGGTTGTTGAACTGGAGGGCATGTTAAAGTTTGTTTCATTCCTATTTTCAATTGAATTAAAAATTTTATTCGATACATTTATTTTATTTTGGATATTTTCTTCAATATAACCCTCTGCAACCGTAGTGGATTTCCAACCACCGTGTCTTTTTAAGGTGGTAATATCACTGCCGCCATCTACCAATACGGTTGCAGATGTTCTACGAAAGCAGTGTCCCGTATATAAATTGGGATTGGGAAGCCCTAAAAAGGTGGCAATTTGCTTGCCCAAGTTTCCAAATTTGTTTATTCCAATGTCAATGTCAACCAGGTATCCATGGCTATATTAAATATTGTGCGAATGTCGCATTCCTATTGGCTTAAAAATCTGTATCATAATGAAAATTTGTATCATAATGAATATCATTATGATACAGATTTTAGTCTTTTAATAAGTATATTATAAAACAGGAGTAGAAAAAAATTTATAAATACATAAATAAAAAATGAGGTTATGTTGGAGATTGTGCCATTGTGCGAATATTTGAACTAATTTTAGACGTCCGCCCGTAGGTCAAATAATAGGAACAGAATGTTTTAGCCGTGTTTTTATGACCAACATTGTAACATGCGGATCTAAACGTTCTTAGAACGTCATCTGGTTCCAGATTAGTCCAAAGACATGAAAAAGGTAAAAATGAACATTGACCTCACGTTGTCTGTCTAACAAAAAATAACGTTCGATTTTATGACGTAAGGACTTCGAAGCTCCAACGTCAGATTAATGGGTCTATTCTGTGCACGTCTGTAAGATAATCTGTAACTTTACAGGGGAATTGCTATTCTGCGTACAACTGTGTCTTACAGGAATCTTCAAAATAGTTACAGATTTGGTAAATATTTACGTGTGTATTGACTGCTGTCGTTGGAAATGGAATATTTTTGTACAGTTTGAGGTTGTCTCTGGTTATTTGGTTAAAGTTATAGGTTAGAAGTATCGAAATTTGACGTACAGTAGTTCAAATGTCTATCTGTAATTCAGTGAGTTACAGACAACATTACAGAATCGCTAAGTTACAGATTCTGTAAAATCCCATTTACAGAACTTTCGTTAGCTACAGATTCGTAAGCTATTACGAAAAGCACAGAATCGACGTTGTCGGTGAACGTTGATACAAACAACTTACATAGTACCCAAAACCAACGTTGATTTAGGTAAATATTATGCAGAAAGTCAGAATAATGCTGTTTGGGATCGCTTTACGAAAATTACTATTTTTTACAGAAAACTGTAATTAAATAAATAATTACAAAACCAAGGTGGTTTTTTGTCAATCTAGAATTTTGGTTTGTGGTTAGATGTGGGGATGGCGCTATTATCACAGTCTTAACATTTCCTTTACTGAGGTTAATGTATTGATGCGACTTCAGCGTTGTCTCTGGTCCAGGATTATTCTCTTAGAGATTCTGGACGGATGAATCTACCTTGTACTGTTGAGGCGCAAATACGCCGAAACCAGTCTACAAGTGATATGGTCCCTTCTAACTACATTTAACTACGTTTAACATAGAAAAGTAATTCAATGTCCTTCATTGCATATAGGCAGGGAAGTAGTTGCTGCTTCTTAGTGACTGGTCTCCTCTTTGAAAAGTAATTTTCAAATTTGTACTATAAATTAGTATAAAATTATTATCTTTGATAATGTATTGTTAAAGTCTAACTAAAGTCAGTGTAATGAACCATATTTTTAATCCCCTTGAAGGAAAAAGCCGCCCAATGGCGTGCAGATAAATTTTTAATAAATTCGAATATTGTGAAATAATGTTAATCTACTACTTATATCAATTTGAATGAAAAACATTTACCTGCATACTAAATTCTTAAAATTTGTAATACAATAATAACGCGTTTTCCTCTAGAACACGGATTATCAGAAATTTCAGAATTTTCTTTTTTCAAACACGCGTAAATATTTAAAACAACGCGTTGACACTGAACATGTAAATCTTTGTTCTTAAATTCGGCCCTATCATCGGTATCATTTATTGCTAAGTCATTTGCATTTATTTGTGGCGCCAAATTATTAGATTCCCGCGCATCATCTTGGACTGTCGTATCTCCAATATGCCATTCTAATTAATCACAAATAAATTATATTCATAAAACTCACCCTAACGTCTACGAACAAATAAATATTATATTGATATCAATTCACTCAACTCCATGAACAAATAATAAATATTATATTTATATCAATTCACTAAAGTCCATGAACAAATAAATATTATATTGATATCAATTTACTAAACAAACTCGACCAAGAAGTAGATACTACTATTATTTTAAATATTTCTTTAAAACAAAATTCACACACGCCCCTGAATCGAGACACAATACTAATATCTCTCTAATATCGCAGGCCACCCTCGGACCTCAATTTTTTTTAGTTACAGTCGTCCGCCTTAGTAAGTGACCCGTTACTCCGTTATAATATAAATAATAATGTACTTGATGATTGTTTTGTCTTGGAAGCTCCTGAACACCTGCGCTGCGTTGCCAGATATACAAAATTTTCTTAAATATAGTAGGCATACAAAAAGTTGTTTTAATTAATGCCTCTTTTCGAGCGACTTTTTTTAATGTTTACTAATAAATTTATATTATGTAATTTTTTTGAAATATTTCCAAACCAGCTTTCTGAGAACATCACAGTTTACTGATGTAATTGGAAACATTTGTATAGTGAGCCCAACAATTTTAGAAAATATATCTGACAACATTGCTTTATTTTATGGTCATCACACTGACATTAGAAAGACTTTAACACTTTTCACTAAAATGGAATCTTTTACAGGAAACTGAATAAAAAAGATCACATACTATTCTTGCACGTCTTCAATTACTGTTATATAACATCACTCCTTCGCCAGGGGAAAATGGAATTTGACCGATACCTATATGTCGATCAAAGGAAAAATTTGGCAAGTGATTTTGAACTTTCGAGCGGACTAGTGTTGAATTCGAGGAAAAGGATGTCAAGGAAGCTGATAATCCCATCGCGAGGGTTGAGAAAGAAGTTTCAATGTGTCACGTTGCGATTGAAACTGGAAAGGATGAACTCGAAACTCCTGGTCCATCAAGAAAAGCGAAGCGAAGAACATTGTTACAGTGTGAATTGCATGTGGATAATGCATACTGGGGATACCATGTTGAAAAACCGAAACTCTATCTTCTGGTGGTGAAGAAGTTAGTTATTTGGCCAAAGCTCTTCTTAGAGTATACTTTGCAGCGCTCCTATAAACTATTTATTTTACAAAGAAATATTCACAAATAAGCTACCTATAGGAATTTTCTTTTAGTGTAATTTATTACATAACTATTTTCATTGTGAAATAGGTGGCAAAGTATAAATTCCGTAAAACATGTCAAGATTTATAAAACTTTCAACTTTCAAAACTTTACAGGTGAAACTACCTAATGACTACTGAGGGAATAATCATAAATATTACACCAATATTTTCATCACGTGTTGAGGGGGGGAAATGAGAGTTATTATTCAATTTAATATCAAAACTTTTTCACGAGAATTAGATTTTTTCCTAGAATCAATACTTTTTGGGAGGAAATATATCTGCATGCTTGATTTTTATACAATAGACTTCTAGTTTTGACATATTACATGTTACTTTAGCTTGAATATGCGGAATAAATGACAAATAACTCTTATTTATAACACATAAACTAATTTTTCACCTCTCTCTCTAACGAATGATTTCAAATATCCTGTTATGTGTGCAGGATCACCAACATCTAGTCATCTATTTATACATATCACCTACATTGATTCCATCAATACATCAAATAATTAATTAACTTCTATCCCAAGGGGTCACAACTACAACAAGCTTCAATATTGAACAGCATAAGGCCCTCATTAAGTATAACACATGTGCTGAAAAGTCCCGGGCCTAACACATAGATCGGGCTAATTTTATTGCAATCGCCTGTTGTTAAGTTAGTAGTAACCTTGAAAAGACCGCTATTAAGATTTCATAATATTCTATTCATTAGTTCGTGAGTTATTGTGCTAAGAGTGACACTACTTTTAATATTTTTAAAACAATGGATCAATAATAATTTCGTGTTTTGATTTTACACTGTTTCTTGATGGGAAAAAATACCGTTCAAGCGAAGCAATGGCTTGAAAAGTGTTATGTGGACTCAGCTCCATCAGAAACAGAAACAAAACGATGGTTTGCTGACGTCAAACACCGTCGTAGAGACACTGGTGATGCGGAACGCAGTAAATGTCCTAAATGAGTCGGTAACACCAGAAAACATCAAAAAATCCACAAAATTGTTTTGAATGTTGTCTTTATATTGCATGAGCAATTGACTATGAGAAAGCTCTGTTCAAAGTGGGTGCTCACTGTTGACCAAGAATAAGAACGTGTTGATGCTTGTTTGACTATGTTTATCACTTCACTCCGGAATCAAAACGATCGTCACCTGAGTGGACAGCAACTGGAAAGGTTGTGGCCTTGGTATTTTGAAATGTACGTGGTGTGATATTCATCGATTATCTTGAAAAGGGAAATACCATCATCAGTGAATATTATACAGCGTTATTGGAGCGTTTGAAGGCCGAAATTGCAAAGAAACGGTTGCATATGACGCACCGTGTCACAAGTCAATCAGAAAAATGGCAAAACTACATGAATTGAACTTCGAATGACTCCCACATCCACCGTATTCGCAAGATTTGGCTCCTAGTGATTACTCACTGGCTGTTGGCAGACCTAAAAAAAATGCTCGCTGGTAAGAAATTTCGCTTGAATGAAGAGGTTATCGCTGACACTAAAATAAAATAAATCGTTCTACGAATGGTACTGAAATGCTAGAGCGGCGCTGGAATGATTGCGTTGTTCTTGATGGAACGAACGTTGATAAATAAAACTAATTTAAAAACGTGTTTCCTTTGTTAGGCCCGAGATGTTTCAGCCTATGTGTTATAAGGTACTTAGATTTTGGCAGGAGCATTGAAGCAAATCCAAAACAAAATTATATGAAATATTGGACACACTCGCCATTCACATGGACCAGCGAATGGCTGCTTTAAGCCGTTACAATGAAGCGCAGAATAAGCGTCATGTCCACAAATGAATTAATAGCTTTCCTCAAGACATAGACTACCTATAACAGAATATAATTTTAATGCAGCAGCTATAAAACTGTAGTCAGTGGTAGTTAAGAGATACTTTGTATATTTGCTGTACTGTTTTTCAGTCCAACTGTATCCGAGTCAATAGCCTACGCTGACGAGGTACGTCAATTTCAATAAAAAAAAAATCGTTCATTTTCATTTTTAACATTTTTTCGAGTCGTAAAAAACAGGGTTTCCAAAGTTTCAGTATTTATTAATTTGAATTAATTCAAAAATAGTTGTATAAAGTTCTAAATCCGAAGGAATTCCAGGATTATAATAATCGTGAGCCTGCTCCAACCTATTTCATAAGCTTTAAAGCTACACCGTAACCCTCACAACTTTCTAGACAGTCTTCCTTGTTAACTAAACTTGAAATGTCTGTACATAATCTTTGTTAAAATTGATTCAAATTACTAATATAAGTGAATAAAATAGAGAAAGCTAGTTTTCATCTATACAATTTTTTTTGCGAATATCTGGAATCATATTTAATAATATTAATAACAATTTTATCCATTTCATTGGAAAAAAATTGGCCTGTACACTGTTCTAGAAGAGCTTTCATCAGAAATATCATTGTGTCATCAGAAGCAAATTATATCAGTTTCTATAATTTACTCCAGATGATGAGAATGTTATTTGTGAAACTGTCCGAGCAATATACCTCATATTTCTGTGGTGGAAATTATTATTTATTTATTTCAGTAAGGGTTGAGTAATTGATTTGTTAATTTAATAATTACAGGAAATCATCGAAAATGTGATTGGAATAAAAGAATACCGACTCGGGGTGTGTAGGCGAAAAATAATTGAAGAATGTTATCTTCAAAAACTACTATTGCAAATTTACATTATAGCCTCAGTTGCCAACTCTGTTTTATGGGTCCTGTAATTTCTAATTCACAATAGACTGTATATACAGTATGGAAACCACTTATGGAATAAAATTCTTCATGTCATTATTTTAGAAAATTATAAAAAACGCCGAGACACGTCAACTTTTGAATTGAGTTGTGCGTTATGTAAACATAAATTTAAATGTACAGGGTGATTCACGCAAGTGAACCGATTCCAACAAACTGAATAATGTATGGTCAATTATGAATTATACAGGGTGAAATTTTAAAATTAATAATTTATTAGATACACTTGAAATATTGGTACTTTTTTAAATTAGCTAAATATATGGATTTATCAAAAATCTAAACTAACTAATTATTAGGCGTATTTCTATATTAAACAAAACCTGCTACGCCCATGAATGTTATCATAAATACCTAAAAATTGCCTAAAAACGCCAATAATTAGACAAAATCGGTAAATAATGTGGATTGTTTTCTATTCTGTCAGTTGTTGATGTGTTGACAGTTTATACTGAAAAAGTAAAATCTTTGTCAAACACTATTTCCTTGTCGACATAACACAATGAAATATTTAACTGAGACTCACCGAATTGAGATTTTAATGATGATCGGGTACGGGGATAACTGCAGAAGTCAAGTTGAAGTGGCAAACTTATTTAATCACAGCTATCCCGAATTGCCTAATGTTTCACAAAGTACTGCGTCTAAAATTCATGCACAATTCAGCGTACTTGGACATGTCAAACCATTGAAAAGAAAGCCACACTTCGTTGAAGGTGATGTGAAAGTGGATATTTTGTTAAGTGTCGAAGATAATCCAACTTCAAGTACACGTCAAATTGCCCGTGAAAATAATGTTAGTCATACAGCTGTTCTAAGATGTCTTCATAAAGAAAAACTTCATCCCTACAAATTAACTTTTGTGCAGGAGTTAACAGAAGACGATCCAGATCGTAGAATGGATTTCTGCGAAAAATTGATGAATAAGCTGAACAGAAATGAGATAGCTCTTGGTACCATTCTTTTTTCTGACGAATCAACATTCACATTGAACGGAGAGGTAAACCGACAGGACTGTAGATATTGGTCAGCAGATAATCCTAATTGGATGCGTGAGACACATACTCAGTACCCTCAAAAGGTGAACGTTTGGGCCGGTATCATAGGGGACCATATTATTGGTCCTTTATTTATAGATGGAAATTTGACAGCTGAAAAATATTTAAATATGCTTAGAAATAAATTTATTCCTGTGTTGACAAACTTATATCCCAACGCAATAGATCCTAGCTTACCGAATGAAAGTGTTTGGTTCCAGCAAGACGGGGCAACACCCCATTATGCTTTAATGGTAAGAACTTATTTAGATGAAATCTTCCCCAATAAATGGATTGGACGAAGAGGTACTATTGAGTGGCCATCTAGATCGCCAGACCTTACGCCGTTAGATTTTTTTCTGGGGGGTTATCTCAAGAACAAAGTATATGCAACACAACCAACTAGCATTGTAGACCTCAAAGACAGGATAACTACATAAATACGGAATATTTCACCTCAAACTTTAAACAAAGTTGAGGAGGAGTTCTATAGGAGACTGTGCTATTGCCAACAACTAGGTGGAGAACATTTTGAGCATTTATTTTAATGTATTAAAATCAAATACATCAGGTATTTTATGTATGTGTCTAATAGCTGTAAGAATAAAAATTTCACCCTGTATAATTCATAATTGACCATACATTATTTAGTTTGTTGAAATCAGTTCATTAAGGGGATTTCAAAAATATGCAAATATACAGGGTGTTTCATTAAAAAAAACCCGACTAGTCCGACAGTTTCTTCTCACTCCTTGAAAGTCGTTGATGAAAACATATGTATGGCGATAGAATGTTAGCCGTCTTTTCGGATAGTTTTATGAATGAACATTTAGAGGAGACAATATCACTTGCACACCGGTTTCGGCGTTATATCCAGTTCAGAATTATGCTCTCAGAGTTTCTGGACAGATGATTTCTAACTTGCAGTGATGAGGCGCGAATACGCCAAAACCGGTCTGCAAGCGATATTGTCCCTTCAAATTACAAACCAGAATGGTTGGTTATATCTTGCAGATATCTGATAACAGTGATAACACGCTTTACTTAAATATGACAACTGTTACAGGAAACTGTAATTAAGTAAATAAAACATTTCAAAAATTGAATAGATGAGGCTTTCACTTGATGAAGATCCGTACTAAACGGTGAAATTAAATTGTTTTATTTCATCGTTTAAAACATTTTAATTAACTTTGAAATCACTTTGTCTATGGGTAATTTTCATATCTTTACACTTGATTAATGGGATTGTTCATTGCTCACAATATTATAATACAATTAATATAAAGGTTCCAATAATTCATGATGTCAAATTAATCAAATCTCGTTAGATATGAATATTTAGTAAATATCAAAATTGTATGCTGATTATTCAAAATAAATGCAACAGAAGTTCGTAATGAAATATGGCTATAAGCACTAATATGTTGAATATATCATAATTGAATTCTACGATCATTTGATGTGAATTATCGTAGATAGATTGAAATTTAATTTGTCATAAATTATTGAAATTTATTGAAATTGAGTACAAACATTTAAAATGTCGTTCATTAATTGTATTGTATTTTATCTTAACAATAAACAAGAAGGTAAAAACTCAGTGAGTGGATTTCTTTCGTACACGAGAATCTAATGTGGTTCACACACATCAAATAAATTCAGGTTCTTAATGAATTAGTATGTTTCAGTTCGGAGAAGGAGAGTAAAGCCCTCCCAAAACCTTCTGCTCCATTAAGTTGAAACTTTCGACAGTCTAAATCTTGTTAAATAGTAGATCAGACAATGTCTATCAGTCCAGAAGTCTTGGATTCCAGATATTCCACTTGCTTGCTGGTACATTCAAAATAGAGTTTTTGAAATAATTAACTGCATCTTCTGGGAACTGGAACCTCTTTCACCATCAATTCTTAATTTTTGGAAAAGTGAGAAAGTCGTTTAGACTTAGATCGGGACTGTATGGAGAATGGTTCAACAATCCGATGTTTTCTTGCTTTAAAATCACAATACTTTATTGAGCTGTGTGGGAACTTGCATCGACTTGGTGGAGGATTATTCGTCGTTGGTGGTGGGTTTTTCGAGAAAAATGTCTTTAAAACACTTCGAGAAAGAATAACTTCCGTTGGTTTTGGTTCATCTTGGAGCACTCAAACAGCCGACTGACACCACTGACAATACTGTTTTTATTTTTTAAGTTTCCTGCGTTGAACCAGCTTAGCGATTTTTGATATCAATTCACTCCAATTTCTTTCTGTTCTTCTGTCAACAGATGCGGTATTCAACAAGAAACTAATTTTTTTTCAAATAATTCTTCTTTTAAAATGTTCTGGATTGTGGTTTTTGCAATGCCCAATGATGCTCCAATTTCAGGATATGTGTCATGTTGATCTCCTTGGATCATCGATGTTTTCCTTGGTGACTGCCGTACCTGGTGGACCTGTTCTTGGATCGTCGCTAATATTAATCGGTCCACGTTTAAATTCTCCATACCAACGAGAAATTATCGACTGATGTGGTACTTCATTGACGAAAACAGAAACCAAGGCAAGGTTGTTGGGATAACTGCGACAATATTGTCTGCAATAAGATGATTATCTACCTCACAATACCTAAATAATAGTGTGTTTCCCAGAAGATGGATTGGAAAGCAAGGATATATCGAATGGCTCCCGCGAATCACCCGAAATTATTCCTTTAGACTATGTTTTGGGGAGTTACTTGGAAAACATAGATTTTCAAACAAAACCTGCCAATATTCAGGAATTAAAAGATAGGATTCCCACAGAAATAAGAGGAATTAAACAGTCAGGATTGCTGCAAACTGTATTGTAAAGTTTTAAAAACCGCATGACTTGTAGTATTGAAGTAAATGGACAACATTTTGAGCATAGGCTGTAATCGCATCCAATGTTTTTTAAAATTCCCAATTTTTCTACCACTCTTTGACTCCACCAGTTTCGTTGAACTTTTCACTAATTCAATGACAGCAGACCTAGCTATGATATTTCTATTAGGATATAAATTATCAGAGATTATTCAAATTAAACAAGTTCATTCAGTCGTAGTCATCTAAATGTATTATTTTAACTTCGGCGGATATAATGTGAATGTGAATTACTCCGAAATTATGGCGTAGAGAACATTACATGAAGAATATTTAGTATTTCTCAAGGATTTGAAGGGGGAAGAAATATTTAGGGTGATACATTTGAAATAACAAAGTTCATTATTATTCCTGAAAAATTAAAGGTCTAACAACAACGTCGGGAGATACCACCATGTTATCGGCCATATCATAAGATTCTTGAACACGAAAATCTATAAAAATCGTGCTTTCCGGATCCAAAATTGCGGCGTTCCCTATAGTGAAAACTAACTCTGTATATAGAATGTTCGGGAATGCTCCTGCAGTCAGAAGAATGATTGTTTTAATTGGACATACACGGTCAGTGATATCCACATAAAATTAGAATGTCTTTGATTCACTCAGGGAAGTATGAAGTAACGAGAAACATTCGTGACTTTTACTGTACTAGGTTTTCTGAATAAAACGCGCTTAGAAAAATACTTTTGTAAACGTTCCGATTTCCGCTTTGGAGGCATTATCAAGAGGTGGGAAAGGTTTGTGAGGGAAGCTAGGGATCAGTATCAATTCGTGGTCTCAATGGATGATTCCAGTAGTATTGCCACTACATAATTTTCAGGTCTAAAACGACTGACATTTTCTAGGCCTTTTTGGGTACGATTCAAAGTCGAGACAGAACTAATTTTTGATTTAAATGATTTCTAGATGTTCCCGAATATCTGAATCGGGCTATTAATGCTGTTACTGAAAAAATAAAATATCCTAGTGGACTTGAATATTTACGTGCTTGCTGCATGGACGAAACCTGTCAATTCAATGTCACATGTCTTGTTTTTGACATTTGAAAACAATGTAAAACAAGCTAAGACAACAATTAGCCACAAAATATACTAGAAAACTAGAAAAATTTAAGTCCCCTAGGTTATTTAATTTTTTTCAATAACAACATTAATAGTCCGGTTCAGATATTCGGGAACATCCAGAAACCTCCGAAATCAAAAATTATTTCTGTCTCGACTTTGAATCGTATCCAGAAAGGCCTAGAAAATGTCAGTCGTTTTAGACCTGAAAATTGTGTAGTGGCAATACTGAATGGACTACTGGAATCATCCATTTGTCTACTCCACTATTCGTATTGTATCCAGCAGATATCTCTGAGGAGTTTGAACGGGCCAAGAAAATTCAAATTATCAAGAAAGATGACCATTTTATATTTATTCATGAACTGCTACAATGCATTAAACAAGTCCTCATCACCCTCAATTGAATTGTAGCCAGACCTATAAACACAGGCTATGGAAAAATGAAGCCTCAACTTTTTCAATGAAAAGTTTTATAATATCCTGTCATATATTGAAAAGCGGAAACAATTTCAGGATTTACTCGAAACTTGCAAAAGTCATTGTCCTCAATGTATATTCAATATCCACCACCTCGAGTCATATGATCAGGTCTGAAAATTTTGTAACCAGGTGAATATATCGATAAATCTTAAATTAGATTGTGCAACCATAATTCGGTTATTAAAAATATAGAATGCTCTTCATATTAAACAAAAGCAGTAAATATATTTGTACAAAATTGGTAAAATGAGTATCTTTAATCTGGTTGTATACCTGACAGAAAAATATATTGGAAGTCTTCCGAATAAGAAAACAACTCTGTATGTAAAATCGCCACTACTGTGTGAAATTATCGTATTTCTGTTATCCATTTTGTATATTTTAAAATAAGAATTGATTTGTTTTCTACATTTACCATTTGCGTTTCAGTTCAATGCACTTTTTGTACTTTTTTTTCGAATCAATATTTTCCTTTTATAATCCGCAAGTATTTTTAAGACCCAGATTGAAATCATCACTCTTCATTAAATATTTAAACAGGCATTTGACTGTATAATGAAGCTTGCCTTTTGTGGGGAAGGTGCAATGTTGTCGTTCCAAACCCTAGGGGAGTGATGAAAGCTACCCCGCCTGGCATAAATCAAAAGTTACAGACGTACTGTTTGGAGGATGTATAGGAGAGCAAAGTGGCAAACGCAAAATTTAGGTGGGAGGTATCAGCGCATTCGAAAATAGAATTTGTGTATCTTGTCACTCTATGTTTATTATAAATTTAGGAAGCAATAAATAGAAATTTGTTTTTTTTTATACTTAAGAAAATGTGTCATTATTTGTATATCAAGAGTAAGCAATATTTGAACATAAGACAAAACAAAAATTATTGTCATATGTCATCCAGATTAATCTTTTTTGATAATCGGTATGCCATGGAAACTGATAATAAGGGATTGTGAATATCTATTCCCAGAAAGTCAATGTGGGATTTTATGAGATCAAATACTTGGTTGTTTTTTATTTGATGAATTCGTTTTATTAACTTCCTCGATGATAAGTTCTGGAATGCAATTAAAAATATTCCTTTTACTGAAAGTTCATAGAATTACCTTAAATGAAAAAAAGAGGTTTCAAAACCCATCCACCTGAAGCGCTAGCTGCAATCGAGTTGTCAAGTAGGCCTGACATCGAATGCTTTTATCCCGAAAGGGAAAAAAATGTTGAAATTGTTTATCTCAGCTGTTATCATGGACAAATCCTTTCATTTCTCTATGATGTAGTCAATGCTCTTGTCTTTTCAAATGTCGTTCGTCGTTGACATTTTTTTTTAAATTTTCATTTAAAATCTGTTTTATCTTACTTCATTCTCTTTGGCCTTCCTACATTAGTACATTACCTATCACAGGATTCATCATCGTAAGAGAATTGAGAAATCTAATTTTTTTATTTTACATTTTCGAGGTTAGGTATCCATAATCAAAATATGTTTGTTTTGCAGTTAATGATAAATGATGATTACCCAAAGATTTATATAAGACTTATACCCATACGACCTATGCAAGGGATCTACCCGAGGAAAATATGGTCCATTGAGTTTTCATTTGTGGCTGTTCGAGCGTTATTTCCATTTGCTTTTTGTATTTTGTTCTTTAAGCAAAAACTGTAATTCATTTTGCTGTTCGG
Organism: Lochmaea capreae; assembly: GCA_949126875.1. Lineage (NCBI taxonomy): Eukaryota > Metazoa > Arthropoda > Insecta > Coleoptera > Chrysomelidae > Lochmaea > Lochmaea capreae. The sequence goes on from OX421401.1 coordinate 11,491,439, forward strand.
TAATGCTTTTGCTTTTTTACTTGAAGATATTTTACCTTAAAAAAGGTTTAGAATTATAATTTATATCAGCTTCGTAAGTTTTTTTTTCCATTTTCCCATTATCATCGTATATAGTATATAATATTTGCAGTTGAACGATTTAGCACGATAATGTTATCTTTGGAGTGCAAAATCGTTAACTTGCAAATATTATACAATAATACGCATATCCTGAAAAAACCGCCATGAACTGAACCCATATTCACTGCGATAGCTGGAATTATTTTTTCATACCTTGACATAGAACTTTCACTTCTAATGGATAGACTATTTTGTGTTAATTTATCTTAGATTTTTTCATCCACCAAATATACATAAATATAACTCTTTATTATTTATTGAACTGTTGCGTTTGACATTCCAATATTTTGAGCACCTTTGTCTTGTTTAAAATATGGACCCTTTCAAAAATATTTTAAAGACTATTCCAGGCAGATATGTGGGTCTTCTAGATAATTTTGAAACAATTTTTATCGGCGCAGGAGGTAATATATTGATTCTAACTATTCCTCCCGCAGGATGTAGTTTACTGTATGAAAAACAATATAAACAATGGGCTGAAAACCACAAAATGAATAATAATTCAGAAAAAGATTCAATAAGTGAGTAGGAGGAAAAGTTATATGTATTATACAGGAGTAAAGTGCCGTCTTCTTAGTTGAATGCTCACTAAACTACATCGTGTGCTAGGAAAAATGGCACTTCCCACTCTAGCAATAAAAGCTATTCTCATTACTTCGGTCGAAAGTACTCCGAATAAAAGAAAGAAAGTCTAACATTGACTAACATTGACTAACATTGACCAATCTATATGCACACTCCGCTCTTCTTTTTAAAGGTATTCGGAAATTTTTGGTAATCCATATGTCTATTCGGAGATTTTTGAGTAGTTCCGTGTGAATATCCGGCAGATAGAAATGGCTGGAAGGGTCTTTCTATACATACTTATCTCATTTTGCTATTGTTCATGTTGATTATTGAGTATATGATCAGGTTTTGAATATTGTTTATTTTTGTTCAAAAATGAATGGGTACTTTTTTTTCCTTTTGTCCAATTTTCAAGATAAATGGCTGATACCTAATGAAATGAACATAGGTAATGGATTTTTTCGTCCACTTCGCATTTTTGTTTCTCCTCTTCTTCCTCTTTTCTGCGTCTATCCTTCTCCTCGTTTTCCTTCTTTCTGCATCTTTCTTTCTATTTTCTACTATGCTGGAAGTATCCATCTTTTTTTGTCGTATAGGTTATTCTAGTTTTGTGGCCTTATCTGCCTTGCCTATTTATTTCAACAACTTGATTGCATCTAGTGCTTCAGGTGGATGAGTTTGAAACCTAATTTTTTCATTTTAGGTAACCCTACAAACTTTCACTCCTATAGTCAGTCTGTTTTGTGTTATTTAAATTATACTCAATTCTACGTGTCAATTGTGTTTGACAGCAGGTAAATAAATATGGCCGTCACAACCTGACGTTGTAAAGGAAATGGCAAAGCACAACTCACTAACCTACCAATATTTTAAACTACACATAGACTCACTGCTTTCAAAATAGTTGTTATTCTTACATGCCCAAAACACAGTTTTAATTTCTCGAATATGTATTAATATAAATGCCATCAGATAAAATATTGTATGTAACATGAATCGTAAACAATTATTATGGCACACACACATTTATGAATTGTACCATAATGATCTGTATCATAAATAAATAGCTAAACAAATATCCCAGTTTTGTTGTTTATATGATTGGTTTTATGGTTACGTAGTCGAAAAATATATTTTAGCCCTGGTGAAGTTTATAATACGGTCCTGTCAACGATGCCCTTTAAATTTGTAAACAGTAGCACAGTTGGACAGATGTGATAATATTGTGTATGTGTGTCATAGATATATTAATGAAGAGATGAATGTTGGAATTAGAGGTAATCATGGTCATGTAGGGATAGAGCATTATTTATGGATAATTTGACATTATATAGGTACACCAAGATTATACCAGACAAGTTGTAGACGACGTAGACGTATTAGAATTGGCGTAGGTATGTAAATTTCAATTAGAATTAATGGCATATACCTAGTCAATCGATGATTGTTTCCGAAAATTGTTTGGTGAATGTTGATAATTTAAAAAAAGTATTTCTCTACGAGTATATAATAATGCACACATTTTATTTTTACATACCTATTTAGCCAGTGAAGAATAAAATATTATTCACTCTCGTTAGCCAATCACATCCTATGATTATCAGAATTCAGGCTACAATGAACAAATCAAATCGTCTCTTTTAACACGTCAAATATCTAACTAGGTACAGTCGGCAGAAGCAAACTTGAGCCCTGGGTGGGGCGTGTTCATGTCGCTGTAGTTGTATTTTTGTAGTGACAATCGATATTTTAAATCGATAACCAAATATCGATACCATAAGTGTTAACTGTCAAGAGTGTCAAGAGATATGTAAACAAAGTCAAACTTGCTAAAAATTTAACTCTAAATATTAATAAAAAGGAATAAAAATAAAACTACCATCAGCCCTAAATGTCTATATTTTCAAATTTCATGTAAAAATCGGATAATTATTTTCCTCGCATTGACAACACCGATACACTCAGTCATATTATTTCGATTATGTTAACAATTACTAATGTCGTTGAGTGAACTAATGTACAATCGTTAACATTAGCTCCTAATTGGCTCGCTTCTGATAGCGCGTCATTTGAAACGTAAAAATAATTATATAATCTTAATTTTACGTATATATGTAGAGAACAAAATGGACAACATTAGCGATATAGTGAAGATTTAATATGTTTGATTACGTATATTTATGTTATATCTCTTATTATTTCTAATAATGTGATTTCATTAAAAAATCTAAATGTTTTTATCGAAAATGTAATTTACTAATATTTTTTTAAAACCGGCCAGACATTAGTACTTTCCGGTTTGTTTTTAGGTCAGAAAATCTCATTTTGTCGGACCGAGCCAGAAATTATTGTGATAGTCCGGTAATAGTAATTTACGCTAGTCCTGGAAGCTTGGACAGACCTGAAAAACACTAATTTCCGGTTGCGTGACGTACAATTTTTTTTTAAGACAGACACTTCGTTATACATTTAATTCTTTATCGGATAATTCAAAATCTGAATTCATATTATTGTTAAATTTGCGCACTCGCGAATTAAGGTTGACATGAACGACAAATTAAAAACAACGAACTGTCATCACTCGACAATATATCGAAACGTTGTTGTCATACTAACGAAATCAAGGTAGATTGTATTATAAAGCTTTTTCCGGTCCCTCACGTCCATTTTCCGGTCTTGATCGGCAAAACGTTATTTTCTGGACGAAAAATTGTCCAAAAAGTGTATATTTTCTGGTCGGTCTTGAAAAAAAGCTTTTACCGGACTCATTTTTATCTACTTTCCGGCCTATCTTTAATGAAAAAATAATAAAATAGTTAGTCTAAACTAAGATAGCGGTCAATTGGTTTCTATAGTAACCGAGTTTTGTATTATTTAAAACTATAAAATAACTTGACATATTTTAACGTTTAAGCGGGATTTATAGTTTGACGGACTGTAAACGTAGACGCACTGTGAAAAGATCAACTATAGAATTTACGTACCTTGTTTATAAAGGAACGTAAGTGCATGACGTAACGTAAGGGGAACGGACTGGAACGGAAGAGTTGGCCAACTTTTATCTTTTTACAGTGCGTTCTTACGTCCGGCCAATCAAAGGAAATCATTTTGTGGCTATCAGCTGTCATTTAATGTTTTGTTTTTGAATGTTGCATAGATTGGCATACATATCCTTTGTTTACAGTTTATTTTAGCGTCGTTTTTCGAATTTGTGCTTGTCGACACTTTTCCAATGCTACTGCACACAATAGTATTATTAAATAGTCCCACGGCTCCAAAAAGAATATCTTCATGTATTTCGTAATCCATTGTGATTCAAACTATATAAATATTTAGATTATAATACAAAATGTAAAGCTTAAAACAACATAGGACACAGGCTGTAGATGATTTGTATATTTTCTAGGTTAATTTGAATGTCGCGAGTACGTTACCTCTGCCCATGCGCAAAATTTCCGTTCCGTTTATTTATAACTGCAACAATTTTTACATAGGTACCGTTCGTTCCGTATCCAGTGCGTCTACGTGTGGTATACGTTTACAGTGCGTCAATCTATAAATCCCGCTTTAGTTGAAAACATGACATTTATTATATAAAACGGATATTCAAAATGATGCATTTGATTGTGAATTAATGGAAGATGAAATTGTTAAGGCGGCCACCCAAGACACGTTTGATTTATTACCGTCGAAGTCCCGAACACGATATGAACAAACATACCAAATTTTTGAAAAGTGGTGCCTGGAAAAGAAGGTAATAATAAGCAATTGTGAGGATGTCTTATTGGCATATTTGTCAGAAAGATCAGAAACGCAGAACTCTTCTTCGTTGTGGAGTTTATATTCGATGCTGAAGGCCATGCTACCTACCTACCAGAAGAAATATCGACATAAGCAAATATTTTAAATTAACAGCGTTCATGAAGATATCTAATGACCAAAGTGTTGTTGATTATGGGTTATACTGGTGCATGTGGCCAGGAAGAAATCACTAATATATTAATTGACGACATAGAAGACAAACAAACTATGCTTTTGGTTAAAATTTCAAACACCAATGTATTTTTTTTTAAATATATTCGTGGAGAAAGTATAGTCTTTTACTTGTGTAGAATGGCTATTATTCAATTGGATGATTCCAAAACTCACTCGCTGCGCTCGCTCGTTTTGGAAACTTCATCCGCGTGAACAATAGCCATCATTCTACACGCGTTGAAGAATATAGATATTCTTCCTTACTTCTTACACTACTACATTGGTAGATAACGAAACACAGTTCTTAAAAAATACTCATTTTTCGATGACGAACTACTTTTAAAACGCATTATTTTTCATTGTACTTCGCACTAGTGCGAACTGGAATATGATGTTTAAATCGCATACACTTTTAATTTTTAATTTTCACTCAATTATATATAGAAACCTGTGACAATAATAAATTTACTCGGTGTTTTTACCGGTGCTATACGAATTGAAGTATCTACACTATCTTACCATATCAAAATTATATTACCTAAGTAAATATTTATAAATTGTGGAAAGTTGTTTTGACTATCAGAAAAATAAAGAATTTTCATTAAACTATGAAATATTCACTCTACTTTCCCATGAATTGATAATTTAGCAGGTGAAACGACAGAAGGACTTCTACCAGAAATATCAAAACACAAATATGATTTGGCTTATACCTAGTAGTTCCATGACGTGGGGTATGGAAAGAAACACTTTCTTGGTTTTTTGCGTGTAATACACTATTCCGTTTTTTATTTTTAAGACAGTCATTGTAATATAAAGCATACTTCATTTTGAAATTAAGTAATTGTATCTACTGTGGTAGCTCATGCCCGTTTGTACCGTTTGTTCAACTTTAAGAATTTAGAAGTACTTAATCGTCTCCCTAGTTGCACGGCTGCAGCTTAAGCATTATTTATGCCCGATCTATAAACAAGACTCAAAGCTAAGCACAACCTTCAGCATTCGTGTTTGACTTTTCTTGCAAGTTAAATTTGTCAAAAACTGATGCTTAAGGCATTAGGGAAGGAACGCTTAACGCATTGCGTATATGGCAACACTGAGAAAATCTAGTGACTTTTATTAGTTACTTTTCAGATTTGGCTTTGTATCAAGTGACAGCTTTTGCCTACGTCAAATGTGAGCGGTTAACCAATGAATACAAAGAAAACAACAAACTTCAGAAATCAGCAGGGCATAAAACCGAAGTGCTGCTAGCTAATGATCCATGGGAGATACGCTGTTGTTTCTGTAATATTTCAGAGTTTCCTTCATTAATCCTAAAACCCGTGAACAACATTGCTTTGACACTCGGAATCTTATCTTTGATAAAATGCAAATTCCTTTATGTAATGATCAGATCGTGTGGAAGGCGTATCGGGAATTCGGAGTCTATTATTTCGAGGATATCAAAATTATCCTCGAAAATGTTATTAAAAAAGAACAGGTTTTCCGAAACCCGTCTCATTTTATAGCCAGTTTTATGAAAACCGTATGAATGTTTGCACTAAGTTCGAAAATAATGTATTAATCTAGTGAGTGACGTTTACGATGTACCAAGTAGGTAACTGTCAACTTTCATAAATAATTTTCAAATTGTCATTCTTTAATAAATATTTGACAACAATGTTAACTATTCAAGAATAACAATACAGAATAATAATGTAAGAAACACTAAGTAAACAAAAAACATCTAATCAATATATCCTCCCCCGGGCGGATGTAATTTGGGCGCTAAAGGATTAATGCACTTTTTACAACATGTAAACTAGGCGCCAAGACTGAAGGGTCATTTTAATCCTATGTCTATTTTGGACGTTAACCGACTGAAGTACGTGATTTATGAAATACAGTTATTTATTAAATCACTGACATTTATAATAAGATATATTTTTGTAAAGTAAATTATAATAATTTTCAATAATAACCCAACCAAACCTACCCCTACCAAACCACCTTCGTATTTTTACTCAATTTTTGGAGAATAAAATATAATAATTTTCAATAATAACCCAACCAAACCTACCCCTACCAAACCACCTTCGTATTTTTAGTCAATTTTTGAAGAATAAATTATAATAATTTTCAATAATAACCCAACCAAACCTACCCCTACCAAACCACCTTCGTATTTTATTAAGATAAGAGTTATTTTATGACTTGACCTACCTGCACTTCTTAGCGGCGAAAATACATGTCGGATTATCTACCCTTCTTGGTCAGACAGGTAAAGAAGGATGGTTAGCGCCTAAATTACACCCGCCGCCTCCCCCAGCTTCGAAACATCTCTCAATTCTCTTTCTTAATTCTTTGTAAGTATTTCGCAGCATTTCTGGGGTAATTTTGTTAACGGCATCAATGATAGCTCGCTTCAAGCCTTCAATATTATGGTTTGAATTTTTGCGTAAACTTTTTGTTCTAAGTAGCACCATAAAAAAAATCTAAAATAGTTGAATCGGGGGATCGGAGCGGAAAAAATATGGTCCATTATGTCCCATCCATCGCCTAGGAAAATATTTATCCAGCAAGCCTCTAATAAGCAAAGTCGAACGTGACGAACATCCATCATGTTGAAAGTACATTTTACGCTTTTGCTCCGAGGGTATATTTTCTAGTTCAGGTTTTAAGAAGTTGTCCAGCAAATACAAATATATCTCCTGATTTAATGTATCTTCCAGAAAAAACGGTCCGATTATTCGATCCGGTAAAACTGCACACCAAACAGCAAATTGTCTATTACAGTAAAGTTAATCCTCTGTAGCTTGGGTAGAAAGGGAAGAAACGACTCCGTTTTTTGTAAACGTTGCTTCATCAGAAAACAAAATATTATCGTGAAAGAATCGGTCATGCATGAGTATTTCACCAATCATCGAACAGTCTAACCTTGTGTCATAATCATAATCTTGTAAGGTATGAATAAATTTCGGTTTGAATGGAAGAATTTTGTTCTGCTTAAATATGTAAGTGACTCTTGCAAAAACCAACCTCCACTGCTCTTTTCCGTAGACATTACTTGGGATTTTCCCTTAATGAATGCATAGCCTTATCATCCTCCTCAACGTACGCCTTTTTCAATTTCTTTTTGTCTTGAACAGATCCTGTCTCATCAAACTCCTTTATTATTTTTTTTAATCAACACCGCGTGATGGGTAGATACATCTAGATATTTTTCGTGAAATTTTGCAATTGCATACTGGTACGAAACTTCCCCAATACCATAACACTTAATAAGATATACTCTTCGTTGAATAGTTAACATTGTTGTCAAATATTTATTAAAGAATGACGATTTGAAAATTATTTATAAAAGTTGACAGTTACTTGGTACAACGTAAACGTCACTCACTAGATTAATACATTATTTTCGAACTTGCAAAAATTCATACGGTTTTCATAAAACTGGCTATAAAATGAGACAGATTTTTAAAAACTTGAATTTTATTTTATTTTATGGGGTTTCAGAGAAGCAAAACTTTTTATCAAGAATGACATTTTTCACTAAAAGTGATATTTAAACATTTTTCACCTATAGATAGGATATACCACATCCGTGGACATGCTGTATTTTGTTCGTGAAGAAAAATCCACCATAATGTTGTGACCGTTCCACGAAATATTTCATAACTCTATTACGTATTTACTGATAATTTTATAAAACACTTCAGCTGCCTAAAATAGTGTTCAATTCATGTCTAATATAACCAATTGGAATTTTGGATGTACCTAATAATAAAATACCAATAAAACCAAATAGTTGTAGAGCCGTCAAATTATGAAATAACTTTGTTGGTTGGGGAAATAATGTTCTTCCAAACTTGGTGCTAAAATGCATACCTACGGCATTACATAAAATTGACTATAAAGTAAAGCTGGTTGTGGAAAACTTCGATTTTATTTCACGTTATGTTGTTTTATTGCAAGCAAAGCTTTTTATCTGGAGTTTATTTTTCGCCTGAATTAAAAATAAAAATGTGTCTTCTTTTGGGCCCCTTATCCGAGGACACACAAAATGTTTTACATTGAGATCAATATTGATATCCTTTGATAGTTATTGAAAGTCTCTTGGGACTAGTTATTATGAATAAAATTGATCAAGCCTCTATCAAAATTGAAAAGGATTTTGATTCCAAGTGATTTTCAGAAAATGTGCACCTACTTAAGTAATGTGAAAAGCCACATAAAATATTTAATTCATAGAAAAATTGGTTAACAAAAGTAGATATATCGAAACCACAACAATTTCTTGAAAAATTTCTAAAAAATGTATGCTCTTACCTGGACTCTAGACTCTGTAAGCCCGATCCTCATGGCTATTTCTTCTCTCATGAAGATGTCCGGATAGTGTGTTTTGGAAAAACAACGTTCCAGTTCATTGAGTTGAGCAGGCGTAAATCTAGTTCTGTGCCTTTTCTGCTTCGAAGGTTTATCACCATCATTCGAACCGTTGCTGATTGAGCCACCAATGCCTGATATGCCACTGTCGCACAACGATCCAAGTCTTGGTTGTTCAAGGATTTTTAGATCTCCTTGGTGTCTTTTGATATCCTCTCCGCACATATCTTTAATACCTGAAATTATTAAAGTATACAAGAATAATACACGGAAATAAATATCTAATATTTGGATTAAAAATATTCGATTGATTTTAAACGGAATGATAAGCCTTCCGCATTTTCGTTTTTCAGTTCTATATTACTTATTTCGGAAAAATAGTTAAACCTTGGAGTACCGCTCCAAAATATAGGAAATAAAGAGTTATCCTAACCCATCTTCAATTGGAGAACTCCCGATTTTCCCATAACTTCAACACACGTTAAATCCATTTAACAGTAAGGCATATATTAATAGACACAAGGTTTCCACTACATTTAATGAAATTCAACTTCCCACCTACTATGCATACCTGTACTGCTCTACAAAATAACATAAGTCACTTCGCCAAATGCATGAATGGCTAATAAATGTCTTAAATCATTTTAATGACACAATGGGCCGCATAAATAACTAACCGACTTAGTTGTTGCCAATGAGAAATACTTCAATTGGGTCACTTTAGTTTTTATTTTGTTTACGTTCAATGCGGATGACTTCTTTCGACGTCATATGCTTATATTTGGAGAGGTGGACGACGTCTTTCGACGCCATCGACAACATGCATTTAAATAGCACTTCTAGTGCATCCGCCGGTAGGCGAATGTGCTAGGCAGTCGTCAGTCTGTTTTTGTTTTTTCCAAAAAAAAACTATGTCCGCCCCTAGGGTTGAATACACCAATTGATCCGCACTGAATGTGTTAAGCAGTCATGGCATGTAGCCGCCTCTTCACAATATTCAATATACATAGAGTCGTCTCATTTAATTATCTTTCCAGCAAATTCAAACATCCTTACTAGTAAACTCATATCTAAGTTTTTTTTTAATATTACTTATTTCCAAACTAGACCTCTAAGAACGTCACGACCTAACAGTAAGGTAAACGTTTGTATAGTGAGCTTAACAATTTTAGAAAACATATCTGACCTTTTTCCACATGTCGTCACATTTATTTTAGAAAGAGTAGGTATATGTCACTTGCTTGGAGAAGATTACAACAGGAAAAATTTGGTAGCACATTAACGTGTTACCCATTCAGTTTTTATAGAAAATTTGATCGTTCACGTTCACAATAATTGTTTGTGTCCTTATGTACACTCTAACTGATATCTCGTGAAATGAAGTGACGTTGCGCCGTAACAAATTTGAAAGTGGGGAACCAGCAAAGCCAATCGTGTGGTAGACGTTATGCAGTGGGCAGCTCGATATTGGCCGAATACGTTCTCTCTCTGCGTACTGGAAGCTCCGCCTTGTCGCGAAATACCAGTTTACCTGTACAAGCCACTAGTGCGATTACGGAAACTATGATTTTAATAGGTATAGTTTACTATCCTCCTCACACTACCGACCAATCTACAGCAAAAAAGTCGACCATGGGCATGGAAATTATAATTTGTAAGTGTGGTTGTAATTGTGGTCAGAGCAACCATTTTGTGGGAAGTGTGGAAACCAAATATCATTAAATATGTAACCTGTTAATCGAGAAATTCCGGGAATATGTTGTAGCGATAAATTTAAACTACTTAGAGGCAACTAGATATCCCTGTAAAATGGCTGGTCCAATCAAATTATCGCCCGTTATACCAGCCCAAACATTCAATTTTCATGGGTAAAAACTACGTTCTTGGTGAACTCTTCGATGTCGTTAATTCATTATTCAATTTATTATATCTATTCACTTTGAATGGAAATCATCAGTTTTTTTGTCGGACAGGATTTAACCAACCTGGTCTTCCAATATTCTGAATTTTTTATTAAACTGTTTAAAAAGAAGTGGTAGGCCTATCAACAAATGGTGCAGAAAACAATTCATTAATTTGTTCAATCGCATGTGATACAGTTTTTTTCGTTTCTTTTCAATTGTACATGATAATCTATGTCTTATCTAAACTTTATCTATTGATCTGAGCGCTTATTAAGTGGAAATGATATTGTCACGTCTCAATCGTCTAAATTTTGTGTAGAACGGGAGCATTATCATTTGTCCCTATTTTTAAGTCTCGGGTTGGGGTTCACACTTTAGTGGCTTGTACTGTATGGTGAGTTTATAAAAAATCCCCAGTACTAACTTAGTCTTATCTTAGCCCTGATGGTCTTAGTCCTAGAAAGTTGAATGATATAGATTAACTTATGTAGTAAATAAAAGTCGCAACTTAGTATTAGTCCTAAGATGTGGCCTTGGAAATTTCTAAGACCAATCTAATGAGCAAGCGCCATCGGATGGAATATCTTATCTGTTGTGATTATATAGTTTGTCTCAAAATATATCGTCTATGCTTTTGCCTGTAATCATCTAAATACAAACAGTCGAGTGACAAGGCAAGGGTGAGCCATCAGGTTTGTATCGGGTGTATGATGGCTGCATTGAATTCATTTGGCAGTATTAAATATTCCGTTTAAGCGTGCGTTTCAAAAGAGCTTTCTATACGAGTATAATAAGTTATCATTAATTTGTTTGGCAATGTTGCGTCGAAAACGGTTGTCATTAGATGCAAAGCAAATTGTGAAAAATGTGTATGATTGTTTTGTAAGTAGAGGATTCATTAAACAAGAAGCTTTAAAAGAAATCTGCTTATTTACAAAGACACCAATATCCTCTATAAAGGATATTATTAACATTGAAAAATTAAGTGGGAGAAAAAAACGTAGTGATTTTCAATCTCATCGTTTGGACAATGGGCAATATAGGATATAATAAGAAAAAAAATATACTCCCTCTATGAAAGCCAGATTGTACTTTGGACAATCTAAAAAAGCTAGAAGAAGATGACACCAATATAAATATTAGCCGGGCCACCCTCCATAGAGTTATTGGTATAAAATGGGATTCACATATCGTAAAATTGACAAAAAACAAGTGGTGATGGAATCGCAAAGATTGCGCACTTGGAGAGTTAATGTTGTTAATAATATACCCATTCAAAGCTGGAAAAATCCTGTACAGCATGTTATAAAAATTGAAGATTCATACATTCATATTCAAAATAATAGAGCCTATTGTAATTAATCTTAATGATAAGTCCGACAGTGGAACAGAATTAGATTTAGAATAATATTGAACCATACCAATAAAGAATGATATTGTTTTTTTTTACCTGGCTATAGTTTACTTAACTTAATAGTATTTAATAATCTCTTATTTAGGAGGAAAACGAAAAAAAGATTAGAGAAATGGTCTTCAAATATTAAATGAAAAACAAAGGATGTATGATAAAAATACAAAAGATAGATATTTGTCAATTTTATCCATTTTAAAATAATTTTAAATAGTCCGCCATTGGCGATCTCTTGACCATATGATTTATTGCAATTGACCCATTAATTTCATGATTGCCGGCAAAAACCAAGACGATATACTTTGAGAGACAAACTACCAGGCTATGTTTATCTTATTTTGTACTGTGCTGAAGACTAAAACAGACCGTTTAACAACAAAGAGCTGATAAAATATGACCAGTTTTATATACACTAGTGCGAATATTCTAGGACTTAGTTGGGGTTAGGTTAGGACTAAGGCTATGTTAAAACAAAGACTAAAGATTTTTATAAACTAACATAACCTACGTACTTAAAAATGGAAAAGCTCCAGGGCCCGTATTCTCGAAACTCGATCAAAAATGCCGCAATCGACATTTGTCGAACAAAAATGTCGAACTAAAATTTGAGATCGAATTCTCGAACCACCTTCGACATTAATGTCACCGTTCGACATTTTGTCGCATATGTATGTGGCAATGCTGTAAATTTATGAAAGCGTGTCTGGTATTCGCAAATGAAGTCAATCAAAAAGAGGAGTTTTATTTAATAACGGTTTTGTTTTGACGTATATTTTTAAAGTGTTTTTTGTTACAAAGAAGGGTAAAAAAACTCAGTAGTAGGTACAGTAAAGCGCAGAGAGTATTAATTAATTAATTTATTAAGCTAGTCGTTAAATCTTTCGTCAACCAAAAATGTTTTTTAGACATTTTCTTATGGATATTAAATGCATTTTGAAATACATAACTTCTACGTCCAAACCTTTCTTCAGGATACAGCTCTTGTGATATTTCCTGTTGAATAGCGACAGCCTCTTCTTCTTAGTCCTCCATGTTTAATTTAAGAAAAATTGAACCTTTCTACACTTAACCTAGCCACAACATATTAAAATGTCGCATATATGACAATTTGTCACTTGCTCAAACCCTAGTGAGATTTTTTCGCATGACATTCAAGAATTCCAGTTTTGCGTTTCGTGCGACAATTTTGAAATGTCGCTTGCAACATTCACAGATCAAGATTCCAGAATACGGGCCCTGGATATGACAAATTCACATCAGAAATTATTAAAAGCGCTGGACACAAAAAAAAATTGTTATATACCTACAAATTTTCACTTATATCTAATATCACAAAAGCTTAAATTATTTCCGGAAACTTTCTTTAAATATTCGTGCCCGAAATAAAATTTCCGGAAATAATTTAAACTTGTGTGGTATAGGGTAAGAAAATTTCACACCTTAATTTGGAAAAAAATTATGGATCCAACCTGACATTTTAAATTAATTTCACTGCTTGTCAAGTTGGACCGGGTGTTGTTGTTTTTGACATGTTTACCTTTTCAACTGTTAAAAAATTTCCATTTAAATATCTTCGCGCCTCGAAAAAATTTCCGGAAATTTTTTTAGTTGCCATGGTAACTATAGTCAAAATTAGGGCATCTTATTGGTCAAAGTAGTGGTATGAAATTTTCAATAAAATTGTAGAAGTAGAAACACCACCAAGTGACTATGGGAAAGCACTAATTGTACCAATTTTTGAGAAAAGCGATGTGAAAAACTGCAATGACCAAAGCAATACAATAAAAAAATTAACTAGTCGCGGCTTTCCTAGACCTAGAAGAAGCCTCAGTGGAGTCGCGAGAAAATGAAAATTTTGCAAAACAGAAAGACTTTTTGGTTAAGATACCAAAATTAACGCATTTTCTCGAATCAATAGTAATAAAAGTGCTTGAAACGAGATCACGCTGGATCAACACATTGATATACCGCAGCTCATAATTTAGCTATCAACGATGCTGTCAAAAGTAGCAATAAAGTTTATGCATTTTTGGCCAATAGATAGTCTCCTAGCGAATCACCTATTCTATTTCTACAAAAACATTTACCTAACATTTTTTAATGATCTGGCCCAAATGTTATTACGCGGAGGTGCGGAAAATTTGCCACGAATGAATGAATATCCCAAAAAGGGTTATTTCCAAAACATTACACTTATTTGAAAAAAGTAGACTTTTCTATAGGTAGGTACTCGTGAATGGGTTCGTTTCATCAATTTCAATGAGAATGTCACAAGCTATACCTATTTGGTCTGAACTAACTATTGGCAACTGATAACGCCACTCGACGATTTCAAATAGAAATTTAAAAAAATATTGAAATTTGAATTTCTGTGGTAGGTTGCGGTAGGCTAGAGCCAATGGCAAACAAGGAAATTTTGCGCTGTTGTCACGAGGGAAAACATTATAGGTAGACTAGTTAAAAGAGAAACGCAAAGTACTGTCAAAACGTACTCTTTCAAATAATGTTCTCATAATCGGGTGCCTCTTATTAAAAAAGGTAACTCTCGCGTAGTTAAAGAACATTTCGCAGTACTTACAGTAAAAGTACCTATACTGTACTGAAAACAAAACTTTAAATTCTCATAGTTTAATGAAAATTCCATGTTCTCTATGTAGGTTGAGTTGTTTGAAAAACACACGCACACACGCACAAATTGCGTTACCCCAAGATTCCGATTTAGTTCCGGATCGCTTATTTTTCTTCTTTTTAAGGGGGTTCGAGTGCCTCCTAAAACAATAACAAATACCATAACCTACAACTGTTTTATTTAGATTGGGTGTGGTGTGTTTTATTAGTTTTTAGAATTTAATGTAGTTTTTGGACATTGGTGTAGTTATTGATACAGATGTCAATTATCAACTGTCAAATTCTTCTAGTCGACTATCACTTTATCTTAATCAACTTGGATAGTCAAGTAGGATTTGTCAACAGAACGTACTTTCAATCTGGCAAACAGGACTTCTGCCATTGGTAGGCTTACAGCGCTTTGTTTAAATCTGAGGAAATTTTTAAATTCAATTTTCGTAGATATTTATAACTTTTTGAGAAAAATATCGTTATCATAGACAAAGATATGTTATTCTAAATTCTTCTGATATGATTTCACTTGTTAATTCATACCCATGAAACGAGCCCATTGTTAACTTTTAAATCATAAAATAAAGAAATTTGCATGTGTTTATGTGAACATATCTTTAATCAGAACTTACGTAATTGAGTGAAAAGTTATTAACATAAATTCTATTTGCACTTTTTTAGAGTATGTAAAGGTCAAGTTGACAATGACCTTTACGTATAGGTAGGTACATTGTTATTTTTTAATTTATTTTTAGACACACACGTTTACCTAAATATTTTCGATTGAGGTTCCGGCGGCTGTCTGCTGCCAAATTTTGTAATTTGGGAATTATCGAAAGTTATAATAGAAAAATTTACAGAAGTGAAGTTAATATGTCGATAAAGACATAGGAAAATTACAGAGAATGTGTGGATTAATTTTGCGAAAAGGACATCTAAGAACTTTTTATTGTGAAAAAATGTTTATTGGTGCGGCATTCAAAAATTCAT
This sequence comes from Lochmaea capreae, assembly GCA_949126875.1. Classification (NCBI taxonomy): domain Eukaryota; kingdom Metazoa; phylum Arthropoda; class Insecta; order Coleoptera; family Chrysomelidae; genus Lochmaea; species Lochmaea capreae. The sequence goes on from OX421401.1 coordinate 11,507,393, forward strand.
ATATTTTCAGACATATGTGACATACCTGCTTGATAAAATATGCATTATCACAATAGAACAGTGTCCTTCAATCTTTAAGTATCTTACCAAATTTACCTGTTGCCCTTCCCACGCTAAGCGCTTTTGGAGGCAATGAAAAAACGCGGATCAACTTCAAAGGACGCTTGCTCCTTAGGAAGAACTTTTGGATGAAGGTGAATTAGGTTAGATGGACATAAAAATCACATCTAGTATCTGTAGTTTGCATTTTGCAGGAGAGTTTCGGGACCACCTGTATAAGGTGCACTGCTGTTCTGTAAATTTGCGAGGTTTTGGTGAAATATTTGGGAGACGTTCAATAAAAGTATGCGAATCAAGAGGTCCTAAACTATTAGTGACTAGACACGAAGGACTTCATACTCTTATACTCGTGAATCCAACAATGCCAATATCAAGAAGCATAATCGGTAAATAAATAGTAGGTCTTGCAAAGTAAAAGCCTTTTCAAAGAGTCGGTGATAAAGAGCCAAAAATTATTCGACAAGAAGTGCACAAGTTCCGGAAACAATAACGCAGACGAAGATGTCGAATATACCTGCTATTCGAAATATTTACAACAATAAACTCAAAGTGTTGCTAGGGCGTACTCCAATGAATGCTGATGAAGTGCATAGTGTTCTAAAAACATTTGTAATAATTACAAAAAGAGGTGTGAATTGCTTGTACATTAACGAATCTGAAAGTGGCGTTATTGTTTTATTCTATTCTACAAAATATCACTATGTGATGGGAAATGTTCAATATAATCGGAGACATTTTCTCATTGTGGTAAATATTTTACTCTCCTCTCTACTGTGCATGGCTTAGCAAATGGTCATTTCATTCTTCATTGATTTAATGTCTGAACGTCCCTGCAGAATGTTTTCTTCAATTGCAGGATATGTATTTGCTCAATACATACAATGGTATAAATAAAAATAGAAAATATTTTTAAATTGGCTTTAGGTGAATCATAACAATTTTGTTTCCCTTAATAGGTATTTGAGACATGAGTTAAAAATTTCAGGGTTTCCATGAAGCAATACAGCGAAGAGACAATGCATATTATAATTTAAAAAAAAATCCCATGCTGTGGAATCAGAAATAAATGTATTGTTCTTTCCACCTTTTTATCATTTTTAACCCTTGCTTATCAACCCTTACTGTGGATTTGTATACCATGCCGTTTTCGGATGGCAAAGTATAGGTAGTAGGTACTTATGGAATGCATCGAAGTAGTTACACGGCACCCATCAGTTAATGATTCTAGTTTCGTGAAAGATTTTCAATTTCCACTATGGCGTTGATTAACCAACCAGTCTTGGGAATACTTAGCCTTATTTTACTTGTTTTTCACCCATGAAACTCAATGGTAAAAACAGGCGGCTCAAAAGCAATAGAAGGAACTGGGATAGGAGTGTACGGGCCAGGAACCAAACAAGGTTGGGAAAACCCCAAGTATCTTTCAAGCGGAAATTCACGCCATAAGAAAGTGTGCCCAGTTCAATATTGACAAAGAGTATAGAAGGCGAAAGATTATAATAATGTCGTATATAGTCAAGCAGCCATTAAAGCACTGAACTCTTGGTGTAATCAGTTCTAAAATAGTGTGGGAATGCCTAGGCATACTCAATGAACTAGGCGAGAACAATATAGTAACCTTACTGTGGATTCCAGGACATACTGAAATGAAATAGCAGATGGATTAACAAAGAGGGGGACTGAAAGACCCTTTTGGGGACCGGAACCCTTTTGCGGTATCAGTCCCATTGTATAATATTGGAAGAAATAGGCAAAGCCGAAGAAAAGAGATCTGTGAAGATCTAGTAGGGCTTAGACAATTAAAGATTCTGATGGGTGACTATCAAATGAATGCACAAGTCGAAGTAAAACTGCACTAAGAATTTTAACAGGGATCCTAGCAAGACATTGCCGCCTGAATGGACACCTGAAATAGCTTAAAATAGTAGAGGAAGAAAAATGTAGATTATATGGCATGGAAGAAAAAACCTCCATCCACATACTTGCGAATTGCACCGCAATTCAGAATCCTACCGCACAGCACCTAGGAGATTATTGGATAGAATAGGGACATTTACCTAAGCTGAAGCCTGCGGATATCCTAAAATTCCTCAGGGAAATAGGAATAAAGGAGCTACTAGTCTCTAAGAAATTTCTCAGGAACTAAGTAGAAGTAAGGGGCACAATAGATCTTTGAGGTCCCAGTGATTGTCACCCCATCATACATACATATACTTATATAGGTACATGGTGAAAACGGCATCCATCCGAAATAATAAATCCTATATCTACATGTGTCACAAGGTACATCAATTAGCATTGAACACCATCAAACTTTGAAATAAATCAGAATAGATACATACCTACCTACCAACCTTTGTTTCATAATATATACCTACGTGTATGAAAGCAAAATATCAAATATAATTAGGTATAGGTAGGTACTCATGTTTGTCCATAATTCAATGCTACGCTGTTGACAGGAAAATTTAGGTTTCATGAATTCACTTTTCCTAAGGTATCTAAAATGTGTAGAGTGCTGTCTTTGTTGTAGGTAGTATTGTCAGAATTAGCCATTTCTAGTAATTTAAACTTATTGCAGTTCCAGTAGTTAAGCAAAAAAAATACTGGAAAGCATAATAGAATATTTGAATGGGAGACAAATAGTACAGTCTGTACCTAATTGGTAATATTTTTCATTGCCTACTCAAAAAACTGGTTCAACAACCAAATAGGTAGGTAGCTAATTATTATATCTTTTCTTATTGATAGGCCGGATATTGTTTGCTGGAGACGAGAATACTTACTTAAAGTCAATCCGAAAATATCGCAGCGAATGTAAGAATACTTATTTTCTATTTGGATGAAACCTGGCTAAATCAAGGTCACACCGTATCGAGAGTCTGGCAAGATAAAAAGATACTGAATTCCCGACAAGCTGTCAATGGTCATAAAGGGTTGGTCAACAGGATTAAGACTTACTCTGGAAAGGGACGCAGGCTTATTATAACCCATATAGGCAGTGAAAACGGATTTTTGGATCAAGGATTATTGGAATTTCAATCTTATTCTAGCAAAGACTACCACGAAGAAATGACGGCTGTTGTTTTTGACGAATATTTCCAACAAATGATCGAATACATTCCCCAGAATTCAGTTATTGTGAAGGATAACGCCAGCTATAATTCTCGATTAGTAGAGAAGCTTCTCACAAAGTTCATAGAAAAAAGCGGCGAAAATTGAGTGGTTGCAGTGTAAAGCCTTAATTTTCCAAGATACAATGGTGAAAAAAGAACTTTTGCAAATTGTAAGACAGCGTAAGGCAAAGTTTAAAAAATTTGTAATCGATGTGATGGCAAAAGGTAGAGGTATATTATTGTACCTACATCGCTTACCCCCTTACCATTGTGAGTTGAACCCAATAGAGCTTATATGGGCACAAGTCAAAGGTTATGCTGCAAGGAACAACAAAATTTTTATACTTCTAGAAGTACTACCACTTTTGATGGATTCATTGGCGAATGTGACTGCTGAAAACTGGCAAAGCGCCATAAAACATGTTATAGCTGAAGAGGGGAAAATGTGGGATCTTGTCGACTAAATCGACTAAATCGACGAAAATACAGAGATCGAACCGTTAATTATCAACTTAGGACAAGACGATAGGTACTTCAGATTTTTCTGATGAAGAATTTAGTTAATAGGTAGGTATTGCTGTATTATATTATACGGGTGTAACAAAAAGGCAGGTCATAAATCATACCACATATTCTGGGGCTAAAAATAACTCGATCCAACCCAAGTTACCCTAGTACAAATGTGCATGCGAAAAAAGTTACAACCCTTCGAAGTTACCAAATGAAAGTTGACAAGTGGCTTTCTTATGATTAGAGCATCTTAAAAAAAAATTAAAGAAATATTGCACCCCGTTAAAAATTTATGGGAGTTGAGATCCCCTTAACCCCCCCCCCCCCAAATTATTGTGTACGTTGCAATTTAATGCTTATTGTGGCACAATTATTTAAACACATTATTTTTGAAACTTTTTTGCCCCCTAGTACTTTTTACAATTATCAGTTTTTATCGAGATACGGCCTATTTTTCATTATGTTTCAAAAATTTCGAGTAACAAAAATTAAAGTCAATGAATTTTTTTCGAGGGTGTATGCTGTAAAAATGACGAGCGAACAACAACTGAGGAACAGAATCCTTGAGGCTGCAATTAGATATCGTCAGAAGCCATTGCTTTTCCAGAATATTCAGTTTTCGTTAGTAGAACGGTGCCGACTGTGTATTCAAGAAAATGGGGGTCATTTCGAACATCTAATAAAAACTACACATTTGTAAATAAATAAGATTCAATCAAAAATGTGGGACCCTCGAAAAAAATTCATTGACTTTAACTTTTGTTACTCGAAATTTTTGAAGCATAATGAAAAAAGGGCCGTACCTCGATAAAAACTGATAATTGTAAAAAGTACTAGGGGACAAAAAAGTTTCAAAAATAATGTGTTTGAATAATGGTGCCACAATAAGCATTAAATTGCAACGTACCTACACAAAAATTTTGGGGAGGGTTTAGGGGAACTCAACTCCCATAAATTGTTAACGGAGTGCAATAATTCCTTAATTTTTTTTTAAGATGCTCTTATCATAAGAAAGCCACTTGTCAACTTTCATTATAATATGTCGAACAACTGTCGAAATATTTGAAAAAATCAATTTTTATTTGCTAACTTCGAAGGGTTGTAACTTTTTTCGCATACACATTTGTACTAGGGTAACTTGGGTTGGATCGAGTTATTTTTAGCCCCAAAACATGTGGTATGATTTATGACCTGCCTTTTTGTATAGGTAGTTAAAGTAGGTAATGTTCATCTGCAATAATTTGTTTATTTTTCACAGTATATATGTGTACCTATATAAATCTAAGTGCACAATTACTTTGTATTCTCATTATAATATTAAAATATTAATTATAATAAACGTTATGCAGAAATCATAAATAACTGTGTTCTACGACTATGGACCGGTTGGTTCACTGCGAATGCTTAATTTGCATTTTATTACCTATCGTTATTTGACCGATTACGGCGTAGACTGGTTACAATTTCTTTTAGTCTAGATACATTGTAAAACATAAATAAGAGATAAAATTGTTTGAGACACCCGACCTTCGTTTTTCGTTTGTTATAGGCGCTCTATGCATCAACTCCTTTGAAACGAACTTTAATAATATATAATTTTTTGAATTACAATATAGGTACCTAGGTATCTACCTACCTAAGGCATAGCTACTTTTTTGAATAGGTAGGTAGGTACTGATGGATAAGGTAATTTACATAAATTATTACAGGTAGGTATAGCGATTATAAAATGCTTAATAATTATTTCTCATTGTCATATTGCACAGAAAATATGCTTCTAAGTTTTTAATTGAGGTAGGTATCACTAAGAACGTTAACCGGGGTTAGTTGAGAAAATTTTGGTAAACCTTAGGTAGTTACCTATATTCTTTTAACACACAACAACAATTATCTAAAATTACCCATTACAGCGCTACTGTAGGTACATTCTAAGAAAACTTTTCTACTAAGTTTTCTGTGAGCCTATAGTAACCCCGTTTGACAGTAATAAATAGATAGTACCTAAGACATTTTGTTTTTAATCACAATATAAGTATTTAATTACCCACCAACCATCATAATTTCCTTTAAAAGACCACATTATACAACTAAACATGCACGATAAGTTTTTAAAGCACTGCCAGTCACCTCATCAAACCAAAACACGTCAAATCCTGTGTGCCATAGGTACGTTATTCACGAAAGAACTCAAAAGATCCATACAATTGCTTAATCGAATTTGAAATAACACTAAATTAATCACAATCTCACAAAACTAAAAGGATTTAAATGCACGTAACCTACAATAAGTAGGTACAGTTCGAGAAAACCAAAATATTGCGACGCTTTCTTGTAAATCTACCGGACCGTTGTTATTGACTGAAAGTGTGAAAGAGTTCATAGAAATCTTGTCTGCTTAATCCTAATTACATGGCCTACCAGGACTGGCGTGCGATATTGGCTTAATGAGGGCGAGGCAGCTTCAATTTAGCCCATTTAACTAGCCTATCGTTAGTACGCTGAATCACTAAAGACTTTAACGTCAATTAGTGCCCCCACTAACTTACCGACAGGGCCCAGATTGTTCAGCATGTTTCAGGATGCTCTCCAAATCTGACGCACTGCACTGTTTATTTAATGAGTACTGATTTGATACTGAAATGTGAATATGTTGTTGATACCGAGCAGAGTATCTAGTGGGAGTCGAACCAATGGGGCTTGCAAACCCGGGAGGGCGGAGTTTAGTGCGCGGGCGGAGTCACGAGCTTCCATTGCTTAGATTGCCACGGCACCCACCCGCGGAAAAGGAATTTTGTCAGGACAAAGGACGAGACTCGATACGGGGGAAGATTCACGCAAATCCGCGCGAGCCGGCTTTTGTGTCTCTTTGTGCTGTTTAAACTGCTGAAAAAAAACTAATTAAACTTTTCTGTTTTGTATCTTCCGTTAGTTGTTATTTGTTGCGTGGCAGGCTAATTCTATTCTTTAATAAATACGAAGATTTCTATAAACAGCTTGTCTGATTTTGATTTTAAGCAGTTTTCCTTAAATTTTTTAAAAACTACATTTCCGAGATTCCCTCGCTTTCCATATGTCTGAATTTGAATTACATATTTTCTTTACTATGCTATACGAAGATCGTACCGAAGAGCCTGAAACGCGACAGGAAGCGGCGAGAATACTTTTGAATTTAGAAAAACTAGAAACGGCGGTAATGGTTGTTGTATGGGATGTTTTTTTGGAGAGAATAAACAAAGTGAATGTTCAAATTCACATAGATTTAATTAGATACTGTTGCTGATCTTTACGAATCACTCCGTAAGTTTTTCATAGCAGAACGAGAGAATTTCAAGTAGGTACCTACTTGGAAGAAAAGGAGATCGAGTTAAGTGTATCGAAAGAAAATACAAGAGAGATGAAAAAAAGACAACCAAAAGTAAAAAAGATTTGATGATTGGATGATTATTTTTCTTTACTTACGTGCGGAAAAGTTCACTTTTCCGCACTCAATTCCATTCAGAAAGTGCCACTTTTCCGCACTAGTGCGGAAAAGTGAAAATATCAAAAAAAGTATACACATTTGTCACAACCCAGTCTCTCGACACAAGATATCGAAGAAGCAATAGATTCACCAACCAATCTTATTGAATTAAAAAAAATAATAGCATCAGCGATCAACTTACAGAATGCATCAAATTGCCAATTTATTATTAATATTAATCATAAGTAGGTACCTAGTAGAATAGATTGTATTTTCTCTTTATGCTTTAATAAAAATTAATAAAATTTCAATATGTTGTTTCTTTATTTTTACATGTTCCGTACGCTCCTAGGAAAAAAAGCGTTCCTAAATCGTGCGGAAAGTGTCTCTTTCTCACTTGATTGCTTGGCAATCTGCAATCGCGTGCGGAAAAGTGGAACTTTCCGCACTAGTTAGGAAATATAAATACTATAATAATACGGTAAGACAATATAGAATATTTACGTCAATTAAAAACTGCACCAAACTGCACCAAATATTCCATTGTCATGAAATATGTTAATTTTGTGAAGCAATTTGAACCGATTCAACTGAGGAAGTTTTAATTATTCGTTAATATTAAAACTAAATTTAGGAAGACTGCAAAAGTGCTGTTTTCAATAGGTGTACCATTTCATTGTTAAATACCTATGATCGAAGATAGTAAGCTTCTAAATCCTTTTTGTAAACATATATAGGTATCTCCACATCTCCGTGCATATACTTTTCTGCCTACACATAAACATAACCATACTTTTATGTTTAATTTCCGAACATAATTTTCTTTGATATTTTCAAAGGCGAGAAGTGGAAACCTACATTGAAATTTGCGATATAGGTACCTAGATAAGGGAGAAATCCCCAGAGGCTAATAATACATATCGTAAATTACAGACCACGAACAGATGGGTACAAACACTATAATATACTTTGTATTATTAGTTACTTTTTACGCTATAATATACCACAGACAATGATTATAGAGTATCATTTTCGTTTTTTTATGGTTAATAAAAAAAACAAATCGATGTCTATACCTTCGATTTTATTATCAGAGAATATCTTCAAAAATAAAGCTGGATTTATAAACTCTGTTGTTCCTGTGGGTGTTGGCCAGTTTTATCAATCATTAAAGGTATTTAATTTTGTTAGGTTTACCTATGTGTATTGTTCAATTTCAAGTTCAAGTATTTAACTGAATATCGAGAACTACTTCCACAAATTTGAATATACCTACTTATCGGTATGCGCTGAATAAAAAGCAGAATTAAAATGTTTGTGGTTAGGTTAGGTTAGAGAATCACTTTTCAAATAAAAAAAATAATCTTTTCAGTAAGAATGCAGACAACTAACTGATGAAAAATATTTTTATTTTGGTTGTCAGCAGGTCACAAACCCATACTAGTACCTATTAGAGTAATTAAATAAGCCCATCATTTTCATGGAACCCTTAATCCAGCTTTGGCAACCAAGTGGTCTGTACCTTTCGAATAGTGAAAGGATTAAATTTGGGTAGAACTGACCGTGGCGACCAAAAGGTATATTCCCGTTCCTGTTACTCCTGGCTCGCCGTGTTTTCCAAGCTGGTTGTAATTCGTTATTTACAGTGTTGTTCCCGAGCTGACTAATCTATACCTATTGGTTTTTTTGTTGTTGGTGACGTTTGTCATACGACATGACATATTATTCACGTTTAGTTATTGTTTTTCGTTTTTGTATCCATATAAATCATGAAGATAAGATAGTAATAAGTTATTCAACAGCAAATATATTATACAAATATTTGGAGTTTGGCACGATTGGCAAATATCAAATCGCAGTTTTCGTTGGTGGAACTACAAATCATGAGCAACAAGATATGAAATTGGGTTATTTGAGAGCAACGACGAACGACGTGAAAACGACAAAGAACAACCACAACAACGGTTTATATATGCATATACCTAAGTGATATCAATATGTTTTATTTTCGATCAGCGGGAATCACGAACAACGAATAACGAGCAAGAGTTCATAAATCAGCTTAATTCCATGCATACAATTTTCCATTTAATGAGCTTACGTACAGCAATACCAACTCTTGTGCATGTCTAGAGTGACGCGAGTTTGTTTTCAACGACGCTCCATCAGTTTTCGGATTTTCCCAATCAGCTCATGCATTGTTTGCGTTAAAAACTGATATAATTTATCAAAATTGTATGAACCGTAATTCACCTGCTTTAAAAATAAAAATATCAGGCAATAACTATTAATTCATTGTTTGCTTATGGCTGTCTTTGAATAATCCGTTCTAGTCACATAACTATAAGTTCGAACAGACCCATATAGCATGCGTTGGAGATATAATATATGATATGAACATACATATCACATCAAAAATATCCTGGCATATACATAAAATAGAATATAAATATCCAGTAATGTATGTACATTACTTGCCACGTTTTAAGGGTGTAGTTCCCTATTTAGACCCCACTAGCGGTCTCTCTACTGGCAAATTATGCCCGAGCTCAGCCGTAGAGGGTAGAAAGAAAAGTGAGCCGCGCCACCGGCTTAGACGGTTCAAGCCGGAAACCCCTAGGTCTTGTAGGCACTAGCAGAGCCACAAGATAAGTTACCCAAAAAAAATATATAAAAATATATGGTGAACCAAATAAATAAAACTATGATTGAAATACGTTAAATTACTTTACTTAACAAAACAAATTGATCAAGTGAAGTTGAACTGGTCTAACAAATTTAGAACAAAATTATGTCAACATAAATACAATATTACGCACAAAGAGATAATACTATAGGATAGAAGGAAAAAAAATAATTCGTATATAGGGTACGTGTGATCACACTAAATTTAGTTTACCAAATAAATAAAACTATAGTTAGATAAGCTTATCTGATTCTGAAGTCACTTCGGAGTGTGGACCTTTTCTTCCTTTTCTTTTGAGCGCGTTCTAGATGCTCAGTATGGTGGTATGGTTGAACTTTCAGATGAACTGCTGAAGTTGGGATCCTCCAATAACTAGGAAAATGTAGATCTTCCTGATGAATACAGGGATGGATCCTCCAGGATAAAAAAAAACCCTAGATGTTATAGGGTTTTAAGTCAAACACTGTTCGGTTATGGAACGGCACCTGCTAATCGACAATGGCTTCCCTCAAATAAATCCCGCAAGCGGTAATTCTAACTTGACACCAAAATCCAAAAATATCAACCACTGAGGTAAGACAGAATGGTCAAGTTAAAAATAAAATGGTTTTGCTTCAAAATCCAATTAAGATGGCCCAAATACAGCCAGATATGATAGTAAAACCGTGGAGTTCAGCTCACTTGTTAACATCACCTCCAAAAACCAACAACCTCTTCCAATGCCGGAAATCACAAAATGACCCCGAACTGACTTCCCACAAGAATATTCGCGAGTCTACATTCAACACTAAAAATCGCGTTCGTCCGTGTTGATAGTTAGCCTCACCTTACTCAATCTCCAGTCATCAATAAAAATGCCTTAGACAATAACGAACGAATCTTGCCAAAATAAGGTATGCGACACTATTTACAGCAACCAATAGACTTGGAACTTAAGGTATGCAACACTATTTACGAGTACTTGAGAAATAGAATATTATCAGACGTATAATTATAATGGAACTGTAAAAGAATAAAAAGAGCACGTTACAACATCCCCCCTCCAAAGAAAGGAGGAAATCTTCCTAAAGATTTGCGACGATGACTCAAAATATCAATGAGTGCTTCCTAAAAAGAAGTTCCTGGGAAAGAGAGGTTATAATAATAAAAAAATATAAAACGATAGGCAAATTAAACTACACGTAATTTTGAAGAAATAACGGTAGATGCAAAATACGTGACCAGATTTCTACACAGGGTACTGGACAACCCGAACAACATACATGACCAGATTTCTACAAAGGGTACCGGACAACCCGAACAACATACATGACCAGATTTCTACAAAGGGTACCGGACAACCCGAACAACATACATGACCAGATTTCTACAAAGGGTACTGGACAACCCGAACAACATACATGACCAGATTTCTACAAAGGGTACTGGACAACCCGAACAACATACATGACCAGATTTCTACAAAGGGTACTGGACAACCCGAACAACATACATGACCTACTGGCGTTCTATAGGGTGGGTGCTGGAAGCTAAGAAGGTATTCAACAAAACAACACATAATTCAGCCATTCTGCAGATTGCAGATGCGGTTTAAAAGAACAGCCCAGAGCCTCGTACTCACACAAGGTGGTCCCTAAGGCACGAGCAACCCTGGATGCACTCACCTACAAATCTGACAGAGCGAAAGAACTAAGAAACGTATACTGGAACAAAACCAACTGCACCAATCCCAACCAAATGATAGTGTGGCCAAAATGTGGTTAGGTTGGAGGGCTCCTACCTCCCCGCCTGGACAATCCCCGGGTGATTGAATTCTCAAGCCCCACGTTGGGCGCCAAAAATTTGCCACGTTTTTTTGTGTAGTTCCCTATTTAGACCCCACTAGCGGTCTCTCTACTGGCAAATTATGCCCGAGCTCAGCCGTAGAGGGTAGAAAGAAAAGTGAGCCGCGCCACCGGCTTAGACGGTTCAAGCCGGAAACCCCTAGGTCTTGTAGGCACTAGCAGAGCCACAAGATAAGTTACCCAAAAAAAAAATATAAAAATATATGGTGAACCAAATAAATAAAACTATGATTGAAATACGTTAAATTACTTTACTTAACAAAACAAATTGATCAAGTGAAGTTGAACTGGTCTAACAAATTTAGAACAAAATTATGTCAACATAAATACAATATTACGCACAAAGAGATAATACTATAGGATAGAAGGAAAAAAAATAATTCGTATATAGGGTACGTGTGATCACACTAAATTTAGTTTACCAAATAAATAAAACTATAGTTAGATAAGCTTATCTGATTCTGAAGTCACTTCGGAGTGTGGACCTTTTCTTCCTTTTCTTTTGAGCGCGTTCTAGGTGCTCAGTATGGTGGTATGGTTGAACTTTCAGATGAACTGCTGAAGTTGGGATCCTCCAATAACTAGGAAAATGTAGATCTTCCTGATGAATACAGGGATGGATCCTCCAGGATAAAAAAAAACCCTAGATGTTATAGGGTTTTAAGTCAAACACTGTTCGGTTATGGAACGGCACCTGCTAATCGACAATGGCTTCCCTCAAATAAATCCCGCAAGCGGTAATTCTAACTTGACACCAAAATCCAAAAATATCAACCACTGAGGTTAGACAGAATGGTCAAGTTAAAAATAAAATGGTTTTGCTTCAAAATCCAATTAAGATGGCCCAAATACAGCCAGATATGATAGTAAAACCGTGGAGTTCAGCTCACTTGTTAACATCACCTCCAAAAACCAACAACCTCTTCCAATGCCGGAAATCACAAAATGACCCCGAACTGACTTCCCACAAGAATATTCGCGAGTCTACATTCAACACTAAAAATCGCGTTCGTCCGTGTTGATAGTTAGCCTCACCTTACTCAATCTCCAGTCATCAATAAAAATGCCTTAGACAATAACGAACGAATCTTGCCAAAATAAGGTATGCGACACTATTTACAGCAACCAATAGACTTGGAACTTAAGGTATGCAACACTATTTACGAGTACTTGAGAAATAGAATATTATCAGACGTATAATTATAATGGAACTGTAAAAGAATAAAAAGAGCACGTTACATACTGTTTGTTTAATGTATATGTATTGCTTATATCATCAGGATGTACATACATATAGCAAAGTACTATGTACAATTTTAATATCTGTATATGTTGTAGGCCAAACTGTTTCCTAAAAAGGTACGTTTTCATTACTACAACTTTGTATCACGACATGTGCCGCAACAAGTTCTGAGACAAGTACCCGGGATTTGTATAAATGAAAACAGTCCACGGCATATTCCGGCACAAGTGCCAGAGAGAAAAATGTGCCCGACGACTGCACGACAAAACATGTTTCTTTATCCTGCGATATGTGCCGCGTTTTGTGCCGCAAATAATGGAAACGGTTTGCGATTTGTTCCTGCGACACGCGCATGCCCAGTAGTCTTCAGTCTTGGGTACGTCACAACAAAACCAACATCCATTTCCAAGCTGAGTTTGGAGAAACTCCTCAAGTTCCACCACTCCCCCTTCCCCAAATGAATCATGCTCAGAGGCGTTAAACATCCTGAAGCTAGAAATTTGAAACAAATTAGTTAAAAAAAAAGAGATTTCAAGCTAAAACAAAACTAAATTATGTAGAAAAGTACGCAACGCATAAAGCGAAATACAATTTTTGGCATTACTAATTTATTCATACAAACACACCTTAACATGCATCATTGAAAACAATTCTTAACATATGTCATTGATTATAATGAGGTTAAGTGTAAAATAACACTCAACTAATATAAAACAGCAGAATACGTCACCGATTACGACGTAACGGCAAAGGATGGTTAAACGAACTCTATAGCAGTTTGTTTTTTCGTGAGCCTTGTGCACGGATCGACAAATGTTTCTTCTCGTTTTTATTATTTATATGTCTAGTTTGATAATGTATCTAATATTATTTTTCCTGTGAATTTGCGAATTTTAGGTACTCTTAAGTGTTTTATTTGAAGGTAAGTAGGTATAGGTTTTATCTTAATTATCAAGTGAGCGACTTTTAAGAGCCTGATGCAAAAAAATTTCCGAAAATATTTATTTAGCTCAATGTTCTTTATTTTTCAAAACATCAAACCCATTGGTGTACTTTAAGAGGGTAGTTAAAAATTTTAAAAATAGTAAAAAATAAACAGATTCCAATAAAATTTCATTTCATTTTACTTTCTTCGACTATTACGCCATTAAAAAAAACTAATTCATTAGGTACTTCAGTAATGAATGAAATTTTTAGTAATTATTATTTTTCATGTTCTTCTTTCACAAACTACTTGGTTTGTCCTAGGAAAAACCAGTTTAGCATGAAACATTAAATATTAATATCCGGTAAAACCGTACAAACCTGAGAAAATAACTGCCAGGCAAGAAAGAGGTACAGGCAAGTGTGCATTAATTGCATCAATCACTACGAAATCAGTTTTTCCTAGGACAAACTAGTTTGATCTTAAATATTAAATATTAAAATTCGGCAAAACTAGTTTATCCTAAGTGCGTTAGGATAAACTAGTTTGGCCTGGGAGAAACTAGTTTAGGTACTCGAATGCACTTAGCACGATCTAGGTGGTTCTACGACAAATAATTTGTCCTAAAAAACGGTTTGGCCAGTAACATATACACAAATGTACATACGTTTTACTAGGTTTATACTATGAATGTACCTACATTTTACATAGATACATATATGGATGTACCCATTTTTTAATAATAAATTTAGTAATAATATATAATGGTTAACTACAATAAAAAAGATCATCTTCGAAAGATACATTTCGAAGTGTGCTTAGGAGAAGAGTGTGCCTTTAGCAAAAGTGGCTGACTAAACCGAGAGGATTAGTTCTCTTCAAAACCAACTACATTCAGTGAATATACATAGCATATTATATAAGTAGATTGTATGTATGTACCTACCGATGATATAGACGTGGACTGCCAAATGCATCATAGGCTTGCGCAGACTTTTTTATTAGGGGGGGCCATTGATTCATTTGAGTATGCCTATTAAAAATGATAATTAAGCAATAACGCTGCCTTTTCTATAACGCAAAAGTCCATTGCAGGCTCATCTCACTCAATTATATACGTTCTGAGAACATACGATCATACGTTATTACATCCATTAAAGCACAATTACACATAAGGACACACCGAAACATTAAAATATCAAATTCCTCAACAAATTTTTTTCAAAAATCTAAATTTTGTCAAAAAACACAAAAGAGCACTCGATAACTCAAAAAAACACATATACCGTGTAATTCGACAATATTTCAATAAATAATAGACCAAAACAATCAATTACATATAAAAACTCACGAGACAATTATTGCAAAAACAGTCAAAAAGGACCAAGAACACACTTTCCGACGTTATTCATCAATAAGATTCAATATTATTCTTGTTCGGAAGACGTTTAGAAGGAGAGGTGATAAAAATAGTTTTTGAATATCATCAAATTCCCCCATTTTATTACATAATGTTAATGATTTCAATCATTTGAGATGCTGGACAAGTTCTACATTTAGGTATTATTATAACAATAGTTATAATACTTATAGTTTGTCTTCAGAAATATGAATTACAAAATATTCAGATGAAATTAATGAAAATGTGAAAAGTTTTATTGAAAAAAAAGTCAGTTTTACTAGAAGAACTTCAATCGATAACAAATTGTCCCGAGAAATTCAATTTAGTCGAATCTGATGGTCGGTGATAGAATCTACTGATCGGCAATTTCCTGTCAGCCGGCGATCTCGATCCTTGCAATAAGAAGCAAGAGTAAAAAATGGGGAATGGAGACTTTTTCCGTTTGCAAGGACGATAAAGTAATGGCTAGCGATAACGATGAAGCTCGAAGTGATTGAAAATTGCTACTGAGGATTTTATTTTTTATTTCTTAGGTGCTACTCGCTAAATGTACGATTTCAAAGGAGACCTTTATATTTGAAAATAAAATAGGTTCTCGAGATATTAATAAAATAAAACAGTGAAGGGTTATTATGAAAATTGAGGAAAATAGTGAGACTAGGCTTTAGAACAATGTATTGCACGTTTTCCGTCATCAATTCAGTATATTTATACATAAGATGACTATGAGGGAGCGAGAATACTTGATGTTGAAATGAATAAAACCAGACGTGAGTTCATTGAAATGATTCATATTAAACTTCACCAACCATCTATTAACAAAAAAAACGGAAATTTCCAATGTCAGTCCTTTTTTATACTTATTTACTCACTCTTCATAAAAAACAAACTGACATCATCTTATTCTGATGAAGGTTACATTGACAGTTTTTAGCTCGAAGATTGAAATATTACAATCTAATCTCCAAAACATTTGAATTTTGTTTATTTTGATAAATTTCAACGATGAAACAAAATTATTTCATCGTTAAGTATGGATCTCCATCATTGACAAACCAGAGCGAATATATCGCAACCCTCGGAATACTGACTGGGAGAAATATCGAGAAGACCTTCAACTTAACCTTAGAAATATCAAAACTGTGATCAGAACAAAAGCTGATATAGAGGAAGTATCTCTGCAACTGCAGGAAGCCATCCAAAACTCATATCATCAAAACTGTGCAGAATCGAGGCAAACCACCAACAAACAAAAGTGGTGGAATACAAACCTTGAAACGCTCAGAAAAAATACCCGCAAACTATTCAACAAAGCGAAGAAAACCGGGAACTGGGCAGCATACCAGCAAACCCTGACCGAATACAATAAAGAAATCCGGAAAGCAAAACTAGAATCATGGAGGAAGTTCTGCAGCGAAGTTGAAAACACTTCCGAGAGAGCTCGAGTCCATAAAATTCTAGCCAAAAGCCCGGTTCAACCAACGGGGACCATTGAAAGACCCGATGGGAAATTCACTGGAAATGGAGAAGAAACTCTAAGTCTATAACTTCTTCAAACCCATTTTCCAGAGTCCACCATAGCTACCTCTGGAAGCACTAACCCACCAAACCCTTACATGTTCCGCAACTGGGCAAACAAGGTGGACTGGGAATTAGCTAAGAAAGTGGTAACTTATGGTGGCATAAAATGGACCATTGACTCATTTGACAGCTTCAAATCTCCGGGACCAGACGGCATAATACCAGCTCTATTACAGGAGGGTGTGGAGCTTATAGCTCCGCCCCTTTGTAATCTATGCATGGCCAGCCTAGCAATAGGCTATATCCCGAGAGCCTGGAGAGAAGTAAAAGCGGTCTTTATTCCCAAACCAGGTAGAGATATATCTCAGGCCAGGTCATATAGACCGATCAGTCTATCATCCTTTATGATAAAGGTGACAGAAAAACTGGTAGAAAAACATATCAGGGAAACCTCTCTTAAGCAGAGGCCACTTCACCAAAACCAACACGCTTTTCAACCAGGCAAATCCTGTGAATCGGCTCTACACCAACTGGTCTCAAGAGTTGAAAATTCACTAGACAACAGGGAAATCGCAATGGTGGCCTTCCTTGACATAGAAGGAGCATTTGACCACACCTCATTCAACTCCATTGTTAGAGCGGCCAGGCAGCATGCGATTGATGACACCATCTGCAGATGGATCAAGTCCATGTTAAACCTCAGGAATATAAACTCAACCATGGCAGAAACCACCTTAAAAGTAACAGCGGCAAAAGGGTGCCCCAGGGAGGCGTCCTTTCACCACTCCTGTGGAACCTAGTCGTAGACTCACTTTTAAGGAAACTTAACGAACTGGGATACTTTACCCAGGGTCACGCTGATGATATAGTCATTGTAATTAGGGGTGAGTACCCCAGAACGGTATCAAACCTCATGCAAGACGCTCTGGGGAACATTGAGGATTGGTGCAAGGAGGAGCAACTTCGTGTAAACCCTTCCAAAACAACCCTAATCCCCTTTACAAGGAAAAGAAAATTGGAGGATCTAACACCCCCCAGACTTTTTCAACAAACGTTATGTTTTAGCAAGGAAGCTAAATACCTAGGAATCATCCTGGATACGAAGCTAACCTGGAACAAACACATAAAGAAGATAACTACCATAAGCAAGATGACACTGATGTCACTAAAAAGAGCGATCGGAAGCACATGGGGACTGAAACCGGCAGTGGTACACTGGCTGTACACAACGGTTGTGAGACCCATGATAACATATGGCGCACTCGTCTGGTGGCCTAAGGTTAACCAGAAACAGGCAATCCTAGAGCTAACCAAAATCCAGAGACTGGCGTGTCAGTGCATCACTGGAGCACAAAGAAGTACTCCACAGCAACCATGGAAACAATTCCAAACCTCCCACCAGTTGACCTAATCGTCAAAGCAGAGGCTAGAATTGGGGCATATCGCGACAATTATCAATATAATCACAAATCCCATACTAACTATGGGTACTGATTATATGACGCCGACCACATCACTAGAAAAACACTTTAACATCGAAATAGATTTGAAAGGAGAATTCAAGGAAACACCCAAACAAGAAATAGTTTGGTTCACTGACGGTTCCAAAACGGACACTGGTACTGGCGCTGGAATATACGGTCAATCTCCCAGATGTGGCATTAGTCATACACT
The DNA here is from genome assembly GCA_949126875.1 of Lochmaea capreae. Taxonomy (NCBI): domain Eukaryota; kingdom Metazoa; phylum Arthropoda; class Insecta; order Coleoptera; family Chrysomelidae; genus Lochmaea; species Lochmaea capreae. The sequence continues at coordinate 11,525,834 of OX421401.1, forward strand.
GGGAGTAAATACCACTGTATTCCAAGCAGAAATCTACGCAATTGACTCATGTCTGAGAGAAAACATAAGGAAGGGATACAGCGGTAAAAACATTCTTATCTGCTCAGACAGTCAAGCGTCAATCAAAGCACTTAATAGTAGTACAATAAAATCCAAACTTGTCTGGGAGTGCTTAGAGAACCTTGAAAAACTCAGTGCCACAAATAAGGTATCCCTGAAATGGGTGCCAGGTCAAAAGGGTATTGAAGGGAACGAAAAAGCATACGCCCTAGCACGAGAAGGATCGGCAACCGGCTACACCGGCCCTGAACCGGCAACCGGTGTAACAAAGGCTTCGGTAAAAACCACATCAAACCAGTGGGTGCACAAACAACTCCTCAAATACTGGCAAATAATTCCGAAGCTCAAACACAGTAAACTGATGGTTAAACAACCCATACCAAAACTTACTGAAGAAATCCTGAAGTTAAATAGGACAGATATTAGGCTGGTAACCGGCCTTATAACCGGACACTGCGGCCTGAGAAAGCACCTTCACACAATGGGGATCTTCCAAGAAGAACCTAGATGTAGATTATGTTGTGAGGAGGACGAAACAGCCACCCATATAATTTTCGAATGTGAGGCTCTACGCTGGAGGAGGTATAGACAGATAGGGCCGGATGACCCTATATACAACCTCACCAAAAGAGATACTGTGAAGAGACTTCTAGATCTCATCAAGGTCACAAATCTTCTCACGGACTAGCAGACAGACAGGACAATACAATAAGCCAATGGCTGCAGTGTTGGGGCCCACTAACCCGGCCTGTTTTCGTCTGTTTGCCAACCAACAAACCAACCATGGATCTCCATCAAGTAAAAGCCTCATCTATTCAATTGATAAATTTTGTTTTACAGAATATAATATAACAGAACAGCTCTCTGAAAGTAGAACCATGTCACATAACATTCCATGGGAATTTCATAGGTTGAGCTGCCCCAACCCTTAGTATCCTAATATTTCCTGTTAGAGCACCAGGTTTCGAAGATTTAGCCAGAGTTATCCTGTAGGCATTTTTGAAAGTGATCGTTCGTACATGTGGATGTAGTGAAGGTAGCCTAGCATTATATATTTTTACACCTCACATAAAACGGTTCAATATTATATTTTGGATTTCTTTTAGGTGGTTGTTTTGGTTAGTACGAGAAATTAGTCAATAAGACACAAAATCTGAAATATGTATCAATCCTGCAAATTTTTTGTATCATCTTCGAAGACGAGCCCCTCTATAAATTATACACGCACGCCAATGAATCATCAGAATATTGAACGCATTTTTTAGTTAGTATTCAGAAACCTCATAAAAAAGGAACAGCGCAAAGAAACGCGAGACAAAAAGACATATTGGACAAAAATATCCAAGGAAATAAGAGAACGATGACGAGTAGACCACCTTCCGACATCTTCCGGAGTGTCCACCTCTGAAATTCACTCTAGAAAGGCTGGAAATACCGACAAGATTCAGTACCATCCGAAATGAAGATTCCTGCAAAGGAATGGTAGACATATACACCAGTAGATTGTAATTCGACGACTAACAAACAGCTACAAAAGGACATCGAAAAGGAAGTGGCCCAGATCGGCAAAATCATGCAGTTCATTCTAGGTACGGCTGAAGACGAGTACTACCTATCTACATCTATACTCATCCAGCACATGAAAACAAGATGGGAAAAAATACGCCAGTGCTTCTACCACAGAAGGACGACTTTCTGAGTAAATATTAAGTGAGTCAAGTACGTTTCAACAAGTACCCTAGATCGACTGACAAACCAGCTACTTGCTTCAAGTCCCAAACAACAGGATACTGAAGCCAACCCCAGCTAGGACCAAGCAACAACCACAACGATGATGACGACCACCTGGACTCTTCATCAGACTCCTGATCGGTTGACAAACCAGTTAGCTTAGCCGGTGTTTCGGAATTCGGTCCGGGTACCTAGCAAAAGGGCTACCTGCTCACAGGGACCTTGTCCAAGTCCGAAAGGGTGATTTCGTAATTCGGTCCGCTGTCGAAGCAGGTAGATTTCATGTGGGTATTAAAAGATTATTTTTAGCAATTGTTCTTCTGAAGTGCAGAGTGTAAGACGTGTTTATTTGTGTCCGTTATTGTGATTTTGTTTGTTTGTTTGACATGGAAAATATTAATTTCACCTCTATGACGAGTGAAAAGGGTAAGCGTTTATTAATAATAGATGGGTTTAAATTTTGTTTTCAAAAATCATTATCTCAAAAATACGAAGGTGGTTTGGTAGGGGTAGGTTTGGTTGGGTTATTATTGAAAATTATTATAATTTATTCTTCAAAAATTGACTAGAAATACGAAGGTGGTTTGGTAGGGGTAGGTTTGGTTGGGTTATTATTGAAAATTATTATAATTTATTCTTCAAAAATTGACTAGAAATACGAAGGTGGTTTGGTAGGGGTAGGTTTGGTTGGGTTATTATTGAAAATTATTATAATTCATTCTACAAAAAAATTGACTAAAAATACGAAGGTGGTTTGGTAGGGGTAGGTTTGGTTGGGTTATTATTTCACGTACTGTTTTTATTTTTGACGATACGCATTTAGCGTAAATTTTTAAACATGCCAGTACAACAACAATAAGTGTGTTCTGTTGGTCCTAAGCCCAAAAAAATGTGAAGGGAAATAAAAGTCAAATTAAACAAATAGTAGGTACATGGGACCCAATTCCGAAATCGCATTTTCGCTAGTGTGACCACACTTCGAATTTAATCCGTTACAGGTAGTCCCTTCCGCAGGACCGAATTCCGGTGCGTCCAGCTTAGCTAATGGCATAAAGTCACTAGGTGTAGAGCGCAAGAAAACAAGAGGATTCAAGGTGGAAGCTCGGCACATCCAAAGAAAGATAAGTCGGTATTTCGACTAGGGACAGGTATAACAAGCTGAACCCCTCTATAAAGTAGTTTTTAGTTTCAATAAAGTCGATTCACTGTAAATCTTATGTTTTTGTAATGAAAAATTTAAGACGGATTCTTTGTTCGATATTATTGTCGCAAAAAATACTTGAGATGAACTGACAAACTTTAGCACAGTGAGCAAACTAAATGTCAAGTGGTTGACAAGCCCCTCTTTAGTATAAAGAACAACTTATAGGAAAATATAATTTGATAATGGGATGTTATTATGGGAAGAGTTTTGTATATATTCCATGTCTACAAAGTGATTAAGATGTTACTTTCCCAAATAAATATCTGGCTGCAATGATTTAAGGAATATTTCAGTTGATTTCAAAAAGAACTATTTCACCAGAACATAAACTGAAATAATGAAGTAATCAAGGGGGATGATTGAAAAGAATAAATTCAGAAATCAGGACAAATGAAAAATGAGACGAGATGGATGAAATAGAGAATATAAAATGAATATATTAGAATAGACGCAGATGAAGGAGGAAGGAGAAGTGTGAGAAATAATAAAAAGAAAGAAAAAAACGAAGAAGAATTGAGGCAAGGAAAGAAGTAGTATAAATGAATAAAAAATAAAAGTAAGCGAGAATGTCCCTTTACGCATAAATTAATTCCTAGGTCTGAGGTCCTTTTCACAGATAAACGTATATTGATTTCACTCCGCAGAACGGATATTTGGTTTTAAATTTGTGAATGAAAAGAGTTATTGTCCCAATTTGGATGTTGTGGAACTATAAAATCTCTGTTATAATGTGTGAAAGGGAATCGAACTGTAAGCTCAGAAGTCTTCATATAAAAATCTCAAAGTTCTTGATGCAGCTTGCACTGAAAAGCGATTTTCGGCAAATAGTTACCAATCACTGGTACTATAAAATATAAGCCTATTAGCGAATGTTATTTGTAAGCAAAATATGAGTTTTCGTTAAGACAAGAAATTGTTGCTACGATTATCATTGATTTAAACTTGATACCCAAGCAGCATTTGGACGTTGCGAGATAGTTATATAACGTTGGGCTAGACAACCCAACGTTGGCATCCAACGTTGTAATGACGACGTCACGACCCAAATTTGCACCTAAATGGGGAATAGAAATTCGAGTCGTTACGACGTCGGCACTGACTTTGAATGTCTTATGTATTTGACCAAATCCAACGTTGCGCAAACCAACTTCGTTTTAGGTATTGGATTTGTGACTTTCCCACAACTAATAGTATAATTTAAGTGATTTATTTTGGAAGAAATGTGGAAGTCTTTGAAACTCGACCAAAGATGGAAGTATTTTTAACTAACAATCTGATTCTTAGTTTAAGTCATGTAAATTATGAACAGTATAATATACATATTTTTATTACCAGCAAAACAAAAATCTTGAACGAAGTTCAATTTTTTTATAAACCACGGCCAATATTGTGGCAAAAAACAAACGGGCCTCAAGAATTTTTAGGAAAAAGCGGAAAAAAAAATTATGCCATTTATTATTTTTCTTGATATGGCTGCATTTATATTTAAAAATAGTATACAAAGTCTCCAGTAACACAAATGCTGGTCTCAAAACTTTTAAAAGTTCATTAGAATATGGTTTTTTTTTAAATAAATTCATCGTGAATCAAACAATGGCGGCCAAATCAGTTATCAGTTACATGCCAACATGGTGGATTTTGTTAAGCGACCTAATCTATACCAGAATACTACCTATTTGGACAGGAACACCTTTTTTCCACACCTAATTGCGACCTTTTCCGACTTTCCTTTTCATCAGACGATTAGTAAACGTTCAAATGACGGTATGTGAATACAACGTCTGTTGAAAGTTGGCTCGACGGCCCAATGACTAAATATTCCAACTACCGCAAGGCCAACCTAGCGGACGTTGCTTAAAGCGACGAAAAGACGACCAGTCCAGTCATTTTTTAAAATCATAACCTCTTAACAATATCCTCGCTTCTAACCTAAAAATGGATCATTTTTTAAAGGTGGTATTTATTCGATTTAAAAACGGCTTGGGTTCCTTGGTTTACAAATTCTTTCAGGACACATGCTACTCTACAAACTAGTTAAGGTATATATCATTTTAGAACTATGTCAATAGATAAAACCATTTGGAGGTAAACACGAAAACAAACCTGTGTCAAAGCGGAATATAGTTAACACTATTAAATGTTTATGTTTGTCTTATAATAGTTTCTAGAAAGGTTTACAGTTACTGAATAATATATAAGACTTACTAAATTAAAAACACCATCAAGGACAAAAACAACTATTCCAAACTCACTTGATGGTTATTTGGTAAATCTATAAGGCTAGCTAAGTTGTATATATAGATCTCTTTCTGTGAAATGTCAATGAATGTCTAAACGGCTCCTGTTTTGTTTTCTTAATTCGGACATGTTTATATTTTATCAGACAAAAATCTATAATAATTAATACATAAATAAAAAATGAGGTTAGGTTGTAGATTGTGCCATTGACATATAAAGATTATATTATTATGTCAATGGATTGTGCGAATATTTGAACTACTTTTAAACGTCCGCCCGTAGGTCAAATAATAGGAACATAAAGTTTTAGGCGTGTTTTTATGACCAAAATTGTAACATGCGGATCTAAACGTTCTTAGAACGTCGCCTTGTTCCAGATTAGTCCAACGACACGAAAAAGGTAAAAATGAACGTTGAGGGAACGTTGTCTGTCTAACAAAAAATAACGTTCGATTTGCTGACGTCGAGTAGTCGTTGGCCCAATCGACTTCGAAGTTCCAACGTCGGATTAAGTTATGAAATGACGTTATCGGTGAACGTTGATGCAAACAACTAAATAATACCCAAAACCAACGTTGATTTAAGTAATCATTAAGTCGGAAGTCAGAATAATGCTGCTTGGGTAATGTCAGCTTAAGCCAAAAATATTTGAATACCGATTATATACTTGTGAGGATGTAGAATAGATAATAAAGAAGTGGTACACAAAAATCAAAGATTTCGCATGGCGACCGAAACAGGATTAGAATCAAATAAATAGATGGGCCCTTCAGGGCAATTGAAGAATTAAAAATTTATTCCGATATGGAACAATGAGTTAATTGATGTAAATGGACAGTGGTTCAAGAAATGGTAGTTTAATTGTACCTATGTTATAATTTTTATGGAATAATAATATCGTTTATGGGAAAATATAGTGATATGATATAGTATAAATAGTATCGTAATGAAATTAATAGTGTAATATTTAATATTTCAATGATACCAGAATCAAAGTAAAGGTTAGCCTGGGAAGTTATGTAAATTTGAAGGTAGAAGTGAATAGATCTCAATTCATTTAAAAGGGAATAATAAACAATGAAGTACCCTATTAACAGGATAAAAAGATTTTTCATTTATTGAAATTGGCTCTTAATATTCCATAAATCGAAACGTCGAACAATATAATATTACTTTATGATTTAGCAGTAAAAATTTTGGTTTTATCTTCATTTTTAGTGAAACGTCCACAAAATACATACTGGAACAATTACTCCTTCCCTTCTTTTATTGTGTAAACTGCGCACCTCATTTCGTTCACTGCAGAAGTTTTATCTGATGCGAAACTCAGTTCCACACTTTTATAATTTAATTTTCGAGTGGGTGTGTTGGTGTGTACTCGACAGATCAATCTAAACGTTTCCAATTTAACCCGTGATAGAAGTTTCTGTTTTCAACGTTTATTTTCTTCGTAATTATTTCTTCCCATCATTAAAATATATTTTTACATCGTGTCTATTGTTTAGGTCGAATTTGCTACTGATGAACGCAAAATACTAAGCTATGGAAAATTGTAAAATATGGAAACATTTTGCGTTGGTGGAAAAAGTTGATGAAAAATTTATTGATCTCATTAAGTTGATTGTATTTTTAAGCGATGAGAAAGGATATGTACATGGTTTTGCCAAAGTAAGCTGGATTATTGTAGTGGGAGATTCTTTATTTAAATTTAAGACAAAAAGCTGCTTACTATAGTGAGCTCATTTACGGTCAATTGAATGATATGTTTCCTGAAAGATGGATTGTACGAGCAGGACCAGTTTCTGGGTACCAAGATCATCAGAGTTGAATGAAGTCAATTATTTCTTTTATTCTTACATTAAAGTTTAAGTGTGTAAAGTACCTGTCATTACACCAGACGATATGAAAGATAGAATGAAGCAGGCTTTTCAAATGGTTAATGCGCAAATGCTTGTCGATCTTTTAAAGACCGTCTTCAAGCCTGCCCCGATAAAGAGGGTGGTTAACTTAAGCATCTTTTATTAATTTATTTTTGATTTTTTCTATAAATTTCAGAATATTTGTAAGTAAATTGATGTTAATGAATTTTGTATTGTAGGATCTATCAATCATAATATTGAAATAGCACAAAGACTATTGGGTTTGGGTGTGGAGAATACTCGATTGAATTTGAAGAATAGTACAGTAACTTTCATTCCAGGGATATAAAACACATCCATTTAAAAAAATTGAGAAGCTGATGTAGTTGAGCTCGGGCTCGCTCTGTATACGGTTTCTTAGATATGGAAGCAAGTCCAATGAATTATGATTCTAGATGACCATCATAGACGTACTGCTGTAAAATATTCATTTTAAACTGTGCAGTTTACAGTATATATAGGGCGTTGAATTCATTACGATTTTCAGGAACAAGTGGTCAGAACTTTTTATATACACTGTATGAACACTGTATTCACCTACTTCAACCTCATATCATTATAATAGCGAGGTCAGGTAGAATTTGTAGTGAAATACGGGGTTTCCATTTAAAAAAATGTACGGTGGTACGGTGTCCTGGAACACGTTGTACAATAATTGTGACTGAATTTGAAATATGATCTTTGGGCTGACTATATTTTAACAAAATTGTATTCAAATATTACCGTGGTTTTACAAAATATTGAACTTTATAGCACTATAGTCGTCTGTCCCAATGGAGTTGATAGCACGGATCAGGAGTTCGGACCATAAAATAGTTGTAAACCATAGGCGCGACGGAACTACCTGCCCCGAAACCTATACAGGTACAACACAATTTCCTGTTAATATTTAAATCTAAGTACCTGTATACAATAAAATTTGAAGTGGCAAGTAACGTCTATTCGTCTAATTAAGATTATTATCATTATTATTATGCTTTATTTATCATAGATAATGTTAACAATAAAAAATATATGCTTAAGCAATAAAATATAAAGTTAAGATTAAAAATATAAAATATTATAAGAAATGTATATTATTAAAAATAAATGGGAATATATTCACACATACAAATACACACACATACATACATACTTACATACACACATACATACATACAAACATACATACATACTTACATACACACATACATACGTACAAACATACATATACACGCATATAGATGCCAATAAATATGACTATAAATATGAATATGAATATGAACCACTAGATTTCTGTAGGAATTTTTTAAATATTTTTACATTATGACTAACTTTTATGTACTGCGGTAAGTTATTATATTGTACAACCCCTTTGTGGAATAAATTTTTCATCGAACTTCCTTTAATGGTTGTTTTCACATAAAAATTAATTGAATTTGCTGATCTTGTGTTTTTATCATGTATCTGTGAGATTGGAACTAGTTTACTATGTAAATATTGCGGTAAGAGATTATTGATAATTTTGAAGATGAAAATCATTGTTTGTACATATACAGAAACTTCTCAATTTTTAACCAATTTAAACAATTAGGCATCAACTCCACACTAGTGTACCTATTGCATCCCAGAATTACTCTCATCGCCTTGTTTTGAATAATTTGTAATCGTTCATAACTAGCTCTAGAACAACCTTTATAAATTAGTGAACATCAGTAATAAAAATGTGGTAGATTTATGCCCGGTTGCAAGAACGCTTATTAAAAATGATGAATGATTAACGGCTAATCAATGAAATAATAACTCGTTAATTCTTCAAATCAACCATCATTTACACATCAAAATGCAACGGATAGGTACCTGCAATGATGAATAATTAATCGACCATTATTTTTTTCGTGCAATCGGGTTCCCATTGATGGTTCGTAATTTTTTAATCAACCATCACATGATGAGAGATTTGATTAGCGTTCTTGCAACCGGGCATTAATGTATTGTAAACCATAAGCTTAGTATGCATTGACAGAAATGGTGAAAGTGGAGATGGCTTCAAGTTCAAGTTTTTCTCCAATTCCTATTCAACGGTTAGCAAAAGTGCATATTCTTTGCGGGAAAAAACATCAATCCTGAACGTTCATGATGCTGCTGAAAAAACGATTTCAAGATTTTTACGTGAGAGATAATGCCGGAACCTCGGTGAACCTATTCCTCACCCAGGAAAGAAACCATTAGAAATGGACGACGATGTTAAAAACAGTGTTCGTAGAATAGTGCATGGTATGTATTTCGAAAAAGAAATACCAACATTGGACAAGATTGTGCAAGCCGCCCAGAATGACGAAAACCTGCCACAACTATCAAGAACTAGAGAATGGAGAATTCTTCATGGAATGAACTTTCGGTGGTAAAAACAGAAAATCTTATCTTATTGATAGGCCGGATATTGTTTGCTGGAGACGAGAATACTTAAAGGCAGTCCGAAAATATCGCAATGAATGTAAGAATATTTTCTGTTTGGATGAAACCTAGCTAAATGAAGGACACACCGTTCCGAAAGTCTGACAAGATAAAAATATACTGAATTCCCGTCAAGCTGTCATGGAGGGTTGGTCAACAGGATTAAGACTTTCCTCTGGAAAGGGACGCAGGCTTATTATAACCCATATAGGCAGTTTAAACGGATTTTTTGATCAAGGATAATTGGAATTTCAATCTAATCCAAGCAACGACTACCACGAAGAAATGACGACTGACGTTTTTGAGGAATATTTCCAAAAAATATGATCGAATACATTCCCTAGAATTCACTTATTGTAATGGATAACGCCAGCTATCATTCTCGATTAGTAGAGAAGCTTCCCACAAGTTCATGGAAAAAAGCGGCGATAATTGATAATTGATTGCAGTGTAAAGTCTTGAATTTCGATGATACAATGGTGAAAAAAGAACTTTTGCAAATTCTTAGACAGCGTACCTACGGCAAAGTTTAAAAAATTTGTAATCGATTAGATGGCAAAAGGCAGAGGTGTTATTGTATACATTTCTTACCCACTTACCATTGTAAGCTGAACCCAGTAGAGGTTTTAAGGGCACAAGTCAAAGGTTATGTTGCCAGGAACAACAAAACTTTTAAACTTCAAGAAGTACGGTAACTTTTGATGGATTCATTGGCGAATGTGACTGCCGAAAACTGACAAAGCGCCATAAAACATATTATACCTGAGGAGGGAAAATGTGGGATCTTGCCGACTCAATCGACGAAAGTACAGAGATCGAACCGTTAATTATCAACTTAGGACAAGACGATTCTTCAGATTTTTCTGATGAAGAATTTAGTTAATAATGCTGTATATATTATAGTTAAAGTAATGTTCACCTGCAATAATTTGTTATAATTTTTTTATTTCTCACAAGAATATGTGTGTATATAAATCTTAGTGCACAATTACTTTGTATTTTCATTATAATATTAATTATAATAAACGTTAAGCAAAAATCATAAATAACCCTGTTCTACGACTATGGACCGTTTGGTTCACTTCGTTTGCTTTATTTGCATTTCATTACTTATTGTTATTTGACCGATTACCGAGTGGCCTGGTCATAATTTCATTCTTCTTAGATACATTGTAAAACATAAATAAGAGATAACATTATTTGAGACACCCGACCTCCGTTTTCCGTTCATTATAGGCGCATTATGCTATCAACTCATTTGAAACGAACAATAATGGATCACACTGTAGATACATTTATATTCAGGGTACACTTATTTGGTCCGTTTTGCTACTTGCTCACTTGTATATAAAAGTGTGTGTATTGAAAAGTGCGAAAAATTTAAACGATTTATAAAAAACTAGAAAAATGGGCTATTGATTTTCTCAAATTTGAAATTTGTGACACTACTGTCCGATTTCACCAACCATTTTCTAAAGTTAGGAATTGCAAATTACGTTTCACTACGCACTCATAAATACCTAAGAAAGAAATACCTACAGTAGAAACGGTGGATATTTACCATCACGTAACTGTTACGCCAGCAACAATATTTATATGAATCAAATCAAAACTTCTGTCAACTCAATAGAAATAATCGTTATAACTAACATTCCAAAGGTCGGCCTTTTACGAATTGGTAATTTAACAAGAAATTTACTTTTTAAAATGGTATTTATTTTATTTATATGGTTAACAACGACATATTTAATAAAACTAACGATATACTGGGTGAATAAGTTACAAAGTCCAAAATTAAGAAGAGGTAAAATAAGCATATTTACGTCTCACAAAAAGTCAAATTAGTTCTTACAAGAACTGATTTTAACAATAAATACACTTTCAATCCAAAAATTCCCTAAGAACAAGACAATAAACTAAGTTCGCATAACCTCAAGTACGGTAGTGTCAAACTCAACTTTTAGCACGATCGGTTAAACACGTTACGTCAATTATATCGTTGTCTCTTTTCACGATTACTACGGCAAATTTAAAGAAACTATTCCGTATGTCTTGTAGTTGGTCTTGTGAAGAAGACAATCGATCGTACGTTATTATTTTTGATTTATATTGATAGAGGATAGAAGTTGCATAAATCGTGGATTGGGACACGTGATGGTAAAGCTCCACCGTTTCTACTGTAATATTAATATTATTAATATTACTTAGCACGTCAAGAAACGTGAATTGCATTTAGGAGTTCCTAAATTCGATTTGGGTATTACCTCGGTTGGTGGAATCGGGTTTACATTATATAAAATGCGCAAGAAAATAAAACGTCTCTTCGTATTCAATATTAAAGAATTTGAAATTTCCAGATCATATCCCACCTACTAATAACCTTTCTATACTTCTATATCTTTTCACAGTGGCAGTAGCTTGATGCAGTTTGAACAAAAACAAAATAACAATAGTAGTTATTTTAGAGTTAAGACACTAATTGGAGGCAGAAATTCAAAGCAATAAAAGCGTCCTTCATGTTAAGTAGAAATCGTTTATCACGTATTAGCACATTTTTAATAAAATAATGGCTTTTACTTTTACTTAACGAGAGACAGTTTAAAAAAAATATTTTATTGAACGAAAATGTGCGATATTGAAAATTCGATTTTTCTACCATTGTTTTAATTTAGAAAGTACTAGTTTTCCGCACTTGAATACTATTTTTTTCAATGGTTATATTAGATTAGATTTGATGAGGTTATTCTACATCATTGCGACCTTTTAAGATCTATTGCGATCTTTTGAATCTAGATTTCATTCTCCAGCCGCTTCTTTTTAAGTGGCCAAACAGCCTCAAGACTGAATCTTTCATATGTAATTTCTGCCGGTGGCTTCTCATCTCATAGTACAAGAGACCGCTAGGCAGTCACACTGACTTAGGATGTGCTCTGCAGTTTCTTCTTCTAGGTGACAGATTTTCCACATGGCTTCATCTATCAACCTCACTAGCTTTGCCTGCGGCTTTGAGAGTTTTCCTACATTTGCTTATTAGATCTGACGTAAAAGTTGGCGAATCTCCTCTAATGAACTTTCTCACCTGTCTCTGTTCTGGTGAGATTACCCACCATTCTATATTATAATTGACCTCTATGGAATCAAGTGCCTTCAGCGCAGCTTGGCTGTTTGCGAGGGTGGCAACTGTCTTTTAACGCAGTGGTACCCCATTTAACCCATTTAAACCATTTAAACCATTTAATCGTGTTTATAATCAACTTTTGAAAACGTTTTTTGAAATTATTAGGGCCACAATAATTCGAGAAACGTGAATTCTACATTATAGTTTTTTGATTCTGACTAAGCCTATTATTACGAAGGTAGGTATGTATCCTGATCAAGATCTTAGTTGACCTGTTCCACGTATTTAAGGCGTTGGCAAACAATTCCCTGCAATTGCAGATAATGTGTTCCGCCATCTCATCTCCATCATCGCAGAGCCATTGCAGCTGCCTAGCTATCAGACGTAATTGATTTTCTGGATGAGTTTGGAATTTTTTTTAGACACCCTGGATCACAAAAATCTATTGCCAATAGATCCGCTTGGAATATGGTTGGATTGTTTCTCAGTGCTGTTGATATCCTAGTATTAGGATGTGTTACTCCTGTGTTACCCCTATTCCTGTACCTTCGTTCGTATTTGACCCATCAGTATAGTAAGTGGAAAGACCCTCCCGTAATTAGGGCGATTTCATTTTGTTTTAACTCACGCTAGTTGGTAACAACGTCTAACGTGTTTTGCAAACATAAAGTCCGTGAGCATCTTCATGGATTGGTTGCTCCAAAATGTCAATTTGATCGCCGGGCTTCAAAGATTTAACCTGACTTAGCATTCAAGCATTCTCCCGAGCGATCCGCCTTACATGTAGATGAGATGAAGTGAATGAAGCTCTAGCATTATCTCTAAGGACCTTATTGCATTCAAGGTGATGTGCATTCCACTTGAGACTGCAGTCTAGGATGACTTTCAGGTACTCAACTTCTTCTGAAAAAGAGTGCTTTATTTCATTCATGTTTGGGAGATGTATTTTTAATTTCCTCCCTTTAGTAACTTGAATATATTGTGTCGTTTTGTTAGGATAAGCTGATCCCTTATTTCGAATACCAAGGGGTTAGAAGGTCATCCAAGTAGCATTTGAGTGGATATAAACTAAGTAGATATCCTAACCTTTTTTGATACTCAGTATAATTAATTTTCCCGATTTTTTTTGATAAAAACTTAAGATTGTTCGCTGGAATATTTCAAAATAAGTTGTTTCCTCAATTCATAGTATTTTAATGAGTTTATTCATCAGAATTATGAAAATTTCAACATATTGATAATTTTTTTTACAATATAATATTCAATGTGCAGATGCAAAGCAGTATGTATGTATGTATGTATGTATGTATGTATGTATGTATGTATGTACTGTGCCCTAGGATTCTGAATTGCTGTGCAGTTCGCAAGTATATGGACGGAGGATGCAAAACAGTAAATTCAAAAGCCATTTCACGTTTTCATTATATTACTTGCAAAGCACACTCCAAAAAATCGGATACCTATTAGAAATGTCAAAATTACAATATAACTAAGTCTGATACATCTGTCTCTGATTTAATGTTTCACTTTCTAAGTCTATGGTTGGTTGGTAAACAGACGAAAACAGGCCGGGTTAGTGGGCCCCAACACTGCAGCCGTTGGCTTATTGTATTGTCCTGTCTGTCTGCTAGTCCGTGAGAAGATTTGTGACCTTGATGAGATCTAGAAGTCTCTTCACAGTATCTCTTTTGGTGAGGTTGTATATAGGGTCATCCGGTCCTATCTGTCTATACCTCCACCAACGTAGAGCCACACATTCGAAAATTATATGGGTGGCTGATTCGTCCTCCTCACCACATAATCTACATGTAGGTTATTCTTGGAAGATCCCCATTGTGTGAAGGTGCTTTCTCAGTCCGCAGTGTCCGGTTATAAGGCCGGTTACCAGCCTGATATCTCTCCTATTTAACTTCAGGATTTCTTCAGTAAGTTTTGGTTGTTTAACCATCAGTTTACTGTGTTTGAGCTTCGGAATTGTTTGCCAGTATTTGAGGTGTTGTTTGTGCACCCACTGGTTTAATGTGGTTCTTACCGAAGCCTTTGTTATACCGGTTGCCGGTTCAGGGCCGGTGTAGCCGGTTGCCGATCCTTCTTATGCTAGGACATCCGCTTTTTCGTTCCCTTCAATACCCTTGTGACCTGGCACCCATTTCAGGGTTACCTCATTTGTGGCACTGAGTTTTTTTCTAAGTCTATAGTGGTAATTGTAACTTTTATGTAAACTTTGTGTCATATATGATTTTCACATGTGATCGGAAACTAACTGGCATTCGTTTCACAATACTCAGTTGTTGAAAAAATTTGAAGCAACGATTTTCCGATAATTTATCCCTATGCTCGTAAAGACTAATGAATTTAATGAATGAGTCAACAATTACTATTAAAACAAAATTTCATAAGTTATCCTCAACAAAAGCTCCGGGCAGCGTCGCAGGTATACATTGAAAGAGGAAAACAGGCGTCGGCAATCAATAAATCAATCAAAGGAGGCGCTGACAGTGGCACGTGCTGGTCGTGCGACCAAACAACGTCTGTTAGTTTCCGAACAATCGGTTTTATGCATGCAAAAGGCATCATTCAGGTGGTTCCCTTGACAAGAATAGTTTATTAGAATACCCTATGCATTATCCGTCAAAAAGGGTCAAGTAAATGTTACTTTATGTGATCAGTGAAGGACAATATCGATTCATGTTTTAATAACTGGAAGCTATTTGATGCATTTTATATACACTTTAATGCTTTCGTTTTTTTTATACTTCGATAAAGAAAATTTCTAGATATTTCGTTATTTGTACTAATATAATTATATGACAAACACTTAGCATGTGTTGGGGCAGCACAATAGCTGGTCCAACTGGTACTATTTTTCGTTCGTTTACGTAGCCTACATTATCACTGATGCAATGTAATGCAAATTACAGCCGGATAGGGCAGCAAATGGCATGCACGCTAAAGCTCACCGAACAGTTTGCGGACATGTTCCATTTAAAACTGAATAAACAATATTATAGTCTACTAAGAATGGAATCCAGTACTGAAATACTAACTACACACTTATGTGCGCCGAATCCCATTGAATATGATATTCTTAAGCATATTTGCACATACCTGACTTGAACAACTGCCTATCTTTATCCTTTCCTTTTTGCTTCCATTTATTCGGATTTTCAATGGTCTAGATGTTTCACCTAAATAAAATTTGTCACATTCGCAGGATATCTGATAAGTATATGTAGATTTTTGAAGATTGTTCTTCATGTTTTTGTTTAGTTTTTGTTGTATGTATGTATATTGAAGAAAGTCTTAACGACTAGTATCTCCTTGTCCTATTTCCCCAGGTGCTGTGCTCAGGTATTCTGTATTGCTGTGGAATTCGCAAGTATATGGATGGAGGTTTCTTCTTCCATGCTACAGAATCTACATTCTTCTTCCTCCACTTTTTTTAGCTTTTTCAGTTGCCCATTCAGATGACAATGTCCCGTTAGTATCCCTGTTAAAACTCTGCTGTTTTACTTTGACTTATGTATCCATTGATCTCAACAGGCTGTAGTCACCGGGAAGAATCTTTGATTGTCTAAGCTTTACTAGATCTTTCCAATGATCAGATCTTCTCTTTTTTTCGGTTTGACCTATTTCTTCCAATATTACATAGGAGCTGACTCCGTAAAAGGGTTTCGGCCCCCAAAAGGGTGATTGAGTCACCCTCTTTGCTAGTTCATCTGATATTTCAATTCCTTCTATTCCAGTGTTTCCCGGAATCCACAGTAAGGTGACTATATTTTTCTCGCCTAGTTCATTGAGTTTGCCTATAGGCACTCCCAAACCATTTTGGAACTGATTACACGAGAGCTCAGTGCTTAAATGGCAGCTTGACTATATCCCATATTTTGGAAATCCTTTGCCTTCTATATCCTGTAATAATATTAGTTTTCGGTAGTATTTCAACATATTTTCGTGGTTTAATTCCCCAAAATAATTAACCAAAAGAAGCAGTGTGAAGCAGTTTACTTTGATTTAAAAACTTATCGTGGACAACCTGTAAATTGACTGGATAAATTTTTGTTTTCCTTATCTGCTAATACACTGGCGAGCAAAAAATTGAGGTCACTTTAAAATTTTCATGTTCTTTGAAATTTTACGTTTTCTGATCGTATTCGAAAACTGTACATCATTGCATGACGTGCTTTTGTGAGCTAAAGGCGATACTATATACTGAAGAAAAATGCATTTTTTTCTTGGATTTCATGATTTATTCTGAAAAAGCAACAAATTACTATTTTGGGCGAAATTCAACATTTTGTTGTTAGGAAAAATATGAAACGAACAAAATGAAAAAACTTGACACTAATAACGTGTATTCCCTCCTCTTGCATTGATGACTGCTTGAAGTCGGCGCGGCATACTTTGAATTAAGTTGTGGATCACATTCTGGTCGATGTTATCTCATTCCTGCAACAGCAATCTTCTCAGCTCCTGGGCAGTTCTTGGTGCTGGTGTGTGTCTGCGGATCAGTCGTCCCAGACATGTTCTATGGAATTCATGTCTGGGCTGCGGACTGGCCAGTCAAACCGCCTAATTTCTACCTCATCCAGATACTCCCTGACAATTCTGGCTGTATGTGGTCTCGCATTATCTTGCATAAAAATGCCACGCCCCCCTATAGTCACCATGAAAGGCATACTATGATCTTCTAGCACCTCCATAGTGTACCTATGAGAGGTGAGGGAGCGATTTTCTATTGAGACCAACTTTGTACGAGCTTGTGCAGTGAAAATGAAAGACGCTCTCCAATGCAAACTCCAGCATATCTTTCCCCAGGTCTTCTCCATACACGTTGACGTCCATCTGACCCAGAGAGGCAAAAACGCGACTCATCTAAGAACAATACCCCGCTCCAGTCATCATCATTCCAACGAACGTGATCTCTGGCAAATTTGAATATTGCAGTCCGATGCTGGCGTTGCAGCGGGGGACCTGTAACCATTTTTCTGCATGACAGTCCAGCAGCATGAAGTCTTCTTCTAACGGTTCATTCATTAACGTTGACATTTCTCACTTCTTCCAACTGATTTCGCAGTGAAACCGCAGTAGCTGTCCTATTCCGCAAACTTGTGGACACCAAAAAACGGTCATCTCGTTGAGTGGTAACTCTTTTTCGCCCAGATCCTGGTCTTCTAGTGATCAGGCCAGTCTCCAGAAAGCGCTGATATACCCTTTGCACGCCACAAAGGCACCAACAATTCTTGCATTTTCACGTTGCCCCCGACCATCTTGTAACAGCGCAACAATTTTTGCCACAACAATCGGATCTAAAGGCATTATGGGCCTATTAAATCACTACACTTTGCAATCGTTAAGTTTCACACAAAGAATCAACAGTTAACTGGAAAACAGGCAAGGGAAATGTGAATGATCAATTAGCGCAAAGGCACATTTTTCAATAAATTGATAGTTTCAACCCTTACACTGTGAAATTCATACATATCAATGTTTAAAAATACTCAATATTTTCATTTCACAATATTTTTTATAAGTTTATAAAACCGACCGGTTTCGATGTTTTCAAGGGGTGGAATAAAAACATTGTTTATTATGTAACTAAGAAAATGGAAGGAATACTTTTAGGGTACGATAGTAATAGGTATCATATAGATAGTGAAATTAAATAAAGTAAACAAGTGTATTATTAGCTAAGTTAAAAGGTGTATATATGTACATATTTTCGCGATGAGCAGAATTTAGAAAAGATAGGTGGAAACACATTAAAATATATCGGTCAAACAGTCTAACAAAGGAGATTGTAAAGTATCTATTTGCTCATTTACAAGAGTATACTGAGGATCATTGAAGTACCTTCTTACTTCTAAAGACTTTAAAAAGTTAAGTTTAGTATAATTCCGACAGTCATGTAGTAACTGTATTTGATTGTTCAAATTTGGTTTGTGGTTTTGTTCTAACAAATGTTTTGCGTAATTGGATCTGTCAGGGTGCTTGTTTCTGTAGGCTCCAAGATGCTCACTATACCTTATAGATTTCTTCTTGTTTCACCGATATATACTGCATCACATTCAGAGCAGTTGATTTTATAGACACCAGATTTCTCATAAAAGTCGTACTTTAATAAGTCGAATGACAGCTAATGATAGATGTCAAGTCTCGGAAAAAATTGCTTTAACGCCTACTAATACTGTTGTCCTTATCAATATTGACGCTAAAATTATTCGCAATTTCTGAAGTGACCTCAATTGTTTGCTCGTCAGTGTATTAACGGGGATCAGTGTGAAGAATGTATGAAATTTTAAAACTTTCTCACAGGAAATTTTTTTTTATTGATCTATATACTTAATCTGTTTTGACATGAAAGCAATGTATTACCTAAACCAAAGTTTTCGTAATATGGGAGACGTGATTAAATATAATTTCCTTTGTTACATTAGAATATTTTTCAAACTCATTTTTATCAAATTGATATACCTGTTTGGAAACAATAAAAGAAAAATACTTCAAAGCATGGAGGCACAAATGGTTACCAAGGAGTTTCTCCCGTGCTCTGGAGTTTATTGGGGCGGCATTACAAAGAGAATTTTCCACCGGTGCTGGTAGAGGAATGCAATACTTTCGGAAGAGCGCTGCAGCTCTACTTGAAAATTCAGAAAAAAAACTCTCGAAAGCTTATACATCAGTTTTCTACTCTAATACTGGATAGAAATTATTAAGCGTAATATGAAATGGATTTTTATGTTCGTAATTTCCTCGAAATTTAAGATAATGAAAAAGTTACGGCAATGTTATTACTACTAAATATCGTTGAACTTTTAATTATTCATCCAATTTGATTATAGTTTGAAATTCTTCTCCTCTTCCAATGGAAGGAGGACTTTGAACTGTCTATTGATTCAAATACCTGAAATTGCTTTCTTTGCCAGATTCTAGTAATATATGTGTTGATCCTAGTGGGTTAAACTGAAGGACACTTTGATAGGAGTGAAACGACCCAAATGCTGACATTGGGCACAAAGTATGTTAGGTAAGTATGCTGGCAGTCAGCGCCTGAACGTATTGCTGCATGTTAGCGGTGGAACATAACCTAAGTTGCTAATAATTCTTTTCCAGTTTAATTGGATAGAATCGTTTCATTATTCACTATAACTCTGTAATCTTCAAAGCTCATTTCCATTATTTTTGTTTATCACCAAAAAAGAAGCAACGTAACTACACAAATATTACAAAATATATTTTCGGTCATCCTTGACAGCGCTGAGAATGCCAAACGCAAATAGTTGCTGCTGCGTCTTGTTGTCACATTTTAAAAAAAAAACCTGTTTAGGCTATACATCAAATTCAATGAAAAGTAGATTATTTTAGCTAAAGTGAATTGATTTATCTTTTAAAATACCATCTGGCTATTGAGATAAAATGAGTTAGAAATATCGAGTTAGTTGATGATATT
Organism: Lochmaea capreae; assembly: GCA_949126875.1. Lineage (NCBI taxonomy): Eukaryota > Metazoa > Arthropoda > Insecta > Coleoptera > Chrysomelidae > Lochmaea > Lochmaea capreae. Next base: position 11,545,990 of record OX421401.1, read on the forward strand.
AGTAACAATACAATAGAGAGATATTGCCAATTGCAATATCGCATACGGTGCGGTATTTATGTAGCGCTATTTTAGTAACGTTGTACCTAAAATTTATTTTGAAATAAGAGCTATTGCCATCACTATAATTTAATAACGTAGCGCTGCGTTATGTAGGAAGTGACATAACCTGTCTTTTTCTGTGTATACTTATAATTTAGAAAAAAATCAAAAACCAAACAACCTTACTATTTGCATATTTGAAAAAAAAATAAAAGTAATGAAATATGGATGAAGCTCTCGAAGCGGTGATCTTAGCTGGAGCTATTGAAAATTATATTGGAGCAAAATAGAAGATCGCTAAGGCTCTTTTATTGAATTTGATCTGGTAAATATACAGACATCCGATGCGATTTGTTCTATTTTGTCAACTGCGCAGGACAATTATGTGCCGTATTTACAATAACACTCAACGGTACGTAACCGTAAATTACGCGAAGCGCTAACGTTATTAGCGTTAAAGACGTGAAAAAGTGAATCGCACATTTAATAAACGTCAAAATACCGCAAACGTAATTACCGCAGACCATTTTTTAACAAGCAATATCTCTCTATTGACCAAAGACGCAGGGATACGCAATTAAAATTGGACTTGGCGAAATCATAAAAACAGAATAGGGCCGATGATAGATTTCATAAATCTAATCTTCGGTAGTATATGTTAATAATGTAGTTTCTTTACTTTCAATGTTTGTTTTTTTTAAGTTAGAGAAAATCCGAAAAAATTGTAACTGATAAATGATTATGATAGAGATGGCGGTAGATTCCACAAGGAAAAAAAGGCGGAGGATGGAAAGTAAAGTTTTTAGTTTTTTTCTATTTTACAAGTTTTGTTTATTTATTTTATAAAAATTGTTTTGTATTTGTATAATTTTGTTTAATTGTGAATATTGTAAATATTTAGTAACATGTCTATCGACCTGTTTCGATTTTACGAAATAATTTCCCTAATTACCGCTCGCCGTCATAGTAACCACTCCCAATATAGTTCTGTGATCTAAATTTCTCCTACTCTCGTTGACCGTTAAGACAATTGACATACGATGTCAACGGACGATTCCATTTTGAAAACCATCGCCCTTTCTTTCCGTTACCGACAGTCTTACAGTAAAGACATACCTTATCGTCTCTCCAATTTTACCTTAAGTTTTACCAAATTGCTGTGGTAAGCACAGCTGCCAAGATACCCTGCTAGAATACTGTTATCTAACCACTAGGATACACCTAGACATCTCTAGTTCCGATTTTCAAGACATCTCTAACCTCAGCTTCAAGACAGCTCTAGTTCCGAATTTCAAGACATCTCTGACATCAACTTCAAGACATCTTTCGCTTAATAACAAGGCATCGCTAGCCTCTGTTTCTACCAGACCTCTTCATCTTCTCGAATAAGCTAAGTACTTACATATAAACTGCAGGTCTCATTCTTCCTGATTTCATTATCCTTGATGGCAGAATAAAGTTAATATTTTTAATTTCTCATCTACCCGGCTGTAAGAGCTGTAGGGGATCGTGTACGGGTTCATGTAAGTTTGTAACTTTTTTTATTTTTAACTTTAATTAAATTCTACAAGGTGTTTCTACCTTTCTCACCTTAGTTTCTTTTCTTAAATTTATATTATTTTTTCGTCGATGTCTAAAAATGTAGTGGCGCCCTAAGTTCTTATAGTCTGTCAACCCTCTGGCATACCTAGTGTAACATTAACATGGAGTCGATCCACCCTTGAGAGAGTCTCTAGCCGGGATCTGTCTCTTGAGGAGAGAACAGTGTTACAATTTCATTGGTAAATATATTCTAGTTTATATTTCATGCCATTTAATTTTTTTGAAACACCCTGTAAAAATTGATCGGCAATGCGACAATTACTTGACGTCCAAACTAAATGTTTTTTATACCGCCTTTAAAAGTATACTAATAGTAATATACACGTAGCCGTTTTAAATAGACAGTTCAACTTTATCATTCCGATATAATTACACAAAAGGCACCTTAATGAGAAACAAGCGGTCCGACGTCTTACCATATAATATGCGGGACGATTAACGGTCCCTACGTTTTTCTGATGCGGCAAGAAACGTCGCGCCTGTATTAACCCATTGTTTGCTGAGTACCTAAAAAATTAGAAGTAATCTATTAGAGAAGTCAGCATTACACAAAATAGCTTTACACTATTTTTAATATGACCGCATGTTTGGTGATCTATACAAAAATTGTTATTACCTCTTAGAAAATCGTTCATTACTGGGGGTAGTTACTAAATGATTCTGGGTATATAAATATGTCTTAAAAACACGCGGCAGTCGACGGAAAAATTAATTAATTGAGATATTAATTAATTAATCTATTGATTAAAGCGAAAACTTATCAAATACACCTCCAGAGTATGCAAGAAATTCTTCCAAAAAATCTTTAAAATAAATATGAGAATAATGATGTTAATTAGCAAAAAATGATAGTTCACAATAGCTTTCAATGTAGTTTTATATACAATAAAGCTGTTTTGGAAGCAATTCGAAGATCTTAAAATCCTCAATGCTATGGTCGAAATTTTCAAAGTTCAAACAAACTCCGTAAAACAAAACCATCATGATTTCTTATAACCAATTAATATAAGCAAAGTTGTAAGGAAAAAATATGTTCCTATTATAAATAATATAAAAGTTATTGATAATTAATAAAAGTATGTCATTCTGGACGTCGTTCCCCTATTTATTTTATATCATATAACTTGTCGATCGAATTTTTCATACAGTTTTTTTCAATTTCCGATGTCTCACCAGATTAATTGTTCCTAGTGATATCTTATTTTAGTTTTATTACAAAATTTGTATTTCGAGACGTAACATCAAGTAGCCGGTATCGATATACCGCAATATCTATTGTTAAATTATCATCAAAGATAACTATTCTAAATGGAATGGAATTTACTTTTGTTCTGGATATCTACATGGAAGCAGGAACAGACGTCGGAATGTTCGTGGTAGGAGGCAAAGCATAGCATCGGCTCCAGCAGAAATGTGCGAGAGAGCAGGAATGTAGGAAAGCAAAATTGCGTGGTTTCAGCCGTCACGGTCGGAAATCAAGAATAATGCGGACATGAAACTGCACTCGCGATCGACTCCCGTGGGAGCAGGAACGATGGTAGAGAGTGATCATCCTTAGTAACTATATCGATTTTTATGTAATTTTTTAATATGCTTCTCAGAACAACAAAGTCTTTCAAGATATTCTGAAGGGTTGATACCTTGTGTTAAGAATGGGAAAATCTTACTTTGGAATATTTAAGCGAGAAACTACTGATATAAAGTATAAAGACTTGTTACCGATAAAAACACATTAGAAAACATGAATATTATTTCAATAGTGTTTTTACTTCTCGAGTCTGTCTGACGTAGTCTCCGATAACACTGCTGCCAGACTGGCTTAAGCGGTCCATACATTAAGCAATTAGTTGTACATCAAACGCAGACAGATTCGACCATCGTAACGATGATTATAATATAATCTATAGCGTTTCGTCCAAAAAATCATACGACACGGTTGAATCTTCTAGAAGTTTGTCCGGGGAAAAATTTGTAGTACACCTACGTTTGACATATGGCAGATCACCAATGCTTAGGAAAATTTCGAATGTTTAAGAACATTTTTAGATCGTCTTTTTATTTTATTATCAGTTTTTGAATAATCGGTAGAATATATACATTTTGAGTTGAGTTAGCTGGTAACTCGCAAGAATATTTTGTGGCTCACACATTCTACCAAACAAATTTAGCTTCTTAACAAAGTCGATCATTATATTAGGTGAATTATATCTTAAGTCTGATATCCTAGCCTAAGATTCGTTTGATCCAAATTCTGGGAAATTTGATATTTCTGACCTAAGCTTGAGACCGTATACACCTGCACCATAGACTGAGGGTGTTCTTAAGTCATCTCTCCACTAACAGATTCGGGTTCGCGAAACAAGAACAAGTATCATGTCTTCCTCCAACATCGGCATCACTGCTTTTCAACACTAGTATCGAGTACACTATCAAGTTCAAACATGGCTAGGCAATCAACTGAACCCAGAAGATTGGGGTGGGAAATTGATAGATAATACTCTGGAACCGATTCAAACTTTACTCCCATCTGATCCAGAAAATTTCTTTCGCACTATTTTTTTCAAGTATTGCAAAAAATGAAGTGCCAAATGTTGCTGTGAAGAAGTCGGGTTGCTGTGTTCTCCAGCGTGTACCAATTGCTCAAATGTCCAGTTGAGTACAATAGAGGAAGATTCCTGTGATTTTAATGAGGAGACCAATGACTCATTGAACAATTCACGAACATCCAGCAAGAGGAAGAGGAAGGAAAAAAAATCGAAGAAGACATGACTGTTGAAGTAGACTTTCAAGAGTATGAATCTGATTAAAATATCTAAAGAAATCAAAACAATAGTTATACCAATAGTTAATAGCAATATCAATAATACGGTAATATCTAGAACTTGACGGGTATTGATCCATTAAGTTATCATAAAATTGTCATGACAGTTAGTGGAATAGGCTACGGGGAAAACTGCCTCACAGGTGACGTGGAAATGTATGCATAATATCATGTATAATGTGACTCTTAGAATCGCAATATCTCAGGAATGGTGACTCTTAGGAAAAAAATCAAAGAAACCATTTTTGTAGAAAATTTTAAGATCTACAATTTTGGTTTAAAACTCAACGTTTTTGAGAAAAATCCAAAGAACCTCGAATTTTGATCTTTGACCCCGATTAAATTTTGTAGCACACATTGGATCGATGGGGATTTTTGAAACTTTATTTGTAATGGTAAACCCCAGCTCTCCACCAATATTTGGCTATATTGACCGGTGTATAAGTATTTAAGAACATGGGTTGAGGAGCCACAAAAAAATGTAAGCCTTTGGATGATTATTACATTTAAATAATGGGACATGGCAATATCCAGCAAAATAAATAGATAAAGACAGGCGTGCCTACAGGGGGACAGGGTGGGCCATGGCCCTATTAATGGCCCTATTAATTATAATTATGTAATTACTAAATCTTTTAATTAGAAATGGGGCAATGAAGTTTTTTATTTCGCCGATGAGCCTACAATTGACTTTTGCGTTATAGAAAAGGCAGCGTTATTGATTAATTATCATTTTTAATAGGCATACTCAAATGAATCAATGCCCCCCCTAATAAAAAGTCTGCGCACGCCTATGGATAAAGTTTGACATTGTTTATGCTGGTATCAGATAATTTCTCTGTTCACTCTTCTAGTATGTTCATTGTCCGGAGCGAAAAGCGATTGTAAAACAGAAGCTATGGCTCCATAGTCCAAACCCTGATGCCCAGGATAGACAAGGAAATACAAAAAAGCTTCTTTAGAAAATTAGACTCAATAACTGATATTTTTTCGGCCACCGAGAATAATAAATTTCAAGTGATGACTACTGGAAAGAATGTGGAAGAGAGGAAACTATACTGTCATTGTAAGGTAAGTACTAGACGAAATCCATTCCAAAGTTCTGGGACAAGGTTTTATAAAGAATCCTGAAGAAGTGACAGAGTTCACTAGAGTAGTAATAGGTGTCAGAGTGAACGGATGCAGATGCTACCACGACTTCATAACCTAACTTTATCTAATCTTTGTATGAAAATAATATCAATTCTATAGTGGAATCTCAATAGAGACGGAGTATTAAAACTGATCGAGTTCGTAATTTCAGGTGAGGGTATTTAATATTTTGTATGGGGTACAAAAACATATTACCTATATAAATTGTTTATTTAGTTTGGCTGGTCATTGGTTTATTTCCATAATACCGGTCGGCATACAGGTAAAATTCTTTCATTCGCAACATTTTTATACTCCAGCCATGCTTTATATGTGCCATCAAATTGTTTTAATACTCAGTTTCGATCGCGATTCTAGTATAATAATATAAATACTTTTGTTGACATATGCAGCTTTGCCATTTTATCTGAAGTGTCATCGAAATGAAAATTTTAATAATAATTTCACCTGGACGAATATATGAATATCGATGACAATGAAACATCGCCTTATGTATTCAGACTAATTGAGTGCTCATGTCACTATCAATAAATCAAAGGGCCTAGCATATTGCGGATAAAGTAATCCTTGGTCACGTGTTTCGCATTACTATTGAAGCCAATGGTTTTCTCTTTCTCCCCTATTAAACGTTGTAATCCAGTTGTAATACACTTACTAGTTGCAGTAGGAATGTCAATAGGGATAATATAATATATATCGTTGAAAATGTAATACAAATTCTACGGATAACAGGTAGGTATTTATAAAGAATTTTTTTTCAATATGGCTTACCAAATCTGTCAGGAGATTTGGAAGTTTTTAATAATAATTTTGTTTTATCTTTGAACAGCATGCTATAGGATTAAAAAATATATAGAAAACTAGTTAAGGTTGCACATTGGATGACCAACGGGTTACTAAATTCTATAAACGAAAAAAAATTGTACTTGAATTCACAAAAATGCCCCAATATATAATAATTTGAAACAAGAATATCAGAGATACAGGAATATACAGAACAATATGATAATCAAAGCTAGATCTATTTACAGCAAATAAAAAATAGAAAATAATAAGAGTTCTAAAAATCTGTGGGCAACTATGAATGAAATAACTCACAATGTGAAACAGAGAAAAGCAATTGGCCAAATTAAGTCCCATTCTGGTGACTTATTAAGTAATAAATACGATATAGCAAATGAGTTTAATAAACGCTTCGCTGGTATGGGAGAAAAACTAGCGGAAAACATAAAAATTTGGCCCTGGAATTTAAACAAAACGGAATAAGGAATCCAAATTATTTCATTTTTGCTCCAAAAAATTCTTGAGAAATAAACAACATAAAAAAGTAGTGGGAAGTGACAATATAAAAACCGAAACAATTAAATGAATAGCGCCATATATACTAGAGCCTTTTGTATTTATTTTAAATTGGTGTATAGATGAAGCAATTTACCCCACTATTTTCAAAAACAGTACCTATTGTTATCCCTTTATTTAAAAAAAAGTGAAATTACCGAAATATCCAATTACAGACTTAAACATTAACAACACATTTTTCCAAGGTTTTTGAAAAAGTGATGAAAACACGACTACAATCGTTTCTAGATAAATACAAAATTGTAACGGGTTAATATCTTTAGTAAAAAAGACAATCAACAAATTACAATAATAAATAGGTAACACCTAAATAAAACTAAGAGAATAAGAAAACTATTTCACGAAAATAATAAGCAGTTGTATCACGTAACCGTGGCGCTTAGTCCAAATCGGCTGCAGTGGCTTTGCTTGCTTCTACCCCTGCTGTCGTCTGAAGGTATAGGATCTAGTCAGATCTCTGTCGGTGTAGCACTTGCGTCCTTGTTGCGCGCCATCTATGCGTGGGGCTATGAGATGTCCTTCGTGTACTGATGGTTGCAAACTAGACTGGGGTACATTGCGTTGCATATATTTATGACCGCTACAAAATCATTTTTAATCAACAATTTTGGTTTAGAGAAAAAATCATCAGAAGATGCCATTTTAAATCTGACCCTAAAAATTACTGAATCACTGAATGGAAGTAGGCCTTGTCCTTGTCTGGGCGTATTTACAGATTTGTCCAAAGCTTTTGACATTGTGAGCCATCGGTAGCTTTTGCAATCTTTGGCAGATATCGGTATCAGAGGAAAATGTGAATTTATTTGAAAATTATTCAATCGGTAGACTACAGGCTGTAAAGGTAGATGATATTTGCAGTGTCGAGGAAATAATCAATTACGGATTCCACAAGGATCCATACGTGGTCCAACATTATTTAATATTTATATTAATGGTTTGTTTTGTTTGGGAAACCAAGGAGCTATAACCGGATTTGCCGACGACACAGCTATATTTTATACCGCAAATGTCTGATTTAAAAAATCAAACAGAGAAAGATTTTATTTGAATCAAAAAATATCTTGACTCTTAACACTTAGCAATTAATTTTGAAAAAACCAACTATCTACCCTTTAGTTGCAATTCATCTGGAACCCCATCTTTTAACGAATTAAAAATATGTACTGGAACCGAAACACTCTATATTTTACCTACAACAAAAATGAAATACGTAGGTGTAAATATGGATCCATATTTGAAATGGAATTTACACATTTAATATACAGTAAACAAACTGAGAAGTATTTTGTATAAATTTAGACACTTAAAAAATATTTTACCTGTGAAGAATTTGAGAACTCTGTATCATTCTCTTGTTGAAAGTCTTATTAGATATGCTGTAGTTGCCTGGGGTACAGCATCAAAATGTCTCTCTAGAAGATACACAAAGAAGAGTTTTCAAACTTATATATTCAAAAAGTTATATACGACTGAGACTTTACCTTTGGAAACGAACATATTGGATGTGAGGCAATTGTATGTCTTCTGCTGTAGCATGGAATTTCATTCTAATTAACATACAATATACTGCCCTGTTAGACATAGAAGTCGTAACTAACATAATCATTGTTATGAGATATTCCACATTTAGTGAAGTTTGTTTTGTTATGCCATCAATGTGGAATAATGTACTGAAAATTGAGTGTAACTTTCATTTTAAAGGATGCAAAGCAGAAATTAATAATCCAGAGCATTATTTCAACAAATAATTAGAAATCAGAGTTTTGATAGATACGACATTTGCACTAACATTATACTGGTTTTGCTAAGCAAACGTGAGTAGTTGTTAGTAACTTTATTGAATAACAAAACGACTTTTTGTATTACAAAACGAAGAAGTATTGAAGTGTTACAAAACAAATAAGTATTTATAGAAGTATTACAAAACCTAGTACGTATTTATTTTCTCAGCCCAAAGGCTACCATTGATTTCAATCATCTAAATCTCGAATTTCCGTTGAAATAGGAATATCCTCCCAAAATGTCTTTCTATTTATTGGCATTGTACCACAGATTTTGGATAATATGAGATCTCTTCTTTCTGCGGTTATTCCTCTTGGGTTGTGTTTTGGAGACGGTTTTGGCACACAGTGTCGAAATCTGTCTTGTACACCAGTGTGTGTTTTCCTCATGAAAATACAACTTCTACCATCTCATTAAGGTAGGGACGAGGAGTGATTTTACTGAGTTTGTATTGCGATGTACCACTTTGCCAATCATAAAAGTCACCTATTTCCATACTAATGACTTTGACATTATTGGAAGCATCTTTTACTGAGTCACTAAAATCTTTGAAATCATAGACTTTGCCTTTTCGTTTGAGACACCACTCGACCTGGTGATGAAAGGAATCAGCCCCCATGAACGTATGATCTGGTTCTAAATATTTGACCTTTAGTGATTTAAGCGAAACCTCTGCTGAATTTACAATATGAACAAAGAAAGCGAATAGTGTCCAGATTTATTTTGGGAGGAGCAGTTATCCAACCACAAAATAACATGTCTGGCATCTCAAACCGATAATAAAAATGCATAGAACGTACTAGTAATATCTTGTGTAGATCGTCCAGATATCGCCTCATACCAAATAACGCAGAAGACAACACGGTTTTGCTCTATGAATTTCGTTTTTTACAGGAAATAAAATAAATATTTACTAGCTCAACAAACTAACACACAAAACACTAAAATGTGAGATTAGCGAAAGGTTCTTACTGTTAATGAAATTTGTCGTAAGCAACACGTTGTTAGGTAAATTTGTCGTAACTGCTTGGTGTTCCGTGTAGTTACGTCATATACTTCTAATATTGTCAGATATGACAAATAAACTTAACAAATACGGCAGTTTTGCAGATACGACTAAACATTGAAGACATTTAATAGCTATTGAGAATAACATATACGACTTGGAGTTTTAACAGAGTGATGTGGTTTATTATTTTCAAGTTGTAAACGCCCTAAGCTGAAAATGTGCAAAAATGTAGATACGACTTTTATGCTTAACAGGGCAGAACTACGTTGTACCACTTATGCTTAAAACAGCTACTCAAAGATCTTATTTCTACTATGCACCCAAATTTTATAACATTATACCAAATGATCTAAGAAAAATGATGACACCTATACCGCTTTTTCATATTTTGAGACTTAGATAAATAAGGATCTTAGATTATAATATATTTTCTCCATACAATTTCAATCAATTTATCATCAATTTTTAAATAATGGAATTATATTATTTTGTACTACTTATTTTGAGTTTTAGTTATTCTTTTTTGTATGTGCTTTATTGTTATTTAAATGTATTGTTTTGTACCTACCCATTTGTATTTTAAATTCTCTCAAAACAAGCGTTTACTCGCTTATCGAGTATGTTTTATTCAATTTATTTTATTACTATGGCCATCTATATATGTATTATTATTTGTAGATATATTTTTTGTATTTTCTTTTTATTATGAATAAAACTTCTATTATTATTTTATTATTAAGGTGATCCATGAGTCCTGAAAACAAGTTTCCACACAAAATTGTCATGCTCGCACGGGAAAATCACACCATAGAATAATGTTCTAGAACGTCTTGAAACTCCTTTTTCACTTACTATTTGTTTTCGCTGTAATACAATATAGTCTTTCAATAATAGTATATTATTGAACGAGCAATTTATGATAGCCATTATTCACGCAGAGACGCAAGTCACCCGAGAGAATAATGGTCATAAATTGCGAGTTGAATACTCCACTTTGTCCACGTCCCTTGATTTTTTTATTAAATAAAAGTTAAGTAAATAATGCGAGTGTAGAACGGGAAGTAATAATTTGGTATTATTGACAATTCTAACGTCAATATTAATAAATTTCTGAGTACGTCAAATAATGTGACTTATATAGATGGGCGATACTGTGTAAAGTATCGATACACCGTATCGCTATAAATATATTATTTTGAAACTATCTATATTAGAAAATATCGTTATGGAAATATCAATAGGTACTGAAAATTTCGATATTTTATCGATACGATATATTTCAGAAACAAATTTCCTAAACAAAAATACGCAGATTCAATAGTTTATTTCATATTGTACTCCCATCTCTAGTCACCTAAGCCGGAATGTTGTGTTGTCATAGCAACATATTTCAAATGCAAGAGCGTGAATCACGAACCATAATTCACTCTAGTAGATATATGGGGACCATATACCTTTTGTTAGGAGGTAAAATATTGACTTATTATTAAGTGGTCGTGGACAAAAAATAAATTCGACCCCGTATACCGTAGCATTTCAGATTCTTCAATAACTGCTTATGACCAACGGAATAGAATACTTAATTTACTTAATTACAGTTTCCTGTAACAATTGTCATTTTTAAGGAAAGCGCCGTGTTATCTAATTCCAAAGGGTAGACCGTTTACTAGGAATAGTACATGCTTCAACGAGTGAATAATAGCCATTCTACACAAGTGAAAAACTATACTCTCTCCACGACTATGTTTAAAAAAAAAATTCCATCGGGAAGCGAACCTCGATCGCCCGCAGAGTCAAGCATCTCTTAAGTGTGCTATCAACCACATTTATTTATTAAAACGTAAAGAACGTTAATATAGGTAACTTACATTTTTGATAGAAACATTTAGATTTTTTAATGAAATTATCACATTATTAGGAATAATAAGAGAGATAACATAAATATACGTAATTAAACATATTAAATATTCACTATTGCTATTGTTGTCCATTTTGTTCTCTATATATACATAAAGATTATATAATTATTTTGACGTTTCAAACGACGCGCTGTCAGAATAATTTGTGCATTATTATAGTCGTGGAGATAGTAATTTCCTAATTTGTAAGGCATGTAACTTGAAAGTCCCAGGCTAGAGCACTCCACCTCAGGGAGTGGAATTCGGCACCAATTAAACTATTTTATTCGCTATCTCTGATACAATTAATATTAAATTGGACAGCTTTTTAATCGAACGAAAGCAATGAAAAACAGAAGCAAAACGTAGAAATCTGGAAACACCTCGTAAATATTAAAGTTAAGTTACTTAAAAAAAAGGTTAACGCAATGAAACAACTTATTCCAGAACACGTGTATCCATTTTAATAAATATTGAATAATCAATACAAAAATTGAAGATATTAAATATTTATTGAGTTATCTAAAAATTTGCACAAATTGAATACTCAAAAAACACCAAAGAAGTAGGATACCAAGTTGTAATCCAACACGCCAAATCCAAATCTTACACACGCTAAAGATAAGACGAAAGAACTTATCTTAGACGGCTGGGATATTTTGCAGCTCTTAGCGCGATGGCGACGAAGGCGGTGATGGCAGCGATGGCTCCAACAGGCGGTGTACCTCGTGCACGGGAACGAGAACAGGAACTTGACGATTGCCTCAAACAAGACGTACAATTGCTGAAACGTAACTTGCCTAGTATTAGCCGGCTACAGACCTGAGGAAAAAAGAGAAAAATAGGGATAAGTAACTAAAAAGAAACATTAGGGGAACGAATAAATAGAACAGATCGGGTAAAAGAGGAGCTTATGCTATAACGCATGCAAAACCCGAACTCTACGTGTTAAAAAACAACTTGACAGTGATCTGTTTTATTCTATTTGTTTTGTTCCTTAAATATAGAAAAAATGCAAATTAGCAAATAAGCAATAAACATAAATAAGCAGTAAGCACTACCCTAGAAATAACCTACGGAAAATACAATAATTAACTGACCAACCAGACGATAAAAATTTGTTCACCAACAATAAATTAAAAAATATATTTGGATGTTATCTTCTTAGTGGCAGTTAGAGGAAAAGAAAGAGTACGAATCAAAACTTGAAATTTCGAATATCTAAAGACAAAAATAGAAGGGGAATTTGATTTAATGTTTTATTTTGGAGTGACTAATGCGACAAGGAAACGGCATGTTTGGAAATTTAGTAGAAATTTGGAAGGAAGTGACAAATGAGCCACAAAAATTAACTAAATAAAATAGTTTTTAAAACGGAAAACGTAACAGGCTGAACAGCATGTTACATGGCATTTTAATAGTTTCATACTATTATTTTGACTTTTATTGATAACACTCTACTTAAATATGACATATGTTACAGAAAACTGTTATTGAGTAATTAACTACAAAACCGAGATGGCTTTTGCTAATAAACAATTTTGGTTTATGGTTAGATGTGGAGATATCGCTATTATCACATTATTAGCATTACCTTCACAGGGTTCAATGTATTAAGGTGATTTCAGCGTTGTCTTTAGTGCATGATTATGCTCTTAGAGTTTCTGGACGGATAATATCTACCTTGTACTGCAAATTCGAAAAAACCTGTCTGCAAGTGATATTGTCCCTTCTAATTATAAACCAGAATGGTTGGTTCTATATTGCATATATACCAACCTCGTTTAACTTGGAAGTGTAATTCATTGTCTGCGGGGCATATATCCCGAGAAGTAGATGTTGCCTCCTAGTGAACGTTCTACCCTTTGGAAAGTAATTTTCTAATATTTGAGGCGTTTTAATAGTTTTATACTATTATTTGGACTTGTATAGAAGACTGAGGATAAATCCACAAATATATTTATAAGTGGAACTTTTTTATCCATCACCCTTTAATATGACGATGTCAGCTGTAATACGGTATCCTCAATAGAATGTCCTTCTTTAAAACCAAAGTCGTTTTTGGGAGCCGTTCTTATATTGTTCAAATGTCTTACGAATATGAGTTGCCAGATTGGAATGTCATTAAACGTTGTTCTTATACTTTTACAAATGAAAAATTGGATTGCACAATAATGGCCGCATTCAGAAAAGCTCATGTTCAATCGATGAGAAATTTTGTGCTGAACGGTGTCAAACCGAACGATGAGTAATTGGAAAATCATCAATCGGACGCCATTTTTTCCATCGGAAGATAAATGCGATTAGTTATCGCGATTAACGATTAGTTTATTGTTTGAATTTCAAGTTTCAACCGTGTTGTTTAAAATTTTCTATGAAATGGAGTTTGAAGTGATGTATTTAGTATGAACTGAGCAGTATCATTTTACACAATTAGGGGACTTCATGACTTATTTCTGCCGATTCTCTGTACATTGTAAAGTGTTCAAAAAATTGTTAGTCCATATAAATCGGAATGATTTGTTCAAAATAATTCTCATTTCGCACTTGCATGGGCCTGGGTTCTATTATATCAAAAGAAGTGATAGTCTAGCAAGATTATCCACATTATTTCCTACTATATTTAGGTTTAGTGCGTCATCATAAAAAAGACTGTTCAATTATATCATTCATATTTATAATTCATGTTAGGGATACTACACTTAACTTGAAACATGAAAATTTCAAAATTATTTATAATCAACAGCATTACCGTAACCTCAAAACGTCACACGTATATTATGCCAAAATTCTCAAATTTCGATGTGGGGATCTCAGATGTATTCAGAAAAAGTAATTGTTATTGGTTATCGTCACGTGACCGATTTCTCATCGTTAAATCATCGTTTTTGTTTTCTGAATGCGGCCAATGTTAGCTCTACTTTTGAAGGATTAGTGACGTTGCTCAAACTTTTCAACAAACCCAAAAGAATAACAAACTGCTTAATAACAACTTTTTATTCAGAAAAAAACAGCGGTTAGTGGAGTTACTTCTAAATCAAGAGTATCAACCTCGTTCTGCTATTAACTGCTACATGAGGGTATTTGTCGTTAGGATATATGGGAAATGCACGTCCATATCGTGTTTCACGGCTGCGGCTTAGCCTCGACGGGCTTTATGGGTATTACATTTTATACATAAATCTACAAGATACATAACTCTCCAACGGGATCAAAAAGATAGCTGCATTTTGTTGGCCACGTCCTCAAGTTCCATTTTCCAGACTTTTCTTGTGTATTTTGTTCTTTTCTTCTACGGTCCTGAAAAAGAAAACTCAATCGGAATTTTAACTGCTGATTACGACTTACCCCCTCATATAGGTATTTGTTTTATTGACAAGGGATGATATATGGATGAATAACTTTATCATATCGGAACAGAGAAGAAAAGTCATACACCTATAGGTCAAAATGAACAGATCCAGAAAACTTTTGTTTAACCATTTAATATTATAATTTATACAGGGTGTCCCAGGAATGAGAGGCCAAAACTTGGGAACGAGTAGGTGGTGTTAAAATAAAGTCAGTACTTCACATAACTTTTTCTTATACGGACCCCCTTTGTTGAGTCATAGGGCATTAAAGTTAGAAATTAAAAATACAATTTTATTCATTACTCCAAAACTATAATTTCGAACTTGATGAACATTTGGTGGATTGTCAAGTACATCAATTTATTCGTTTTGCCCATACCAGTAAGTAAAGAAAGTCAGGATCGGTCTTGGCTCACCTGATAAAAGGTCAGAACTTTTAAAGTTGCAAGGCAACAAACTTTAAAATACTGTCAGTTTATTCTCCAACTATTTTTCTGAAAAAAAGGTACCCTTTGTCCAAATCGATGATTTATATATTATTTGTCATATGCATTATGTAACTTTCCTTTAGTTTAGAAAATGCAGTTTGATCAAGTATGGAAGCTGTCAATTCAATTGCCACTCGGAGTTAAATAAGAATATTTTAATTACTTCTGTATTGTTTGAAATGGCAGAATATAAGTTCAACGAATATGCAGATATGCATTTAATGTATGGAAAGGCATCTGGCAATTTTTGCGAAGCAAAGAGACTTATTCTGAACATTTTCCTAATACCAGACAGAAAAACTTTTGATCGTGTTGACAGAAATTTACGAGAAAAAGGTATGATTTTATGAAATAGTGCAATTATGCATTTATAAGGTAATACATTTTATTGTTCCTACATTTATACGGAAAGCAGGTGGTGTGGGTCCCGTAAGAAATATCCGTACTATTGTTCTAGAGCAGGATGTCCTAGATGAAGTAGATAACAACCTTACATCAAGTGTTAGAAAGCATAATGTTTCAAAAACCACCGCCCATAGAATACTTCAGGAAAATCTTTTACATCCGTACCATCTTCAAAAAGTACAGGGTTTGGATCCAGGAGACTATCCAGCACGGCTTCAATATGCTCGCTGGTTTTTAGAAAAACAAAGACACAATCGGGATTTTATTAAATCAGTATTGTTTACTGATGAAGCGGGATTTACGAGAAATGGCGTTATCAATTCTAATAATTTACATTAGTGGGCCGATGAGAATCCAAACGGCATAATTCAGACACAGATCAACAAAGGTTTATGGTAAATGTTTGGGCTGGGATAATTGGAAACCACTTGGTTGGTCCATTTATAATTCAGGGTCGTTTAGATGGACAGTTGTATTAAAGCTTTTTGGAAAATCATTTAAATCACCTATTGGAAGATGTACCTATACAAACCAGAATTAATATGTGGTACGTACATGCACGATGCTGCTCCACCTCATTTTAGCGTTGTGGTACGTGATCACTCAAACGTTGCAACCCCCAAAAATTGAGTGGAAGGGGAGGTCCAATTGCATGGTCTCCGCGTAGACCAGGTCTAAATCCAATGGATTCATTCCTCTGGAGCTACCTGAAAAGTTTGGTGTATGCAACACCCATACAAACAAGGAATGCATTTCCATTTCGATGCTATAAGGAACAATCCTTCGTAGGCTCAATAAATGTGTAGAGGTAGAAGGTGCACACTTTTAACATTTATTAGATTAAAATTCTTGCTTGTATTTTTTTATGATGCTACTCTGGATAATTCTTAATTTTAGTATACGTTTTTATAAAAATTATGAGTTACTTTGTTCTGCTGATCATTACTTAAAGAATGGTTGATGCATATGATACATACATCGACAGCTTCCTACTTCATAAAATAACATTTTTTAAAAGAATGGTTAATGCTCATGAAAAATAATTGACAGCAGCCTACTTGGTTATAACCCATTTCCTAAATGATGATAGAGTCTGAATGTGCTCTACGGTGTCTTACGAAATTCGATATTTCTCGGAAATCACTGGTGTTATAGATTTGGACAAAGGGTACCTTTTTTCAGAAAAATAGTTGGAGAATATACTGACAATATTTCAAAGTTTGTACCTCGAAAGTTCTGACCTTTTATCAGGTGAGCCAAGTCCGATCCTGACTTTCTGCAACATCAGTATGCTTGATGGTATGGACAAAATAAATGAATTAATGTACTCGACAATCCACCAAATTTTCATCAAGTTCGAAATTATAGTTTTGGAGTTATGAATAAAAATGTATTTTTATTTTGTAACTTTAAAGCCCTATAACTCAACAAAGGAGGTCCGTGGAAAAAAAAGTTATATGAAGTAAAGTTCTTCCAAAGTTAATGTGATGACCCATATTTTTAATCCCTTTGAAGGAAAAAGCCACCCAATGGCGTGCATATACATTTTTTATAAATTCGAATATTGTGAAATAATGTTAATCTACTACATCAATTTGAATGAAAAATATTAACCTGCATACAAAATTCATAAAATTTATAATACAATAATAAAGCGCTTTCCTCTAGAACACGGAGTATCTAAAGAATAGTTTTTTGTATCGTCAACCCAACCATATTTTAAAGGTGGATGTATATTCTCATACAGTTTTAATTATAATATAATCACCATTACTACTATTTTCTTACATATTAAGTTAAAATGTATTTTATTTTATATATTTATTCATGTAATAAAACCGTAAGGATTGTTTGAATAACAAATAAATGAATAAACACTTGACAACATCATGCGTATCAAACCAAGTTTCGTCTAAATAAATTATAGTTCTATTTGAATCACGGTACCCTTTTGTTTTGCGCAAATACTCCTGTCTAAGTTCTGCGATACGCCGAGATTCCATTATTACCATTCGATTATCTAACATCTTATATTTAAATCCACAATTCGATAATTCCGCGCATCATCTTGGACTGTTGTTTCAAATGGTCTCCAAAATGCCATTCTAATTAATTATATTATAAAACTTACCCCAACGTCTACGAACAAACGAATATTATATTAATATGAATTCACTGACGCGACCTAACCTCTACACCATCAAAAAGGTATTATATTAATGATACCTTTCTACACTAGATCACCTACACTTTCCTATTAATACCTATAACAATTCACTAATCTCACTCAACCAAGAAATAGATTTATATTAAATATTTCTTTAAAACATAATTCACACCCGACACTGAATGATACTAATGTATTATAAGCCAAACCACAACACAACCCCCCCGAACACCCTCAAGACCGTAGAATTTTTTCTGCGAAAATCGTCAAACGGAATATGCTTCGGTTGTTTCGTTATATTACGATGAATACTGCAGTTGATGATTGGTTGTTTCGAAGTCTTGACTGCACGTGTAACTACGTTGCCAACTCTTCAAAATTTTCTTAAATATAGTAACATAAAAAGTGGTTTTAATTAATTTTTCTTTTTTCAGTAATTTCAAGCGACTTATTTTAATGTTTACTAATAAATTTACATTATCTATTTTTTTAAAAATATTTCCAAACTAGCTTTCTTATAACATCCCGAACTAACAGTTTACTGAAGTAAGAGGAACATTTTTATAGCGAGCCTAACAATTTTAGAAAATATATCTGACAACATTGCTTTATTTTATGGTCATCACACTGACTTTAGTTAGAGTATACTGACATTATTTTAACACCACCTACTCATTCCCAAAGTTTGGCCTCTCATTCCTGGGACACCCTGTATATTATTTTAAGTGCGCTAATGAACTCGGCACATGCGCCATCCCATTGTTACCGGGCGTACGCAGAAAATAGTCATTATCAACAAGGAGCCGTGAGACCGACAACGGCATTGTTCAGGCTCGAAAAATAATCGTGTAATAAAGTCATAAAATCATGCAAATCCACATCAAAGCATTTCAATCAACAACATCCAAACAAGTTTGGATTGTCTTGGTAGTTCCAAAAATAAGAAATAAATATTTAAATATATCTGAGGAAATGAATCAAAGTTTAGGTGAGTGAGCAGAAAATTTAATCAAGATGATGGGACAGAAAAAGAAGTAGATAATTATGGATATTGAACACTGCTCACGACTTGAAGAAGAAGCAAACCTTGTTAACGAAATGGTGTATGATTTAAAAGATTGAGGTTTCAACACTTTATTTTGGTTCGGGAATAATGAGATAAATTGAATCAACAATAAAACAGCAATTGTGTATGTTCAATTGGGATTGAACAGCCAGCCATACGGGGTCACCTCTCGAGAATATTGTGAGTTGAGGAGCTTAAATTTTTTTGCATATGACTAGCACAGATGGAGTAAAGCCGTTTAATTAGTGCCATATACTAGCAAAAATATAGTAATTACAGATTCCCAGTCTTTTTATTTTATAGAGACGAACATTGAAGGATACTGCCAGTAAAGAAGCGTAGTGTGTGTTTTCATCATTTCCTGTCATAACTCGTAATCAAGATCTCGACCTTGGTCAGAATGCAATTCCAAGGAGATCGCAATAACGTTGGTTACGAAAGCCTCTGCTAATCGTTGATTCTTGATTAGCAAAAGGTGCTATCTCGGGCCATTTGGAAGAATAATCCATTACAATCATCAGGTATTTGTTTCCCCTTTCTGTCGAAGAAAGTTGACCAAGAATTTAGATTGTCACTTTTCTTCGGTTTTTTGTCTTAGGACTTTTTCTTCCAATACACAGGTCATATTTCTCCTATGACCCGTCGATAGTTGTTCCATTGGTATATTTTCCTGGCTACCTCTTGTCAAGTATAAGTATTTTTAAGCTATTTTCTTGCCATTTTCTTATTCTTCTCCTTCTTTATCAACTTCTACATATTTGCCAGTACAGGTCCGGTATAAAGTAAATTTCCGGGTCTGCTGAAGCTTAGAGTGGTTTAAATACCAGCAGACCTACTTCTCAAATCTGTGATACACATTTCCTGCTAAAAAAACTTGAAAATGTACAGGATGGTCTTACGTGATTTCTTCATGAACACTCACCATTATGCTTATCAAATCGGTTAACAGACAGATTTAGCGGTAGGTACAAAGCCTTTTCGAGCCAAATAATATATTTTTACGATTATTTATAAAAAATTTTAGACTGGCAAGAACAAAATAACTCAATTATGTACCAATAGTAGAGAATCCATCAATAATTGTCCTCGGTGTATGATTTATAAAAGAGCAGTACCTATACTGGACATTTTTTATTTTAATCACGGAAAATTTCAAAACTGAAGACGACAAGAGCTAACAGATTGACAAGTAAATGACACGAGTCATCGTACCAACATTTTTCATAGCTCTGCGTGTTAAACTTGATAAATCTGATTCACAGGCTACAGAAATGCAACAAAATAAGATGAAAGTAATCACTGGTAGATAAACTTGAAAGGCTTATGTGACCAATTAAAAATAAACCTGTAATCAGGACCTTTTAACACTCATGTCTAGTCTACATTAAACAATCAACTTCGTCATTTCACTTTTACTTTTATTAACCATCCAAATATCCATTTCCATATCGTATATTTTGAAGAATGTTGCATTTTTAGATAAAAATTAAGCTTTATTATGCAATATATTTTTTATTATTACTTGGAAAAATCACAATGTGACATAAAATGGAGGAAATAAAAAAGGTATAAAACGTAAACCATCCCATAGAACTTCTTTTATGTGGTGTCCATATCGTCTGGTGGCGTTGTGGAGATAAGTTATGACTTTCCACCCTACTTTGCATTTTACTTCTCTTAAAATATTTATGACTCACGACTGTGTAAACGAATATAGGGGGTAATGTGTATATACAATGGATAATCGTATGTAATTACAAAAAGGGGATGGAAATTTTTGAACCAGTCATTATGTAACAATAATTTTTTTTAAATACTAAAATCCATCGGCTACGAAACCATGAATATAAAATTAATAGTTAATTGTACACGGGTATAAAAGGAACACACCTTAATATAAATAAAAGCTATTGAGCTTTTAAGTATATGATAAAATTATGACATTTCTTGAATAAAATCGCCACGTACTATACCCGTTTCTCCCTAAGACCAGTAAATACATTTTATGTAGGGCAAAATCATACTCAACATTTAAAACATATTTTCCCGTGGAATACATGGCCTATCTGCTGAAATATTTCTGACTGTGTGGTACTTGAAGTTTGAACTTCTCAGATGATGAATAATGATTCGTAGCCCACATACTTGACCTAACCAAAACTTCTATATATTTGTTTATCCAGCGCTTTTAACACAATATTTAATATTTATACTAAATAATATTGTTAAAAGTGTTTCATATCTAAATGCTGACTCTACTGGTCCTTGAGCAACAAATGTTTGAATATTTAATGACTAACGAATACCGAAATAAAATGTTTCACCCTTGTGTTGTATAATCCTAACCTAACCTTACCAATAAGAATTTTAGTCTGGAAAGTTACTGATTTAACTAGTGAAGTTTTAGTTCAAGCGATCTCACTTGGAGATATTGTATTGCCTGAGACTAGAATATTTTCCCTGTATAAGCTAGTCTAATTGTCGCTTGGTATATTATCCAAAACCAAAAAAAAGAGGGACCCAATCTAATCTCACAGCATGACAGTGATAGGTGTCGGTTGAGTGGTGACGGATTGGCCGTGCCAGCTACGTAATCAACCAATAAGATTTACCTCTACCCAAAATTGTTCAACGCGGCTGAAGAAGTTTTTACTTTAAAAGCATTTTCAACATTTTAGTCACTCACTAATCAAAGTTCAGACTGATAATTAGCAAATAATGTACTTTTTATCCCGTTGTTAATTACTTGTGGCAACACCGTGATAGAAAATATAACGAGCGCGAAATTCAAACATGCATGGAAAGCATTATGTGAATCAAAATAATCGAGATTGATAGCATGAAAATGTTCTATTGGGTGATCCACAGTAACCGAGAACATATCTCTATTTTTTTTAAAAAATATAGTTCTGTTCCCACCTTTTTCAATCATGATGAGGTCAGACACATTTTTTTATAGGACGTTCAATTGGCGGGAGCGAACTTTCCTATTCTAATAGTCGATAAAATTATGAATAAATAAGAATAGTTCTAGTGTTTCAACAATTTTTTATATCCAACACTGCTATTATTTGAATATATGCTTATTACCTTTGGAATCCCTACGGGCCTGAATTTAAACAGAGGTTAAATATTGTTTTGGTCGTTTTCAACTTATATGATAAAAATTGACAGGGAAAGCCATACCTACCCACAAATTTTTCTTTTT
This sequence comes from Lochmaea capreae, assembly GCA_949126875.1. Lineage (NCBI taxonomy): Eukaryota > Metazoa > Arthropoda > Insecta > Coleoptera > Chrysomelidae > Lochmaea > Lochmaea capreae. The sequence goes on from OX421401.1 coordinate 11,568,342, forward strand.
TTTTTTCCGATATTCAGCATTCACGACATGGCATACGAAAAAACCATCAAGCACCGGTGAAATCCATTAGTCACGTGACGGTTAGAAGTCAGGGCGGAGCGCCTCTATATTAATTAAGGACTATCTGTCACTAACTCGCCCCATCTTCGTGATGGATGATTCCATAGGCGTCGTTGCAAACGTTAATTAAACATACCCCGAGGATTTGGATATACCTAAAAAAATACTTGGAAATCAATGCAAGTGACAAAAGTAGAAATTATACAAGGTGGGTGATGAGGAATTGTACATACTCTGCACCCTGTATACTTTGAAGTGATAACGAAATTATATTGTTTGTATATACATGATACAATAACTTTGCAGATTCAAAACTATCATGATTGATTGATTGATTAGTTTGGCACCAGCAATCAGAGGCTTAACCTTGGCACCTCAGCTTTTATCCTTATCAGGCTCAAGTCTTTTGACTAGGTCCTTCTTGGAGAATTTCTCCCTTGGATACTCTAGTCCTAGAAGTATATATCTCCAATGAGACAATGCTTCACATTCGAAGATTATGTGAGAGGCTGTCTCCTCCTCTTCCATGCACAACCGACATATGTATTATAGTTTCCTCCCTATATATGCCGATTGTATGCATGTGCTTACTTAGGGTACAGTGACCGGTCAGTAATCCAGTCACTTTTCTCATCTGGCCCCTGCTGAGGTTTAATATTTCGTTAGTCAGCGTCTCTAAGGGTTTTTGACCAGGAGTTTGCTGTGTTCCTGTTTTTTCACGTGTTTCCAGTAGAACTAATGTTAAGTTTGAATCCACCAAGATGTCTCAAATATCTCAAATACTGGTTCAGGACTGTAGGCAGTCGCACACTAGTCTTTATCTGATCTGGGACATGCTAAAGATTTCAGTTCTGCCTGACTATTTGAGAATATAAGGATCTTTTGGCCTCTGTACTTCCTATAGATATTCAATAGCTAACACGTAGCGATAGCGTAGATTTCTGCCTCGAATACAGTTGAAAACTTTTCCGACGATGCTTGGATATTGCACCTGGGTCTGGCACCAAGGACTCCAGTTCCAGTTCCTGGTCTTAGATCCGTCTGTGTACCATAAAAGCGTTTCTTCCTGACTGCATGCTTCCAGTCCAACCCAGTTTAGCTGCATATGGTATGGTTGGTTGTCGTCAACTGTGGCCAACATAATATCACTTCTCATTTCATGAAACGATTTAGTGGTTCTGGAATAACTATGGGTATTGGTTCCTTCATGCCAATTCCAGTATGTATACAACCATTCTTGCTTTTGCCTTAACATGCAGGGAAAGTGCCGGAATATTGAGAATGGCTTTCATTGCCGCAGTCGGGCTGCTTCTTATAGCACCCGCTATGCACAGACCGGCAAGCGTCTGAAGTTTTGTTAGCTCCATTTTGGCTTTCCTCTGATCTGTTTTTGGCCACCAAACAAAGGCCCCATAGGTAACCATGGGTCTCTCCACAGTGTACGATACGTGGATTTAGTTCCTAGGTGTTTTCTATCGCCCGTTTGGCAGCCATTAGGGCCATTTTCCCTTTATTGGTTTTTTCATGATGGTGTGAGTTCCAGGTTACTTTCGCATCTAGAGTTATACCCAGATACTTGACCTACTGGCTTAGACACAGCTGCACGTTGCAGATACCTCGCAGTATTAAGTCTTTCAAGCTTCCTTTTTCTAGTGAAGGGAATCAGCGCAGTTTTTGCAGGGTTCACCCTTAGGTATTCCCTGTCCTGTTGAAAAAAATCATGTTTTTGATCCACTGACGTGTGGTGTCATCTTCTCCACGCCTTGCAACAACACCTATCATAAAATCAAAGGAGGTGTGGTCGAACGCTCCTCTATATCAAGAAATGCTCCGACAGCAATTTCATGATTTCCTAGGACAGCCTCAATTTTCGATACCAGTTGGTGTTAGGCTGTTTCACGCGACCTACTATGTCAAAGTCGAGAAACGACGAGGATGATGGTGAGAATGCTGACCGGACATTGTAGGCTGAGGAAGCATATGCATGCAATTGGCCTAGCAGATGACAGCCTATGTAGGTTTTGCCAGGAAGAAGATGAAACCGCGGAGCACGTACTTTGTGAGTGCGAAGGCCTGGTAAGGGTGCGGTTTCACCTATTCGGAGAAGAAAAACCGAGGGCAGAAAGCTATGCACGGGAGGCGGTATCCAGGCTAATAAATCTAATAAAAAGGATAAAGCTAGATATCGAGCTCTAAGGATAGGGGGGACCACAATAGATCTGCAAAGGTCGCAGTGGGATAGGACAGAGAGCCACTCCATTTCTAATCTAATCTAATCTAGGCTGTTTCATAGAATCTTCCTGATTGATAGGCATGTTGCTTATAGTGTAGAGGCATTTCAATCAGAAAGTTTTCCCAATTTGCACTGGGTTATTACTTTCTTAGCAGGACTCTAATCTTCCGCACGGGCTAGGGGAGTTGGAGGTCTGATGGCAAGCTCTGTTCCTGTATCTACAGATTCTGGTAGATGTGCCTGCTTTAGAATCTGTACCAGTTTCCGAGAATGATTCATTGGGTTTTAGAATATTACCTATGGGATTGATAGGATCTTTGGCAAGGATTTTCTGGAGTCGAGTCGTTTCTGAGGTTGTTTCCAGTTTACCACAGAATTTCCTCCAGGACTCCCTGTTTGCCTTCCTGATCTGTTTGTTGTACCATAGGAGAAAGTATTTTTAACCGCACACGAAACATTCTATGGACACAGTTTCACAGTGTAGCCTATACATTTTTGACTCTATTTTCTGCTTACTTACTTTTGACCGGTAAACACCATACTGAGTTTTCAAAAAAATCTATTGATCCCGAGAATACATTAATAGAGTGCCTTTTGGAGTTGTTGAGACAGACACGTTCTGGATCGACTCAGTTCGGGTCGGTATGGCATGGTATTATCGGTACTTTTCAGGACCCGCGCATTGACTCGGAGTAGATCCGCAAACAACCGTCAGTTGAAAACTTGATATTGTGAAGCAAGAATATTGGTAAATGAAAATGGATAGTCCACCAGAAGATTCGTATGATAAAAAAAGGATTGTTGTATATTGTTATTGAATAAAAAATAACGCAAACATTTTCAATAAATATACACTTTACTTAAACAAGTACATAATCCCTTATTTTGAATTAACCTGTAATAGACTAGGAGCCAGGTACATTTTCGGTAAATTATTTTTTCTCCAGAGAAACTTCGTAAAATGCATCAGGGACTTATACTATGAACACTCGCGACCGTCATCTGCGACTCCGTGGGTGGGACGGGCTGTGGCAGCCTTCCACGCATGGAGAAAAAAAAGTTTTTTCAGTCATTTCCACTCATGTGAAAATTTGTCAGATTATAGTTTACCTAGTATTTTGACAAAAGAAAAACAAAGTCAGCTGACTACAACACGGTGGATTATATGTCAGCTGGCTGCTTGAGCATGAAAAAAAAATTTATATTCTCAATGATTTCCTCTCAATCAAAAATTTACCTGGTGATCGTTTATATGCTACTATGAATGAAAATTAATGTCAGCTTGCTGTATCTCAGCTGGTTCCTTGAAAGGTGTAACGCTACAGCATCTATCACCAACTGAATCTTCTCAGCTGATGACTTTTCCCTTGACTTACAGCTAGCTGATTTTTTTTATTATTTACTAGAGTATTTTAACAATCCTCTTATAAATTCTCATCCGGGAGGAAATAACGTTTCTTAAGTTATTCGGCAATTATGCTTGATTTGAGAGTTTTGATAACAAATATGAAGTTTAATAATGAAGGAAATGTTGCTATGAGTAAATTAATTAATAAATAATTAATTGTAGCATATTTTTTTAATTGATCCGTTTTTTTGCAAAGGACCCAGAAAGGTATTACGTTCGACATGTTTATTTCACATTGAACTGTTACTATACTAACACTCTTTTCGACTAAACACGTTTCACTTTAAATTTGGCATGTAGAATCTAAATCCTTTAAATTAAATCTTTTAGAAGCTCTTGAGATAAATAAAAACAAATATTTAGGTAAGATATCAACCATTCTCCTTTATCAAACCTTTTTACCTAGAAACGTTGTGAATGAATTTCCAGGTAAACTTGTTCAATACTTTTGTTAATATTATTAGAATTCCATATTCAGGCACGTTTTGCATTTTATTTACATTTAAACAGATTATAATACTTTTGTCAATTCCATATTAATGCACTGTATAAATTAAACATTTTTCATAACACCTCCACTCGTTTGAGAAAGCTACTGTGTTAGCGAAACGCTTCACGAATTTATATTGAACGTTGTATAATTATGGACCAAAATTATAACGGTCATTGTTATATTACGGTTAATAAATAAATATTTCCTCTCGAACGAAAATTTATAAAAGGATTGTTAAAATATTCTAGTAAATTATGAAAAAAATCAGCTAACTGTAAGTCAAGGGATACGATTCAGTAGGTTATAGATGCTGTAGCGTTACACCTTTCAAGGTACCAGCTGACAAACTTTCCACTGAGATACAGCAAGCTGAGATTAATTTCCATTCATAGTAGCATATAAACGATCACCAGGTAAATTTTCAGTTCCACTTATTCAGTTCCACCGTGTTATGGTCAGCTGACTTTGTTTTTCTTTCAAAATACTAAATAAACTATAATCTGATAAATTTTCAAATGAGAGGAAATGACTGAAAAAACTTTTTTTTTCTCCATGCGTGGGAGGCTGCCACTGCCCGCCCCACCCACGGAGTCGCAGCTGACGTCGCGAGTATTCATAGTATAAATCCCTGAATCATTTCACGAATTTTCAATTGAGAGGGACTTGGTCATGAAAATCTGTCACTGGCTCCTGGATTATAATTCTCCGGGAGTCCGAGAAGGTACAGACACTGCGGTTGACGAAATAATTCCGGAGAAATGCGATGAAAGGTGTGGGAAAAACTTTTCGTCTTACATTAAATTAAGGATGTGCTACATATTCCAGAAACGATAGGTACTGCTTGCATATTTTGTTGAAACTTCAACATTATGGTCTTGAAATTCTATGTTGCAAGCTGTACTTACTTTATATTAAGCAAAATATCCAAATTGCGGGTACTTTCGAAACGGCAGAGTGCTGGATATAAACATAAAAAATCCAATGCTCTCTCAGAATAAAACATCAGTACCTCCTTAAATAGGGCTCCAGCAGAATATCTTGTCCAAAAGGCAATATTTATACTATTCTAATAGTCAATTATGTGTTCAAAGGTATATTTTACTTCAAGACTGCTTTAATTAGTGGCATATCTGGCGCCTACAGATGCGATGATTTTCTAAATACGAAAATGGGTGATATGGAAATTTCAGAAAAAAACATGATAGACCTGGAGCCGAGAGGGTTTTTGCATGTATCATAGGCGTCACGCCAAGGCTTTGGAGGCTGATAGACAACATTATTCCCCACTTTGGATCTCCGGTATGGCACCCCTAAAGTGTAGCTTTTTCAAACGTGTAATTAATACCCATTCCCCTGGATCATAGGTCCCACTTTAATTCTCATTTTATGTCGTCAAGGAGGTCACCAAAGTCGGCAAACTCAATAAGCCATACCATTATGGCGTCACTTCAGGTCTAATTTTTCCACTGTGGACATGGATCAAGGGCCCCGCGATGTTGTTTCGTGATCTTTGTTAACCTTAGCACCCAAAGTTATTCCTTCAACAAAAAGCTACAGGTACTTCCCGAACATTGCAATTACAAAATAGGGATGAATAAAAATTGATAAAGCAATTCTATGATCTCAACAAGACCATTGGTTCCGATCAGGTTTACGGGTCATTATACGTACTTCAGCTACATAGAGACATCCTACAGTTCAAAGAATTAGGAGGATGGAAATCCAGCGCCGAAGGATAGGTGGAGAACTCATTTGGTCAAGTGAAAATGGCAAACATGTTATCCCATACAAAAAATCCGGGAACGTGGGCTCTGTCATCTTCCGAAGCCCAATATAATGTTAAGCGTCAACATGTACTGGGTACTTAAATTAACGGTTCACAGAGATGAGAATTCCAATGTTACAATTAATGTTTACAAAAATTCAAATTAGTTTTAGCTCTTAACATTCTTCTCTACGTTATAATTTAATGAAATAAATACCAGTTGTTTGTATTACCTTTTTTTAAACCTGCTTAACATGATATTGCCATACTAAGGAAAAAAGACACATGCTTCTAGCCGAAAAACTACTTTTTCGTCTATTGTCGAAATGAAGGTAATCATCTCTTCATCAGTACATTACTACATCAGTTCCCTACGAAATGCTTATATTACTTAAGCGGGATTTATAGTTTGACGGACTGTAAACGTAGACGCACTGTGAAAAGATCAACTATAGAATTTACGTACCTTGTTTATAAAGGAACGTAAGTGCATGACGTAAAGTAAGGGGAACGGACTGGAACGGAAGAGTTGGCCAACTTTTATCTTTTTACAGTGCGTTCTTACGTCCGGCCAATCAAAGGAAAGAATTTTGTGTGATGTCAGCGTGGCTATCAGCTGTCCTTTAATGTTGTGTTTTTGAATGTATAATACAAAATTTAAAGCTCAAAACAACATAGGACACAGGCTGTTGATGATTTGTATAATTTCTAGGTTAGTTTGAATGTCGCGAGTACGTTACCTCTGCCCATTCGCAAAAATGTCCGTTCCGTTTATTTATAACTGCAACAATTTTTACATACCGTTCGTTACGTATCCAGTGCGTCTACGTGTGGTATACGTTTACAGTCCGTCAATCTATAAATCCCGCTTAACAGATCGTGAATAAACACTACATGGAGACTATGAAACACTATCTCTACGTGTCTATCCAGCACACCAAAAATGTTTTCCTCAGCATTAAAATAACTTCATTATGTATTTTGCCTAGCAACACTAAATAATATTTGTATTATGACAGTAGCTGTCAGTTTTTTCGTGGCTTCCAAACATATACGCCTATATTCATTTTCGTAAGCAACGGCTATGTTATTATAAGAAATAATTGAGATAACTAATGAATAATAAGTAAATGAAAAGTGTTTTTTCTTAATTCCTCTTCAGCTCCTACTGGTAAATTGTTTATTAAATATTTGATTAATATTAGTATTGTTAATAAACACTTTGTCGATGTATTTTTTAGACTCAAATCCATGTTAATTGTCAGAACCAACATTTTTTAATAGATCGCTATTCTCACTCGTGCTAATGTGCCTTTAATCATACTTGATAATGAATCGTTATACGAAGCCAGGACGAGATCGTGCCTTCAATTTCAATATTAGTTACTGAAGGTTGGGGACGAATTCTTTTTTCTAAAAGAATTATTTCATTTCTTATCGGATTTTAAATTTTCTTGTTGCTGTTCCAAGTTAGATTTTAAATTTTTGTTGTTGTTCCTCTGAATTATATTTTAAATTTTCTTGTTATTCTAAATGGTCTACAGTAGCTTTAATGTTTCCTGCATTTGTGTTAAGCCATTCACAATTTCTACATCCGCTTGTCTACGCCACTACTGCTTCTGTTTTTCCTCATCGTCCTCAAGTCTATCCTTCCTCCTTTCTGCGTCTTTCTCCCTCACATTCCATTTTCAAAAACAATACTAGGGGTCCGGAAGTATCCATGTCTTTATCGTGTACGGTAAATCTAGTATTTACCGTAAACAGATATTTTCTATATCCCACTGCTGTCCCCAAAGTTACTTCTTTTTATTTCTCATCTTTCTTTATAACTTCTCCCTCAACTTCAACAACACAATACTAATTAACGTCTCAGTATCAGAACACAGAACTCCAGTCTCTAATACTTCAAAAACTAAACTAACTAATGTCGAAATATCTTCTATAAGTTCCTTGTGGCATTACTTATTCTTTTTTCTTTTTTTTTTGGGAATCAAACCACAATAATGTTTTTTATTTTTTATTTCGACGTTTCGGTAGTGTTCCAGCTACCGTTGTCAAGATTAACTATTTATAGTATAGAAATAATTTTTTGGTCCCTATCTGACACAACGAAAAATTTTGACAACTAGACAATCAATATTTTAATATTTTTCGATTATACAGTTCTACCTTGTTTTTAAACTAAGAGCGATTTGAATTTAGGTTGGCATTTCTGCTGCCTAGTGATTGGTCAGATTGCCACCAGTTTCACACAGCTCTTTTGATACCACTGACACTGACATTTGTCAGTTTTGTGTTTATTTATATAAAAATAGTCATTAGTTCAATCATTAATACCACGTTTGTTGTTTATTGTTTATTTTTAACAAAGTATTATATTTTACCCAAGGTATTTGCTATTTTTATTATTTATTCCCTTTCATGAAAAGATCCATGCTTCTTTTTTCTTGTTAATAATATAAGTTTCACATCAAGTTTTACATACATTGCAGTACTATACTATGGTATTTTTCGATAACAAAACTTCTGTTCACTTTTAGTTTTGCTACACCAAAGCCTCAAGTGTTTTAAAAAAATGTGATCATACAATTGCATTTCTATAATATTCTCATTAATCCTCAAATTCTCAAAACATTTTACATAAACTACTTATTATAACCTTACATCTTTTCACAATAATGTGACATTTGCGGTTACTACTTTCGCAATGACCTGTGGCCAATCATCATTCGATATTTAGACATGCCTTGGCCATTGGCCTCGACAACAGCGAGCAGTACAATACATATTTCACGTACTTTCCATTTAGTTCAAAAAGTATGAACAGGACCCTTTCGGAACACACTCCGAATCTAGTAACTTTTAGTGGTGTGACTGAGGTTTCCTAAAATGCTCCTCCTAGTTTAAAAACAAGGTATAGAACATCCTTCTTTTTCTTTATGGACCTCTACATACCCTCAGCACAGGTCCGACGTGACAATATCTTTATTCTTTAGGAAAAAGGAACTTCCAGTTATCTTGGAAAATGTAGGTACCTCTCATAATATGAAAGGCGTATCTACGTGGTTTATACATGACGATGCACCTCCACATTTTGCAGTAAGTGTACGGTAGTTTTTTGAAAACTCTTTTCCAGACCATTGCATAGGACGAGGATCTCCTCACTCATAGCTCCCTTGAGCTGAATACAATCTCCGGAATTGCTTCGCGTAGGGATATTTAAAAATTATATGTTTACACAACCCCGATCTTAAAGATATTCAAAACAGCATCATACAAGGCTGTAATGTTAATCGCAATACCTGGCCTTTTCGAACATCTTCGGTATCCATTAAGATTCAAGCGGATGCTTGTATTTTAGCTGGGGGTGCACATTTTGAACATTTGCCCTGAAATGTAATACTTCCATGTTTATGTAGGTATAGCACAACGTTTTTGCTTCTATTAAAACAATAGAAACATTGAGCACCCTGTATAAGACTTATCGCACATGTTTATAGCATTTTTTCGTCTAAAAATTAAAATCGCCCACAAAAATAATTCAGATTATTATGGAATACCATGCATTGGATTGGATTCTTTTTAGACAATGGATATATAGAAAGAATGTGTGTATTAATTATTATTATTAAAAATGAACTACATCTAATTATGGTTCAACTTTTATAGCAATGCAAACAAATAATACTTTTTTTACTATTTTAAATGGAGCTAACGGCTTCAAGTAATTCCACTTTATTAAAAAATATATGAAAATTCTAGCTTTCGAATAATTATTATTATTATTATTATTTTAGATATCGAAATAATTATCAATTTAGAATTCTCATAAATTTTTACTAAAGTGGAATCAATTAGAAGCAGTTATTTTCATTTGAAATAGTAATATGAGTAGATTATCACAAAGTAAGGTTCCAAACAGTGAATTGAAAAGATTATTTCACTCAATACAAAATAAGCGCTTTCGATTGGTTTAAATATGAGGATTGATATCTGAAAACACCATGTTTTCGATTTTGTATTTCGGCACCTGATTGGATACATGCAATTTTCCTATCTGTGTGTTTCGCGTTGTCATTAGTTGTTTTATTCGATATTAAAAATCTAGTGACTGACAGAAAATGTCAAATTATTAAAGAAACGTCAGAATCATTTTATCAAGAAATATCGTAAAATAATCTTGACAAATACAACTCGTGTAATTAATGATTATCGAAAATTTCTTCTCTTTTTCGAAACAAATTTGTATTTCGATAATCATTAACACACTTGTACCTATTGTTATCGATAATTTTTTACTAAATATACCTAGTAACCAATCAAATTACTTAATTTTAAGTCATGTGTCAAATTTCATCCAATCACCTCTCGATTACAGCGATAATACCCTACATGTGGTGTTTTCAGTTTTTTTTTTTTTTTTTTTTTTTATTTAAAGTTAATTAAACGTCAAACTATCAATTGGTTTAAAAATATTGATTTGGTATTGCATCTAACAATCCGTCAACTTCAGCAAACTGTTCCAATTTAACATTTACCAATTGTACTTTTCACAACTGTAGTTTTAAATAAAAATGAATAATATTTGTTTGATTAAAACTAATAAATTTTGTATTGAAAATTATTAAACGTCAGATTGACAATCAATTTTTTGATATTTACAAAGTAAAAAATTATCTTATCGAACCTCGGGCCTTGATAAATACTCAAAATTTTGTCATAGAGAATCCTTAAAGCATGCTGCTCAAGGATAATATAGCTTTCAGCATTCTCTATGACAAAATTATCTCGGTATTATCAAGACTCTAGGAGTATTACTACTGATTACTATTAATTGTAGAAAAAAGTTCTTGTCTCAGTTCGGTGCTAGCAGTTATTGTTAGTTTTTAGAATAAATAGGTAAGTAGTGGTCAACATTTACTTCCATTTTACTATGAACGTAAATGGAAATAGGAGAGCATTCTTTTTCATTGTCAAATATCACCAGTCTTCTGTCATTCTCAAAATTAGATAGATAATAAATACTGCATAAACAAAATAGAACATATAAAGCCTCACATCTAGACGAAATTATCGCACTCAGCAGCTCCTTTTGCTAGAATATATCAAACTCGTGTGAAAAATGTCACTTGCCGCACTCGTTATGTTATAGACTATTCTATTCTTCATTAAACTGGTTAAGAAATATTTTCTTTATTTAATACGGATACTTAGTGCGATCTATTTTTGAGATAATGAACTAATTTATGTGTACCCTTGTGGATCGAGGTTTCCTATAAAATATTACAGTAAACTGTTCTTTGATATTGTGAGCTTGGATACTTGTTCAATAGATGGAGAATTAGCAGGTCAGTCCTAGGTCTCCAAGAGTAGAGTGGAAATAAAGTTTCGTTCAAGCGCTTATGCAAAGGAAAAATTTTATATTTATCTGTTAGTTCTATGTCAGAGTTGGACTTATTATTCATAATATAAAAATAGAATACTTTTCTAACATACTTAAAATGTAAATGAAGGTGAAAAAACAAAAAAAAAGGTTCCTAAAAATAATGTATCTTCTTGTTTATTACGAAGACGGAGTGTTTGATTTGTAAAGTAAATTCAATTAAATTGTGTATGACAAGGATTGAAAGGTACTGAAATGAATTTGTCAATTTTGATTTTCAAAAAAAGTGTTATGATGGAGAGATTTCTTAAAATTAATAATAAATATTAATAAATAAATATCACAAATATTCCTGGCTTTTCACAACTACGTAGTAGCTATTTTAAAGTTCACTTGACTACAGATAAAGGTAGTTGAAATTGTTAAATAAAAGGCAGTCAAAATATTTACTTTCTAATATAAATATGATGGAAATCTGTACAACAAAAAAAATACAGTGACTTCAGATAAACTTTAAATAACCCTCGGGTAAAATTCAGGTATACTCCAGGTAATTCTAGACAAACTTCAGATAAACTCCAAATAAACTTCAGATATATTTCAGATAAACCTCTGATAAATATCCGATAAACTTCAGTTATAAGCCTCGGATAAACTGCAGAGATGAGCCTCGGATAAGTCGCAGATATAAAAATTATTATTTAAAACATTTAATTCTCTTAAATTAAAATGCTTCACAATCTCTGCCGATTCAAAACATCTTAGCCTTTTTGCGATAGATTCAAAGCGCCAGGTTTTACATTTTCACCAAACAGACTTAGCGCATCCCCACAAGTGCGCGTGTTATATTTAAAAATGAATACTTCCTTGAAATTGTCTGCCAAACCACATTCCCGCCATTTTAGAGAACCATAACCACCGTTTCACCGGAGAAACATTTTCCAGTCATTAGGAACCAATTAAAAAATATATATAAAACACTTTCATTTAATGTTCTCACTAAATCCAATGCTCAGAGTTCACAAATTATTAGAAAACGATTACAAGTAGGATTTGTTTATGTGAGTTATAGCATTGTTATAGTTATGACATTAATTCAAAACATTAAATATATGATAGAGCAAGTCCACGTGACGTCATGCCCTGGGGAATATACAACATATTCCGTGAATCTGATGATAAACAAGCGTTCTTTGCTCAACACGTGTTCTTAATAGTTATTTGATTTTTATTTAGTGTTTTTTTATTTGTTTAGGTTTTAAAAGCTAATGGAATCAACCATAAACGACACATAACAAATACCTTACGGCGATCTTCAAAAATTATTGATTTGCTCCGAAAGGTTCATAGGCTAGATCCTTGATCATTTTTTCTTGTTGCGTTGCAGCCAAAGTAATCTGTCAGTTTCGTCGGGAAGGGATGTTGACTTGAATTATGAACACTATTGTAATGACTATTATTTGTAAAAGATGTTATTCCTGCATAATTTCACTACAAATATTTGTTACTGTTGGTCGGGTTATAATTGGTTCGAAGAGTGCAAGGACAAATGTGTATCTTGGTATATTCCCGACTCCTTCACAAAAAATATCAAATAAATAAAATATCTGTCTAGTCTGACTATTTTTTAGTAAGAATATCTAAAGCCTGGTGTAAAGGATTTCCAAGCCGTCACAGGTTACGGAAATGAGAAATGGCAACATTGTCCATCCACCGCTCTTTGTGACCATCTGATATCTAGACATAATTGTCAATTATTTGCAAAAAAGCTGGAGGATTTTAGTACGTATAATTGTGATTTTCTCTTTAAAAAGTACATGATCCAAGAATATTTTTCTTTTAAAATGTTCTATAATAATAGGGCTTTCTAATAAAAAAAATCTTTGCTAAGCTCCGGGTGTCGCGAACCTTACCGGATCCCTATGACGAATTATACCCGGTGATGACATTTTAAAGGTTAACTCAATTTTATTTCCTTTATGAGAACTGAAAATCCTAAATAAATCTAAAACTAAACTAATCCTACTCACTCTTGTCTCACCAACAGCAATTCTAATTTTCCACACTTTCACTTTGACAAACAGAAGCCACATTCACACCAACGAATGTATAATTGATTTTGTATATTTTCATTTTTAATGTCTTAAAAAATAACATACTGGGATATTATATACCTACTATTTATCGACATTAAAGGCGAAATGTTGAAGTGTAATGTAATTTGTAATATTTAAAACTATTTTATTCTATTTTGCTTATGTAAAAAGTCTTGTATTTCGAGCGACTTCAGCGACTCGATGTGTCGTGGCTCAGTGGCACAGGAACGTTAAGACTATACCTACTACCTATACCTCAATTCCTCTTTTTTTTTTGTCTATACAATGGAGCGAGTTAAAGCCAGTCATGATTCGCGCGTTACTCACCGCAGGGTTAATGTAGAAAAAATAACAAATAATACTTTAAATAGATTTATTATAATATTTCTTTTCATATTGATCGTCATTTAGACCTTCCCAAACATAAATACTCTCCTGTATTAAAATATAACATCGTAGACTAACACTACTGATGAAAAAAATCGTACTGCTATGAATTTATCTATATTATGTTAAACAATAATAACTCATCAAAGGTAGCGCAGGTTATAAACAATATTTATTCTAATTATTGAACTGAACGTTGAGAACAGTCACAAAGGAAAAAAGTCTCGCGGGCAATGTTGAATTCTTGCTTCGAAGCTCAAACTTAATAGAAGTTTAAAATGTTATTTGTGTGATTGATATTTTAGCAGAAGGATTTCTAACGAATATGTTCAAATTTTAAAAAGTAATTTATTCGTTAAACTTGAACCAACTTCCATTTTTTGACAAAAGTGAATGAATTTATCTAAATTGCCCTTACGTATAGTATCCAGGATCAAGGCTATTGGAACTATTCTCTTAGAATAGATGTTAGGTGATATCGGAACCAGAAAATTTTGGACAAATTTCTAGCAATTAAATTTGATAAAGTATCGTTCTATCAAATTTTTTAGTATTCATTTCTGCGCTATTGTCCAAAGGACTTATCTTATTATTATGTCATCATCTAAACTATCCAACTTCCTACGCAACAACAATTGCTCTTCTTGTATCAACTCGGCCAATATTTGCATAGCCTTATCGATCTGTTTAAGACTTGCCTTGCTGTAGGAAGCTCGTACGTAACTACAAGCAGCAGTTGGATCAGCCATATAATTTTGTCCTGGAATAAAGGTTATGTGTTTCTTTAGACCTCTGGTTAATAGCATTTCGTAAACGTCAGATACTCCAAGAACTTTAAACCAAACGAACATTCCTCCGGAAGGAACTTCCCATTCACAAAGTCCTTTGAGGTGTTTTTCCATACAGGCCATGGTGAAATCACGACGGGCTCTGTAGAACGAAGCTACTCTTGAAAAATATGATATGAGACCGCTGTTTCCCCATTTTTTGAAGATGTTTTCCAAAATTACCTACAGCAAAAAACATTGTTAATCTAAAGGAGTCATTGTAATACCATAAATGAAGTTGAAAGTCACTTAGCAGAATAACTATTAACTAGTGTTTTTTGAGTCAAAGCTTAGTTACATGGAACTTTGAAGGTTTATCCAGTAGGTCGTCCAGCATGAATATTTTGTGTTAACACGAAATTTAACAGTGTTACTGGTTTGTTAAGCATCAAAACAATAGAAAGGAGTGTGAAAGTCAAACACTCTGAGAGTGTAATTACTTCAATATTGATAAAACATGCAGAAGCAGAGGCTGATCGATAGCAATTGAAGCGCTCAGCTCTTGTGTAAATAGTTCGGAAATGGTATGGGTATGCCTAAGTTAACTCAATGCAATAGGCAAGAGCAACATTATTACCACTCTACTGTGGGTTCCAGCACACACTGGAATTGGAGGACACGGAATATCAAACGAACTAGCAAAGTATAAGGCTGAAGTAACCGTTTTGTGGAACAGCATTCCTTTACGGTGTTAGCACCAATGTAATATTAGAAGAAACAGGTAAAACCAGAAAAAAACTGGAGATTGAAACATTGCAAGGATCTAGTAAGGCCAAGACTGTCAAATACACTCCAGGAAAACTAAGACCTAGTTATATGAAACAGTTGCCTAATCCAGAATAAGGCTGCACCAAGAATTTTTATAGAAGTCCTAACATTACATTACTACAGCCTGGATGGACACCCCAAAAAGCTCAAACTAGTGAAAGAAGGTAGATTCTGTGGGATGGAAAATTGAAGGAACTAGTAGTATATGTAAAACTTTCCTCAGGAACTAAATAGAATCGAGGGTTGAACATAAATAATAATAGTGATACTATAATATTAGTCATGCAGTAGGTACTTTTAAAAATTTTACAGTGAGCTATCAAGAAAGGTAATTTATATGAATATATTTAAATGAAAAAATGAATGTACCTATACAAGAGGAGGGAAGTGAATTTTGAAATTAAATCATCCGATAAATAAGACAAATGCTTTAATATGACCCAGTCGGAGATAGCATGCAATGGGTCGAGATAAACGATTCAAATTTTTATTTGACATAATTTCGTAACTTGTAGAAATTGACCGCTTATGTGTATGTGTAATGGTGATTTTAGTGGGTCTGGCGAGATAAACTTTTCGCTATTTATGATAAACTTTACTTTTAAAATGTCTTTCAATTTTTTTATCAACAAAATTATCTATCGGTCTAATAGTGAAGTCATTGTCACCAGTCCACCAACTTATATATAAAAAATAGAATCCGTTTTGGAATAGGAATTATTTGTAAACTCTGCTGAATGGGTTACGTCAAGCGATCGTTTCTTATCACAATAAGTTCATTGGGTCATCTTTTAGTAATTAAAAGAAGTTAATCATTCTTTAAATTTCTGTTTTTTTGATAACCTTACAAGATAATTTGATGTTCTGACTGAAAAAACGTCTAATCTATTATGCTGAGTAATTATTAATAACATTTAAAATATGACAAGCGTTTTTTAACGGTCTTTAAATTAGCTAAATTGATATAAATTAAAATTGATCCTTATTTATAAAAAGCAATAAATAGCACAGCGAACTATTTCTCCAGAGTAGTGAGCACGAGGTTATGTCATCTTTCATCTTCCTAGATATCCATAAGCTATCTAGAATGTTTAAATATATCCCAGACATTTGTATTACACAAAATAAATATTCGTGGGATACCGTCTATATCTGCGATATTCTGGATTTATAGATAATCGTGGAACTATTAAAAAGTCACTAAAAATTTTATTTATTTTCTGAGCTTTGGGTTACTGAGGCCATGCCAATTTAAAAAGAAAAAGAATGTGGCGACATCGAGATAGCTGGAAAAGTGTGAAAGGTTTTGTTTTTGTTCTTATTTTTTGTTTTAGTATCCAAAAATAAAGGGGAAAAGTAAATGATTCCAGATTTTGCTTATTTTTGAGAATACTGAAATATATTTGTTTCGTGTTTATTGGTTTTTACCTGAGAAAGTACGCTGGAGTGCAGGATACAGCTGGAAATATGTATTTCAATATTTTGAAGAAGTCTCTTAGGCCCAGTGACCCAGCCAAGTCTCAATCCGGAACTCAGCACTTTTGACATGGAGTCCAATCTAATGACTCTTCCTTCAGTATCCAAACTGAGAAATGATATGGGTTGTTGCTCCAGAAAATGTAAGAAATAATATGCATCGTCTTCCAAAATGATTATGTTGTATTTGCAGCAGATTTCATAAATTTCTTTTCTTCTTTCCACTGGAATTGTTCTTCCAGAGGGGTTTGATGCTGTGAACAAAAAATGTATGTCAAATAAGTACATGTGGGTAAGATACACCGAAGTTGAGGATTTTAAAATCAGCTCAAATTGGGTTTATAGTCGGCGGTTTATTAGATATTTTCCAATCTGAAAAGAATATGAACTTTTTTTCAAGATGATCACTTCTCGATCACTACTGGGGAGGCTCTAGGATAAATACAGAAATGGACCTAGGTTCAACAATGTGTAGTTTAAGGTTCTGTTAATATTTTGGTCGTGCTTCAGAATAATTAGAATAAATTTTATTCTCGGGAGTATCTCAAGGAAGGTATACATGGCATATATTGATGAGCTGTTGTTCTTAAGACTCTAAAATCTTACAATTTAACTTTAAAACTGATTGGAGCAGCTCCAAAAAAGTGGCTTACCGAAAAAAAGAAGCAGACATCCAAACAAAAAAATATTAATAAGTTAGATATATCTAAGTGCCATATCAAAAAGGATCTGTTAATGTGAAGAAATGACAAAAATATGGACAAATTTAATACAGAAACATACTAGATATTAGGGGGAAAGTCATATTTTATTAAACAATACAATATAGCAGCATTCCACTCTGGAAAGTGACCTTACAGTAATAAAGTATTGAATGGAAGTGGACATGATGCAGATCCGTAACCATGAATAGAAAAGAACAGTTAAGATAGACTAAAAAGAAGTGGAAGACAGTACCATCTACTGTGGTATTGTGTAGTTGCTGAACTGGTTAGACTCCAGAACCTAGAAGCAGTGTTTGTACACACTGAGGATGTAAATAGACACAGTCTATCACAGATTATCAATATTTAACTGAAATGGATAATCTATCTTGGGCAATAGACAATGCACTCTTCTAAATGTAACACTCATAGAAACACCAAACCAACCAGAGCAAGTTCAACCCTAGTCAATGTAAAATTTAAAGGCTTGAGAATGCTTATTGGTTATGAAGTTGATGCGAGTTTTATTAGATGATGTAATGATAGCAGAAACCAAAGAGCAGCTAGAAACATAAATCTTGAAATATTTAAATTAAAAATGAAAGAAGCAGTCATAAGAACAAGCAAAACCAAAATCAAAATATTGGTGATAAAAGAGCAGAGAATTGAAACTTGAATCGAGGGATGGTTTAAGTTTGATTGAGGCACGGTTCTGAACAGAATCAAAACCCATCAAACTATCTATAAACAAGATATTGGTGGAGATAGGATAATTTTCATCAATTATCTTCAAGAAGCTAGTGGTAAAAAGAAATTGTTTGAACAGGACTATGCACAATGTTGGAAAATCGAAGAGTTGAAGTTGAAATTACTTCCTCACGCACCTTATTCTTTTCTCAAACTTACGGAAGAGTGTACTAACTTCTTTTTCTGTCATAATAATAATACATTTATTGCTTCTCAAACATAGAGTTTAGAGCAAGGGTTTGGGTTTAACAAAATTTCAATATTTTCTGTGATGATTTTGGCCTTGGCTGGTCGAAATGCATCTATATCTATCAAAACTCAAATATCACTATATTATATATCTATCTTATTTGTTTTTATACTTGTTACTTTTTTGCAAAGTAATTTTAATGATAATGTTTTTGTCTATGAATTCAAACTATTACATAATGTCTTATTTTTTGTGAAAAATTACATTACTACGACACAGTCTGATACGTTTTTTAGTTCTATTTTTCATATTAAGTTATTCGTTCATATTTGCATACTATATTCTCCCAATAGTTTCTGACAACCTTGTAATATAAATTAATTCACTTTGTTTTGTGAATATTTATTGAAATATAATTTTTTTCCAGATACGCAATTAACCGCGATTAACTAGTTTCTAAACAGAAAACATTTTTGACAGAAACTACTACTATTTAATTTGACCTGATTTTCATCCATATATCCTGATTTCCTACTTTTCAAATAATACCAACATAAAATATGCAAAACTAAAAGTGTACCAGGAAAAATAGTTACAAAATTCTCACCTGTAGGATTTAAATAGATGACTTTAGGCATTCTCCCTCCCCCTTCCTCCGTGTATTTCTTACAGTTCTCCAAAGCATCTATTAGCTTCTGTGGAAGTATTCCAAACTCATCTTCGTCTACTCCTACCACATTTATATTAAGAGGCTTAATCTGTAAGAAAAGTAGCAGTAATTTCTATTCTACAACGTTATTATTCCAAAAAGACTTACAATAGCTTCAACTCCAGCGTAATAAGGATTCTGCACCAGCATACTATCATTTTCCTCTAAAATCATTTCCAGAACCCGACTCATTCCATCTTGGGATCCATTCGTAATCAATGTTTCGTAGCGGTCCCAGTCCAGTGGGTTATGAATGCTATGGGTAAACTCTTTAACCGATTTCACTAACGGTGGGTAGCCCTGAGTTGGAATGTATTGAAGAGCAGAAGCCAATTCTTGTCCAACAATATCAAATTTAGAGCCATCTTTCAAATTTATGGTAATCGATTCGAATGGGAAAGTAATTTCATTAGGTACACCTTCGGCGAGAGAGATTTGTTCCTTGGGACCATTGTATTGTCTTTTAGCTGTAAGAAAAATAAAGTTACCAGCAAGATTAACAAGTTGTAATAATAAAATTGAAATGTTATGTAAATTGTATACGTGATACGTAATAATTGGCGAGAATGTAGGGGCTCAACTGCCGCTTTGTTCACTCAACACTTGGGTGTAAGTTAAGACCTATTTTTTCATATACTACAATAATGGAATAACATTATATAGTAGTACAATAAAATGATTGTATTCAGTAAAAATGGAAGCATATTATAGACCATTTCAGAATGACGTCATTGATAGGTCGGCCATATTGTGCTGTAGGGCACACATTCTATTCAGTTTTCATTGTTAACAAGTGAACAGTAGATAATAGTTAGACTTTAATATATTTAGCGAGGTAATTATTATTTTCATTTATATTCACACTTATATATTTCAAAAAACAGTGACCCTTTAACTAAGGAGCAACAACTACTTCCCGTGCAATATGCACCGCCGGTTATTGAATTACACCCCAAAGTCAAACGGGCTTGATATATCTACAAGATATTTTAAAACCAACCATTCTAGTTAGCGATTAGATGGGCCAATAAAACTTGTAGACCGGTTTCGGCGTATTTGCGCCTCATCAGTACAAGGTATGTGCTTTCCGTCCGAGAATCTCTAATCCCGGACTGAAGTGTACACTCCAATCACAATCAATACATAATTATATGTCTTCCAGTAACGGAAATGTAAAGATTGTACAGTAGCGACATCTTCACTTCCAATCGCAAACCATTAAAATATCTTGTAGATATACCAACCCCGTCTGACTTTGGGGTGTAATTCAATATCCGGTGGTGCATATTGCACGGGAAGTAGTTGTTGCTCTTTAGTTGAACGGTCACTGTTTTTTGAAAAATATTGTCTATTGTCTACAACTAGAATTTTTTATTTGTACTTGATATCACCACTTAGGGATAAATAATTCGAGACATGTTTGCTACAATTTCATGGACATAACACCAGGGAACTCAATTTTGATACTGAGCATGTGTGTTAGGTTATGTTCCACCGTTAACTTAGCAATGCGTTCAAACGGAACTCAGCTGTTGATTGCCAGAACACTCAAAATGTAATGTTTGTGCTTAGTTTAGATCGTTCAGCAATTTAATTTCTGTATAAAAAGTCGTTTGTCCATAAAATTTGATTTATATACAAATTTCACAACGAAATGAATAAAAATTATCACTGCGATTGGGATTTGAACCCCTTTGCCTACAATTCTTCATTCCAAGCAGCCAGACCTCTAAATCATATGATGATGTTAAAACTAAGAAAGTGACGTTTTAAATGATTTATAGCTGATTGCAAGAATTTCAATTAATAGAAAATATAATATACATATAAAGCGAATCATTTACCGAAATGAATGTTACCCAGCCATAATAAGAGAAGCTGAATGAATAGTATCCTTGAATATTCCTCCGTGAATAATAGCCATCATTATAGGTATGCTTGTTGAATAATTTATTATTATACTACAGTGCAATTGTTACTTTGACAGCGGAAATGTATAAATAGCTGTAACTATTTTGTGAAATATTTACCTTTTCTGCAATTAGTGGAAAAATATTGTGAAAAAGTTAACCCCGAGGATAATTCTAAATATTTATACAATTATCAGTCGTGGTTTTTAACTTTATTCATTGGTATTTCATTCACACAGCAAAAAACTAGTAAGAGATAGCAGAAAAGCCGAAAAAGAATAATTCAAATGTAACTTCAGAGAAAGATAAAACCATATTACGGGTTACAATGTCAATGCTTCACAAATTTAGTTTACTATAAAATTAAACTTCCGGTGAGATAAGAATAGTTTTGTTTCTTCAAACAATCTTATTTGATAAACAAAAGAAAAATAAGTAATGGTTAATTAATGATTCTCCTAATAACTGCGTAAGTTGTAGTCTGAAATGATAAAAAAGTTATTATTGTCAACTGTTTCATCGATTTTTCAACTCAACGAACGACATTGACCTTAAGTAATTATTTTACATTCCAGATAATTTAAATAATTACGTTTTTACACATTAGTAAAGTCGTTAATAAACCATTTTCTTGATGGTTTTTTCTCTTTTACAGATTCTTTGTTGATCCCGATGATGTGAAAACGTTTATAAAATTTATTTTTTAAATTTTGTCAGTTACCTACCGTAAATAGTCTCTAGGTAAAAACGGAAAATTATATTGATCATGACTATGTGACAATGACATAAAGTAGCGTCGGCCCCGGGGTAAAGCGAGAGGAGCGGTCGCTCTAAACGCCAGGTAGCAAGGGCGCCAAAAATCAAAAGCGGAAAACAATTTACAAGGACAACTGAATGATGTTCTCGATGTCTTTAACAAAAATAATGGGTCTGATTGGTTTCCAAACAGGCTTGGACTTAGGGATGGCGATCTGAAATCGATTAATCGAAGAATCGATACCTCGGACCAAATAAATCGATTTTTTAAATCGATATCTAGTACTGGATCGATTCAGTGAATCGATATTTCACCCTTGAAAATCAAAATTCGATTTTTTCTGTTTTGGTAAAAAAAATATTTATGATTAGCTGAATAATGTACTCGTAATATTACGGTGTTGCCGGTTAAAGGTTTAATTCCTCACAGGCAGTTGTGCACCTAAAGTATGATCCTATACTTTACTGGCAAGAACAAAAAACTTTATCACCATGTTCATTCAATAGCCGTGATGTATATATAGGTATCGTGGGATCATCTGTTCCTCGTGTTTGCCTTTTTTCAATTGCCGGCAACATCGCAAGTGATGAGAAGAACCGCTTGGATCCCAGTAGACTTGACAGACTGTTGTTTTTAAAAAGCTTAGATATCAGGCTTTGGGAACCATAAGCTATATTAACTATTTTCTTGACTTTTTAATGTAATAAATACATTTAGAAAATAAATGTCCTCTTTTATACCTCATCTGATATTTTGATATAGTAATGGGAATAATTGTTATTATCGAATTCCCTGAACTAAAAAATCCCTGATTTTACTGATAAGAGATCCCAGAGATTGTTTATTATGGTATCTTTCTTGTTTTTCATAAAATAGATTTATATTTACATTGTAAATACAAACTTGAAAAAAAATCGATTTTTTTGAAATCGATCTTTTGGATCTCGATATTTTCATGAATCGATTTATTAGGTTACTATTCGAATCGATTTAAAAATCGATCTTCTTTGGAACTAATCCCCATCCCTACTTGGACTACCCTTCGGATACTACAAACTATTCCAATAAGTGTCGCTAAAGTGAACTAAAAATAATAAAAAGCTACCTAAGATCGACTCTAGCAGAAAAAAATTTCAAACCTGGCAATTCTATCGTTCATTTAATACCAAAAAATCATTTAATTGTAAAATTTGCGAAGAAAGAAAGGTTAACTGTATATAGATTGATTTAAATCTGGAACGATATAAAGAATGTGATATCGTGTTTTCCTCTAATTAGTTACCTATTACAATATCTACATAGAAGTCATATTTTATTATTACTTAGTGACTATTGTTGATGTTTGCAATGAACTGATTTGAAAAAATGGGTAATTATTATTTATTTACCATAAAGCCAAAGTATAATTTATGTAAAGTGAAAGACCTGAGTAAAGGGCACTGAAAGACAATCTCGCTCTACACTGATCAAAGGCTAGTGCCGGCACTGGACACAGGATGTATCAGTAAAAACTTAATTCCCAAAATCGTTTTGTCACTCAATAGGTATAACCTTGAAGCTAAACATTAACGAGTATGGTGAAATAATTTGTTTAAAAGGTAGAATGTTAAGTCTTTAAATTTTTTTTCCACCAGAATGAAATTTTATTTAATAAATGGCACAAAGACCGATACATCATTCAGTTACCTTTTAAACAAAAAAAACTGGTGCTGTGCACATTCCCAACCAGTTTTACAAGAAGAACGACTTGTTTCTACTAAGAAGGTTAAAATAAAATTAACATAATTTTGCCAAGCCTGCACCAATAGAGAATAATATAACTATAATTGGGGATGCTGGGAAAATACAAATTTTAAAAGTCAAAAAACCACTGAAAACTCACGCAGTATATTTTCATTTGCAAATATTCAAGAGATCATGGTCACTAATTTTTTTAACAACAAAAATACATTTCAAGTTCATGGTTACGTGAGCTGGTAGATAAGATGAACATTTATGTTTTTTATCGACCACATAAAAGTTTTAAAGCTCCTCTTTTACAGCGGATCCGAGTCAAATTCGTCCTAATCGTTATTATCCCTCGCCAAGTATGCCATTTTGTAAGTTTATGAAATATGAAGTTTATTCATAAATAAGAAATAAGAAATAAATCTTCAAGGCACTTGCAAAACCAATACATAGTGAACCATCCAAGTAATATTAAAATATTGTGAAAATAATTTTTTTTCTATTTCTGTTAAACTCACATTAAGTTCGCTTATGAAATACCATTTTGAGAATATTCAAAATCAACACATTTTTTAACAATAAAATCAATTCAAACGGCACATCTTGTTTATCCTTTATATGTATTGAATGAGCGTATATTTGTAACTGATTATTATCAACTTTTTTAATCACAGGTAGAATCCTACCGCTTATTGTTCGAGCCTCTGGTTAAGCTTTGTATTCGACGCCCTTATCAGATCTATAGGAATGGAAAGTTTAATAAATGCAAAAGGGTTTATACTTTCAATGTATATACTATTTAAAACTTGGCAATTTAGGTGGACCACTTTGTATACGTGTTTGACGGATTTTAATGATTTATTACTATCAACCAATTTCAAATCGAGCATAGACGTTATTCAGCTTGCTTCTTACCTGATTTATCATATAGAGTAAATTATTATTTACATTATCAACAATCAGCAATTAAATTTTGAAAATGTGAATAGAGGTGAGACTATAAAAATGCATTTAAGATGGAATGTTTGGCTGAAAATAGTTTAATTGTGAAAGCGAAATAAAATTCAAAATGAAATTCCAATAATTGCAGTAAAATATTAATATTCAACAAATTATGTATGCAGCATTGGAATTAATAAAAAAATTTCTCTTGTACGTTACTAGAGGTATATTGATAATTTGGTTTGTTTTCATTGGGAATTAAATTAAAATATTTATTAAGTATTTTAATTTTCAATATTTCTGTAACGCTCCAGCTGGTACAATTGAAATAATCGACATCTAGACAATCAATGAAGATACTTTGTTTTAAACTCTGCAAACAATTGTAAAATTTTCAAAATGTACATTTATATGTCTTCGATAAAAATGATTGTGGATAAAGGAATATTTTTTGTATAGTTATGATAAAAATAAACCGTTGGCCTTTGACTGCGATAATCACTCAATTAATACTTAAACAAAAATATCCCAAATTTACCATATTTTCTCTACCAATCCCTTCTAATATCTATAAATATTATACCTGTTAAGTAGGTATAGTTTTCGTTACGTTATTTTTAGTTTTATTTAATTTTCAAAATAGTGTACTTATGTTATATTTGATTCTGATTTATCGTAGAGTGATTTTTTCGTTATATTTTAACGTGTCGTCCATTAGCTTGTGCTGATAACGAGAAATATTTGGCTTTCTTCCGAGCTGTCTGTTGTTTCCCATTGAGCTAATATCGCACCAGGTTAAATCTAATGTTAGAAGAAATAAATATTCTCCCATCTTTAAGCTCATATGTAGCGGAATTGGTAAAAGTTTAAAAAACTGTTATTAAGGTGAAAAATTTTTATTCACATGTGTAATAAATGTAAACGGAAATAGTGACACAAAACTAAATTAATTAGAATAGGTAAGAAATAACTAAGTTCAAAAAAATTATATATGTGTTGTCTATATTTATATTTTATGTTAAAATAAGCTTAGGTACGTTGTACAACTTCAAGAAATCAAATTCAATTGCATTCAATAATAAATTAAAATATTGTTTTCAAATATTATTTACCTAATTTAGTTTGAACCCTGTTTAAGCCGACCCAGTAAACATTTATTCGTTTTTAAAGATTATGAGACCTACACAATGAAGCTGAAGTGGATAGGTTATTTATGGTAGTGGAAACCACAATATATTTGAATTAAACTATTATAACACTCTCATAATATTATAGATAACCCACTAGGAATGGGGGACTAGTGAAGTGTACGTTTTAGAAACGGTTTTTTCAAGAATAACGCTTTTTTTTTAGAATTGTTAATGAAAATAAGAACAAACTTGTTTTATTAACAGTGTTTCTTGCAGATTGTAGAACTTATACTTATACAATATATTTTCATGAATTTTCTAATTGTCGAATATTTATAAATTGACAAATATAATAATCCTTCAAAGCGTGGGGAGCTTTGTCAAATATATTTTCACACTAATTTGAGGTTTAAAAATATGTATACTTGTTGCTGATTGAATATTTATTGCAAATGAATTCGAGCATTTTGTAATACCTAAATAAAAAACAGTGTTTATACTTTTTATTTTGACTTGCTATGGAAGCGTGATTTCAATCTATTATTTATTTTCGATTTTCTAAACCTGAAGCCATTTTAAATTTCGAAGTTCGAGTCAGTATATTCTTGTCAGAATATGGAAACAAATTTATTAAATTATTGTATAGATAAGTGAGTGAAGTTTCTGTTATATCCGAGGTTAAATCTGACGTTTAGAAGCCAATGAAAATTACGTTACAAACAAACTTGATATCTACAAATTTAACGACTCTTTGACACACCCTTTATAGAAACTAAAAATAAACTTACTTATTTCTCTGGTTAAAGCCGGTCTTCTTCTGGCTGATTTGGAGTTGATAAAGTACGAATAGTTAATGGAGGTCGACATTTCGAAAAACTTTTAAAACAGATTAGTTTTCAGATCCAAGTAAATTGTTTGCACCGCGAAGGTAAAAGAATGTTTTATGGCAGGTAGAAATTCAGTAGGTACAAGCACACTCCACGAAGCACTAGAACGGAATGATAATATAAACGAATCGTAACGCTTTTATACAAAAAGATGATGTAATTTTTATAAAAATGTGTGATTGTAATTTATGTATGTTTCTATTTTGTTAATCAGATATGAATGAAATTTATTTTATGTTTTGGAGTTTGTAAATATTGATTTCGATAAAATATTGGTATTATTTCCAAGATTAACTAGAAATTGGTAATTTCAGACGTCAAACTTGAGAAAATAGTTTATTTTTCAGTGGCGTGTACCTCATCAAAACAATGTTTACGCAATTTTCATTATGTCCGCTCAGATAAACCACAAAACAATACGATGAAATAAAACAATTTAATTTGTTTAAATCTTCATTATACAGTGCTATTCAAAAGTCCTCTCCCCCCTCGTATCTTTTGAACGGCTACACTTACATTAATAAAATTTGGAGGGGGTAAACTTCTCTACGTATGGTAACAGGTGACGTAATAGTAAATAGATGACGTCATAGTGCCACTCTGGCCAATAATTTTAAATAGGACCTTATGGCAAGTGATATCTCGTTTGAAAAGCATATTAATTTTGTTTGGGTTTAAACTAATTTTGACGGATAAATTAAATAAATACCAAAATTATTATTTCACATTATTTAAATATTGAAGATTTTTCAGTCCGCCTCTGGTTAGTTGTCAGAAAAATTGACGTTTTTAATTTAATAGTATTTGTTGCTTTGCAAAGTTTTTCTAAATAGCTTGAATATTTAATTTTATTATTGTTTAACGAGGCGTTTAAGAGTTTACATAGGCAAAATGGTACGTACTCAAGCCGACAAAGTAACAACTATCTTAATAATTGGTGAATCTGGAAAGAATCTCCATGAAGCGGAACGTTTATTTAATGAGAGATACACAGATCGCCCTATCTCGAGAACTTATTTGAGGGAGCTTCTTCACAAGTTTTAAGCAACAGGTAGTGTTCAAGATGCCAAACGATCTGGTCGACCAACATTTAGTGATGATAAAAAGTTGATATAGTTGCTGAAATGGTAGTAAACCCTACTTCCTCTTCAACTAAAGTTGCGACTATCTGTGAAGTAAGTAAAACTGCAGTACAGAGAGTGTTGGCTAAAAATAAATTTCATCCATACAAGTTAAAAATGGTGCATCACCTTTCGGATGACGACCCCGACAGAAGACTCGAATTCTGTGAATGTATGACAAATAAAATTAGTCAAAACCCACATTACACAAAAACAATTTGTTTTAGTGACGAAAGTACTTTTTGCCTCAATGGAAATGTGAATACACAAAATGTAAGGTATTGGAGTGACACAAATCCTCACACCTTTCGTTAACAACATACCCAGTTTCCAGAAAAGTCAATGTTTGGGCAGGTATTTTGGGAAACCACATAGATCCGGAGAACGGGCAGGCCACTCTATGAATCCTCTACGTCCAATCCATCGATTTGGAAAATTCGCATCCAGAAAATCCCTAACCCCTCTATCATAGTGGGGAGGTGCTCCATCTTGTTGAAACCAAACATTTTGTGGTAATTGCCCATTCTGTTGAAGTGCAGGAATAATTTAGTAATTTAGTAGATACAAATACTTGTCACCATTCAAGTTTCCGTCGATAAAAAGTGCCTATAGGCCTATTTTCGACAATATCCATCCAAACATTTAACTTCTGTGGATCCTGGGTATGTGCTTCATGAATCCAATGAAGATTCTCATTTGACCAATCCTTTGAGTTATGGCGATTAACTGGTCCATTTAAACAAAAAGTTGGCACATCTGTAAAAACTAAGTTAGAAACAAAATTGTCGTCGACATTACAGATGTCCATTAGCCGTTCTCAAAATTCCAGCCGTCGGTCAAAATCATCGTCTGACAATTCTTGAACCAACTGTACCTTATACGGATGAAACTTTTCACTTTTTAATATCTTTCCTAGAGAACTTCGACTGATACTTTGGTTAAGTGCCAAATTTGTGGTGGAAGTTTGAGATTATTCTTCTAAATCAATTGCAATATTTTGTTTAACAGTTTTGTTCGTTGCAGTCCGCGGTCTTCCATGTCTTAGCAAACTTTTTACCATCCCAGTTGTATTAAAACGTTGTAATGTTTTAGTTACTGTTGAGCGTCATATAGGATTTTTCTCCGGATGCAAATTATTAAAAATATGACACACTTCTTCATGAGTTCTAACACGATCACCATAACCGATCATCATTAAAATTTCAATACGCTCTTTTTCATTTAATTGAACCATTCTAAATTGTAAAATTTATTTCCGTCCATTAGAATTTGACACTTGGAGAACAAAAGCTAAACAGTACTCGTGTATTTATTACTATGCACACAAACAACATCAATTAGTTTATCTAAATAGTTTTTTGCTCTAATGCAAAAAACTCAAAGGAGGTTGATTAAAGTGCTATATTCCTCGTTTTTACAATTTTTTCACACCAAACTCAGTATGTATGAATTTAAAATAACAAGCTCTTTCAAAATCTGTAAAAATATATAGCGTGTCCCATGTAAATTAAAGAAGTTGATGGCATTTCCGGTTAAACCGGAAGTATATTATTAACAAAAAAATGTACATCAGATGCATTTTGTTCCATTGCACATACCCACTTACCTGCAAATTTTCATAAATATCGTTCTTTTCGTTTAAAAGATATTTACTTGGTTCCATACTTTATCCCAACCCCGTATATTATTATCCTGAAAGTTCGTCGCTGAGGACAGATGCTGGGTCGTTAGTTTGTAAAAACAATATGCTCGTCTGTAAATTATTAAGAACTACATTTTTCACATTTAGGGAGAGTTCCTCCAAGAGGTGAGAATGAAGATGTGTAGCTCTTATTCCGGATATGATGACCTGATCTTGTTGGTTGAATATACTTGTGCATAAGGATACAATTGACTTAATTGATTTGAGAAAGGTGTTATTCAGATGCCACTCATTTCGCTAAGTATTCACAGTTATGTTGCTATGATCGTTCTTCAAATCTTGATGGGAATATCTGTTTTCATTTATCGTATCTTATAAAGGTGCTTCTTTCCCTGCCTTATCAATCTTTTTATTTCCCAGAGCGCCTTTGTGACTTGGTACCCAGATAAAAGTAAGAATGGAAGAATGGTAAGAATACTTTTGCTGCGGAAATCTTCGTAATTTGGATTTTTCAGAGATATTAAGTAACTGAGAGATAATGGTAGCAGATGGCAGCATTTTACTCGTATATACGATTATTTTTCATATACAATAATAATTCCAGAACTTCATGCTGTTCTCCATAGTATATACTAGAACAGGGAAAATGATTCCATGTATTGAGTAAAAATCGCACTTCCTACACCTTGGTCTGTTTTAGAGCCATCAGTATATATTTGAACTGAGTTTTTGTGAGATCTCAAGATCATCTTCAATTCATTCATAAACAAATCGATTGGAGTATTGTTTTTTTTTTAATTTTTTGGCAATTTATTTAAACGTTAGATGTCTCAATTAACCATGGGCGTATATCTATTCCTATAGCAGGAAATACGAATGGTATATCCCCCAAGATTTTAATTAATTGGAATGATCGGACCGCGAACGGAAGACCACTAGGGGGCGTCGGATATGTAGAAAAGCTACCTGAGATTCGTTGAATAAAATAGAATGTACTGGGTGGTGGGGTGAAGTAAGTATTTCACTAAAATAACTAGCCATGATATATTATCTTCTATGAAAGTGTTGGGATGCCCGCTTCACAACACAACTATTGATATGAAGTAGTTCTAAATGCTCCTAGATTAGAATCGCTAGCTGCGTCATAAATCGTCGACTTTTGAATATTCGAAGTGAACCTCGTGAGCCTCGGTTATATAATTTTTTCAATATTTCAAGTTGTGACAAAAGCTTTTTCCAGATAAAAAAGATCGCCCCTTAATGAAGTTGTCTAATGGAACGAGTTTATCGATAGTCAATCTTCCTTTTCGAAGCCTCATTTGATAGTCAGAAAGAAGATGTTTATTTTCCAGTGTTTTTCACAGGCAGCATCACTGGGTTTAGGGCATCCTTTCCAGATTTGGGGATATGAATTAGCATAACTTCTTGCCATTTTGGAGAGTAGTTTCCTTATTTAAAAATCTTGTTAAAATATTAATTGGGTACATTTTTTGGGTTCAGTTAGTTCCCAAGGAATTTCATCGCTGACATGCATGGACCAGCTCTTGCATAGTGGAAGGAAGATTATAGTATAAATTCTCATCAGTGTTTAAAATTAAATTAGTACCCTGTTCTAATTATTTCATTTCGCTAAAGGCATCACTGTGATTTGTGGAGGAACTGGTAAATCAAAGACATATTTCCTCCAGGATTCAACAACAAAAACCGTCTAAGCTTTCAAATGTGTTGTAGGCTTTCTTTTTGTTCCTGATGGCTGCTTCCAGTTTAGCGTTCCACTATGGGCCCCTTTCTGCTTAAAGTATACATTTCAATTGAGATATAGACACCTCAACAGCTACAAATCCACTACAATTCCACTGTATTATATTTTCGTTTTTGGTCATTAGAATTGTTTGAGCAAAAAACTGATCGATAACCAATTACGAGAAAATTACAAATTTCTCACTTAAATTTGTTGGTTAAATATTGATAATGTATAAAGTTGAAATTATCTATAATTGTATAATATTCTATTATATATATATGCTTTATTTCTGTTTCCGTGATTAATTCTATTGAGGTTTTCTGGGTTTGCCTTTCGGCCAGTCTTCGCGAAGTTTTTACTGGCTTCGCTTGCTTCCGAGTCGGTCTCGGATTCGCTAATGATGGTAGCTTTTCATAGGATTGACTATAAACAAGCGCAATGCAGTGCTCCATCTGAATATTGGTTAGTGGACGCATAAAATTGGATTCCAGTTTATTCGTTATCTATTCAACTAGGTATCTTAGGAACCAGTCCGTGGATGATTTTTCTATTCTTGAAACTTGTGAGGTGGTTGTCTGGGAGGAAGACATATTTGGCTTTTGTGATTGTGACTATGCTTTGTCTTTTGGCTTCTGAGTAAAATGTGTTTTCTTCAGTTTTAACCTCCTGTATAGCTGTTTCCAGTTTGAAAACGGGATAATCTCTTGATGTAGCGAATTAGGTCCTTGACAATTTGGACACTCTACTTAGTGGCTACAGGGAGAATTAGTGTGTATTTATTTGCCACAGACGCAGATGAATTTGTTGTTTGTTATAATTTAAGGAAATGTGTACAAAACGCTGACATCAAAAGCATCTTAGTAGAGCTGGAATGTTTAGTCTAACGTTCAGGGAATAAAAAGCAACTTTGATTGTTTTAGGGATTGAGGGCAGGATGAATATTTAGCAGTATTTCTTTTATTTCAGTTGGTAGTCCAAGTCTATTTCTAAGTGGGATAAAGAGGTTACATGAACAAATGTGTTCATACGTGAACATTACAAAGGTTGCAGGTATGGCTTTGTGAACCTGTCAGTAGATGCAAATGGGTGATATTAGTATGTCCTATTCTCATTTTGCTAAGTTGAGCCTCTTCCCTTGTTCCCTTGTTTTGGGAAATATTTAGTAACGTCGTTTCGGTTTCTTCAGTATGTCAACATAGTTACCAATTTATTGGTTTTGCTATTCTTCATAGATTATTTTAAATGGCTTATTTGAGGTCGTCACGAGATGTGGGAATCCCAGCATCCGGCAGTTGAGCAGTTCCATTTTTGACTTCTTAACCAGTTTGCTCGTTACCTGATATACTGAAATGACCTGGTATCTACATGACTGCTACTATTTTCCCTGTGTATTTGGGTAGGTAACTAGGTCTAATATTTGCATACCCATTCATTCGAAGGAAAACTTTCTTACAGCAAATGTAGGACTTGAGGAGTCTGTATATATTCACATACATGCTGTTTATTTTGTGGGTGACCTGTATAAGTTTTCATTTTTCGATAAATTTTTCTCACTCTGTTTGTTAAGCGCCTAGACGGTTTCAAGTTGTTTTTGAACTCTGTTAACTGCCCCAATTCCCTTCTGATAAGATCAATGAAACTTTCCAGCCAGCGTTGCCATCAAGGTTTGAATTGTTAATTATGTCATTATCTCCATCTTGAAGGTCGAAACCCAAGTAACACACATAGTTCCGGATACCATCAGTTTAGGACTCGCCATTAAAATAAAGTTCCTGCGTACACCCCGTTACTTGATTTGCGACTATTTGAGCTTATGCCACTCCAACTATGTAGTGGCTCCTATAGTCGCAAGAACGGTTTTGCGACTATGTGTGTTACTTGGGACCGGGTAGTCTTTTACAATACGTTGTTCCGTAAAATGCTGAAATTCTGGAAAATGTTCAACGAATGCACGGTGGAGGACGTATTTATATGTTGTCATATCAACTTCCATCTCAATGATTTCAAAGTAGGAGCGCATAATGAATAAGTTTCGCTCGATAGTCCACTTCATGCGCTTTCTGGGCTTTCCGGCTTTTGTGGTTTGTAAATGTGTAGACTTGCGTCACTCCAGAAACAGCAGAAGCCGGTGGAGGGGGATCTTCCCCATGAGTGTAGCTCGCAGTAGCCCTACTTGGTCTCACGCTGTGCCTATACCGCTAATAGAGGAAGAAGGTGAATCATTTTTAGAACAAGCACTTCTAGCACCAAATTGAACACGACAAAAATTCAAAGTGTCGATTCATTTGAAGATTCCTGATATTCAAGGTCTCGGAATTTTCAATCGAAATTCTGCTCCCCCAAAATCCGTGAAGCAGATAGCCGATGTTCTAGGTAGGTACACTAGCGTGTGGGATTCTGAGTATTTAGCTCTACCCACCTACGGTAATCCAGTTTTACAATTCGACATTATCATTTCGCATTTTGAACCCACTGCCAGGTGATGATTCAGCCGCTTCATATATTATTATCCTTATCTCAAGTTTACACTTGATGGTAATGTCCTCCTAACCCGAGCATGTATGAATGGAACTAGGCTCATCAGTTATATATTTAGAAATTTACGGACAGTGCGACGACCAGAATTCAAAATTGCAGCCTTCTGCAGATCGATGTGTGTGTTTTCGTGGAGACCTAGTTTGGTGAGAGTTTTTAGAACTAGTCCCGTAGATGGAAAGATGACCGGCACCACCTCTACTTTCTCAGCATGCCACATCTGTCCTACCTCACTTGCAAGATCTTGTCTAAAATATTGTTGTTATTTGGTACAGCAGCATCCGCTAGAAGATCCGAGTTAGATTTTTTAACCACAACTACAATATCAGGCCGTTTATTCATCACCCGTCTATCGGAGATTATTCACCTATCTTAGTATAGTCTAAAATCCACATTCTCGAGAACTGAATGCGGATGGTACTTGTAATAAGGCGTGTAGGTGTTAATTAATCCAAATTTGTTGGTGAGCTTCTGATGGATGATGTTGCAAAGTTAATTGTGCCTGCGTATAGGTAACAAAGGAACATTGGAGCTTCTCCAGTGCGAGTATTCAAAAGTAAGTAGTAGTGGTGATTCTGCTTTTGATGTTAAATTTGATCGGGTGTACTTAACTTTCCATTATCTGCACTGGAGAAAGTAGCTTCTTGATAGCTACGTATTGCATTATTAATTTCGGTACAAAGATGATTGGAGAACTGACAATGGTAGAAAAATTACTTGGATTATTGGTTCTTTTAAATTGTTTCTTGTGATTTATCATAGACAAAATCATATTAAATTTTCAATTATTTCATCTCTAGTGTACATTTTTGGGCAATTGGTAACAGTACTTTGATATAAGATCAATAATCGGTTAGGATCACATTCTGAAGAACAAACATCTTCCAAATTTGTCATTTAAATGTGAAAATACTCTAGTGAATTTGGTACATAAGAAAGAACTGTAAACTGTAGAGTTGTAAGAAAATGAGTTAAATTACAATCGGCAAGAAACAACAATCTCGGGCGAGAAACAACAACGTCATCATATTTTCCAATTGAAAGAAGATATAAACAGTTAAAAGCTGTTCGTCATTTGAGAATAATAGGTCAAGGTTATTGCTTAACACTGTATATTGCGGGTTTGGTAATAAGCATGATAAGATTCGAATTGTGCATACATTCCAGAAATTGGTAAGAAGGATTTCGAGAGTCTGGTATGAAGATAATCGAAAACGGGTTTGTTGAACGTGATGCTTATTTTAAAAGCACTCGGAAAGGAGGGATCAAAAAGTCATCAAGTTTTTATAGCTGGGATGCTGGACTAATTGCTCAGTTTGTTTGGATTTTTGTGTTTATAACTGTCTAAGGAGGAAAATTTTCAAATGAAATATATATTTTAAAACACTTCGAAAAATGAAAGTCTTGAAATGTCGATAGTCTCATATATTTCATATCTCCCACAAACTAATAAATTTAAAGTGGTATACAAACACACTTTTGCCAAATATTCGATAGGAAATACATATTCAAGAAGAAAGCAAACAACCAACTAGGTCAAATTTTGTTATGAATCGCGTGATTTAATAATGTATTACCTTTCTCACACGATCTAATAGATGATGCAACTTCAATCCAAATTGAAAGTAATTCCCCTGTTATCGATAATAGAAAGGTGATGAAATAATTTAACACAATTGAAAAAAAATTAGACGTAGGTACAGTAGAAAAGTGAATACAAACTTTTTGCACATTGAGATAGTAGCTTAAAAAACTAATGGATAAAAAAGAAAAGTTTTTTAGAAGAACGGATCTTCCCATTTACAAAATTAATGAAAATATAATTAAATAAATGCTGATGCCTTTAAGGTCACAAGTCGCAAGTACAGCATATTCAAGTACACTGAGGACAATAGGTGGAAAACGTCATTAAGAGAAAAATGTACTGCGAAGGTAGGTACCTGTACTGTTTTAGTAATCAGATGTACCTGGAAAGTATAATAAATCCAAAGGAAAACATCTTTTAGGTAAATAGTGAAGAGCCCGTGTGATTGAAATTTCATCCCAGTACGCAGGTAAACATCAAAACTTGTACGGAATTCATCACAAGGCATTCTTTCATTTGATTTTAAGACTACGAAATTCATCACAAGGATAATTTGAGCTAATTAAATAAAATGAGAGTGGAAGAACTCGCCAGCCTTCATAGTTTTACTGAGAATTGAAAAAGCATCAGCCCAAATGTGGAGTGAAAACTGACTTCGTCAGTTTCATCGCTAATAACTCAAAAACAAAAAATCGCTCACTAGATTTGGGTTTGAAAATACCATACCAAAACAATAACAAAGTTTCACTACCTATTTTTGTTTTTATATACACCACTTACCCACAACTTTTGCATTTTACGCCACCAAGACTGAGTAAGATGGAAGAGGCAACCAAAAATTGTAACGTTATTCCACACTCCACGAACTACTTCTAAAGGAATGAAACGTAAGTTCATTATCCAGTGCAGCATTTTCCTGACTTGACGTGTTGTACGAATATTCTTGCAGATAAAGGTGAACATCGTTGACAGAGTGAGGCAAAGTTCACAATATTTTGCAGCAACTATTGTGAATGTTTTCTTTGATGTATTTTAAGTCACAAGAAATTTCTGAGGAAAATTTTGAGGGAATACCATTTGTAGCAAATTAATGTATGTAATATTTCAGCTGATCTCTCTGTGGGTCTATCTTTCACTTTTTTTTGCAGGAAACACACAAGATTGCTTCAATAAAACTACCCAATTGTCAAATGGTGTACATATTCATATAGTACTATTTACATTCATTATAATTAATACAAATGTAATAGATATATTTAAAATTAGAAAGCTGAGATGCCCGTTTTCACCGTTTACTTCAAGTCAGTCTTGAAAATAATATTGGCAAGATAATGCCCGTTTGCATCGTTCACTTAAGAACATGCAGTTTTAGAATAAAGTAATCTTAAAAAGACTAGTTTGTGATGGTCCGAACTTCTCTTCTTTCCGGCGTTGTCAAAAGAGTGTTTCAGCTCCTATTTTTGCTAGTTTATTTGTTATTTCATTTTCAGTGTGTCCTGGAACGCACATCAAGGTGTTCATGTTGTTCTCGCTAAATATGTCGCAATATTATGGTAAGGTAACACAAAAGTAGTTAAGATGCATTGAAAAGCATTTTGAATATTGAATATTTCAACAACTGTGCTGGCCAGTTTTGTGGGGACTAATATAGTTTCACGTACAAGCCGCTGAATTTAATACCGACTGTATACCGGCTCAGTTTGGTAAAGTTCCTCATCAACGTTTCAAAGCATTTCAGTAAGGTCAGGGGCGTAAATCTGATTCAAGTTCCAGGAGAATGTAGCAATGATGATGGCAACGAAAAAGCTGATGGACTAGCCAGAGACAATTCAGAAACTTCCTATATTGGCCGACATGTGAGGATAAATAAAGGACTGGGAAAATCGAGAACAAAAATAAAGGTGTTATAAAACCTCTCTCATGCACCACGGGAAACATTTACCAAAACTGAAGAGATACTCAAGATAAGCAGGAATCAAATGAATTCGAAGCAGCAGCGAGCCTTCTAGGTGGACAATACATGGACACCTGAACAATATGGAGCTGTACAACGAATGACTTTTTCGAACACAATGTGATAACGGAACAGAAACGATGTAATGCGGGGAATTAGGCTGCAAAAGACAGGCTTACTCCCAATAATAGAATAGCCACCGGTGAAGAGCTTGTAAATATTGGTACAGGGGAATAAGACTTACAAAAAGGGTGTCACGAAACTAGGCATGGCGATGGGACCAGTATCCGAGAAGCAAACAAAAAAATTCACAGAGATGACCGCCGACAGAAGTGGAAACACAAATAAATGAACCACTATAATAGTACCTATATTACGTAACAAGAGTTGTAAGTAACCCATTACGCACGAAGCCGCGCAGCGGCGAGTGCGTAAATTTCACAAGTGCGTAATGGGATTACAACTCGTGTAACGTACTATACTTTTTCTACGCCCATCTATTTTCTTCTGAGTGCTGATAATTTCATCTTTTTCATTACTAACAGTCATATTCATAGGTAAAGTTGAGAAAATGTTTGGATACTATAATTTATTACCAAAATTGACAGCATAAATGAGATTACGTTTTTTCCCATATCAATAAAAAGCGAATTATTTTTTTTTAAATTGTAAAATGTGTTGCCGACATTTAGGGGCAACACTCATTTATACTAAAATGTATTTCACTAATGCTACGAGCTTTTATGTTTTTCAATTGATTAAAAGTATGTAAATAAACCAAATAAAGTATTACGTAAATGAAAATTTGATTGCAATTTGATTCAACAAAGAAATCTAAGTTTTTCTATCTAAACGCACGTGCATGTTATGAGATTTTCATTACGTACATGTTATTGTTAAATGTCACTTACAAGGAATGTTGTCAGTGCGATTTTTGACGTTTACAGACATGGGCGTAGAAAAAATTTATTTTCTCTCCTAGGCATAGAAAGGGTCATTTTCTCGCCTCCGTAAAGCTGGTAAAATTCAACTTTCTCATAGTGTAGGATAAAAAAAAATTATCGTATGTTTATGATAAAAAAGTTATTACAAATAAGTTGATCCCTCACGAAGATTTTATTGTGAGTCCATGCTATATGAAAATCTTTGTTTATTAATGAAACCCTTTTGAAAATTTCATCGTACGCTTACGGTAAATAGTATTTTACAAATACCTGTATGACCAATCTTTCCATAAATTTTGCTTTCGCCAAAAATCACGCGGTTTAATAAGTTTTCACTTCAATAAATCGTTATTTAAATAATGCACAGTGTACAAAATTAAAATTTCAAACTTAGTAACGTATAACTCTTACCCAATTCTCGCCCAAGAAGAAATAATTCTGGGAAGCTGCTGCTTCAGCTAGTCCTTGCTTACTTCAAGTGATCCCATTTGTAGATATTGGAATGTCTAGGGCAAGATTGCAAGACTATACGATATTTCCCATTTAAAGGCTGATCAAATCATGTTCTAATATATTAATCAATAAAGAAAAAATAAACACCCTACCTAACCTCACTTACCTACTACAGCTAATAGAGACAGGTATTGTGATAACGGTATCAGGTGTTGGTTAACGGGGACAGGTGTTGATTGAGTGGTGATAGGTTTCAGGTACACTGTGCAGGTGATGATTACCCTTGTGAGAAGTGATGCTTACGCTAACAATCCATACGTTTTGTTCCTAACAAAAATCGCTTAACACGGTAAAAAAAGTTTTTCTTCGAAGAAGATTTGGGAATTTTAATGGCTATTCCTTTGTCATTGATCTCTTCTTAATATCTTTATTTCTCCTCAATATTATAAAAATTTGAAAGAAAATAGTAACAGCTGTTTAATCGGCTGATTTATTAACGTTAAAGTTATCAAGAAATTTTATTTTCAATGTTATAAATTATACTACCATTAGCGATAATCTGTTTCAACATCATCCGATTGCTGAAATTTCAAAAAAATCCACCCAAAATATATTTCATTATCTTCATATATTATTATTTTTTATCACTATTTATGTTGCTTGAAAAACAATCGTTATTGTTAAGTAGCTCATTATTCAACTGCATTTGTGAAATTCTTTTGACGTACATTAGATTAAACAATAAACATATCGATAACTTAATCAAAAACTTTCCAAACAGATTTTTAAAAACAATGAGTTGAATGATAAAACCTGCTTAACATTTTGAAACGGTAACATTTTCGAAATTTAGTTTATACAGTGCTATTCAAAAGTCCTCTCCCCCCCTCGTATATTTTGAACGACTACACATACATTGATAAAATTTGGAGTGTGAAAATAAAGTGTTGTAAACTTCTCTAAGAATGGTAACAGGTGACGTAATAGTAATAGATGACGTCACAGTGCCACTCTGGCCAATAATTTTAAATAGGACCTTATGGCAAGTGATATCTCGTTTGAAA
Source organism: Lochmaea capreae (assembly GCA_949126875.1). Taxonomy (NCBI): domain Eukaryota; kingdom Metazoa; phylum Arthropoda; class Insecta; order Coleoptera; family Chrysomelidae; genus Lochmaea; species Lochmaea capreae. The sequence continues at coordinate 11,607,984 of OX421401.1, forward strand.
GGCATTGACATTTGCTACATAGCCATATTAATTTTGTTTGGGTTCTAACTAATTTTGACGGATAAATTAAATAAATACCAAAATTATTATTTCACATTTGAATATTGAAGATTTTTCAGTCCGCCTCTGGTTAGTATTTGTTGCTTTGCAAGGTTTTTCCAAATAGTTTAAATATTTAATTTTATTATTGTTTAACTAGACGCTTAAGAGTTTACATAGGAAAAATGGTACGTACTCAAGCCGACAAAGTAGCAGCTATCTTAATAACTGGTGAATCTGGAAAGAATCTCCATGAAGCCGAACGTTTATTTAATGAGAGATACCCAGATCGCCCTATCAGGTAGTGTTCAAGATGCCAAACGATCTGGTCGACCAACATTTAGTGAAGATAAAAAAATTAATATAGTTGCTGAAATGGTAGTAAACCCTACTTCCTCTTCAACTAAAGTTGCATCTATCTGTGAAGTAAGTAAAAGTACAGTACAGAGATTGTTGGCTAAAAATAAATTTCATCCATACAAGTTAAAAATAGTGCACCACCTTTTGGATAATATTAACTAATTTACATTTCAACAACAAACTTGAAGTACGACATACATGAACCGTAAAATGGCGTAAAACTACAATGTGAGCCGTAGCCGTGAGGCATTCGCAAATATCTAGAATAACTACCAGCAGCGTTACAGTTTTCATTAAATCAGCAATTTTAGTAAATTTTCCAACCCAGTAGGTGGCCGTACCATCGCTCGTTCAGAGTTACCATACCCTGCGCCCCACTCCGCCGACTAGTCTACTGCGCATCCAATTCTCAGTCGATCTGTACCTACTAATGATATGACCTTGTAGGTTCTTAAAATTGAACAAAAATCAATAGTAAACATCAATAAGTCGACCAGAACATCATTTATGTACAAATTGTCAAAACTGAAACTAATTTAAAATAAGCACGTAATTTAGAAGTAAATGGAAAATAATGTCACATTTATCAGAAAAACAACGAATCGAAATCTTAAAGTACACGTTATTAAGTAAAAATGCTGCATGAAATCACAACAATGAAATAAGTTTTCTTAAACCTACAAACACACAAAATATAATTAATCTCACCAATTATTCACAAGGGGGGCGTAATTCACAAGAAGGAAGTAATTATCTTTCCAGTTGTAGAACCAACATTTCTACTACGAAGAAAAATTTATCGTGAAATATGTATCATATTTCTGATAAGTTTTGAGCACGCCCGGTATTTCTCAATGTTTGTGGGAGACATTTTAAACCAAACAAAAATTAGCAATTTTGAAATATATTTATGGAAGAATTAAAAATATCACTGAAAGATACTAAAAAGCCACTGTAAAACATTTTAATTTATATAAGCTGTTCATGGAAACAGTTTTATGTTAATTTTGTAACTGTTTTATCTCATTATATGAACGTTTTGATTATAGATTCATAAAAGTTGGAAGTGATAATAAAATACCAATAAAACAAAACAGTTGCAAATCTATCAAATTACTGCTGGTTGGGTTATTTACCTTTTTAGCTTAATTATACTAGGTATTATGTTTGTTTTTAGTAAACATATAAACTACTCCGTTAGAAGTTTACCATTTCTTCTCGTCAATCGTACCATTTTTGTCCTCTTATTAGCTTTACCTTGTTTTTATATTTTTTAAAGAGTTTATTTGAAAAAATCTTCCATTGAAATAAGATACAAGGCAATTGAAACTGTTTTATCAAAAACATTCCAATGCTAGATACAATCTAACACGATAATGATCGTGTAATATAGTTATCCACAGCGGAGGCTGGTTCATACCACTATAGATAATTGATTCACAGATTAAATTCTCTTCACTTGTTACGTTTTGTTAAAATATATAAACCACCTAAAATGGTATTGGTTATGATAACGTTTTGATCCAGATTTTTAGTTTTTTATAATATTTAAGTCCAAATAAAGATTATTATTGTTATTGCTTATATCAAAGGAGCACTACAAAAAAAATTACATCTCCTGCATCGCAGTCTTACCGCCAAAAAATCTAATGTGATGCCAGCTCGGTAAATTTATTCACTAGCTTTCTGTGAAAACAGCTATCCAACTTTATGCGGTAGATCTGCTTATATCTTCTTTTCGACGAGATCTTATATCTAGAAGTACCCTCGGCGTTGCCAACGTGAACTTCTACAAATGTATGCCACTAGAAAAATCAGGGCTCAACAATTTGTTGATGGAATAAAACCTGACAGTATTGGAAATATTGTATATAAAGCAAACAGGACCGAAATCGGGGAATGGTTTAGACTTTCCTCTCTTTACAGGCCAAACACTAATTGTGTACCTACGTGATAAGCTTGGTTGTCGGTTGGAAGTAGTTTAGAATTTTTGATAATCAGTGAGTTAGCGTGTTAGTAAGGTGCCTCTACATAGTGTATCATTAAGAAACTTCTTGATTATTAAAAATCAGAAATCCTCTACATGCCACAAAATAGTATGATTCAATACAAAATTATATTTCAACACCATTGTCAGTAATGGAAAGAATGCCATTTAACTGGTGGCCCAAAAGTAATATAAGGGATAGAGATAGGAGTGTGCCTAGGAACCAAACACTCTAAAAACTTGGGATGACCCTCCGAGCATCTTTGAAGTAGAGAAAAGGGCAACATAGGAAAGTGCGTCAAGTAAAATATTGATAAATGATAAATAAAGCAAAGCAATAAATATCATATCGGATAACCAAGTTTGTATAATCGGTTTTAAAATGGTATGGGAATGCCTAGAAAAACTCATTGAACTGGGCAAGAACAGCTTCGGGTTCCAGCACATACTGAAGAAGAAGAAAATGGAATAGCAGATGAACTAGTAGATATAGGGATTGTCGATGTATAAGAAATATTCAAACGCCAAAATAAAGAGATCTGACCAATGGAAAAATCTGGTACGGCTAAGTCAACCAAGCAAAGGTAAATTAATCCCTAAGCCAGAGTAGTTAGTAGTACTACACTAAAAGTTTTAACTGGTGCCCTATGTGCAAGTCTTTTTTAAAATGATTTGACATATTCATATGATAGTGTATCCCTTCCTAAGTCGAATGTACCCGGCAGTATAAAAATCGTAACGGGGGGAAGGGTGGGGGGAGCATTTTTGTTAAAACAAAAAAAAACAATTTATTCCCCAAGACGAGTTCTATCATCTGGTCAAAAGCGGATCCTCTAGTATCAACATAAACTAAAAAAAAAAAGTTTTCTTTTAAAAATTACATTAGTTTAAACGGACAATGAATTTTATTTCTGTGATTTGTAGCTAAACGGTAACAGTAGCGTTTGAAAGACACTTTTCAATTATTATTCATCGCCATGGCGGCGAAACAAGAACTCCAATCAAAAAATACCCTGAAACAAAGAAAATAGCACTTTCTTTTCTGCTTCTAATAGTTTTTTGTTTGCTAAAATTGGCTGGATAATAAGTGAGAAATCTAATTTTGATTAGGAGGATGTCACTAAAAACGCGGCGCACTCAATGCAATCGGTACCTTCAAACGCACCCCGCGCTGCCGGCTATTTCCAAAATGTATGCAACTATGTAGAGTTCATATAATAGCCTTCTTGGTGTGCGTCATCGTTTGTGACGTATATCCGGGTTCTGGGTATGTCGTTTATTTTATTTGTTATTTTGACATATAGCTAACCTTAAATTTGATAAATAAAATGATCAGGATCGTATTCAGCCAAATTCGAAAAGGCTATGAAATTAATAATACTTGGGATATGAAACCAATTTACATATTACAATAATTTTACATTAGTAAATATAGTCCTGCAAAAGAATTATACAGCCTGTTCAATTAAGTCTGCACCGTATAGGACCCTATTTTATGGAAAAAGGTATTCTTCACTTATAATTCTTATTGTTAGTGAATTTCATTGTTTTATTTGTTTAAATGTGCCCACTGTCTCATTGATGTTTTTACTGACCTCATGTATTTGATGTTCATTAAAATATGTACAGGTGGTGTATTGAAAATTTATGTATGTACGTATTTTGGGGTAACATTCACTGAGACCTTAAAGATCTATTGGACCCCCTTACTTCTACTTAGTTTCTGAGGAGAGTCTCATGAGTGTGTCAAAAGCTCCTTCTATGTTCAAAAATGCACATACTACCGTTTCTTTGTTGTCTAAAGTAGGTGGCGCAATCTATAAAATGTGACTACTAATTTTAAACAAACATTTAATATGAGCTTTCGAATATTTTACTTAAATACCACTCACTTTTATTTTTAGTGAGAAGTAATGAACGAAAAATTTTCTAAGTAATTAAAAAAAATAATTTTTTACTTTTTAGTGCATTTCCTAATAAAAGTGTAATTTGAATAGTTATTTGTATGCCTAGGCCTCGAAATACCTTTTTAACGTACCGAAAGAACAGTTATCGCCGAGGCCGCTTGTAGCCGAGGCAAGATAATTTTGAGGTCGTTAAAAAGTTTCGCGGCCATGGCATACACACTATTTTTCGTGCAATCGTTAAAATTATTAAAGTAGATAATTGTAAATAAATATATTATTGCTCTAAAATCAACAGCAGTTCAATTTATTTAACAATTTGTGGTATGGAAATGATATGTTTCAATATATACAAAATATTTTGAAAGTTCTTACTTCAACTTCTGGAGTAAATACAAGTAATAATACAAACTGTACAATTAATGTTAATATTCATCCTTAAAAATATAAGTACTTATGTATTTGTTGGTATTCAATAAAAAATAATCCTTGTCTTTGTAGTATCTTAGAAATGTCAAATTTGGAAGTGATATTCAAATTTTGAAGTGACGTTTGAATTTCGCGGACTTTGTTGAGAACGCGAAATACTGACATCGCATCCGATTGCACGAAAAAGTTTTTTTAATATCCTCTGTGTTATGCTGTTTAGTGTTAGGCTCTTAATTCCATTAAATTTTTTGATCCAAAACTTTCAAAAACATGTATTGTCACCGAAAATGTGATCGTGTGCAAAATTTGAATGGAATCGGTTAGGTAAAAGAAGGTAAAAAGTGGATTGCAAGATTTGATCTAGACAAACAGAGAAGGGAAGTTAAATAAAAGTGTGTAAAATTGGTTCACTCATCGGACTTCTTAAAAATGTCCTATGCATAGAAAACAGTTTTCTACATACCTTCACTAAACATTCTGTATATACGCGTCCTAATGGCATGCTCGTGTTTCTCTCGGATTGTGGGACCCTTCGACATTTTGACAGACTTGCTCATTTTAGTGGTATATTCTGAATCACTGTGAGTGCCATTTTTTAACAAATTTGATACAGTCGGCAAGGATATTCCCAATGCATCCGAAACGCGCTGAAACACAATAGATAAAAATAAAATATTTAAACAATCCTAATGAAATAGGATTAACTTGATTTATATTAATTTCACTTATTGTTATATAAAAAATACTTACTTGGTTCACTGAAGTTAAAGGTATCTTTTTCTAACTGAAAATATTTGATAACTTTCAAAATAAGATGCTGCTATTTCTCCGTGTATCTAGGCATATTTTTGTATTATTTAAATAAATAAAATGCTAAAAATAAGATTAATATTTACTTTTTATAAATAATAATTGATCGTAAACAACAAAGTACAGACCTGACGAGAACTGTCAGTGGGACATTAGAAAAATACGTAAGACACATTGCCGATACGAAGGGAACGTTTGCATGGTATTTTGAACGATATAAATTCGCCCGATTGATAGGTCGCGGTTGCACGTGAACTAAACATCAACCAATCAAATTTTTTTGTAAAAGATTAGGGTTAACGTTTGTAATACGTTTAAACAGTTCATTATTGTGATATTTTGATTAGGATTAATCACAGACCTGCCTTTTTTTCCATTTCTTCCAACGTAATGTGTTAGAAGGAGATTAACAATCAATGACGCTTACCAAAAAGGCTATTATATGAACTCTAAAGCCATTTTTCTTTGAACTTAACCAACCAAGCACACAGGGTTAACAATACCATGACGTCACGGTTAACTTTTATGACGTAATGGTTTGTGGAAACCCTGAAATAAACAAACACCTAACCTTAAATATAATAACTACTCTGTCAAACTATCTCAGTGAGCTGGTTTGTGTGGTTGGTTAACTGTTACGTCATGGTCTGGAATACAAGTCGAGGAATATTGAATGGTTAACTTATAGTTAACCCGGTTTGTGTGGTCAAGTTCTAAGAAAAATGGCTAAATACTCTTTTCACATATTCTAATCGTGATTTTTAGTTCTTTGGCCATGAAGGAACTCTTTTTATTTACCATAAAATATTAATAGTTAATTAAAACTATCCATTAGTTACGATCATTATTGAAATATTCAAAAAAATTTTAATGTCTATTTTGGTTTTAGCATAAAAGTTTGAAATTTTAATCACTTTCGGAACTGGAATCCATATCTGATACCACATTTTGTTGTATCGTATTGTTACCCAAATATAGGCAACTATTGCGTGATTTTTAGTTTTTTACTGTTTGTTTTTATGAAGTATGGATAAATACAGGTAATAAAGAAGCTAAGTGATTTATTCCTTTACACAAAATAAATTTTGGCTCGAGCTTATTGAAAATTTTACCAGCTTTCCATGCTCTAACAGGATGTGACAGCACTAGTCAATTTGCTGGACTGGGCAAAAAATCAGGTTCGATAATATTTTTATCCCATCACGCATGAAATGGTGGACACCCTCTTTAATCAAATGCAAAAAAAATTTCCTAAACTCTATACAGACAGTGATGACGTTGACTGCATAGATACTCTAAGAGGGATTTTAGCTTCTAAAAATATCAGTAAATTACTTCCAACTAGAGATAGCTTACTATTGCATTGTCAGAGGGTTAACCACCAGACACACATTCGGTTACGTAGCTTAGAATCTAAACCTGCCACTTTGGACCCTTTACAAAATGGTTGGGAGATGCACAACGACAAATCACAACCAGTACTCACAACATTATCGGAGTTTCCTTTACACACGGATTTATTAACTTCATGTAATTGTTTAAAAGGTATGTACATGTAATAAATTTTTCGTACTTCCGGGACTGAAGTAATAACTTCAGTCCATTTTGACAGGTACTGAAGTGTAACATTTAATCCCTCCGGGATTAAATATTAACGAAAGTCCCGGAAGAATAAAATTGCTACTGAATAATTTAAATGTGTATTTTATTGAAAAAGAATTAGTTAGAATCGTGATGAACATTAATGTTCAATAGTATATTTTGATTTTGATGGTAACAATTCTTCAAATACTTCGCCCGCTTTTTTTATCAATATCAAACACATTTACCCACATGATGACAATCAGATAAATAAAGACGCTACGAACGCCCGTCGGACGCCAACGTTACTATGGTAACTTTTGTCAAGGTATTAGACTTTCCCATAGATATGGAATTTATTGTAAATTAACGGAATTTTGACGTACTTTTTTCCTATTTTATATACGTTTCATTTCCGGAAGTACGAAAAATATTGTTTATACCTGGAGGCTGAAGTAGTATTCTCAATCCCTCAGAAAAATTATAAGAAAAACAAAAACTTCCCTTCGGGTTTTAAAAGACTACTTCAGCCTCGCGGTATATAATATACTATTATTTTTTTTAATACTACGTAAAAATTGCTTTTTAGGTTGCAAATCAAGAAACTGTTCGTGCATAAACTTTTCTAAAATTGTTGGGCTCACTATACAAATGTTTCCCATTACTTCAGTAAATTGTTAGTTCGTGATGTTCTCAGAAAGCTAGTTTGGAAATATTTTAAATAAAATACATAATATAAATGTATTAGTAAGCATTAAAAAAAGTCGCTCGAAATTGCTGTAAAAAGAGAAATTAATTAAAACAACTTTTTGTATGCCTACTATATTTAAGAAAATTTTGTATATCTGGCAACGCATCGCAGGTGTTCGAAAGACAATACAATCATCAAGTACATTATTGTTTATATTATAACGGAGTCACGGGTCACTTACATGCAGACCACTGTAACTAAAAAAAAAGCTCCGAGGGTGGCCTGCGATATTAGAGAGATATTAGTATTGTGTGTTGATTCAGGGGCGTGTGTGAATTTTGTTTTAAAAATATATTTTAAATAATAGTAGTAAATATCTAGTATCTATTTCTTGGTCGAGTGAGTTAAGTGAATTGATATCAATATAATATTTATTTGTTCATGAAGATGGAGATTTAGAAATTCAGCAATTTTGGAAGGCATCTTACAAAATGTGTTGATTCCAACTGGAGTCTCGAATCATTTATTTTTAATGCATTTTATAAAAACTCTTGAATGATTAATATCCGCTTTCCCGTAAACTATGCTTTACTTCAACTGCATAACTCGGGATTCGTCTCTTCTATCAAACCTGGATGTTGACAATTTAAAAAATAATATATAACGTATTTGAATCATCCAGAGCGGGAGATATCCAAAGCGGTAACAGTTGAAAACAAGCTTTCATATCAACATGTGTGCGTCCAGACTGTCAGGAGAGTTTGGTCAGTATTCTATGGCGATTTTGAATAAAGAGGTATTTCGCATCTCACCTCATCCTTAACCTCGCATATCTCCCTTATTTTTTACCTGGACAACGATATCTCTGATAAACTCGCAAGAAGAGGTTCAGCAACAATATATGTTGAGCTAGACCATAAAGAATAGTCAAGCAGCCATTATAGCACTGAGCTCTTGTGTAATCAGTGGCAATGCCTAGACTTACTCAATAAACTAGGCGAGAACAATATAGTAACCTTACTGTGGATTCCAGGACACACTGGAATGGAAGGGAATGAAATAGCAGATGGACTAGCAAAGAGGGGGACGGAAAGACCCTTTTGCACCAATGTAATATTGGAAGAAATAGGCAAAGACGAAGAAAAGAGAAGATCTGATGATTGGAAAGATCTAGTAGGAGTTAGACAATCAAAGCTTTTGATGGGTGGCTACAACCCGTTGCGATCAAATGAATGCATGAGTCAAAGTAAAACAGTACTAACAGTTTTAACATTGCCACTTGAGAAAGCTCAAAATAGTGGAGGAAGAAGAATGTAGATTCTCTGGCATGGAAGAAGAAACCTCCATCCACATACTTGCGAATTGCATTGCAATTCAGAATCCTTGGGCTCAGCACCTAGGAGATTATGTTGAAGCCTGTAGATATCCTAAAAGTTCTGAGGGAAATAGGTCTAAAGGAGCTACTCGTCTCTAAGACGTTCCTCAGGAACTAAGTAAAAGTGAGGGGGCACAATAGATATTTTAGGTCTTAGTGAATAAAAAAATAAGTACAAAGAAAATATAGATTAAAGGAACGCTTCATAGCAGGTACCCTTATGGGGGATACAAGTTTAAGAAGTGCTGAAGAGCTACTAAACATCGGTAGGATGCTAAGCTCAGAACAATTACAGGTTATCCAGAGAGTTATGCCCCTTTAAAAGACCGGTTGAAGACTGAGAGGCTCTAGACTCAAGCAGACAACGGAGCCATATTCTCCAATCGACGTCATGGGGATAACTGGGTGGGTGGACCAAATAAGTGGAGTACAATAGAATGTTCTCTTATAAAAGATATGAAGTAGATATTTGACTGGACTATAGCAGTTCGAAGAAAAAATTAATACTGAATTAAATAATAAATAACAATTATTAGCCCTGTGATTTTACTTATTTCTCAAGCATCGACCTAGAAGTGCGATATCTTTCAGCGTAATTTAATATTACAGAAGCAGAGTCAAATACTTCTAATTTGACTTCAATTTATTCAATAAAGTAGAAGTCGTATGATAAAAACATTGAATGGAAATCGTGGAAACAACTTCTTATTTAACGTACCCTAGCAACTTTTTCTAAGCTTCAAGATTAAAAAAATCTTTCTCCAGCATGAACTTCTTCAGCATTTTAAACTTCATACTTTGGATTACAAATTGTAACCACCACATAGAAAAGTATTCTGTACCAACACTTTCCAGTTCTCAGCGCTTCAACAATCGAAAATTTATGAGGCAATAAACAGAGCTACCCTACTACAAACATATGATTCTCCCTTCCAAAATCGATATACTTTTACAGACAACATCCTATAACTTAAACACAAGGTGGTGGTTGCAGGTATTTTGTGGATTTTTCGCATATTCATTAGAATGATAACCACGAATTGGATAAAAAGAAAATTCAATTCAACCACACTACAACAGGGTATCAAAGACGGAGCTGCTCAAACTCAAATAACCTCAGTTTAATCTTAAACTTTTATTTGAATGAAAAAAATGAGATTGGAATTGACATTTAATGTGAGTGAAGTGGCTCTATGAAAATGAGAAATCCTGGAACATGTCACAGGATCGAATGATGGGATAATATCACAGCACCACTACCAGAATTGTTAAATAGTAGACAGATGGATCTAGAACAATGATAGGGACTAGGATAGAAGTGTGCGGATCAGAAATAAAGCTCTGAAAGTTTGTATGTATCTTTAAAGTGTGCTCAGTTCACTATAGATAATAGACATAGAAGGCAAAGGAATATTATGTCAGATATTCAAGCAGAAGCTTAAAAATGATATGGGAATGCTTAGAAACTTAATTAATTAGACACCAGTCACTCTACAGTGGGTTGCAGGATATACTGCAAAAGGAGATGATTTTGCTAAGACAAGGGATAGAACACCCTTTTTGGCGACCTGAGCTACCCTACTTATTATTATTGGATCACTATGAGAAATAGCTAGACCGTAAATGTTCTACTATTGTGAAGCTATACCCGATATGTGTGTGGAAATTAAACTGGTGAACAGACGCATTGTGTTTTATTGGTAATCACACGTTAATTTAAAAGTGTCTCGACTAATGTCTAGACGACCCCAAATGGGATTGGAGCATAATTACCCCACTTTCGTTCAGCCTCCTTGCCACTGACATTTTTCTGATCACACCATTGCAAGAAACGATCGTATGAAAACTCGTACTGTCGCTTTGACTTACTAGGCAATAATACAAAAGCAGCTTTATTGGCAGCTTCATCAATTTCCGGCGGTAGAAATTCATTTTCTTGAAAAACGAAGAAACAATAATTCGTGTTTTATTGACGTCAGTTTTCAGCAAAGACAAATCAACAAATTCGGTTTTTGTTTACCTTGGCAACTTGTTTCATGAATAGATTAGATGAAATTGGATTCAAAACTGATAATCTCGAGGCTATTATTTTATCAAGTAATTAATGTAAAATATGCGATAATTCGGACGTTTAATTGTGTTTTTAGAAAAAGTAGTGTATGATATAAGTGCTAAAAGTGATATTTTATTTCGTTTGAAGGGATGGAGCACTCCACCTTCGGCGTCGTGTCCCGAACTTCCCTTCTCACAAAATAAAATATCACTTTTAGCACTTATATCACAACTAACTATTACGTCTGATGAAAATAATTTTCACGTTTTGTAAAAAAAAGTTTTTCGTAACTGATTTCTGCTAAACTTAACCTATTTTACCAAAAACTAGGTTTTTTAGAAAACAAAACATTTGATGGTGATAAATACAGGCACGCTGGGATTTTTTGATATCGAAACATTGTGTGTAATAATTTTTATTGTAATCGATTTTTGATAATCGAATCTTATCTCCTCAAAGACGCATTACAAATGAAATTAAATCGTTCCAAATGATGGATTAAAAAAATTGTCCAATTCATTTCTTAGTATTTAAGCAAATTGTTTATTTTTTCATTCGATAATAATTAAAAACTTTCCGAACATAACAAAATTTACGGTTTTTATCAAAAACACGTTTTATTATAGCAGGTTGATATTAACGGAAAAACACTTGGTGATTAACATTTGCCAGTTTATTGAGTAAAATAAAAACAATTTCAAAAAATATGTAGACATGTGTCGTGTTTACTAGTATTACTTTCTACGCATGATTTGAATCGATTAAAGTTTCCCAATTAAAATCCCATCGTTAATTTTATCCAATTTACATACCTTCATAATTGTTGTTGATAAAGAACACTATTAAAAAAATTAATGGATTGACGTGAAGACTTAACCAATACAAGGTGTTCCATAACAAATGGATAGAAATTTGGAGCGTATAGGCCAGGGGTCGGCAAGTAGTTTTAGATAGGGTCCGGATACTGTAGAAAAATGTTGACGAGGTCCAGAAAAAAAACATTTAAGTGATATTTATTGTAAGGTTTCATATAAAGTTCTGAATTATAACCAGTCCTAAAATTAATGTGAGAAATTGCACCGACTATCTTGAGTCAGTTTTTTAAAGTTTGGCTCTCGAGAAGAACAGCAAATTCGGAGTGTGTTTTCCAGGTGGGCGTTTTTCCAAAAATTCATCTTTGAGAAAGATGTTTCACATACATATGTCGAGCCAAACATAGTAGCCAAATTGATAGCTAGTTTTTTGCAATTTTCATATTTTTCTGGTACATGTTTTGTCCAAAACTTTCAGTCGATACAGTTTTATACGATATTTTCAGATACACGTCTTCTTGCATATCAATCATTTCCATTTGAAGTGATGGCTTTGACAAATTAAACAACTTGGCAGCCACATCTGTCCTTCTGCAGCTACATGAATTTCAAATGGCGTTTTATGAAACGGAGATAGCTTGCCCACTTCTGCAAAGTCTTTGCATCTTGTAGCAAATGCAATGTCTTCTTCAGAGTTCTCTTTTTTATATTCAATACATTACGATATTTGGCGGTCCGAATTTCGACCTTTCACGGTCCGCAAACGGACCGCGGTCCGCCTGTTGCCGACCGTTGGTATAGGCTGAACCAAAATATAATATTAGCTTCTGACACCTATCCACGTAAGCCTCATAGTGTAGGATATATAATCTTTAAAACGCAATTAAAATAGTTACAGGATTAAAAATTGTTCAAACTAAATAAAATTATTTACATTTAAAACAATATCAGCAAATGGAAATAATTGGATTCGTTAAAATTGTAGAGCATAAGCTCAAGATTAAAATAGTAAAATAAAATAAATATAAACAAAAACGCCCTATAAATTTCGTTCTGTGTCACTATCACCATCTTCATCATCAGTACTCATACACATACAAGAGATTAAATATGTAATAATAGGAGAAAATACGTAACACTATACGTCCATTTCCAATCGCAAACCCATATATTTTTCATTCATTCCGAAAGATCTTGTTTTTTGTATGTTTCATCAAAATACATGTCATTAGTGATTAAAAAGGCCTGTATTTCTGCTTTAAGTAAAATTATTTATCTGACTACTATGATGCATTTTCGTCATAATAATCAATTGTGAAATATTTTATTATAAACACTAATAAATTCACTTATGAATTATCACTTCTTCAAATAGTTGATTCTGCGAATCGTTCAATTTCAAACGTAATATCCATTTATTTTAATACGCAATTATAGGTATGCACATATCAACATAACAAATCGATGCGAGACTGGTAAATATTTTTTGTTTGGGTTATGGGTCATGTTAAACAGTTGTAATCACAATCTCTTGCTTCTCAATTGAATGTTTTTCTATAGTGTGTAAGGTTCCGCTGGACATTGATATAATAATACAGTCTTGTCTCAATTGTTTGCAGCGTTATGAAGTCCAGTATATGTGACAAATTATTTTCTCATCTTTAACAAAATTTGCTCCCTCCCAGCAGCATGGTTTTATACAAGTGCATTCAACTCTAAAGCCGGTCCCAGACACTACGTGTATTTGGCAAACATTTGGTATTCGGACGTATTCGAGTAGCGTGTGGGAAGTTAACTTTGGCCAATATTCGTCCTTCGTCATTTTTCCGGGGCTGGTCGGAAACTAGCACGAAGTGAAGGATGCCGTAGTTGTTCGAAGTAAACCACGTGTACCTTTGCTATACTACGGCACCGTGTAGGAGATCAAGCTAACATTCGTACAAATGATAATATTGGCCTATTCGCCAAATACAGTTAGTGTCTGGGACCGGCTTAACAAATATTTGTGTGTGTGTGAATGATAGGACTATAGCCTCAGATAACGAATTATCTACACACATTTATCCTGATTTTGACCGGGCTCCAACGCGTAGATTATTGCATAAAATTGAACATAACAGACTTGAAAATGTGCAAAGATTAGGCACGAGACTTCTTTACGGCGGAATACGATCCAGTTTTGAACAGCGCGTTGCTTCAGCCGAACTAAGTTAGGTTAGGTTTGAGGTGAGTAGGTCTATAATGCACTCCACTGCGACTCGTAAGAGTCTATTGTGGCTCTTACCTATTTAGATTCCACCAAATAATTCAGCTTGTTAACGAAGCCGATTAGATTGTTTGGTGAATGATATTTCAGTTCCAAGGGCGAAAGAGAGGGGCCATGCCAAACATCAGATACCTGACTTGAGCCGCGGCGGGGAAGGCACAAATTATATGTTCTGCTGTCTCATAATCTTCCAGACAAAGACGGCAAGTCGGATATTCCGACAGTCCAAGTTACAGCATATGATGATTCAGACGATAGTGGCCTGTTAAAAGACCTGTTAGACACCTTAGGTCATGCCTGCTATAGACTAAAGTTTGTTTGGATTCATTCTTTGAAGGATGAATTGAATGAACAAATCCTGGTATATTGTGGTGCTAGAATTCTAAAGCTCTTCCTGCTATCCAGGGATTTAGTGCTTGCTTGGCAAAACTTATTGCGATGCCAATTGTAGGTTCTGGTCCGACAAAGACAAGAGCGGCACCTTCCCTTGCAATAAAGTTTGCCTCCTTATTTCCATCCATGCCGGAGTGGCCAGACCAGCGAGATCCTGTTGAGCTCTCCTATTGAGGCGAGTCTTTTTTGGCAGTCTAATACCAATTTCGACGTAACACGGTAGGCACAATACGACCCAGTTTTGAACAACGTCTTGCTTCAGCCAAACTAACTCCTTTTCGTGACCGCAGACAACGGGGTGAGTTGACTGTATCCTCTAAACCTATATTCAATATTCAATCTGTCTTATATTTTCACTTTAAATCCTTAATCCTTATATACGATCACGGGAACATACACATAAGTTGAAAAAAGAAGTGTTTAAAACTAGAAATAGACCAAATCTTTTCTCACTGAAATTATTTTTTTTATTTCACAAAAGGTTGTTCCTATTTATAGCATGTGCTTCCAATCACAATATTGTTAATCATAAATATGAGCAGAGAATTTTAAAAAACCTTGTGTTCAGAATAAATGGTTAATATAAGAAACTATCAGTATCTTTTATGTTTTTGTTCCCTTGATAAACCATCAATGAACTTGGCATTGTTTGTCTGTTTACTTTTGTCGTATCTGTTCAACGTATCCTTAATGGAGAAGTGTACAAACTAAATGAATCATTCCACAGGATTGATAACTCCATAACTAACCTTGAATGACAAAGGTTTATTTATGTAATTGTAGAATTTCCTATTATAAGTGTAATCACGAGACTTTGTCAGATAAATTAATAAATAATATATATATTAATTAACTGACCATAGTGACCTTTTTCGTGAGATATGGATCTTGGAACGCGCACTTGCCAGATTGCAACAAATGTCAAACAAGTAACTAATACCCATATTTATAGTCGAAACTCAATCTCCGACTTTAGTCGTGCTTGGCTAAGTTCTACTCAGGACTCGAGATTGGATGCTTATTATAGTCCTATCTTCGTGAATGCTCGGCGAAGGAAAGACTCAATACGTATCTCAAGCGTAAACTTAAAAGTAATTACGTTTTCTCTGTTGGCCAACATGAAAAATTTTAAAAAAGAAGTACAGTAGAAACGGTGCAGCTTTACCATCTCGTGACTGTTACTATACGTACAAACGTATACGTATAGTAACGTATAGTACGTATAGTAACGTATATACGTATGGTAAAGCTCCACCGTTTCTACTGTACTTCAAAATTGTTTGTGTAGTTTATGACAATTGTGACCGATTTGTCGTGGATTTTGATGCCGTAACGGTATTTTGAGTATTTTCTTTATTGTTTGTGTGTGTGAATTTCGGTTTTTTTTGGACTTATTAGTGGCGGAATTGGTAACCCACGATTATTTACCTTCGCTAAATTTGCGACAACCAAAGGAAAAATAATATCATAAACGATATTTCTTAGAAATCTATAACGTATTCGAAATTCTTCCGCGTTATAAAATTCTATAGGATTTTCTGCATCCCGTATGTATCTTTTTGGAATCCTATCATTTGGCATATTTTCCTCCACATAATCAAGATATTCCAAAAGATCCTCGTGTTCTCTATAATTCATTTTCACTAATCACTATTAAAATTTTTATTCCATTACAAACACAATCTAACCACAAATAACAAGACAAATAGAAACCGCGTCTCAAGTCGAGATCAAGACAGGTGGCTGTCTTGAGAAAAGACTGCACTCGCACATTAAATACCTTGGAATTTATATTGACTGTCATTTGAGATGGGACTACCACATACACTATGTCGTTAAAAAACTTCAAAGTATCTTATATACATTTAGGTATTTAAAAAAATGTTTACCATTCCAAACTCTCAAACAATTATATTATTCGTTAGTTGAAAGTCATTTAAGATATGGAATAGTGGCATGGGGTAGTGCTGCTGATACGAGAATTAACCAGGTAGAAGTTCTTCAAAGGCGATTCCTAAAACTAATACATTCAAGAAGCAGATTATACAGCTCAAATCTATTATACCGGGAATGTAATGTTTTGGATGTGAGACAACTTTATATCTTATCCTCGAGTGTAAAGTACTTCAATAAAACTCATAAATTAACAAGCCACACCTACCACACACGAAATAGATCATTACACATTTTCCCGACAGTAAAAAACGATCGTTACATTACCTTTCCCCAAAAATATTTAATATTCTTCCTGAGACAATTCGATCCACTAAAGAACTTCCCAGATTCAAAAGACTCGTGAAAAAGTTCCTGTTAGAAGTACCAAGAAACCTCTTATCCAATATTTTCTAACATCAATACTTCCTTAAATTCCTGGATGCTATTATTATATTTTATTTGTAAAGTTTCATCAATTTTATTTATTTGTTTATCTGTTTTATCCGTTTTATATTTTATATATTATTGCATTTTATTTTATTGATTGATTAATTCTCAAAACAAGTGCTTTGCACTTATTGAGTATCAATTTATTCTTATTTTATTGTATTTTAATGTGATATATCTTTGTGTGCTTTTTAAGAATAAATTATTATTATTATTATTACATGCGTAGTTGCAGCTTTTCTCAAGCTGTGGGCCTCGAGATTCGACTATGAAATACGCTCTCGTCTCAAGGCGTTCTGAAGCTCGAGCTCGGCTTCAAGTTTCGACTATAAATACAGGCATTAGACACCTAAACACAATTTCACAAAATTTTGACTTGGTCACGTTTCCTAGTAAGGTATATTTATACCTTGTTTAAGTTCAAACAGCCTAAGTGAGTTTTTTTAATTTTAAATGTTAAAAAAATTTAACACATTTATTTCTGTATATTGTAAGAGAAAGTGTCAAAAACCCATTGTAAGTGGCGATTTCTAAATAACCCTTAGCAATGGATATTTATTCATTTTAAATCATCTATTCACAATTCACAATCAAGTTCCTCACCCTTTTAATTTGAAAGCATTAAGGGACAAAACATTTTATTGAGTTGGATCGTAAAATACTTCGCCGTTGGCGTGAAGGAATCCCAATTACACGCGTGCTTCTAGGAAACTAGTATTTACAAAGGACAACACTGACTTTCTAAAAGAAAATGCTAAGGAATAAAAAAGTGTGAAAATATTTCGTTGAAAAAGCAGTTACCATCCATCGTTCGAAAAGAACAGATCAATCAACAAACCAAACTGATCGACTTTAGGTCAATTTGTTTAACTCAATCTTAAATAGGGAAAATTACGATTTTCACCTAAATACTTATCATATATCTATCGTGTTACGACGCGAACTAAAAGTGCTAACTAAACGCATGTCTTTTCAATAGAAACTGGAGAGATTTACATCTTTGCTTACGAGCATTTTAAAAACTGTAAATAACTAATTTTTCAACTATCAACTCGCTGAAATCAATTTATTGGTCTACTTTAATAGTAATTTTTTGTAAGCTGATTTACGTGTTATATTTGTCGTGTTTTAAGTGTTTATTATAAACGTTATTTAAAATTAAGACTGGTCCTTCATTCTAACCTATCGAAGAAGAAACAGATCATTCCTTTATGTAGCAGTGAACAACAATCATACAGTCCACTATTACAAATCTAGTTCATTCTACTACAAAAGTTGGTCCTTCGAGCCGGATATAAAGCCAGTGCAACTCTAAACTCAAAAACATTATCTCGAAACACGGAAATCAAAGTGAACTCTCTCGCTAAACAAACTCAAACATAGCTAGTGCAGAAAATGATAAAGACAGATCAACAAGTGTGCCTTCAGAAAAAGCAGCCGATTGAATCATCTACAAACTCACACCTGTAAGAGTGAGCTGCAGGTATTCGACGCTGGATTGGAATAGGTCAGTTATTTCCAATTTTATTGTTCATCTTTATCTCGCTGAAGAAAATTGAAAAAGACATTTATTTTTAACCTTCTAAATTGCATAACATATTAATTAACTAGAAGTAGATATTAACTATGAAATAAAACAATGAATTTTTTTTTAAATCTTCATTACAATTGAACTATGTTCAATACAACTTGTGACGCGTTTCGCTACACAGTAGCTTTCTCAAACGAATTCATTGTTTTATTTCATAGTTAAGTATGAATCTTCATCAAGTAAAAGCCTCATCTATTCAAGTAGATATTATTCTATGTAAATCAAATATATTCAGTAAAATCACATCAGTAGCTCGTTATAAATCATTATCTCAAACATTTCCAGCATCTGATAAAATATCAGTCACTTTTGCTCTATTGATTAAATTTGAATTAAACTATTAAACAAGAATAATGGATTTAAAGGCTTTAATCAATGAACGTGAAACAATTTAAGGTGAAATCACTAGCTTACATAACCAATTAGAATCAGAATTAGGTAGCTTAGATATCTTTGATCTGGAAATTCTACAAGAAGAGCTTATCAAAAACTTTGACCAGTACAAACTCATACAAAATAAAATTGAAATTTATCCACTTAAGAAAAATGAAAAAAAAATTCCAGATCAAGAAGATAGGAACAAAATACAACTTGATTATCGTAAAACTAGGAGTCAATTAGCTAAAAGGATAAAAAAATTAGAGAAATCAGAAAGTAACTTCAATGAGTCAGTTAGGGAAACGAGGGTAGAGTCGAACCATAGCTCAGGCACTAGACTACCGGAAATAAAAATAAAGAAATTTTCCGGAAATCATACGGAAAGGGGAAGTTTTTATAATACTTTCAAGACTAGTGTCCTCGAAAATCCACAATTAAAATCAGATGCTGAGAAATTTTACTATTTAAAAAGTTATTTAGAAAGTGATGCCTTGAATTGTTGATGTATTACAAGTCAACGATAGGAATTTGCATGTAGCTATAAACTTGTTAAAAGAAACTCACGAAAACAATACAAAAATTGTACACGTATATTTCTCCGAACTATTGAACATCCCACAGTTAAACAGCACAGTCCTTCCGAACTATCAAAATTTGCTACTATTTGTAGGCGTAACTGGAATCTTTTACAAAACCTTGAACTTGATGTAACTTATAGTTAACTTAGATAGTAACTTATCTTTATCAACAAAAATTAGATTATGGGTTTAAAAACGAATTTGAAAAATTCAGGAACAGAGATGTCCTACCAACAGTCGACGAATTTTTGCAATTTCTAAATGAGGAAACTGAAATTCTAGATAATGCCGCTAGTAAAACAAGTCAAGCGCAAACATCACAAAAGGCATCAAAACAAAATAGCTGTTCAAGCACAATCACAATCAAATTTTAACAAAAATTCAAATAATCAATCAATTTATCAGAAATATTCGAATAATCAAAATCAAACCAGCGGAGGATGCGTTGTGTGTTCTGTCACTGTGCATGAAATATATACTTGTGAATTATTTGTATCATTACCTTTAACAAAACGAAATGAATTTGTCAAAAGCAAAAAACGGTGTGTACATTGTTACAAAAGACACCAATTCTCTTTTGCACTTTCAAAATAAACATGATAACGGACGAAAACCTTTAAACAGTAATAATTTTACTCCAACTCTCAACTATGACACATCTCGTTCACAGAATTCAAATTTCCAGCTCAACTCTCAAACTTTCGATCGCAAGAATAATTCACAGAATCATCTTCAAACTCAGGACAAACCGTCCACTTCTCAAAGCATTCAAGTAAATCAAACAATCCCAAATTCGTCTAGTTTAACAGCTCTCTCAAAAAAAAAACAATTTAGTGTTGCTAGCGACTGCGCAAGCAACTATTTACAATCGCCAAAATCAACCATGTTCAAGTGAGAATGCTTCTGGATAACGGAAGTCAAAACTCATTTATTAACAACTTGTACAAAAACTTAACTACACTCCGTACAAGAAGATCTTAAGTATTTCAGGCATATCCTAAACAACTACTTTATCTAACGAAATGTTGGATATATTGCTACACTCAAACGTTGACCCCTCGATAAAGTTCGAAATTTCATCCGCTGTGTTAGACAAAATTACTACAACTATCCCTCAAGTGAAGTTGAATGTTGACCACGTTACAATACCATCGCGTATTGTAAATAAATTAGCTGACAAAACTTTTGCCACACCCGGTAAAATCGATCTATTGATAGGAGCAGATGTTTATTATGATCTGTTGACCTAGGTGATGGTATACCCACACTTTTTAATACCCATTTGGGTTATATTATCTCAGGAAGACTGAACTTTGTAAGCACACCTCCGCTATCTCGTATCATGTAACCAGTGAATCAGAAGTAAATTCAAATTCGGACACGGAGTTACACCACATTCTCTCAAAATTCTGGAAAATCGAAGAAATCCCAAAATTTAAATCTCTCTCAATCGAAGATGAACTTTCAGAATCCACTGTTTAACTCTTATCTACAATTTGTATTCAAGTTTAATATCGAGCCCATCCAGTTGAAGGAGCATCTAGCATCATTCTGTGGCGTGACGTTGCAGTATCTTCCAATCGGAGGAAACGTGAACTATCGTCACTATAAACTACATCACAACTTAGGTATTCAATCAAAGTTTAATTTAACGCATAGATAAAATGAAATAAAAGTAGAGCATGTGTTACAATAACTTTGTATGATTATAATCAGGGTAGCAGACATTTGTCTATTCGATAAGGTATTTATTTATATTATAAATGAAAGAAAAACAATATCTGAGCAAAATAATTTACCAGAATAAATGAATTTGACTTATTATGGTATAATGTGCTCCTTACTTATTATATTTGTGATTACAATTGAAGGGGTTAGAAGCAAAACGACCTAAGTAACAAAATGTTTATTCTGAGGAAATGGCCTCCAAAGTTTGTTGAGGATTGAAAACTCTGAGCATCTCCAATTTTCTGTTTACCACATTGGATGTAATAAAATAGTTTAAAGACTTAAATTATGCAATAAAATAATGATTTTTTTTTTTTAGTTTTTTTTGCCAAAAAAGTCACTTAGGTCGTTTTGATACCAAACAGGTCACAAAGTTTATTGACACGTAAATTAGAAGAATATGAACAATTTGGATATAAACCTTTATTTCTTACAAAAAACAAACATTAGCTCAGTGGCGTGCGGTGAAGTTTATGGAAGGGGAAGCGATTGAATAAAGATTTTTTTAATTACCAATAAAAAGTTTTGTGGTTTCTTGAAACAGTTTTATTTATTTTCTGAGACATTCTATGATATGCACGACAGCCCACACTCTACACTTACTTAAACTTAAGGTCTATTCGTCTATCAATGGCTGCAAATTTATCTATAACATCGTCGTAAAATTTTGGATTTTCCGATAACTGTTTAACGCACTCTTTTTCAATGGATATTAGAGCTAAATTAGAAAGTCTGTCTTCGCTTGTTGAGTTTCTCATAAAACTTTTAATGCGCTTCAATGCTGAAAAACTTCGTTCAACTGATGCACTTGTGGCTGGGATGGTTAGGACTAATTCACACAACTTGACGACTTCATATAGAGACTTATTTAAACCAGTTGTATTTAAAAAATTCAGCACATTCAGGGGCGTTTTTTTATCACTAATTTCAGTGGTTTCATAAACCACACTTAACTGGGAATGTAAAGCTGCCATATCAAAAAAAGTTCCATAATTTAATTTTAGTGAATTAAAACATTCTGTCGGAAATTTTGTTGAATTATAGTCACTAATATTAAAATTGCACAATTCAACAAATTTTAACTCGTTAAAATTTTGAAATCGAGAATTCATTTGTTGTAAAATATTGTCAAAAATTTCAACGTATAATCGACGATAGGATGTCTCTCTGTCGCCGACATTATCAATTCTTATCCTTTTTCTTTTTGGTTCCAGGTCCATGTTTTTAGTTTTGTTCCAAAAGTGTTGAAATTCATCCGGTGCTTCCCCCGCTTCCATGGACCGCACGCCCCTGCATTAGCTAAGTAACGGTTAAATATTAATCATAGTCGGACATTAAGCTGCCATATTCTTCTTGTTCTCCAGGGATTCTCACGGAAGAAGAAGCAGAGGGGGGGTAGAGATTTGGTTTTTTTTATTTCGGTCAACTTTTTCTTCATGTGGCAATCCTTTATAAAATTCATGATAGATAGGAAGAATAAAATCTAAGAGTTGTTGCAAATTTTCCCACTTTTGGTACTTTATTTTACAAGGTTGCTTGTTGCGTGATTCTAAAGTAATATTGCTAGCAGGACGGCCGACCTTTTTAGTACATTTTTCTGATGTAAAAAAAGGATAATCCTCTTGAAGGGTCGATTTAAAGAAAAACTGGTATGTTGTGTTTTTCCTGTACGAAAACCACTTTGTCTGTCTCCACTTAATTTCCTGATTTTCGGTGTCTTTTTTGGGATCTTTGATAAACTCGTTCAAGCTTGTAAGAGACAGAAAATCATTCATTTTATGTACCTTGAATTTTTTGGAGCATTTTGTGATTAGATCACATCAATGATCCGGTAAAAATATTTGAGGGTTATTTTTTTTGCTTTTTTCAATCAAAGCGAAACTTCTATCGCATTCCATGTAAGAATGACGAAATTCCCACTAAAATAACCTATCTGAATGTCTAGTGTATTTATCCATAAGCATTTGGCAGCGAAATAACCTAAGTGCTGCTTAGGCGTTTTTACCACCAAATAAAATATGCATCTTATTTATACAACTTTTTCTAGCCAGTAAAAGATGGCGCCACCTTACAATTTTTACTTGGGCAATTTTTACACCAAACAGAACCGAACACTGAGAATACGAATCTGTACTTAGGACATTTTCACCGAAAATGTCACTTAGGCACTTTTGCCTCTGACCCCTTCAATTACAACGGTCTAAAAAATTCTGAGCGACAGTATGTGGCATGAACGACAATGCCTAAAATATTCCGAGCGACAGGGATAATACGAGTCTGAACGGCAGCGACTTGACACGAACGAAAGTATCCTGAACGACAGATAAAAAAGGTCTAAGTATTGTAATCAGTAATCTATTGTTTAATGAAAACTCAGTAAGATAGGTATCTATTGAAAAATAATTAAGTAAAATACTTGTGAAGAGGTAAATTCGGTTTGCCCGTGAGTAAACTAAACTAATTTGTAAGACAACGAGCACAACCACCAAAGTCACAATTATTATAAATCATCTAGGTAATCAGTTTTTAAATGGGACAAAATCACTTTTACTTAATAAAGCACTAGGTTAAAATTAAGACGAAACATTATTTTCAACGCTGATGCGATCATTACAGATATTAGGTTCGTTCCAACCAGTTCCAACCACGATAAACCAACCAAAAATTCTGTTATCATACGTAACCAGTAATTGAACTGTTTAATACGCATGAGTAAAAAAATTAGACAAGTAACAGGTCACTTTTTACCAAACGGTATTGAATTATATATATGAAGAGCCTTATACAAAAAAAGAAAAGAAAATTTACAAGGGGCAAAAAATATAGGTTACCTTCAGTAATAGATAAGAAATAGTCCCAGTTTAAAAACTAGAAAAAACATTTCCATAACCTATTTACACT
Organism: Lochmaea capreae; assembly: GCA_949126875.1. Taxonomy (NCBI): domain Eukaryota; kingdom Metazoa; phylum Arthropoda; class Insecta; order Coleoptera; family Chrysomelidae; genus Lochmaea; species Lochmaea capreae. The sequence goes on from OX421401.1 coordinate 11,632,242, forward strand.
TTCCATAAAAAACCAATTTGAAATTTGTAAGTTTAAAACAGAAAAGTTACTATTGCGCATGTTTCATATTTTCAGAGCCTTCAGTAGGTACTCACTATCGAGCAAGAATCGAATTTTACAAGTCTGCGATTTTTTTAACTGCACATGTGTATTAGTAATGTTACTGTAAATCACTGGTGGCTGGAACGAGCCTATTTCGGTAACATAAACAAATACTAAAGGCTACCTTACATTATGCTATTTAGGTGCAATTTTAAAGTTACGCTATTTTGAAGCAATTTATGGCTTCGTTTTAGACTAAGCTATTTTCGAGATAGTTTATTTTGTATAATGCAATTCAGTGTGGCAAACTTACAAATATTTTTAGGTTATGTTAAATAATTATGAAACTAAAATTTCTCACAATTTTCTGGTATTTAACAATACTTTTAGATAAATCGGAGTTTGGGTACATTTCTAAGAGACTAGCACATATTTCATGTGCCTTATTTCTTGTATTTCTATTGTGATAATCTTTTGATCTCACGTCGTAAAGACAGGGCTTGCTTTCATGTAATAAAATTAAGTGTGTGGCCATATCGGTACTCCAAACATGTTTGCTAAACTAAAAGTTAATTATTACATCTATTTTATATCAGATAAAACAAGATAACTTACTTTTTCCCCATTTTGTTTTTCAATATAAACACGATTTGAGGTTATACCAGGTTATACCGATCTACCGCGCTGCAAGACTGAGTTTCTGTTCCAATATTTTTAGGGTTGGTTGCAGAATTATTACCAAAAAAATAACTAAAATTGCCTACAAATTTCATGAAAATAGAACCTGTTCTAATTATTTTTCTTGCTTAAAAATCGCCACAAACTAGCACACGCACACGCTCTGTTTATTTTGTTATAGCATGCAACTTGCATTGCACCTAAATAGCATAATGTAAGGTCGCCTTAAGAGCTGACCCTTTTTTTTGTTTAATCTATCGTGTGATTTATATTTCTCTTTAGAATCGGGTCCTAATTAATTTTTATGGAAGAGGGTTTGTTCTTAAAAAATTAATTCTTACAGGGGTTTCAAGAGGTTTGCATTTCTTATCTATTGCAAGAGATACAACAATATATTATTTAATCAGATTACTTATAGAGTTTTATGTCACATTCTCCAAATGAACCTTGTTTTATTATATTATTAACAGTCTCACTGTGCTTTATTTTAGATTAACCAGATAATTAAATGAGGAATCCTTTGAGTGTATTTTAACCTGATGTCTTAACCAAGATGCATTGGAGAACTTTTTTGGGCTTACTAGATGCCAAAAAGCTCGAAATGTTTTGTCAAATGTTACTAATTTCAAGTCATTATTTAAGAGTCTGGTAATCAGCAATTTCAGGGCAAAACATTCCATTTTTCGAATTGCGAGGAGGATATTTCAACTGGGGCATACGTTTCACGAAGCTTTAAGTACCTTTGTGCCAGCCCCTGAAGCTGATCTTCAATTTATACCGGACATCAAATTTCCAGATTTGAACATCCTGAAGAGGTCAGAGGCCTAAGTGCTCAGTGGCATAGTATATCAGTAGATATTTTGTCAATAAATTGAAATGAACAATTAAAATGTCATTCATGCATGGAAAATTTATGTTAAAACCATAATACTGATGAGAATGATTTTCTTGATGCTCGTAAGTACGATAATAGCAGTAGTAGTATTATTTATTAACAAGAGTTTGTCATTATAAAAATGTACGAGGTATCTTGTATAACATATTGAAAAACACGTGAACTTGAATATAACCAATTGTGTCAATCATAAGACATATGGAGAAAAAGTCTGCAGGTTAATAATTAGATGCACCATCTATTTTTGGTGCAAACAAGTCAATAAAATAGTGGCAGGCAAAGACTCCAAATATGAAAAATATTTGAATATGAGCAAAAGTAGCTACTACATTGACCCCTTAAAGGTGCAAGCACATAAATCTTATTTCAATTGAGCCAAGAGGAAAAAAAAATTATTTTTTATATATTATTTATTAGTCTTATTTATTTATGTCTATTTATTTATATATTTTTTATGTAGATATATTTATTTAAAACAAAATTGATGAACAACGCCAAAGTTTTCTTCAAAAACAAAGTTTCCAGAAATATCATTAATATTTGTATTGTTATGTACACAATACAGTGATGTCCATAAGTGGAGGATACATTTTTTCTACATAAGGGTATGGAATTATGCTTGAAAAATGCCACTTTAGGATAAAAAAATAATATATCGTCGGATTTAACTTGATACTTTATATATTACTTAGAAATAGTTATTTGTATAACAAGGGAGCAAAATGCTACTTTTCCTCCCGAGGATGAAGTTCACTGCCAGACGCGTAGCAGTACTGTAAGTAGTTTTTAAACGGTTATTCTTACAAAATTAATCAGCAAGACCTGTGCACTAATTGCTGGAACATATATTTCTAATTTGTCCAATATACAACTGCATAAAACCTTTAGAGTTTCGAAATTTTATTAACATCATTTACATATATCTTGTTAATGAATGAACAAATAAACCTGTAAACTTGTATCTAGTTATTCTTCGAATAATTGGAGGATATCATTTTTTAATTTTTTGCCCGTTCGTAGAGAAAATCTTGTTCCTTATTTACACGGAAAGTTCCTTTTTTGCACTAGTTAAGAAAATAACTATCAGGGTTTTTCCAATTTTTTAGTTAGATATCCATTTGTATATTAATGAGTTTTTCTTCACAGCATTAGCTGTGTATTTTAAGTTAATCTTATACAGGATTGTACTTCATAGTTAACATTATTCTATTCTATTAAGAATAATAATCGTATGGGTGCTAGAACCCATAATAATGTTATCAAATTGCTTGAAAAAATTTGTTTGTGAAATAGACAATTCTTTTCAAACATATTATCGTTATTCAACTGTAATAATATATGTTCATTCGTTCGCGTAAAAAATATAGAAAGGGCAACTTCTTTATACATTAAAATTTGATAGAAACAATCACCAATGTTTCAGAATAGACGTTGATACCTCGCTGTGGCATAATACTACCTGGTCACAGTCAAGTTACGAAACATGTAATAATATAAACAACATAAAAAAAATGAAATAATATAAAACAACATAATTCAGTGATAGTAGGGAGTTGTTGTCGAAGTCGGTGGTTAAGGTCTTAATCTGGTAATAAGCGTTCAACTTTGAAATTGTAGTTAAGGTCTTAATAAGGAGTTTTGGACGTAGTTAAGAGTTAAGATCCTAATCGGGTGATAAGCGTTTCAGTATTCCGTTCAATCTTAAGATTGTATTTAACATTTTGCAATATTCCAAAAACATTTATATTCAATAAATTATTTTAGATATCTTAAACTAATTGAATCATCAAAAATGTGTGTTTTTATCAGTTATCCAAATTTTTGCACAGTATTTGTAACGTGGCAGTTTATTTATATCCTTAAGATAATTTGGTACCATATTTGAAGAGTATTTGGCGCGCAATAAGTCGAACATTGTTGTCCAACGGTCTTGGAGCTTATTGTAAGATAAGTACATTTGTTACATCATCCAACATCCAACTCTCAAAGCAGCAGAAACAACCTCAGCAGTTTTCAAATTTAGTATATAGTTCTCGGAGCCGATATCGGCACCTCTTTGTTCATATTACTTTCATTTTAGTCACGTACTGTTTTTAGATATTTCTGCTTTTTGTTATTAATTACATCAGAATAACTCACACTCTCGACCTGTAAAGACATAAAATAAAAACCATACTTTATTAATCATTCCGAGTTCCTAATTTTCACCTACGAAGACCACACGCATTAGCAAAAACTTCACTCATTTACCTCTAGTAGTGTGGTTATGTTAGGGGAAAAGCATGTTCATGTTTATTTTGAAGACGTTTTAGCAGTATAACTATCTTATGAAAAAAAAAGTAATCTCAGGGGTATAGAATAGAATAGAAATAGAAATAGAAATAGAAATAGAAATAGAAATAGAAATAGAAATAGAAATAGAAATAGAAATAGAAATAGAAATAGAAATAGAAATAGAAATAGAAATAGAAATAGAAATAGAAATAGAAATAGAAATAGAAATAGAAATAGAAATAGAAATAGAAATAGAAATAGAAATAGAAATAGAAATAGAAATAGAAATAGAAATAGAAATAGAAATAGAAATAGAAATAGAAATAGAAATAGAAATAGAAATAGAAATAGAAATAGAAATAGAAATAGAAATAGAAATAGAAATAGAAATAGAAATAGAAATAGAAATAGAAATAGAAATAGAAATAGAAATAGAAATAGAAATAGAAATAGAAATAGAAATAGAAATAGAAATAGAAATAGAAATAGAAACAGAAATAGAAATAGAAATAGAAATAGAAATAGAAATAGGAATAGAAATAGAAATAGAAATAGAAATAGAAATAGAAATAGAAATAGAAATAGAAATAGAAATAGAAATAGAAATAGAAATAGAAATAGAAATAGAAATAGAAATAGAAATAGAAATAGAATAAGAAATAGAAATAGACATATAAATAGAAATGGAAATAGAAATAGAAATAGGAATAGGAATAGGAATAGGAATAGACATAGAAATAGAATTAGAAATAGAAATAGACATATAAATAGAAATATAAATAGAAATAGAAACAGAAATAGAAATAGAAATAGAAATAGAAATAGAAATAGAAATAGAGATAGAATTAGAAATAGGAATAGAAATAGAAATAGAAATAGAAATAGAAATAGAAATAGAAATAGAAATAGAAATAGAAATAGAAATAGAAATAGAAATAAAAATAGAAATAGAAATAGAAATAGAAATAGAAATAGAAATAGAAATAGAAATAGAAATAGAATAAGAATTAGAATTAGAAATAGAAATAGAAATAGAAATAGAAATAGAAATAGAAATAGACATAGAAATAGACATAGAAATAGAAATAGAAATAGAAATAGAAATGGAAATAGAAATAGAAATAGAAATGAAATAGAAATAGAAACAGAAATAGAAATAGAAATGAAAATAGAAATGGAAATAGAAATAGAAATAAAAATAGAAATAGAAATAGAAATTGTTATTTTTATCATACAAAGTGCTCTCAAAATTTGAGCATAGGTACTCGTTATCTAAAGTATTCCTTTAAATCATTTTTTCAAATGGAACACCCTGTATATGATTGATTAGACTAAAAGTATACATTATCCGCTTTCTATCTGTATTAGAGTTCCCTATACCTATCTTATGTAGAATTCCGGTAATTCCACTGTACAAATATTTCTTCAATACTAAATTTTAGAGAATTTAATTTTTTTAATAAAACAAACAATAAACGCTTAAACATTATATTTAACATTCAAGAATAGACAAATTTGGAATAGAAGCTCATTAAGTAACAAACGTTCAAAATGTTCATCAACTTCCAAACATGTCTGGATTCTTTTAATAAAATTATCATTAGTTTATCCATTTCGTTGAAGGTATGAAGAACTCTATTGATCATATCTTCTTTGGTAGTAACAGGTTCAGCGAATACCTTATTTTTAACATACCTCCAAATAAAGTAATCCAGTGGTGACAATTGGGGGGATCTTGGTGGCCAACGGAATGGACCGATATTAGCTGTCCACCTATGTTCAAATATTTCTTGAAGCAGCATGCCTACTCTTCGAGTATTGTGAGCAGGTGTTGAAACCAAGTTTCATTAACGTCATTAACAGGTGAATTTTGCAGTGCCGAAAAAATTGCTTGCTGTAGAGTATTACAGTGCCACTCACCGTTTAAATTTTCGTCATAAATTGTAAGTGCGAATATCTTATCATTTTTTATAGCACATAAAACATTAAAAGAAAATGACACTTGAAATTTAGTATCCCAAGTAACGTGAGGGATTTCGTCACTCCAATAGTGGCTGTTGTGGCGGTTAAACAGTCCATTTTTCGTAAATTTGGACTCATCACACCAAATTATCTTTTTGGGAAAATGTTGATCTTTTTGACTTTTCATTAAAATCCACTCACAAAATTCGACGACACGTCTTATAAAATCTCCTGGATGTAAATGTTTAACAACTGTGTAAGGATAAGGGGTCCAATGATGTTTTTTTAATATCTTGTGAATTGTTCTGGATGACACTTGTAACAATTGCTCACATTCCCGCAAAAAATTCGGATTAGCGGCAAAATATCCCAAGACATCTATCTGTAAATCTCCATTATCAACATGAGTTTTGGGCTTGCTTCAATTGCTTGTGAAACTACTAAACTGAGAAGTTGTTTAGTAAACGTTTACCGGTATTATGGTTTGGTCTACGTTTCTCAGGGTATCTTTCAGCAAAAACACGGCAGGTTCTGTCTATTATCCTGTTACACTTAGGGATATGCGATACTCGCTAAATATCGATACTAGGTATCGAAAGGTATTGAAAGTGAACTATCGATAGCAGTATCGTATCGCTAAGAAAGTATCGATACCTAGTGGTAACAAATCGAAACGGATACGAAAGAAGTAATAATTGAAAAACGAAAAAAAATATATATTCTTTTAAAAATATTACACGTCAACATCAAATAAAACTTTTTTTTCAAATGTTCCACTCTAATTTGGAGAAGCTTCCTAAAAAAATAAGTTTGGAGACCCTGTTTCCAGAAATTTATTTCTGTCCCTGCAATAAGTGGCTCCAGCTTTAGAAAATAAACGTTCTGCTGGAACGGATGTAGCAGCAATACATAGATATATTCTTGAAACTGGTGCTTAGATGGTGCTACGTATAGGAGACATACAAATGATTTCATCTTGATTCGATACGATACCACTACTAGAGTACTAATATTAGTGAAGTATCGAAAAGCTGGTATCGATATGAAAGTATTCGGTATCGGAATAGAAATATCGATACTTGGATTGTATCGGTAGTATCGGAACATCCCTAGTTACACTCACCATACATTATAATTAAATTCAAGAGATCATCATTTGAATACTTTTGTAAATGAGCCATTATTATTTTATTAAGAAAATAAACTACGAACTGTCTTTATCTGTCAGGCAGCTTATGTATTCCATAGGCTACTATTCATAACAGATTTATTGTCAAAAAAATAATAAAAATGGAATTGCCGGAAATCTACATGAGATAGGTATAGGGAACCCTAATACAGATAGAAAGCGGATAATGTATACTTTTAGTCCAATCAATCATATACAGGGTGTTCCATTTGAGAAAAATGAATTATGTGAATATTTTAGATGACGAATATTCTCCGATTTTGAGAGCACTTTGTATAATAAAAATAACAATTTCAAAAATATAAACGATAGAATCTATGTCGTGTACAGTTTCTGAAAAATGTAAGCCTTCACCCAAGTTACGTTAGAGGATATTGAATGTTTTATACATAGTGAAAAAGTGTAGTTCCCATTAAAAAAAATTATAACTCAAGAAGGGTTAAGGATAGGCATTGGAAAATATTAACAAAAGTTGTTTAGAATAACGTACATATTCAAAAAACTTGAAAATATACAGGGTCTCCCATTAAAAAAACGAAATAATAGGTAACTTCCGGTATAAGCGGAAGTGATAAAAGGATGTCATTATTTTCAATAAATAGTTCTCCCTTCGAAACACTTCCATGCAAATTTTCAGTTTTCATTTACCTGTAGTTCACGAGATCCGTCTGTATATATAAATTTCTGAGAAGCGAGTCATTCCAGGGACCATTGAATAAGTCAGTTGTTTTCTACACTTAACAAAGGTTGATGGATTGTGTACAAAATTATCTATCAATTTGAGGGTGCTATGCCATAAATATATGTAGAAAACTTGTAACCGTCACAAAAGTAAATTATAAAGGTTTATGACTTCAAGTGCCCTTAGCTAGGGTAAAGTATAAACATATGTGCTAAGATACAATATAGTATTTCGAAGACAGTTATTGTAAGCAGCCTTTGTGTTAATATTGAGTACCTATTCTTAATGATGGCTTAAGACATTTTTAGATGCAGTCTTAGTTAAGTTCTCACAAAGAAAACATCGGTTTTCCAAATAAAGTTATATAGGTACCAGTTTAAAGATAAACTCTGTATGTTCATCTGTATTTGGAATCGTCTTGGAAATAAGATGAGTTTACTCACAGAGCTATTCAACTTTACCTACTTGGTTTCATATATTTCTATTTTATGTTCTGAGTATTTCATTAGTTTGAATTAATAAAGATAGAAATCACAATTACGTTGAATAATTAAAGTCTGTAATTCTCAACCTCATGTTTTGCGCTATTTCGGAGTGCTTGCGCCGCTTAGCGTGTATTGTGAATAATATGACTGGCGGAGTGCTTGAGCCGTACAGTTGATTCACGAATCCTGTATCATTGAAGTGGAGTGTCTGAGCCACGTGATACGTCCTTTTCATTTATTATTACCTGTATCACTGAAGTGGAGTGTTTGAGCCACGTGATACGCTATAATTTCTTTCTCATTGTTCCAAATCCTTTATGAGGGAGTGTTTTGACAAGCTTGGCACATTTTAGCACTTGTGGGTGACAGACACAGTGCATTTTTGTTTAAATCAAATTGCATTATCAATTAAATTATTACATCTTTCAACACAAACTCAGTTCTTACAGCTGATTTATTGAATAAATACAAACTAAAGGGAATTTGAATGCTCAGGTCGATATTTTATTTTCAGGTATGTCATGGTCACCCGTCAAGCATTTCAGGCACAACAATTATACTAATTTTGTACTGATTTATTTTAAATAAACTAATTATAGTAAGTACGATCACATATTATTGTAGAATTGATTTATATTGGTAAGTCCTGTCTATCTCATTTTAAATCGCCCATGAAATCGAAGATATCTGTGACGCCTTTGTTTTGTTTACTATTTTCTTAACTTAAAAGTAATTAACCATATAAAGTAATAATTAGGCTCACATTATTGCATTTCTAATACAAATTAAATGTAAAATGGAGTGTCAAAAGTCCAGCCAACGAGTAAACATCGTTTTCTTTATTGTTATCAATAGTTTTTATGATAATACTTTATAAATAATAATCAACATGTGATAATTAACAAACAATTAGTGTTATGGTTTTATAAACTATAAATTCTTACTGTCGTTAGTCAATTGGACAATTAAATTCTCCAGTGGCGTAGCGTTACAATCACCAGGTAACTGATATATTCCTTTTATACTATCCACGGAGTCCTACTGGGACGTCTGTTGCATTAACAAGTTTAATGTGAAGTGGTTTGGGCAACCAGGACCGCTCACAAACATGAACTCCAATAACAACCAAAATCAAATGTCTTCATCACAACAAACCGCACAAAATCTTATGTTGCTGCAGCCCTGTCTAAACCTCCACCTCCTACTTTTCCAAATAGGAATCAAGCCATTATCTTGCATGCTATTCCCAGCGCCGTTCTTTTTGAGTATGTTAAAGCTGTAGGGGATATTTTTACTCTCAAAAATATTACATTTGCGTTCCGAATCTCAAATAACCGTATATGTATTTATCTGTCCTCGAGTAGCATCGTCAATGATCTTCTCAATGCCCATCAGAGCTTTTCCATTAACTCCACAGTTATCCCTATCCGAAGACTTCTTACGCCTGCAAAACGTATTCTCATACCCGATGTGTCTCCCGCCATTCCCCATTCCATAATTGAAAAAGCTCTAAAATATATTGGACTACAGCTAGCCTCCCCTGTTTCGTTTGTATAATGTGGCGCACTAGGTGATGAATACGCTCACATCATGAGTTTCCGTAGAGTTTCTTACGTTATCCCTTACAATGAAAACTTCTCCGTACAAATATCTCTCTTAATTACTCATGATAATACACAATATAGAATATTTGTATTATCTGACAAGCTAGAATGTTGCTTATGCAAACAAGCAGAACATACTGCTGACTCCTGCACCAACGCCCCTACTTCCCTAACACAAGACGACCTACCACCTCCCGCCAACTCTATGTCACAGTATACGGTAAATATTTCTCCCGATAGCGACCCCAGACAACTCACTTTACCAAATACACCGAAAAAAACTGAGATAACACATCACACCAACCCCTAAAATTCATGGACAAAAAAGGGCCATATCTACTGACAGCAATGTTGATACCCCTCTCCAACTCATACCGCAAATCACACCTAAACCAACAATGTTACAAATGCTTCCTCCTTCATATACTGACCCTAATACCCCCACTAAACATCTAAAGAAAAAATCCAAAACAATAATCTCTTATCAACATAACACCCAGCACTCAAAATGCAACACACGCCATTCACGAAAAAAATCCACCGGACCTCACTCTTACAGAGACCCAGTTCTCAGCTTTCTTAGAAAATACACATGGAAATATAGACCCTCTCGAGGAAGCTCTAATTTTCAACTTAAACACCCAAGGATTACTAAATGACTTATCGCTTCTTTATTTCGAAACGAAGAAAAGGTCTCTCAAAAACCGCCTCACAAGAATTGGGAGAAAAATTAAACAACAAATAAATCCTGAGGACTCTTATATAATAATCGTTTCCTCTGAATATCACCTCTAAGTCAATAGCCACCTTCAAAATAATACAATGAAACTGCGATGGATTGTTTCCTTGATTAGAAAGAATCCAGCAGCTAGTTGTCGAAGAACAGCCTGGTATCATATATCTTCAAGAAACCAACTCTAAAATATCCAAGCTTCCCAAGCTAAAAAACTTGAAGGATATCACTTTATCCGCACCGACTGTAATCGTGCCAGTGGTGGCAAATCAATTTTTATATCAAGCGAACTATTTTCGTCTCACCCCCCACTCACAACAAATCTTGAGGATATTGCCATAACCACTTGGTGCCATAATAAGCTCACTATTTGCAGCATATATAATCCACCTAACCACCCACTTAAAGAAACAGAACTATAAAACTTTATCTACCAACTTTCCACACATAAACTAGTCCCACAATATCACACACGTTTCAACTTTTCATCCGGAACTCTCTACTCTATAGATCTCAGCTTCAGTGATCGAAAATCTGCTACTCTACTAACTTGGCAAGTTGCCGATGACCTTTACGATAGCAATCACTTTCCCATTCTCATATCGTCTAATCAACCCAATATTCAACAAAGTTTAACCAGGAGCTACTGGCGCCTAAACAATGCTGACCCAGCAAACAATGAATCTCTGGCCGTCTTCTGGCCCAATGCAATATGCTGGCAACGTCAAAGCTACATTGGCTAAATGTTGGCCCAATGTATGTCATATTGTAATCGGATACCTACGATCCAGCCAGCAATGGGCCAACACTATCAGAAATGTGTCTTTCGACCGACATCATAAAAATGAAGGCCCGTTCAAGTGTTATTTTACAAATTATTTGCCAGAGGACCAAGCTATTTTGAATAGAATTATTATTATTATTTTGAGTAAAATTTGTCGTATAAAAATAAAATTACTTTGTTGCTTCCTCGGGTAAGGAATTATTAATAAAACCTACTGACCAATTCCAAACCCAATATATATCACACAATACCGTCATGTTGAATATGTGGTACTGTGACCCGTCCCGTGACTATTAAGAAACGTTTCAACCAGCACTGACGCCAGGTACACATGCTGGCTTTCAGCTTCTGAGCTTCCGTCGTATCATCATCTGAATGATTGAATGAAAATCTCTCATTCAACAGCCAATTGAAAACGAGTATGCGATAATCGAAAGCGGTCATGTGAACCATCAACGTAGCGTGAAACTGATTCTGTCGACAGGTTTGACATTTGACAGTTTTGTCACATTCGTGGTTCATTGTTTATGTTTATTCTTATTTTTTTGTTTATATATTCACCACTAATACTTTTGTAAATACCAAGATCCGGTGTGGGTCCTAGTGAAGAAAAATGATGACTTCTCCTGATGAATTGAGGTAAGTTAGTATTTATATCTATAATCGCAGTTCTAGCGTCAGTTATAAGTAACAACCTTCATTAGTTTAGAATTGAAGAGTTCAAGGAATGTTCTAAGAATGATACTTATAAGGTGAGTTGCTATCATAAATGTGTATTAATTACATGATATTTTTATGATTCTGTATCTCAGACCCTTAATGGTATCACTAACACTGACATAGTAATAAAAAAAAAATTTCTTGAAACTTATGAAAAAATAGGAATACTGGAACTTCACTAAATCCAGGTTTTGTTGTTTCTGAGAAATCAATGTTAATTTTTTTTTCAGTTTGTCTTCGAAAAAATCCGTTTTGCAGAAATGCCACGGAAACTGAAATTGCCAGTGTAATTAAAATCTGGCTAAGAACTGCATCTGACCGTCAAGGAGGGAGGAACAGAAGGAAGACAAAGCCAGCAGAGGAAGGGGAAGATGGTACACACTGACACATTTCAATCATATTTGTTCTTTCATACCAAAGAATTGTTTTATGTTGTCTTCTTTATTTTATTTAATATTTGTGATATTTTTTCCTTTCAAACCAAAGAATTTTTTTATGTTGTATCCTATTCATGTTACGTGTATTTCATTAAAGTTTTTTGTGATATTTTTCTAGGAATTCATTACTTTCAATTAAAAATTAAAAGGCAATCATTTAATGTGTTTTGCTTCCAGAGGCCCGTCGTTCAAAAGACACTGTTGACAAGCATTGGCCCTGATGATGGCCGGTGTCTCCTATTTTCACCGGCCCGCCATAGGCTATAGGTGCTTTGCCGTTCTGGCCTGATCTGGCCAGCATATTCTGGGCCGGAATAAGGCCGATCGAAATTGTTTGCTCGGGACTGGACCAGTTACACAACCCAAACAGATACCAGTTTATCCACCCTCTCGTTCTCCGACAATATGGACAATAACATGTCGTTAATCACAAGCGCCTTACTTTCAGCTGCCAATACGCATATTATTTCACACAAACGAAAAACAGTTCTCTGGTGGAATACATCATGCCAAATTACTGAAGATGAACAGAAGTTAGCACTTAAAAATTATCGAACAAACAAGAGCCAAGAAAATCTCTAAAAACTAAAAAAAGCTAGAGCCAAGACTCGATATACCATAAAGCAAAGTAAAAAATTTTCTTGGGGAAACTATGTGTCCTCAATCAATGAAAATACTAATACTACTGTTCTATGCAAAAAAATTAGACAAATTCAAGGAAACAATACTAGTCTTAAAATAGCCATTATTATATCTAACAACTCTGTAATTAATGAGAATCAAGAAATTGGTGAAACTCTGGCAAAACATTTTTTTGAGAAATTCAGAAGCAAAATCAATCCCACCCTACTTGAACCATTGATTGCCACCCCTCATCTATCTTCTACCATAACAACTCAAGACATCACTTATCTAAACAATTCATTCTCAGAACTAACTGCGGTCATTCAATCCTTCAAGAACACTGCTTCTGGTCCTGACGATATTCCTTATATTTTTATAAAAAACTATCCTTGGAAGGCCAACGAAAACTTCTTGAAATGTACAACTTAATTTGGACTTCCAACACAATCCCGAACCAGTGGCGAACCTCAGTTATAATACCAATTGAAAAACCAAATCAAGCAGTTACCTCACCCAGTGCTTACAGACCAATATCACTAACATGTACCATGTGCAGGATCTTTGAAAAAATGATTAACAAAAGGCTTTTAGGGTACTTTGACAAACATAATATTATATCCAAAGAGCAGTCAGGATTTCGACAAAATACTTCTTTTTTCCTAGCATTCCAAAATCAAAAATAGCTGTTAACCACAAAATGTTCAAAGTTGAAATGCTATCAAAAAAGAAGTATTTCACAAGCTTTTGTTTCATTTACAATTTGACATGACATCTAGCTTATTTATTATCAAGAAACAGTTAGTTTAATTTATAACAGTAATATAAAGTATAGGTAAGTGGAATATTAAAACACAGAATTAACATTAGTATAAATGTTATTTTGTTTTGACATTCTCCCTTTCTCAGTACGAATTCATTTTACTAGTGTTGGTATAAAATAATGAATATAAGATCTTTATATTGATGGTATTTTCCCATTAAAATCTCATCAGACGATCCTGTATTCACATTAAACTTGACAGCAACATAAAAAATGTGTTCTTTTTTAATCCATTCTGATTTCTTTACATATGTGCAACTAGAACGCCATTCTTGAACAGATACCTCAGAAAAATTTTTTCTGGCTAAATTCTCCACATCAACGAGTTGAAATGTTGTGTTATGCACTGCTACAATGTATAATATGGATCTAGGTGAATTGATCGAAAACAATTTATCGAATGGCAATTGACCGAATACAATTTATCGAAAAACAATTTATCGAATAGGTGAATTTATCGAATAGGTGAATTTATCGAATAGGTGAATTTATCGAATGACAATTTGACCGAATACAATTTATCGAAAAACAATTTATCGAATAAATAATTGATCGAATAGGTGAATTTATCGAATGACAATTTTTGTAAAGTAAATTATAATAATTTTCAATAATAACCCAACCAAACCTACCCCTACCAAACCACCTTCGTATTTTTAGTCAATTTTTGAAGAATAAATTATAATAATTTCCAATAATAACCCAACCAAACCTACCCCTACCAAACCACCTTCGTATTTTTAGTCAATTTTTGAAGAATAAATTATAATAATTTTCAATAATAACCCAACCAAACCTACCCCTACCAAACCACCTTCGTATTTTATCACCATTAGGTACCTGCCGTAATTAGGGTTAGCGTTCGGTCAAACGGTCAAATTGTCATTCGATAAATTCACCTATTCGATAAATTTGTAACGGTTTCAATTCAACATTTATTATTGGAGACAGTTTTTAACGTTAACCATTTAATTTTATCAAGATAAATAGTTTTTAAGAATGTGAAAGAGATCCACCACTCACCTTGTTTATATTGCTCTGATACCATCCACTACTTCGGAAAAATTTAAGAATAATTCATTATTACCATACTTTATTTGATTGTGTTTACATTTTCTGACAAGTAACAAATTTCTTATGAATCTTCAAGAGGCCTCTGACCTATTAAGTTAAGTTCAATGAACTGTCCAGCTACCTATTAATTTAACCTTTGACCTCTCACCTGATGCTAAGGGGCATGAGGTAGAAGAAGACTGACCTTGACCTTGTGAGGTTTGGACTGGTCCATAATCCTTTTTTTTTGTGTTCTGGTGCTTTAAAGTGGTCACTCTCTTTGTGCTCTTTCGAAATAAATTCGGATCTAGCCCAGCTACAAATAAAACCTGTTAGATAGATTAAGTAATACCTTAAGTGGCTATTCAATCGCAGCTAGCGGATTTCCTTCTAACAGAAAAAGGAATAAAACATTGAGGTCACACTCCATCCCTGGTAAGTACCCGCTCTTCTATCTTACTGACCTAGTCATCATGGGAGTCTCGTATTTCAGATCTCTTATTCCGGGTCTTATTCCTGGTCCTATTCATGGTCTTATTCACGGTCTTCTTCATAGACCTATTCATAGTCTGAATCACAGTTGTCCTCATCATCACCATTCATCATCTTCACAGACATCTTATTAACGCAATAGGAATAATTAGCAGACAAAACTACGAGTAGCAGAGAACTTACCATTAGAGGGTCAGCCCCTTCGTCTAGTTCCTTCTACCCATCGACTACACATCATCTGGAGCCTTGCAAGTAAGATTATTCCTGTTTTCCACTCACTGTCCTGTGCTTGCTGTTCATTGGTACAGCGTAGGTGTCTCAGATAGATTGAAAACAACATTTGCAGAGATTATTGGTTATATCGCCCAATTCGGTAGGGAGTTGAATACTTCCCATACACCACTAAAATTAATGTAACCTTTTGTGACTACAGCGTTTGTAAACTTTTTTAGAAAATACCTCTTAATACTAATCTCTCAGTGTAATCCAAAAGTATACTCTTGGAATCGATTCTATAAATTAGTCTAGTTACCTTTTTAGTATTGTAGAGAATCTTAAACCATAGCTGAGTCCATTTGGGCTTTTTAGTCTCACCCATTTTATTTAGTTGATATTTTACTAGGTTAGTCTTAAGTTTAACAACGTGCTCTCGATTGTCATTTGACATCGACAGCTAGCAGTAGACCTACTGTGCGAACCACCTACCATCAGGCCCACTCTACACCCAAACTGGTGTAAGTCGTTAAAACTGTGTGACTATCCTTTAAGTTAATATTAAAGATTAATTGAAACCGGAAATAATTGCTCATTTAATTTACCTCGACCCCTCTCCGTTGAGGAATCGGGCACGTACAACTTTAAAAAGCTCTCTGATTCAGGAAACCCCCTTTGTCACCACAATTCCTGTAAAGGGGAAAAACGGGGGTGGCAAATTTGGCGCCCAACTTGTGAATAATTCCAGTATTTCATTTTACATAGATAGTTACCGTTTTTGCGTCTTGCAGCAGCTAGGGTAAGGGGTTCCCTATAGATACCTAATTTTTTTTATTTTATAAATTTTTTATTCACACCTAATGTAACAATAGCAGAAGGCACAACGGATTACTCTTCCATAGGTTTTTTTGTTCTACTGTTCACAGGGTTGAAGTTGTAACTTTCATAAAGTAGTTTGCCTTGTTTTGGATTTTTTTTGTTTTTGTTCAAAAATTTTACGTTTCTATTATCTCTACCTGTTCATGACGTTATTCTAATTCATGGTCATCTACGTTTGGGTTATACATCCACTACCTGTGGCTGGCACCTATAAATTCCAAACCTGCCTATCAGTTAGTTTTCGATAAGTCGAGTAAAAACAAATTTTGGAAGCATCGAGTAGATATCGATACCGAATCACTCGATTGGTGTAGATTTCGGACAGAGGTTCTATATTTAGAATCAACTTGTTTTAGAATATCTGGTTTATTATTTTTATTATTTTGGGTCGAAACTAGACTAGATATTTATTTCGAATTTTTTTTCTTTCCTAGATGGGAGAATTTAAACAAAATAATAAAATTTATATTTTGGTTTGATTGTAAGAATCTCATTAGGATAACTTCAGCTTTTAAATTACTTGTTTGCTAGCGATAGTTGGATAATTTTACGACCATAGGCGGCCGTAGAGAAATTTTCTGGGGAAAATTAATATATTTCTTTTCACAGTTCATAGTAAGGGAAAAATGTTTTTGTATTTTGGGGAATTGTAGAAGTTTGTTACACAATTGTCAATCATTGGAGTATTTGTTGGTTTAACTTGATACAATACTGGTAACCACTTAAAATTTCAGAATTTAGTTTTGATCAAACGCGTACAATAATATAGTCTAGGATTAACAAATAGATATAATATAACGCTCTTTATTGGTTGGCGCAAGTGTTAGCAAGGTGGAGAAAAAGTAAAAATTAGATAGCTTGAATATATTTTCACACTTATTGGATACAATCTATTACTATTTATTATGTACAACTTAAAAACTATTACTACCTATTCTAACAATTAAAGTTAACTTACAGAATATCACCTATATCTATTTATTTACATATTTACAAGTTAAATAAAAACTTTTCTCAATAGTGTAAGGTATCGTTGCTTGGTACTGATCTCTTTGACATTCTCTTCTTGGTAAGGGGGGGGTGTTGAGTATATTTGGTTAGAGATATATTGAGAAAAAAAAAATGGAAGTCAATAGGCTTAAGAGGGATGAACTCACTTATGAATTACGCATAAGAGGCTTACCCGGATACCAGACCGTAGAAGAAAAACGCGCTGCGTTACGTCCAGTTCTGAAACGGGAAAAAGATACAGGTGTGTTGGCTGATGAAATAAATTTGGAGCTAGACTGTCTAAGGGAGCTCGAGGTATGTGGAAATAAAGTCGAAGACCTATTACAAGAGATAGAGTTGTACGATCCAGAAAACTCAGAAAATGATTTCCGTCGAATTTATACGCGTCTTGAACATCTGTCGAATCGGTTGAATAGGATAAGGGGATCCAGTCGAGAGGAAGAGACGAGGCGATTGAAATTGGCTGATCAAACGAGACAACTATTCGGTAAACTCAATTTAGCGTACGAAGCAGCTAGGTCATCGCGAGGCTATCGACCGACTCGAGAGAACGTAGCCATCTCATTTGATCACCAGGCGGACGTAGTCCCCCTGGCTAGGGCAGGCGTAGCCTCCCCCTTAACATCAGTAGCCATACACAGTCAAGAGAGAGCTGATAGGATTTTTGAAACAAGAGCGTATCCAAACAAATCCTGCCCTCGGAGTGTAGATGAACCGCTTATCTCCTTACTTGACGAACCAAATCCTCCAATGCAAAGGGTTTCTAAAAGTTTGCCTTTATTAGGAGATTTCATAGGTGTTCCAGATGAACTTCCAGTAACACATGCATCAGAGCCATTACCCACCTCAGCACCAATCCGTGAATATCAGAATAGCTATATACACTATGATATGGTGAGACAGCCCAGTAGAAACGATTCCCAGGTACGGTTTCTGCCCAATGACTCACGTCTAGCAACTTATGGAGAATCCAGTAGGCTGACGTATCAGAATTTACCAGCGTCGGACCGACTTCCTGATCAAATTGATGACCTTCACATCTCTCCGATTTCGACTCACAGACCTCAGGAAACCAGAGATCACTTCTACCCTGATATTCACAGGTGGAACATAAAATTTAATGGACGTACTAGCGTGAACGATTTCTTGGAACGGATTGAAGAGTTACGGATGTCCCGGGGGATTAGTACACAACAACTTCTTCGATCGGCTCCAGAGCTGTTTATCCAGGATGCTCTCTTCTGGTACAGAACGTGTACATTTACATCGTGGGAGGACTTGGTTTCCAAATTAAGGGAAGCATTTCGACCGTACGATTACGAGTACAGCCTCTGGGATGAGATACGTCGACGGACCCAAGGTTCTCAAGAAAGAGTTCTCATTTTTATCACTGCTCTGGAGAATTTATTCAGAAGATTGGATCAGCCTCCGTCAGAAGAGGATAGGGTGAATATTATCCGCAGAAACCTACTTCCGTACATACAAACCCAATTGTCTCTCCATCGGGTGAATACAGTACAAGAACTGTTGCGTTTGTGCCGAGCCATTGAGGAGACCGAAGAGAGGGTGAAGAAATTTGTCCCCCCTCCAACTTCTTACCGGACTCTATTGGAACCAGAGCTGGCATATCGTAGAGCCGCTCAATCCCCAAATATTTCATCTATAAGGCCAATACCAAAAGAGACAAGTAGAACAGAAGTAAGCTCGACCCCTCTGGCTGCAACACAATTATCTGTGACCCAACCGAAATGCTGGAATTGTGGGAAGGAAACACACAAGTTCCGTGATTGCCCTGATCCTAAAGCAAAATTTTGTTTTAAGTGTGGTTATCGAGGAGTAATGGTTCGAAACTGTCCCACCTGTTCAAAAAACAGGAAGACGGGTCCTCAATAGGTCGGTGGGGACTCATTGTCGAACGTCCGACCCAATCAAGGTTTTCATCTTCATTGTCACTATCAGTTTTGTTAGATTTCGTAATTTCCCATTCAAAAGAAGACAATCGTCCCTATCTTACGATTAACATATTAGGAAAGCAATTCTTAGCTCTTTTGGATAGCGGCTGTTCTAAGACAGTTGTTGGTGGGTCTGGCTGGAACCAACTGAAGTCAGTTTGTTCTCTCAATACGTCTCCATCGTCAAGAGAATGTGTTGTTGCAAATGGTGGTACGTGTGAAATCCTGGGATCCATTATGGTCCCTGTACAGCTTCAAGACAGAGTGAGGGTGCTAGAGTTGATGGTAGTGCCTAGTCTTCCGCATTCCATTATATTAGGAATAGACTTTTGGATCTCTATGGGAATTGTACCTGATTTGTATTCGGGACAATGGTCCTTTAGGACTAAGAGTGAGCTACCTTGTACCCATATTTCGGCTATACAGTCCTTAGAGCACCTGTCGGTGGCCCAAAAGGCAAAATTGGAAGAACTGATAGAGTCTACTTTCAAGGCCATGGGAAACAAGTTAGGCTGCACTCATCTCGTTGAACACGAGATTCGTACCACTGCGGAGCCCATAAAACAAAGACACTATCCCCTTTCCCCTGCCCTGCAACGTCAAGTGAATGCGGAATTGGACAAAATGCTGGCCGAGGATATAGTGGAACCCTCAACTTCTCCATGGGCATCCCCTTTAGTTTTAGTTAGGAAGACTGACGGTACCTACCGCTTCTGCGTGAACTATAAGAAGCTCAATCAGGTCAGCGAAAAAGACGCTTACCCAATCCCGTTCGTGGCAACGACACTAGATAAGCTCAGGGATGCAAGATATCTGACTACGTTAGATATTAAATCTGCGTATTGGCAGATTCCGGTTGCTGAGAAGTCCAGACCACTCACTGCGTTTGTTGTTCCCACAAGAGGGTTGTTTCAGTTCAAAAGAATGCCCTTTGGTTTACATACAGCCCCTAGCACCTGGCAAAGGTTTATCGATCGTGTCGTTGGATACGAATTAGAACAATTCGTCTTTGTGTACCTGGACGACATAATTATCTGTACTCCAACATTTGAAAAACACCTAGAGGTGTTGGCGACTGTGCTAGGCAAATTAAAAGAAGCTGGGTTAACCCTAAATCGTGACAAGTGTCACTTCTGCAAACCGGAACTCAAATATCTCGGTTACCTTGTGAATTCTTCTGGTTTACTCATGGACCCTGGTAAGGTGGAAGCTATACTTAACATTCCCGATCCCAAATCGGTATCTGAGGTTCGGCGACTAATAGGTCTAGCTTCGTGGTATCGGCGATTTGTCCCAAATTTTTCTACTTTAACAGCCCCGTTAACGGCCTTGTTGCGCAAAAACGCTAAGTTTGTGTGGGATGAATCTTGCGCAGCCGCGTTGAGAAAGATCAAGGAAAACCTTATAACTGCTCCAATCCTTACTTGCCCAAATTTTGATCTGCCATTCACTATCCAGGCTGATGCTAGTGATTACGGCATTGGTGCCACCCTGTCTCAAATGCATGATGACGGTGAGCGAGTTGTTGCTTACTTGAGTCGGTCACTAACCAGGGCTGAGCGCAAATTTAGCACGACCGAAAAAGAATGCTTGGCGGTTCTACATGCGGTGGAAAAATTCAGGCCCTATATAGAAGGTACCCACTTCCAAGTGATAACGGATCACTACAGCCTCAAGTGGCTATATAACTTCAAGGATCAGGCCGGTCGCGTGGCTAGATGGGCAGTACGACTGCAACAGTACGACTTTGATATTGTGCACCGTAAGGGTGTTGAACATGTCGTACCCGACGCATTGTCGCGGTTTGTTACCAGCGTGGATGCAGTACAGACTACTCCAGTAGCTACGCCAATTAAAGATCCTTGGTATAAGCGCCAATTGCAGAAAGTCACCAAAGATCCAGACAAATATCCAGATTGGAGAGTAGAAAACCACAAACTCTACAAACTAGCGAGACCAAATTATCCTGATCTCTCTCTAGCCGACGCACACTGGTTGAAAGTCGTTCCCAAGGAAGACAGAAGTATTCTAATTAGAGCACATCATGAACCTCCAACCTGCGGCTATTTAGGTGTTTTTAAGACATTAGGGCGACTCAATCTTCACTATTACTGGCCGAAGATGAGATCTGATGTAGCTCGTTGTATCAGACGATGCACTACCTGTCTACAAACGAAGCCAGAACAACAAGCTCCTCGAGGTCAGATGCTTAGCATCGCCCCAACTACCACCCGACCGTTTCAAGTACTATGTACAGACTTGGTAGGTCCCCTTCCTAGGTCTTCCTCGGGATACTCGTATATACTGTCGGTGAGTGACTTATTTAGTAAATTCGTTCTATTCTTTCCCCTTCGGACCGCTACGGGCCCCAAGATCGCGGAAATTTTGGAGGATCACGTCCTTCTCATGTTTGGTATACCTGATAAAATCATCATGGATAACGGAAAACAATTTAAGAGCACTCACGTAACGTCTCTACTAGACAAATACGGAGTTGAGGTAACTTACTTGTCAAATTTTCATCCGCAAGCCAATGCTGTCGAGAGGTATCATCGAGTCCTGAAGACTACTCTAAGCTCTTATGTTGCGGATAACCATCGTCTGTGGGACAGTTATCTTCAAAAAGTAGCTTGCGCTATGAGATCTGGTCGGCACGAAGTTACTAAACTATCTCCAAACTTTATTGTTTTCTCCCGAGAATTAGATTTTCGAGGTCGTGAAAGAGACCTACCCGAAACCTTCGACGAAGTGTATGATCCCTTGACGCGTAACCAGGCCCTGCACGAGGTATTCAAAGATGTAGCAGCTAGAATTAAGAAAGCTTTTAACACAAATCGTAACCGCTACAACCTGAGAAGGCGAGATGAGAAATTCTCCCTCAATCAGCGAGTCTGGAAACGTGCGTACATTCTGTCCGACAAGGCAAAAGGTGTTACAGCTAAATTAGCCCACAAGTTTGACGGGCCACTTATTATTAATAGAGTTCTCTCTCCATGGTCATATGAGCTAATAGACCTGAATGGTCGTATTAGAGGAGTGTGGCACGCCAAGGACCTGAAAAGTCATCCACCAGACAAAGATGATTCTGATTCAGAGGTGGAAAATTAAGGAAGACTATCCCTTGACTATTATTGTTGGTTGTATATACTTGTGTTCATGTTGTTGTTAAGTTAAGCTAGTTAGTTAGTTAGTTTTGGAAGTAGATAACGGTTTTTTTTTGGAAAAAAAAAACCTTTTTCTGGTAAGGGGAGAGTTGTAACGGTTTCAATTCAACATTTATTATTGGAGACAGTTTTTAACGTTAACCATTTAATTTTATCAAGATAAATAGTTTTTAAGAATGTGAAAGAGATCCACCACTCACCTTGTTTATATTGCTCTGATACCATCCACTACTTCGGAAAAATTTAAGAATAATTCATTATTACCATACTTTATTTGATTGTGTTTACATTTTCTGACAAGTAACAAATTTCTTATGAATCTTCAAGAGGCCTCTGACCTATTAAGTTAAGTTCAATGAACTGTCCAGCTACCTATTAATTTAACCTTTGACCTCTCACCTGATGCTAAGGGGCATGAGGTAGAAGAAGACTGACCTTGACCTTGTGAGGTTTGGACTGGTCCATAATCCTTTTTTTTTGTGTTCTGGTGCTTTAAAGTGGTCACTCTCTTTGTGCTCTTTCGAAATAAATTCGGATCTAGCCCAGCTACAAATAAAACCTGTTAGATAGATTAAGTAATACCTTAAGTGGCTATTCAATCGCAGCTAGCGGATTTCCTTCTAACAGAAAAAGGAATAAAACATTGAGGTCACACTCCATCCCTGGTAAGTACCCGCTCTTCTATCTTACTGACCTAGTCATCATGGGAGTCTCGTATTTCAGATCTCTTATTCCGGGTCTTATTCCTGGTCCTATTCATGGTCTTATTCACGGTCTTCTTCATAGACCTATTCATAGTCTGAATCACAGTTGTCCTCATCATCACCATTCATCATCTTCACAGACATCTTATTAACGCAATAGGAATAATTAGCAGACAAAACTACGAGTAGCAGAGAACTTACCATTAGAGGGTCAGCCCCTTCGTCTAGTTCCTTCTACCCATCGACTACACATCATCTGGAGCCTTGCAAGTAAGATTATTCCTGTTTTCCACTCACTGTCCTGTGCTTGCTGTTCATTGGTACAGCGTAGGTGTCTCAGATAGATTGAAAACAACATTTGCAGAGATTATTGGTTATATCGCCCAATTCGGTAGGGAGTTGAATACTTCCCATACACCACTAAAATTAATGTAACCTTTTGTGACTACAGCGTTTGTAAACTTTTTTAGAAAATACCTCTTAATACTAATCTCTCAGTGTAATCCAAAAGTATACTCTTGGAATCGATTCTATAAATTAGTCTAGTTACCTTTTTAGTATTGTAGAGAATCTTAAACCATAGCTGAGTCCATTTGGGCTTTTTAGTCTCACCCATTTTATTTAGTTGATATTTTACTAGGTTAGTCTTAAGTTTAACAACGTGCTCTCGATTGTCATTTGACATCGACAGCTAGCAGTAGACCTACTGTGCGAACCACCTACCATCAGGCCCATTCTACACCCAAACTGGTGTAAGTCGTTAAAACTGTGTGACTATCCTTTAAGTTAATATTAAAGATTAATTGAAACCGGAAATAATTGCTCATTTAATTTACCTCGACCCCTCTCCGTTGAGGAATCGGGCACGTACAACTTTAAAAAGCTCTCTGATTCAGGAAACCCCCTTTGTCACCACAATTCCTGTAAAGGGGAAAAACGGGGGTGGCAAATTGTTTTTCGATAAATTGCATTCGGTCAATTGTCATTCGATAAATTGTTTTCGATAAATTCATGATGGCTATGATGGCTATGATGGCTTGTCATATGCTGATTTTTAAAAACCTACGTCTATGATCGTTCGTGTGACTTCGGGAATTGGCTGCTAATTTTTGGCTGCCAAGTTCACTCCGGTTTATCAAATGACCATTAAAAAATGTCTTGTTGTTTCGATTATTAATATACAGGGTGAATTATGGATTTTCACCCGAACAATGTTTCGTCATATCTTTTCAATCACTAAGTCAATTTGTCTCATTTTTTGGTAAAAGTGTGTACTGGTGTCTGGCCACTAACTGACATATTCAGAATTGAAAAAAATCCAGGACCGTCTTCGTGAGAATTTGTGGGACTGCTTCGTATTCAACAAGTCACCATGTACTTATATGATTTTTCTAAAATCTGATATAATTTTTACAGAGGGCATACCTAGACAGTTAGACCTGGGTATTTGAATTTTTTGTAACACTCACTCCACATTTCCAATTAAAGATTCATTTTAGAGTCAAATTCAAAATTGGCAATAAAGAAATATCTTACTGTATAATTATGTTTAGTTATTGA
Source organism: Lochmaea capreae (assembly GCA_949126875.1). Classification (NCBI taxonomy): domain Eukaryota; kingdom Metazoa; phylum Arthropoda; class Insecta; order Coleoptera; family Chrysomelidae; genus Lochmaea; species Lochmaea capreae. Next base: position 11,657,199 of record OX421401.1, read on the forward strand.
AAATACATCTTCAAAATAAACAGAAACAACACACAATGTGCTCCAGTATAGTAAACACCATATAATTTGAATTGATTTACAGGGCCAGATTAAAAGATCTATATCTGGTTCATCTCAATAATTCACCCTGTATGTCACTTTTTCAACCCTTAATAGACATAAAACAAATAAAAAATATTTGTAAAAATCTAGTTTTCTTATTTGTTTGAGGAAAAATCATGTCTAATTATTTTAATCGGAATGAAATGAACAAGCCTAGGAAATTTTTATTCATAAATTGAGAAATAAAATAAATAATAATAACCAAACTATAAAACAGTTTTAACAATGTGGGACAAAGTAAAAAACATTTTAATAAACAATACGATTATAAAAGATGTTCAAAATGAAATCCATCTGCCTCAATATTGTCAGTGGGTCATTTCTGATAATATTATATTGCAACAGTGGATGATTCTGTGAATGAGCTGTATATTTTCTTCATAGACCAGCTCTTTTAATCGCCCCAAAATGTAATAATCAACAGGGTTATAGTCTGGAGATCTTGGTGCCCATGGAATAGGACCAACGCGTTCTATTCATCGGTTTCCATAAATGGTATCTAAATGCTGGCGTACAGCAACGGCAAAATGAGCTGATGCACCATCATGCTGAAAGTTGATCCCTCGTAGGCTCACATTAGCGAGTAGATTGGGTAAGATATTCTGCAAAAAAATTAAATAAATATGTCCTGTTAGTGGACCATCAAAAAAATGGGGTCCTATTAAATGAGTGTTGATTACTCCGATCCAGAATTTACAGAAACTCTTTGTTGCGAGCGATATTCTCGAATCGCATGTGGATTCTCTTCGGCCCATACGTACGAATTTCGCGAATTATTTATTCCATCTCTGGTAAATTGTGCTTCATCGGTGAATAAAGTTCTGTACAATACAAGTCGGTGATTTGCAGTCCACTTTGAAAATGCTAGGCGGTGGATTTCGGATCTAGGTAAATTGTTCGAAATCAATTCTTCGAAAGTCAATTGTTCGAAATCAATTATTCGAAAATCAATTTTTCGAAAGTCAATTCTTCGAAAGTCAATTATTCGAAAATCAATTGTTCGAAAATCTATTGTTCGAAATTCAATATTCTGAATAGAATATACAAAAATAGATAGATAGAAGTTTTTATTAGTTTGTGAATTTATCGAATGACAATTTTTGTAAAGTAAATTATAATAATTTTCAATAATAACCCAACCAAACCTACCCCTACCAAACCACCTTCGTATTTTTGGTCAATTTTTGAAGAATAAATTATAATAATTTCCAATAATAACCCAACCAAACCTACCCCTACCAAACCACCTTCGTATTTTTAGTCAATTTTTGAAGAATAAATTATAATAATTTCCAATAATAACCCAACCAAACCTACCCCTACCAAACCACCTTCGTATTTTTAGTCAATTTTTGAAGAATAAATTATAATAATTCCCAATAATAACCCAACCAAACCTACCCCTACCAAACCACCTTCGTATTTTTAGTCAATTTTTGAAGAATAAATTATAATTATTTTCAATAATAACCCAACCAAACCTACCCCTACCAAACCACCTTCGTATTTTATCACCATTAGGAACCTGCCACTTATTCGATAAATTGATTTCGAACAATTGAGTTTCGAATAATTGATTTTCGAATAATCGGTCAGTCGAAAAATTGATTTTCGAACAATTGATTTAGAACAATTGATTTCGAATAATTTACCGGTACCCGTGGATTTCGTCTCCAGGATGTAACCGTTGAAATAATTGTATGTGGTACGGATGTAAGTTATTTTTTCGCAACACTCTACTCACTTTGGGTTGAGAAACCCAATTGTAGTCCTACTTTTCTGGTACTTATTTTTGAATTTAAGTTCACAGTATTCAGTATATTGTTTTATTTTTTAATGGTCATTTGATAATCCCCTAAGGTGCCTCTACTTATGGTAGTATGGCAGTTCCTCGTGACTCACCCAGTATATCGTTGAAAACCTGGATAGCGATAATTTCATTATGTCATCGTTATGCAATCTCTTCTCAGGTGTATATTAGTACTTTTTTTCAAATAAGCTTTATTGTCGATTTTTGAATATTTTCTAACTGTTTCAAATGGCAATCTGTCACTCCACCCCAATCAATAATTCCATGCGTAAGATGCAACTGTACCAGAGACAAATACAAAGTTTTCTATCGGGTTCCATCCAAAAAGTCGCGTGTGTATTTATATATATGTAGCAGCCGTCAAGTTTATTGTTAATGTTTTTAAATATTTTCATCTACATATATGCAATCAAGACTCATCAAATTATTTTATAGTAGAAACTATGGTAGAAACGGTGGAGCTTTACCATCACGTGACTGTTAGGTCAGCAACAATATTCATATGAATCAAATCAAAACGTCTGTCAACTTAATGGAAATAATCGTTATGACTAATATTCCAAAGGTCGGCCTTTTACGAATCGGTAATTAAACAAGATATGGTTAACATCGACATATTTTTTAAAACTATCGATATACTGCGTGAATAAGTTAAAAAATCCAAAATTAATAAGTAGTAAAATGAGCATTGTAATATTCCCGTCTCACGGCATTTTAGGTGTTATAAAATGTCAAAAGTTAACAAGTTGATAATGTATTATATCCGTACTTACCAATGTCAAATGGAATAAAAAGTCAAATTAGTTCTTACAAGAACTGATTTTAACAATGAATACACTTTCAATCCAAAAATTCGCTAAAAACAAGACAATAAACTAAACTCGCATAACCTCAAATTCGGTAGTGTCAAACTCAACTTTTAGTACGATCAGTTATACACGTTACGTCAATTATATCGTTTTCTCTTTTTACGATTACTACGGCAAATTTAAAGAAACTATTACGTGTCTTGTAGTTGGTCTTGTGAAGAAGACAATCGATCTTTCGTCATTATGTTTGATTCCTATTTATAGAAGAAGATAGTTTGTAGAAAATAGGTGTTGCATAAATCGTAGATTGGGTCACGTGATGGTAAAGCTCCACCGTTTCCACTGTATGTAAGCTGTAAATGGAAAACATTCAGTTTATTTAGTTGAGACCTTTCATTTTTATTGAAAATTGGGTGAATATATCTCTAAAAATGGATATTCTTTATCACTTTTTATACATTTTTAAAGCAATCATAATTGTTAACGTTTCTGTAAGTATTTTGAATAGTTTTATTTTCAATGTATTCAAGAAATGCATTTAAGCTAATGAATTAATGAAGATTTTGATACGATTTATAATCTGACACTTATTGATAAAATAATACATATTGATAAGTTTGTTCAAAATCAATCAAAATTAACTTTGGTTTGTTCACCAGCTTTCTTCACTTATAAATATTTCTTATTCCAATATTTTAATTTATTTTTTTGTTGATAAAAACATTCAGATAATTTTTACGTTAGAAAATTAATATTTTAATGTTATTAATTTTAGGATAGTTAAACGAATTCTTTACCTTCATTTCATAAGTATTACACACAGTGAATTGTCTGAATTAAGTTCAAACATAAATTATGTGTCACAATTTTATTTTATTTTTTCAACTATCTAACAAAAAACTATTTCTTTTTCAATTTTATCTCCGCTGGATACAAGATATAAATGTAAAAAATAATATAATTAAAGATATGATGGCTAACAAACAACTGTTACGTTATATATGGTATATTTATAAATTATTATCTTGTTTATTGTATTATTAACATTTTCAATTAACTATTTTTCATAATAAAAAAAAATAACAATGACTCGAACCTGGTGACGTTATGTATATTTAGATACAACCCTATTTAAAGTCAAGCTGTGTTACCAAGTTGGCCGACGTCCTGGACAGATATTTTTATTTTCAATTTCTCAGTGGGTAGTCCCATTTTGGTGAAACTCGAGCTTTTAAGTTAAAATTCATAGTTTTAAGTTTATTCATGATAATACATGGAAATCAACTATTCTTTCTCTTGTTCTTTGAAGCTACTGAGACTAAAATTTAAAAAAACGTACAGAAAATAGTTCGTTTCCTATAATATCCTGAAAAAACTCTTTGGACTAAAATAAAATAGTAAATCTCTCATTTTGCCTCCACTTCATGGGGTCCACACTCATTTTTCTGTACGGTCCTTTTTTTTTCATTTTATTTCTTTTGTCGAGTCTTTTACTTCTGTGTAAGGTACACGCAGCAGTACAGTAAACATAACAAAGTAATATGACTATAATAACAAAATTACTTATATATTTATATGCTTTATACATAAATACTGTAATCTAGTAATAAGAATTTCGTTTAGGGTGTGTTGACCTACATAGAAGTTTACTATGAGATTTCACAAGTCATTATTTGATTAGCTGCAAAGTTACAATTAAAAAGGATTTAATTCGATAGCAATGACCTTAAGACTACAATTTAGTAATTGTGATAATATATATTTTTTGAATATTTAATTTGCTTACGACAACAAACTTTGCAAATACGTGTGAACTGTGTTATCACTACGGAACATTATCACTCTTATTGTTATTAGTTATTACCATGATGGCGATATACCTTGAGTGGTTAACACACAAAAGGCATGTTGCGAGAGCCTCGGATATATATTTTTTATAATTTTAAAAGCAAAAGAAATCCTACAAAATAACCTATAAGAATTCTTAATGTAACATAGCCATTAGCCAGGTTGAAAGAAATGGTATGTAACATATTCATTGAGAGCGCAATCCGTACTTGTTTGGTTTATTTTTACATCAAGAGTTTTCTAAATAACAAGCAAACAAACTTACTAAAGAAAATCCTGAGATTAGTATTCTTATGTTTTGAACTAAAAATTAGCCCAATAAGGCATATATAACCATTAAAAAGGACCAATGACCAGACCAAATTGATCTCCAGACAAAAAGTTTAAAAATACTACGTCTAAATGCGCAATGCATCAGGAATAAAATAAAAAAAGTGACTTGTTGCTCAATGAAGAAACTCTCTATAGACTCAGGGTTGTTGAGCTGGAGTTCTATGAAGATAATATTCACATTCACCATATGAATACCCTAGGTTACTAACTAGCTATATATGCACCAATATACATAGAGGTTGTGCAGTATATGTTAAAAATAGCTACGAGGTAAACGTCACCAGTCATCAGTATATTAAAAGTGTTTGTGTTTTGAGCATCTACAGGTTACTGTAGGATGAAAATTCCCAGTTATTTCTGATAAAATTGTATACATTACTAGAAAATATTTTAAACATAGCTATATATTTCTCTGTGCTGACTTTAAGGTTGATTATCCTATTGTATTCATTGCAAAAGCTGCAGTTGTTCATTGTTTTGCATAGTTATGTTTTAGATGCGACCTCTTCCACACCAACGCGAATGTTTTCTTATAAAATGGAATAACATCTCTAGATCCTGTCGAATTATAATGCTGTTGATTATGGGTCAAATGTTTATGAAAGTCACTTTAGTGACCATTGTGTTTTCACTTCCACCCTAAATTTTGCACAAATCTTGGGTGGACTCTGCCTTCAATCTTTCTTAAGTATTTTTATTCATATTCTTGATAAATCTTGCCCTTGTGATCATAAAAATTCTAATAATCCAACTTCAACATGTAAATGGATTACACTAACTGGACAAGTCTTAAAACGCCTAAATTGGCTGAGTAAAAATAGTGATAACAATGTACCTAGAAATTTTTATACAACAGCTGAATCTAGTTTTAATTAAAAAATAATTAACCAATCTAGCAATAAACAGAATTAGTATGGAGATTAGGCAATGATATAAAGAAAATAAATTGGGAATATGGAATAGATGAGGCCTCTACTTGATAAAGATCCATACTGACACAACGAAATAAAGCAATTTAATTTCTATAAATCCTCATTATACTTGAACCTATGTTCAACTTGAACTTGTGAAGCGTTTCGCTCTTACAGTAGTTTTATCAAACGGGTGATGCATATTTTTTCAATTTATACATTGCATTAATACGGAATTTTGAGGATATTGAAAAAATAAATAGAAAATGTTTAACTGAAGTCAAAAAAAGGCTCTCAATTTGAAAAGGTTTACCTGGAAATTCATTCACAACAACCCCTCCTGAACTATCTTCTAGGTAAATAAGTTTAGTAAGGGAGAATGGTTGATATCTATTTGGTCGTGGTGGAGATCGGTGCACACTAGTTCGCTCCTGTGGTCAGAAATACCTGTTAATCCTGTACTAATTCGCTCCGATGACCGTATGATAATTCGCTCCCATGTGATAAGGCGATTAAGCACCTACCTGCTTACTTTCTAAGAATACCAATGCAAAAGAAAAGTCATTATCTGTATGCAACATTGTATTTACTTTTTGTACTTGCAATTTATAGTGTATTTGGTAGAAATTTGTGAGACATACATTTTACAAACTCAGATTGGCTTATTTCTTTTTGCCGTAACGACGATATTTTATGTTCAACAAATTGTTGGCGTAAGTGAACAGCCCTGCGGTATACTTTTTTTTGATTATTGACACTACGTATTTTAATATAAGTATCAATTTGAATATTTTTTAAATTTTCTAATAATTGAAATATATATTTGGGTGGTTAGTATAAAATAACGCATTAAATTTTGAATGAAAGCTTTCGCAAGCGTTTGTAGTTCGTTCTAGCGATGAACTATTTTCAGCCCACATATCAGGGGGAAAATCAGCGTTTTCCGAAATGTAGTTTTCTACTAGGTAATCGGCAAATTTTTGCACGGCAACATGTTGAGGTAAGATGTGTGCAAAATCAAATGCGAAGCAGTCACCCACTTCGGAAGGATCCAAAAATGGAAAACCAAACACATATCTTAAGTATCTTCCGACGTCGTTGTCTTCGGTATACGCATTTGATAACCCCAATTTTTGAATTTGTCGCCACCTATGCAAAGACAAAAATTTTGTATGAATGTATGTTTTCGCAGTTGTTTATTATGTTGTTGATGATTTCCGGGTGTGTGAAAATATTTCATTCATAAGGTTAAACTCGGAAATCATCAACAACAAAAATATATTAATTGTTGTCAACCGTTAAAAAAATACTTACCACTACTGGCCAAGATGAAATCTGAATCCTCTTAGTTCAGAAGAAGGAAAAACTTGACGTGCAGCAGAGTGAATAGCCTTTTCAAAATCCGCATAGATAACTTCAGGATTAAAAGTGATCTTCAGTTTTGAACATTGATCTTTTATACAATTGAATGCAGTAGCATACGTATTTGCTTGTTTATTTGGAAGCAAAAAGAAGACTAATGGAATATAGTGCCCATTTTGTAGTCCGTGAACGGTGAATAACTGGTGGAAAAATTTTGTGCAGCACTTAAAAGTCCCATCTACATAAACTGTTCGTGATTTGCTCAAAAATATTAAGTTGGACGTGCACGAAAATGCCACGTAATTTTTCACAGAATCATTGGTTAGCAAAAATAACTCTCCTTGATTGCGACGTCCTTCGGAGAGTGCGGCGGGTTCTCAGCCAGTATGAAGGTAGGAAAAGTTGAAAGCCTTACGAGCGACAAGGGAGAAATATCCTCCCTAAGTCCCTGGAAAGACGCTAAGCTAAAATTGGAGCAGAAGGAGAAGCTACCCAAACCCCACATCTCTGTGGCCTTCATCACTGACGATGAAGTGTCAGAAAGGCTGGAGGGGGAACAGGTGCTTAAGCGGTTATGCAGATCACACCAGGGACTGAGAACCCAGGAGTTTACTATTCTACACCGGGTGAATATGAGCCCTGGTTAGACCTGGACATTTTCCCTGGAAGAAGAATCATACAGGGAACTGGAGCGGCTGGAGTTCCACCCTTACTTTGGGTTCGGTAAGATCTTGATACGATCCAAAGAAGCAAGAGCCTCGAAAGAGAAGACCAGCACCGAAACAACGGTCGGGTCCGCCTAGCCCAAAAAGGCCCTGGAAAGGAAAGAAAAAATCTTCCTTCCCGAAAGGAGTCTAAAAAGGGTTCAAAGGCGGAAAAGTGAGGTAAAAAGGGCGGTTAATGCTCCTTCCCCTCCTAGTGCCACGAAATGGCTTCCACAATAAGATGTCTTCACCACTCCAAAGCGGCAACGTGATGCAAATTTCCACCATTTGGACTGGGGAAGTACGAACACAAATGAAAGAGGCGAGTCTTTATATAATTATATAATTAGGGAGGTGATAGTATTAGATAGCATTGACTCCGAACCTTAATGATAAGCACAAATTTCATTAGTATTAAAATCGTTAACTGGCACGTATCTACGGAGCCGTCTTGTTCAGACTACAGACACATTAGATTCGACGTGAATACAGGTGCAAGAGACATAGTCCAATTTCCGTCCAAAATGCACCAACTGGAGCGTTTATCGATCAACCCTCCAGGAAGGCTTGGGAAACATAATTAGTACACTGCGCGTCATATGAAACTGGTAGAACTATTATAATCAAAAATAGTGCTTTTGTAGTGGTGTGAATTGATCTTTTAAAAAGTGTCAATGCTAAACCAGCTGTTATGGTATAATTTCTAGGGCAGTGATGCCAGCTCAACAAAAATGTTAGTAGATGTAATGATGAAATTAAATTTTGTAAAGCAATAAAATAAATTGGAAAGAATAAAAATCTATCATATCATTTATACACAAACAGTAACTAGCTTAAATTGAAACATTTCAAATAAATGAACTAACAAATAGATTATAGACCATGGTAGCATGGAAGCCATGAAAGTTTACATTCAACAATTAATAACGTGTCATACCTCCATTATTATTGATAAGTTCTTGTAATCTTGTAGGCATTGAGTCAATTAAATTTAATGTTAAATTTTCATCTTCTGTCAAGCTTTCCCAGGTTTCTTCTATTAGTGTCCTTAAGTGTTCTTTGTTTCGTGGAATTGTATTTAAATTTTTTTACCATAAGCCCCCGAACATTCTTTATTGGATTAGGGTCTGGACTTTTAGCGACCCATCGAAGCGTCTCAACGTTATTTTCAGCAATATAATTGCAATATACGCTGCGAGCAGTGTGCACTGAGCAATTTTCATCCTGAAAAATAAAATTATCATTGGGGAAGATTTCCATAACCGATGGTAACATTACCGCATCTAAAATATCCAAATAGTTCCTCGCATTTAATCTTATTTCGATTCACCAGAACATTCCTAAACCTCCTCTATACATCCAAGCCCAAACATTTACAGAAAATCGTCCAAACTTATCATTAGAAGAAATATAATTTTCATTAAACCTACTTCGAGGCGGTCTATAAACTCTAATATGGCCGTCACTATGTGATTGGAATACTTTTTACTGTATCGTTTAAAACGCAATTTAAGGCAAATATTAATCTACCTTGTTTATGTTCTTCATGTAGTTTGTATTTCCGGGCGGCTGCACAATTCTTTAAATTAGTTTTTCTAATTCTTCTAAAAGTTTACTGCAACTTTTGCATGTCTTGCCGTATGAAATGGATCTTCCCTTAAGTAATCAGTTAAAGCTTCGTCTTGCTCCGCTGTAGTTATAAATGGTCTACTAGTTTCTTTTTTTCTGCTAACAGTTTGATCGTTATCCTACCTTTTTTAATGTTTTGAATCGTGGTCTTGCTTCTATTAAACTCTTGGGCAAGTCCTCTATTTTGGAAATTATTCGCATTTTATCAAATTCACTTAAACGGACTGGCATCGTGGATAATGCGCTTTGAAAAATTTGACACATGTGACTGTTTGTCATTTTGATTAGTTAAGTTTGGTTTACATAGGGAAAATAAAGGTGTACCAGTTTTATATGACGCGGAGTGTACTATTAAGAATATAGCAGGATGGAGGAGGCGAATAATCAATTGAAAACCGCCATTCTATCGGCCTATTAACAAAACTGCCCACTGAAGGAGAATAGAGACCACAGAGGATCACCGTGGTGGAGCAGAGACTTGGAATAGAAAAGAGTACAAGTTCGGAAACTTTTCAACCGAGCTAAAGAAAAAGGCTTATGGGAACAATATCGTATGACTTTAACATGGTACAATAAAGCGATTAGGAAAGCCAAGAGATAGCCTTGAAGAAACTTCTGTAAGAGTATATCAGATTTACCTGCCAGTGGTAGAATTTACATGGCTCTCTCCAGAGATCCGGCACAGGCCGTTGGTGCAATAAAATGCCCAGACGGCACCTATACGAACTCTGCAAGGCAGTCCCTGGAGCTATTGCTTCAGATTCACTTTCAAACGGGATCAACAGAACGACCCAAAAAGGAAGATTGGAAGTTGGCCACAAACATAGTCACTCAATCGGCAATTGTATGGGCAGTGAACGAATTCTCACCGTACAAATCACCTGGGGAGGATGGCATTTTTCCAACTCTGCTACAACAGGGCAGTGGGGAGCTGTTACCCCATTTTGGTCAAGTTATTGAGGGCAAGTCTGGCTTGGGGGTACATCCCTCTAGAATGGTCAGTGTCGAGGGTTGTATTCATACGGAAAACTGGGAAAGTGAACAATTCACTTCCCAAATCCTATCGTCCGATCAGCCTGACCTCGTTGTTAATGAAATGTCCCGAAAAATTTTTAGACAGGCATATTAGGGAAGGGAGGTTACGAGAGTATCCGCTAAATACCTCCCAGTATGCTTATCAAACGGGCAAATCTACAGACTTGGCGTTAAACAGTCTGGTGGGGAAATCTGCAAACCAATCCGTTACTGGATCAAAAGCATATTAAAAAACCGGTACATCACTACATCACTGAATGGAGTCACCGTAAGGGGTATGGTGGCCAGGGGATGCCTACAGGGAGGGGGGCGTTCCCCCCTTCTGTGGTCACTACTGGTTGGCGATCTACTGGGTGAGTTATCAAGTCAGGGGATAGATGTGCAGAGATACCTATGCTGATAATATAGTAATAATTATTGGAGGCCAATTTGAAGAGACAATTTCTAATATCCTTCAAACGGCCGTGGTGGTGCGATAGGGAACAGATGTCTGTGAACCCCCTTAAAACCGTAATTGTTCCCTTCACAAAAAGGAAAAAATTACAGAGACTACGCCAGCCAATTTTAGGCGACGTGAATACTCCTTTTTGCGACGGTGGTGAAATATCTAGGGGTAATCTTAGATAAACAACTCACTTGGAACGCCCACTTGCATAAAGTGATAAACTATGCCAGATTATCTCTCTGGAATGTCAGAAGGGTGTGTGGAAATTCTTGTGGTATGAACCCCAAAACAGATTTAGTGGATTTACCAAACAATGTTGAAGCGAATGGTCACGAATGGCTCAGCTGTCTGGTGGACCAAAAGTCTGCAAAAGATAGCTAAAGCAAAGCTGCAAGGCTTGCAGCGAACAGCTTGCCTGGCCATTACCGGAGCAATGTCATCCATACCAACGGCAGCTATGGAAGCCCTCCTGCAACTAACTCGTCTCCACATTCAGTTGAAGAAGGAATCCAGGAGCAGCTCATAGAATGCTATCAGCTGGGAGGCAAATAAATGTAGAGATTCTGAGGATCACTCGGGAAATACAAAATCACCACATTCTTGGGATGCCCTCGGATCTCTCTGTCCCAAAACTTCACGTGAACAAGCCTTTTAAGGTCCCCATTCCCACGAGAGACTGATGGGATAGCGAAGAAATCTCCTTCCTAGAAACGGAATACGTGATTTACATTGACGAATCCAAAACCGGAAACGGGGCTGGAGGAGCGGTCTTCAGCAGGAAACCCAGGGCTAAAATCACAGCCAACCGGGTAGGTACGCTACCGGTTTTCAGGCTGAAGTATACGCCATTGAACTGGCTGCAAGAGAGCTGATGAATCAACCTGTTGTAAAAAAGAACATACATATCCTGTCAGATAACCAGGCTGCTCTTAAAGCACTGAGCTCGAATAGGATAAAATCTAAGCTGGTACTTAACTGTCTACAATCCCCTGAAATACTAGGCAAGGAGAACAGAGTCATTTTGACCTGGGTGCCGGGACCTCAACCATTTTTTGGCATTGCAGAAAGCACTGCTAGATCAGCCGTAACTACCTGGGCGGAGAGGAAAACCTTCACGTACTGGTCAGACATACCGGGGCTCTCTCACTCGAAGGCGTTCATATACAACCCTTCGAGTACAAAAAATAAGCAGATCCTGAAATGGAGTAGAACAAACCTACGCATTCTGTCGGGACTGCTTACAGGGCATTACCACCTAAAGAAGATGAGTCTGGTTCAGACCTCGGATTGTCGGTTCTGTAGTTTGGAGGACGAAACTGCTGAGCACATATTATGCGCATGCCCAGTTTTGGGCAGGGTAAGGTATAGCATATTCGGTTTTAGTAACTTAGAGCCGAACGACTTCAAAAAAGTATCACCAAATACAGCCATGTGTCAGAAGCACAGGCTTGTGGGGTGAATAATTGTAATCTCTAGGGGTGAGCCACAATAGACCAAACGGGGGTCGCAGTGGAGGTGGCGAGAAGGCCCCACTCACAAAGAACCTAACCTTACCTTTCCTTTGTTTGAAGGTGCCTTTGTCTTACAGTTTTTACTGGAATCAACCCATCCTTCGGATACTGTATCTTGTGTATTATATCCTGTTGTCCATTGTCCAGACGATGAGATTGAAAATCACTACGTTTTTTTTACATAATTTTTCACTGTTAATAATATCCTTTATTGAGGATATTGGTGTCTTTGTAAATAAGCAGGTTTCTTTTAAAGCTTCTTGTTTAATGAATCCTCAACTTACAAAACAATCATACACATTTTTCACAATTTCACAATTAGTGTTGTCGACGCAACATTGCGAAAAAAGTTAATGATAACTTATAATACTCGTATAGAAAGCTCTTTGAAAACGCACGCTAAAACGGAATATTTAATTCTGCCAAATGAATTCAATGCAGCCATCATACACCCGATACACCTAATTGCCCGCCCTTGCCTTGTCACTCGACTGTTCTTAGGTTTCATTTCAGGTAAAATTTTTTAAGAAGGTCTTAAATGGTCGGATTTAGATGATTGCCGGGAAAAGCCAAGACGATATACTTTGAGACAAACTATATAATTCATTGATAATGGTAACGCTCATGGATTTCAGTGCGTGCGAACGTATTTACTGAAATTCCGGTGTGCATAAAGGTATTGTTACGAACTCAGTAACTCAAAAGTCAATCCTGTCGTGAATTATGAATTTTGGCGAATGCGCCCGGTTTAGTCCAGAAGTTTCTAGACCACGGTGTCTATTCACTAATACGGAGTACGTGGTAAATTCTAGAACGTTCGGGAATCGGGAAAGACTATATATACGCGAGTTTTTGACTTAGCCGAACAGTTCTCAATAGACAGCTTTTAATAGACAAGTTTCAGTGAACAGTGAATCGGTGAACTACAGTAGTGAAATATGTATAAATAGTGTTAAAGATAAATTAGGATAATAATTATACCGAGTGTAGATAAATTAGTAGACATTAAGTAGTGTGTATATAAATTAAGTTCATTATAGTGTGTAAGTGTTTCTTCAATAAATTGGTAGTAACTAGCCATAGTGTGTGTATAATTTTATCCCACCGTAAAAACTATTTAACTAAATGGGAAAAACATTACAGTATGTTTATTATCTAAATTTTGTAGTAATATACAATATTGCATGTGCAAGTTGTTTGACGAGTTTTCCCACTTTTTAGTATAGTCACAGTAGCGGGTGCAGTATCTATAAAAATGGAAAATGATGACCATGGAGTGCACATTGTATAACCAAGTTAAACAGCCCACAAAGGAGATTAAGCATCCAATTCAGTTTATTCAGAGCTATCAGTCTCAGAAATCCATTGTTTACCTTTATCGACTTAAATATTGAAGTTAGTCTGCGTTGAATGTAGAAATTACGATTTAGTTGACATTTTATATAACCAAATTAAAGATATAGATAGACCATATAATTGAAGGTAAAGATGGAATCATACTTTTGTTGAAAAGAAAAAATGAAAATTTGGAAAGTCAAATAAGTGTATCCCGTCTTTATTAGGTATCTATACGGAAGAAAGTAAATTCATGAAATATAATGAACCTAGGATTATGATTATACCAAAAGTACATCAAAATTGTGAAAAAACAAAAGAATATTTAGAAAAAAGTATAAAACTAGATGACCTACAAGTTTAGGTTTTGTTTTTAAGAAATACTAAATATATGCTTCAAAATCAATTGCGTGTGAATACAGCCCAACATCAAATTATGTTAGAAGATAAAACATGCATTTGTATTGATGGGAACGATGTAGTGTATGAAGATTTAGATACACTGTCAGGGTTATTACCACAACAATTTTGTTCTCTGTGTGGTGATGAACATTCAATGGATAACTGTCAAAAAAACAAAATTCGTACCAAATTTTTTGTAAATTTTATAAGAGGTATAAGCCAAATAATAGCATATGCGGACGATATAGTGCTTGTAACCAAAAGAAGAAGTATGGAAAATATGCTGAAGGAGAAAGGGAGAAAAAATTGGGCTAAAAATAATGAGAGTAAAACGAAGGTAATGAGACTGAGAAGCGTAAGCCAAAAAGATAAAAGAAAAATCAACACTCATGAATTTGAAGAAGTTAAAAAATATAAAAATTTTAGGGGTCTTGATTAACAACACATAGGAGCACTGAAACTGAAGAAAAATAATCGCTACAAATAGAGCCTATCACGCTAATAAGAAACTACTTAAAAGCAAAATGTTAACAGAACAAGCAAAATTAAATATAGATACATGATAATAAGGCCAATCATGAACTCAGCAGAAACAATGACGTCAACAAAGAAGGAAGAGGAAAAATTAAGAATAACTGAGAGGAAGATCATGAGAACTATATTTGGGGCCAGTAAAAATAAATAAGAATGATATAAGAGGTATAAAACCTCACAAATAACCACGTTACTGATTCAGCATGCCATACTTTGATGTATTTATAGTAATTATTATATGTAGATTTTTCTATAAAGCAAATAACGGAAAAAGCTTGGCAAGAAAAGAAAAAGATATATCTAGCATTTATTGACTTAGAAAAAGCATTTGATGTAACACCAAGAAGAAAGCTATGGAATATTCTAAAAAAACGCGGAGTTAGTAATAAGCTTATAAAACTAATTCAAATGATTTATAGTAATAATACTAACTCAGTTATAACCAATAATCTACAATCGTCACCATTTAAAACTACTGAAGGACTGAGACAAGGAAGCAGTTTAAGCTTAACTTTATTCGTTACCTATATGGACGAAATAATAAAGAAATGTAAGAATAAAAATAAAAATTTCAATATAGGATACTTGGATCTTAACAAAGTAGAAGTTTCAGAAGGGGCATTTGCTGACGATATAGTTATTTTTGCGAAAACTAAAGAATACCTGAAACACAATATAGAAACATGGAATAGTATCTTGAAAGAAAACGGGATGGTTATGAATAAAAACAAAACAAAAGTTATGGTTATAGGAGAAGGACAAGAAGAAATAAATATAGATTGTTAGATCCAATATTCACAAGTACAGTTTATTTCACGAATTCACGCGTTTCGGATTATCGGCAAAAACTCGATGAGCAGAGCTTAGCTTGTTCAATTCAGTAAGAAAGACGAAAGTAAATTGCCCTAGTACCACTTCTAGACACAAATGTAAAACAATTTTATTTTTCCCATTATGGAATTCATATAAAGAGATCTGATTGCCAAAAATTAATAAAAAAAGAAAAAAAGGGAAAAGGGAAAACGTGATTAAAAAGAATTAAATTTCGGGTTTCTAACGCATCAAATATTGGGAGAATTTACTTTCGAAACTTTCAGTACAGTTTGCCATTTCATTCGATGCTTTTACAGGCGTAAATTCGTGAAATAAACTTTAGTAATATCTGTCGTGATAGCGGCACAGTTTTGTCATTAAGTGATCATAATTCTATCCTTTATTGAACCTTGAACATTGAGGTCAATAAACCTGAGGAGCAACGACATATTACTTAACGTAATTTCAATAATTTGGATCATTATAATTTTCAAAGAAATCTTGATAACATATGGGATGATGTGTATTAGGTATATGGACAATGTTAATGATAAAAGTTTTTGACTGAAAATATACATGCTCCTCTTAAAACTATTGAAATTAGTAAAAAAAAACAACATATTGGTTAACTCCTAATCTGAAAATAATCCTTAAAGAGCGTAATGAAACGTTATCCAAATTTAAATTGAGAAAGAACGAAGAAAATTGGAATTAAGTAGGTACTAAAAGAATGCCGTACTCACGCCATAGCGTCAATAAAAAGAGAAAAGACAGTATTTTTGAATACTTAAACTTGTGAGGAACCAAACTCAAAATATTTGTGGCACAGGTTGAGTTCTATAAATATTTATGTTTCTTGTACTCAAAAAGTTCTATCGAGTAGTTTATGCCACCCAAATGATATTAATGGCTATTTTATTGGCGTTTTCAAAAAATCCTAGCTGTCAGGAAAAAATAGATTTTTATACATCTCATGAGTTCCATAATACTTTATTTTCTTTTAATCTTGTTTCACAGAATATTATTCTTGATAATAAACAGTCCATAAAACTTAATGCAGCTGGAAGTGATGGAATTACACTATGATAAAATTATGTCTCCACAATATTCTTAATCATATCACCCATATTTTAAATTGTTGCCTTTTATGTGGATATGTTCATAAAGCTTGGGAAGAGATTCATGACCTATGATCTTGCTTCCAATATTATCAATAATAATTAAATGTATTGTTCATCTTCAATCAAGCAAAATTTGTTTTGGATGATTATATATTTCCAATTGAACAATCTGGCTTTCAAAAGGACCATAGTATTAAAACTGACTGACCATTTTATTCGAACTATTGATAAGAAAATGAGCGTCCTTCTAATTACTTTGAATTTTTACAAAGCTGGAAAAATTTGATGCCTATCGAAATGCTTATGTCACTGTAGCACCCTTAGTTGTTAAATTAAAAGAAGACGTTAGTGGTAATGAGCTTGGTTTGGGTTAAATAGTTAGTTGTAAATAATATTGAATTATCTCATTAGTTATAAGTAGGTAATGTATATTTACGTAAATAATACAAGTATACAAATTGCGAAAAAGTTTAATAGATCATACGATTCACATAAGTACGACAAGTATAATATGGACAACACTATTTTAGAGGGAGAGATAGGGAGGGAAAGAGAGACAGAGAAAATAATTATTCTATTTGTGAAACTCACAATTAGATCTGTCCTCTCTACCAAAACAGTTGGGACAAGCACGTATCAGGATTTGGTTTCGGGTGGGGGGGGGGGTCCAACAAGGGAAAAAAAAATTTTTTTGAAGAGGTCAAGGCTGAAGGCCTTAGATGAAAAGTAGAAAATTATCAAGGTACAAAACAACACGTTAAAATACAGGTTTTGTTAGAAACATTTTTAATCTTCTGTTAATAATTGAGTTATTATTATTACCTAGGTATAGTTGCAAACAATCTCATAATTATAAAAAGTATAAGTAGGTAGTAAGAATAATGGTTACAAAGACAATCTACGCTTTTTTTATTAGCCATAATGTCAAGTATTTTTTCAGGAAAAACATCGATGTCCCAGTGTATTGAGAGCACAACCAGGGAACTTAGCCTTTCGTGTGATATTTTATTCCTTAGAAAGGTTTTTACCCTTTTAAGAGTAGAAAAAGATCTCTCGATACTGGCTGTAGCAACAGGTAAAGTAGAAAGAACAGTAAATGATGAAGAGCAGGGAAAACATTTTTGTTGCAGTGCCCCAAAACCTTTAGGGTTTCGGTATTTCTGTCTAAATCTTCACCCAATCTTCACCCATAAGTAGTACTCACCCTGAAGAGCAGACAGCGAGTAATTATCTTCAATATACATAGAAAGCTGCTCTAGCTGACTTGCATATACATTTGAGGCAAAGCCTGGTAATAAGCTTTGAAAAGCTATTAGTTTGGTTGAGTTTTATCGACGATAAGTTCCTCTGTGTTGCCAATAGTTAAGCAATTGATTTTCATTTTTAAACTTGGACATTTTAAAAATAATACTTCCAAAACTGTATGCCGTCCAATATGTCTATACATTTTTACTTTACTGCTGTACCTACATAAAAATTATGGAATCATCGTTTTTCTAGTATGTGTTTGAAAACATTTCGGGGCGGTCCGGACCCCCTGGACCTCCCCTCCCTGAATACCTGCCTGAGTGTGTTCATTGCCCTTTTCACATTTAACCGTAACCGTATTTTGATAGGGGGGCTGATATAATTGTTAGTTTCACACATATAACAATTCTTGTCTTTTTCTCTTTCAAGTAGTACAGTTCATATGATCCTTGTCGTACTTATGTGAATCGTACGACCTACTAAACTTTTTCGGATTCTGAGTATATTTTTTTCTTCTATATTCAGTGCCAGATTTTTTGTTTTATTTACTGTCACAGTTCATGTACTCACTATGCCCCTTTACGATTTTATTACAATTTCATATCAGTTATTATTCAAAAAATGTAACTTTGATACCTCCCACTGTTTTGCAGATACACTGTATAGTACAAGATATTTTTAAAATATGGCCATTATTAAACAACATATTTTTATTTGAAACATTTTTTGATAACATCTGCCAATTATATGTAATAAATCCAAGTGTATACGGTGGGTCATCCTGTATGCTTCAAAAGTATAATTTGTTCAATTCCAATTAATTAATAAAAGTTGAATTTGTTTTTGAAAAATTAAGCGATTTTTTTCACAAAATAAGTTTTACCGAGTAAGGATCTGTTACTGTTTACTGTACAATGAGGGATTTATAGTAGTAAATTACATACCTAGCGGGGAAGTAGATCATTACAACCCAGGCTTTGTTAGAGACCCGAGGCGCGTAGCTTAAAGCCGTGTATGGAATGATCCTTTCCGCGTGGTAGTTACAAGCTTTTAAAAACATTAATTTCAAGGAAGTGTGATATTTTTTTGACAAAGAACTTCATGAATATGTTGCTAGGCAATATTACTAATTTATTGGTTTTGACAATTATGTCATAAAATATTCTTTCGGTCACGAAATTTTTATTTTTTGCTCAAACAAGTACATAATGGCCGCATTCAGCAGACACTATCGATTACTAATCGCTGAGGATTCGTCTGCTGAATGCGCAATAAAAGTGATGAGTTGTAAAGATATATTGCTAATCGGACGCCATTTTTTCGATCGTTTTAAATTAGCGATTTACGATTACGATTAGTGATTCTTTAATTGTCAATACTGTCAATAGTGCCATTTTGAGAGTTGATGGTAGAATTCGTTTGAATTTTGAATATATTTGTGTAGTTTTTTTATTCTCTTGGTGGGATTTTGACCGATATGGAAGAGGTGGAAATATGTTATGAGTATAAAGACATGTTATACAGAATAATAGGAATACCTGTGTATTGTGGGACTACTCGTTCATAATAGTATTTATTTCTAGCATGTGTTTCCCTTTCCTCTATAGCTAGTAAAGGTAATGGTATAGCTAAATTAATTGCAGCCTGTTCCACTACATTAAGATCTATTAAATCGTCCACAAAAAAACCCAAAATATTGTTGTTCATTTTGAACCGATGGTACACAGAAATATCATGTCCATGTCATTATTGTCAATGTTAATAAATCAACTACTGTAAAAAAGTGCATTCAGAAGAATTGCTCATCATCACGTGACCAATGACTTATCGATAACTAATCGGGTTTTTCTTCTGAATGCGGCCAATGTCTTATTTTGAATTAACCTGTACTCCTCCGGAAAACCAAGAAGCTGCGGTTGAGGGAATAATTCCGTAGAAAAGCAAAGAAAGATATTAACTTTTTTTTTAATCCTGCTTAACACAATATTGTCATACTTCAGGAAAGTGACACATGTTTCTAACCGGAAAAGTACTTTTCCGGCTATAGCGTGGAAGTGAAAGTAAGTAATGTGTCACTTCCCTACCGTTTTAAAGGTAAGAAATGCCTATATTACTACCGATTCAAATGAACTTTTATTACTAGATTCTTAAGGCCATATGCCGAGTCAACGAAACATTTTAAAACGTTATTTACATGAATTATATTGGAGTGATGGAAGCCGTTTCTATAACATACAGTGTGAATACAAACAGCAAAGCTTAAGCACGTGTTCGCCTCTTCTGCCGACTTTTTCCTTTGGGCATATGAAGAGCAGAAGAAAGAGTTGGTGAGGGAGACGAACACGTGCCTTAGCTTCTGCAATTGAATTTGGATGAACTTCCTTGATCAGTTTTATCATATCAGGTGGATTGGTATTTACGGACCTATAACTTGGCTTCCCCACTCGCCAGCTCTGACACCACGGAACTTTTTGTGGGCTTTTCTTGAAGAATTAGTTTATCAAACAGCTCGTAGATCTAGATAAGGAACACATTCGTGAGGCATATTGCAATATTACACTAGCTATATATAAATATCTTATGTTCTTAATGCTCTGCAGAATCTTCACATCAGCCGTTCCTGTCAAGTGTTACGCAAAACACAACATTCCCTATTGACGTAAAGTGAGGTATTTAACAAAATTGTTGAAAATATTAGGATATTTATCGTAAATTACTAGTGTTAGATAAAAAGAAGGTAATAATGTAACAAAAATGTTACTGATAACAAACTATTTACTTTGAACGCACTAGCATTATTAACACATAAATAAAATATGCAATTTTCAAAAAAACAAAGCTACAGCATTCAATAAAGAATTGTCAATTCACTATAACTGCCTAGTTTTCATAGAATAATTCAATTTTTTGTTGAAGACTGTCACAATGCTCATTAAATTCTTAAATTTTATTATAGTAGGTGAATAAACAATTTCTCTCATACTGATTATACTTTATTGTTGGAATCTTTTACAATCCATAACCAAACTAAGTATCGAATTACTCAATTGGCCAATATCATATTTGATTTATTTGCAATTTTCATTAAGCAACAGGTCAGATATCGACCTCGACATTGTACGTGGCCTTCATCCGCTTGTCGTTACATACAACATTTTATGTTGCAATAATTATATATTACATAAAGTTCAATTATATGAGTGATTCATAACTATTGGAACATAGGATACAGCTGGATTATTTAAACCAAAATACTGAGAGGATGGTCAGTGAAGATATGTTTACTGGAGTTAATTGATGCAAGATATCAATACATACAGTTAACAGAAGCAAACATGAACCCCGGAAAATATGCGAACTAAAATAAGGTCATCGCAACGAGCCAATCAGGAGCTAATGTTAACGAACGTACATTAGGAATTTGTTAACATAATCGAAATAATATGACCGAGTGATTTCATCAACATACATCAATTTTAGTGTCTATATCAGTGTTGTCAATGCGAGGATAATTATCCGTTTTTAGACAGTTTCGCTTAAATTACAGAACCATCAGTCTTTGTTAAGACTAATTTGATAAATAACTATTGATTTAAATTAAATAAAAAGTCAACAAATGGCATTCGACGGTTCTATTCCAAAAGATCCTGATGTGTAAGCAGATAGATGTAGGAATAGGCTTCATAACCAGTTCATATTTTGTTGCTTTCCATAGAAACTTGACCCTTCTTTTTCATGACATTACTACAGAGTCATGTAATTTGAAAATATAGACATTTAGGGCAAACGGTAGTTTTATTTTTGGTCCAATATAAATTTTTTTATTAATATTTAGAGTTAAATTTTTAGCAAGTTCTTAACAGTTGACACTTATGGTATCGATATTTGGTTATTGATTCAAAATATCGATTGTTACTACAAAAATACAACTGCAGCGACATGAACACGCCCACCAGGGCTCATGTTTGCTTCTGCGGACTGTATACATACGGTTTCATGCAAGGCAAGCAAGCAAGCAAGGATGTGCTTAAATACTTGTAGTACCTATACTAAATAATTCTCCGGTGTGTAAGAAGATATAATTTTTTGAAGCATCAGTATAACTAGACTTTATACTATTATTTTGACTTCTATTTAAGGGCCCGTTATTGAACAAAAATATGAGCGTAAAAACATGGCTTACGTTTTTCATTCAGATAATTTTTATGAATGATTTTAGTGGAGACGTAAGGTGTAATATCGATTGCCAAACTGTTAAGGTAGTGTGCATCGCATAGTTTATATGGGTTTCTTGTTAATAATAAATTTCACAGACGTTGTCAAATATACCCAATTTTGGGCAATGAAGATTGAAATGAAATAAAGTTGACACACCCTTTATAAAATTATTTTATAGACAAATGTGTGACAATGCAACGAAAATATTGTTGTATTATCTAGAACTGAATGAAATAAAAGCGGCGTAATCGGTGCCGTAATTCAAAGATGGTAACCAAAAAATTAGTCTTATTTAGTTGAATCGACTTGGCATCAGAGGGCGCTGACTGAATCAGTATCATTCGAGTGATATATATCGAGAGGATGTAGCTGGGATGTAGTTTCCGATATTCCTCGTCCTATGTCGGTGGATCAATAGGAAATCGACTTTGTCCTCCTGCAAAAAAGCTGTCAAACGAATCGGACGCAAAATGTTAAGATGGGAAAGTTTTTTGACCCTTCTGAAAAGTTCGATATTTTTGACATACGACATACTGCATTTACCACGACGATATACGACTCTAATTTCCCAATCCAGTGTTGCCAGACTGGCACGATTGTATCAGATTTGATACTCTCGATAACCTAAATGTACACAGACGTTTGTAATGCAATAATATTGGCTTGTTAACTTTTAAAAGCGAAAGTATTTGTTATAAATGAACGCCTTCAAAGCGTTTTTTATATAGAAAATAAAATTTCCCAAATAATATTATCTTCTAATTATAATAACATACATTATCACATTAGGCTAAGCTAGATGTTTAAAAGTTATTTTATTTATTTACATCGATTTATTCAGTTGAATATTGTTTGTTTTTGTAGTTTTGAGGAAAATTAAGGGTTTCGTCGTTTTTGATTTTTTAATATAATTTTCTGCATTTAATAGGCTAAGATCTGGTAAATAATTTCAGTAGTACCTGACAACACTGTTCTAGTTTTTATAGGATAGAGTAGCCTGGTTTTGAAAACGTAAGGACGATTTTATACCACACGGAGAAAAAAATAAACGAAATATTATTTTCTTAAGGAAAAGCTAATAGAGATATGGTTACAGGTACAGCAAATAAAATAAAATAAGGAACAAAATAAGAAAGATGAACATACACATCTATATGAAAGTGTTCCTATTTTACCTTATTTCTTGTATAAACACGTTCATATAGATGTGTGTGTTCATCTTTCTTATTTTGTTTCTTATTTTGTTTAATTCGCTGTATAATCTCACCTTTAGCTAATAGCGTTTTCGTCAGCATTTCACCGTCGGTGTATAAAAACAAGAAGATGAACAAGAAGGAACAAAAACAAAACCAATAACCAATATATCTATCAAAATGACGTATTAAAGATAGACAAGTGTAGGTAATAATGTGTGAAGGCTGGTCTATCATGTTATCTCTTTGATACGTTATTGATCTATCACACTTACACTCGTTAAGAGATAAGAAAATAAATGCAAATTATATCGAAAACTATATCATCTCGATGGTATATCACTCGGTATTGTATCGAATGATACATACTGGCATGGGAAGTGGGAACTGACTCGTGGTTATTTGTCCGGTATACAGTTGCACAGGTACTTATTCGAGATGATAATAATAATCAAACATCGACCACCTATTTGGTCATCTAAATCACCAGTATCAAGGATATAGGATCCAAATTTTGTCAACAAATTGATAAAATTGCATCCTCTCCCCATCTAGTGGTCATTAATGGAAACTGAATTTTATTATTTTACCGTAGCGGCTAATAACGGAGCCTTAAACCATTGGGTGTTTAGTTTTTTTTTTAATTTGGTAGGTACGTGTTGATTTGGGGAATGTTTTTTGTCCAAGGGGGGGGGGTCGGAAGAAGGGCAGTGGAGTTGTTTGTGTGATATCGACTTTAACTGTCATTGATTCTATAATAATCGGTGTGGTTTTTATTGTTGGAGCTGGTTACCTATTGAGTGTTTTATGATTAGGTTAGGGTAGGTTGTATACGGGAATCGATGGATGGCCATAGGTTAGGTTAGGTTAGGTTAGGCGGAGGGCTGTATTTTGCACCGAATTCAGTAGAGTAATTTGTGTTTTATTCGCAGATATATGTGGCAGCCGTAATCTAGCTTTGATGGAATTAGTACTCTATATCCTTCTAAAAGAGAGTTTTCATGAGCACCCCAGTGATAATTAGGAAGAGTTTTAATGGGGTTTCTATACCCTTCTCTCTTTGAGTCGGGTATCGAATACTACACCAAGAATTTCGCATTTATTGACAACTGGGAGAGGGATGTTGTTGATTGTAATATTGGGTACTGGGGATAATGAATGCTTACTAAATCTGGTGATTTTGGATTTTATCGGGGATAAACTTAATCCCACGTAACTTAACTTATTATGTAGGTACAGTATTTACTGCAATTTGAATGGGGCAAGAAGTAATGGTTATTGATTGTCAGTGACAATAAATGATTAGACGGGACTCAGCTCAGAGCCTTGTGGTACTCTCTTGGTTTGGATGTACGTTGGAGAAAAAATACCGATGAGACTCACTCTAAAATACCTAAGCGGTGAAAAGTTTCCAATGAATTCTAATATGTTTCCATTGATGTTATAAAGCATTGATTTATTGAGTATTGCCTGCCTACTTATACTTCCTTCATCAAATAAGGCAAGTATGATCTCTTGTTTTTTGTTTAACGCTGTAGCAATGTGTGTTTGAAGCAAAACCAAATTTTCTCGAGTATATCGATTTCGTCGGAATCAAGATTGTTCTATAATCTTGTATTCATCTAAGTTCCAAGCAAGTCGCTTGCTAATAATTTTTCCCAGAATCTTACACATGCTGCAGGTCAGAGAAATGGGCCTATGGGACTTGGGTGAGGTCGGTGCTTGGTCAGGTTTTTAACAGGTATTATAATGGATAGATATCCCAGTCAGCGCTGTTTAGTTGCCAATAGCTTCTTGTTAAAATTTTTTGGATATCTTTTTTTGCTGTCATATAGGTCGTCGACAACGTGCCAAGCTAGTAAAAGAGCTAAAAAGCTAAGATCGATAGCAGAGAAAGAACCAGAAGAAAAATTGAGATGGGTATTGGATCTTGTGTTTATTGGGCATGAGCAATTTATTACTTTTCGATTGTTCTTCTTCTGCGAAATGTTGAATCAAATCCCCAGGTTATTATGGGCATAGGCGACCTTCGAGTATGTAGGGATTAGAGAGCTGGAAGATAAGGTCTACCAATTCCACTACTGTGAGCGAATAGTTGGGTGGAGTATACAGATACATGCAATGAGAAACGGCACATAGGAATTTAATGTATTCTCCGATTTAAATAGCCCACCAACAAAAAATGTCTATGAATTTACTTCAATAAATATCAAGTATTTAGCTGGACAGCTGGATTCAGAACCACTGTAAGAAACCCCGCCTCTTTTCCTTCCAATATTTGATAGTTATGTGCGCCTGTGCGTGTGCGATTACAGTTTTACCAGGGTTAACAGACATCTGTTCCCTCTGACACCAACTGTGGACATCGTCCAACGTCTTTTGGAGGATATTATAAGTTACCCTTCCTGACTTGGTCCTTGCCAAGATGACAAGGTCGTCTGCATACGCTTGCAGTTCTACCCCTCTTCTTTCGAGAGTGCTAAGCAAGTTATCCATCAAGAGTGACCATAGTAGGGGAGATAGTACTCCGCCTTGTGGGCAGCCCCTGGAAACCTTAAAGCTAATGGTCTTGTCCTGAAGAGATGTAGTGGCTGTCCTATTAGTGAGCGTGGCATATATCCAACCGGAAATGGTTGGTTTGATGCCCTTTTCAGTCAAAGCTGAACCAATGGAGGTCGGTAGTGCATTGTCAAATGCTCCTTCAATGTCAAGAAATATGGCCACCGCAATCTCTTTGTTGTTAAGGGATTGTGTGATTTTCTCAACAAAGTTGTGTAACACTAAATCTGTTGATTGGCCTGTTTGATAAGCATATTGATGGATGCTCAGGGGGGAATTACATCAAGCTACTTTCGGTATATATAACACCCTAGCCGCCAACCAACTGGGTGGTATGTAATTCCACGCCAGACTAGCTCTGTACAATTTAATGAGGATGGGTAAAAGTAATTCTAGTCCGTTTTGAAGCAGAGCTGGAAATATTCCATCCTCACCGGGAGATTTGAACGGCTGAAAAGATTTAATCCCATTCCCATTCAACTGCCGGTGCTGTGATAACTTCCTTGGCGGCCTCCCAATCGATCTTTTTTGGCCGCCTTGCGCCCTCAAAGAGGGGAAGTCGATTGTTATCCAGAGTCAAACTTCCAGGAAAGTGATTTTTAATCAAAAACTCTAACGTATCTTTTCTAGAGGTCGTAAAAGTGCCATCAGGTCGCTTCATCGACCCAATCTCGGCAACCTACTCTTTAGAGAGAATCTTGTGAATTCTAGTACTACGAGGTATATCAGAAATACTCTCACAGAACTTTTTCCTATACCTCCGCTTTGCCTTTCCGATTTCTTTATTATAACTTGTTAGAGTAGTTCTATAAAGCTCCCAGTTGCCTAACTCTTTAGCTCGATTAAATAGTCGTCGAACTTCTTTTCTTCGCTTTTCTAGGCATTTGTTCCACCAAGTAGAGTTGCGATTATCTCTTTTAGTCTTGAGTGAACAGTTTTCATGACAGGAGATCACTGCCTCGCGTTTTCCCGCTGCAGTATCTATCCCATCACAACTGTTAATTGTGGTGAAACCGTCCTCAATGTAAAGCTAAAGGGAATTTTCATATCCACTCCAATCAGTAGCTTTTGAGTCGCGATATTCCACTACTGGCCTCTGGCCTATTTCAATGTTGAATTGAATATGTCTATGATCTGAACACGAAGGTTCAGTAGATACAGCCCAATGCTGTATCTTATTGCTCAGAAAGTTTGAGCTGATAGTTAAATCTAACACCTCTGATCTGTTTCTAGTTACAAAGGTTGGTTCTGAGCCCTTATTAATAACAGATAGCTCTTTCCCTAGTATATAATTAAAGAGTAACTCACCTCTGCGATTTATATTCGTGCTGCCCCACGATGTATGGTGTGGATTGGCGTTACAGCCCATGACTAACTGAAGTATGTTCTTCTTGCTATAGTCGATTAATCGCCGTATAGCAAGAGGAGGTACAGTATCCTGGGAAGTATGCAGAGCAGGCGACTATGTTTGTCATACCATTCTTCTCCGGTAAGTACATCTGGATGGCTACTACATCTGGAGCAGTGCAAAAGCCTGTAAGCAAAAAATAATTAATATTTTTACTGATGAGTAGACACGCTCTAGGTTTCACCCCAGGGCAGACTATTACCTCACCAGGAATATTGCTGAGACCGGTTACTCGGTCTGTGTTTCCTGTCCATGGTTCTTGCAGGAAGGCAAGGTCGATTAATTCGTCCTTGTACCTTTTGCCAAGGATATAAGAAGTGGCCTTGACATGCTGTAAGTTTGCCTGTAAACAATTGAATGTGGCAGAGTGTTGAGTGCCGCAGGCAAACTTATATCTCCTCAAATATTGGAAGGATCAGTCGGTGAATCAATTAAGACGCCACCATCTGCTCCTGCCAATGATGAGGCTGTGTTTGGTGCAGTCGACGAGGTTTGATCACCTTTCGTCGCCGGCCCAGCTGGTGCCTTTGTCGAGGCCATGACGGACTTCGATTTCAGGACACCAGGTCCAGTCTCTTTTGACGGTTTCCTAGAGGAGACGATAGCCGCGTCTTTATCTTGGGAAATCCAGCTTTCCCAGCTTTTGGTTGGCTGGTGGTTCATTTCAATAACTGCCAAACTACTAATTTGTGAAACAGCAATGCATCTAGAACATTGAGAGAAGATTGTTGAAAATAATTCTCTAAACTTTTGATTTTATCAACAAAAGAATTGATGACAATAAAAAATAAAATAGGCACAAAGTTAAATAACATCCCATTCAAACAATTTTTCAATAAGCAGGGTTACATGAAGCCCATTGTCTACGATACAATAGTAGAAACGGAGAAGGTACTGATAGCAAGAATCCATGCTGCTCCAGTCTTTCCAAGGAATGCTATTTTCAATGAGAAAACGTTGCAGATTATGTATAAATGTGAATAGACAAAATTTTGAACGTTTGAATGCGATGTTATTTAAGTTTGTAACCATCTTATTTTTATTGTCATTAATTCTTTTGTTAATAAAATCGGGAGTTTCAAACCATTAGCAGTTTCGTAGTTATTAAAATAGATTCATAAAAATATTTTGTATATATTGAAACATATCATTTCCATAGCACACATTGTTAAATAAATTAAACTGCTGTTGATTTTAGAGCAATAATATATTTATTTACAATTATCTAGATTAATGATTTTAACGATTGCACGAAAAATAGTGTGCATGCCATGGGTGCGAAACTTTTTAACGACCTCAGGATTATCTTGCCTCGGCCGCAAACGGCCTCGGCGATGTTCTTTCGGTACGTTAAAAAGGTATTTCGCGGCCTAAGCATACAAATAACTATTCTTAAACGTTTTCACCCTTCACATACTATTTAGTAGTTATTACAAATGACCCACAAAAACATTCTTTTGCTCTGCACGTAGATTTACTTGGAAAATAGACTCACAAATACGAAGTGTTGTCAGTTACATCTATAGTGTTTAGTAACATAATCACTTGAAATAAACAGATATCTTCCCTAATTCGAAGTGGAATATTTCATTCAGCGCCATCTGAACATTTAGTACAGCTTTCACAATACGCCATCTATACGTTTAGTCCAAATTAAATTTAGGAAAAACTGTTAAATTATTAGCGTTGATTGATAAACTTATCAATCAACGTTATTAGTCTGTATGGTCACAGATTATAAAAGAGAAAATCTGTGGTATGGTTGTTAGACTATTTCTTTTTAGACAATGATAGTTGTAAATTCTCAGAACAGCTGGACAAAGAATGGCAGATGTTGCTGGTTACGTCCTGCCATCTATTGGAGGTGCTCGATAACACAGCTTCTCCTAATTGTGAAGTAGTAAGCTGTAAATATCGTTACAGTTTTTTTGTAACTAAAATGACTCCTGAATATTTATGAATAGAAACGCAAATGTTGCTCAATAGAAGGCCTGACTAGAAATCTTAAATTATTTAGTAATCTGTTTAATCACATAGAGTGGTAGGTATAAACTAATAATCCGGGAAATATAGAGCGAAAATGATCATTTCGTGTTTTAACATTTCGGCAGGCTGATTTTTGGTGTACAGGTAGTAATAAACACATACAATATACTATGCTTCCAAAGCGTGAAATCGAACCTCACATTGTTTAACATGTCAATTGTAAATGTGATTTTAATGATATTTAAGGTTCTCTCTTTTTCTCTCGGATTTTACAAAAAAAAATTAAATACTTTCTCATTCGCCTTCAAAATACCAACAAAACTAGGCTTCGTAGGAAAAAAAATATTAATTAGTTCCAAAGTAATCGATAAAAAATCATTGTTTATGCAATGTTTAATAAACAATTTTAAAACCAGCTCCTATCACTGCCGTGTCTCGGCGTTTCGTGAAATCATTCGTTCTTACTCACAGACATTACGTACCAAAGCTGGAATCTGTAAGTGAAATAGTTAACAAGTTACAGCGTTATCGATCTACACTAGCTTGAGCGACATTCAGCGATACGAAAATCATTTTTATCGGTAGCTTTCGTCATTAATTATCACAAAATATAATTATTTTTCAATCCAAACTTATTTTGCAACAATGGGAGCGATTATTTAATATGACCTTAGTTGTAAAATTAGTTTTGGAAACCAGTTGCGTCACTAAAACAAAATTATGATCGAAATAAATTTTACTCACAGTCAGAGCTCGTTTTTCATAAAAAAAGTCAACACCCTGTATCTTATTAACGATAAAACTTATCACATATGTTCATAATTGGAGTTTTTTGTTTTAAAATTGGATAATAATCTGTTTTAAACTGACCTCGATTCTAATTAAGTTTGGGGATTGGACGTTTTTCATAAAAAAAGTCAACACCCTGTATCTTATTAACGATAAAACTTATCACATATGTTTATATTGGGAATTTTTTTGTTTTAAAATTGGATAATAATCTGTTTTAAACTGACCTCGATTCTAATTAAGTTTGGGGATTGGATTCTATATTTTGCTTTCGTAATAACTCGGTAGCCAAGGGCAAGGGAAAATTTTGTATTCTCACGATTTAATCTGTTTTAGCCTCCCGACATATATTCGGGAAGGACGATCGTCAATTTCGAGACACCCTGTATTTACATATTCTTCTTCATATCTTTAATAAGATCAACTGTGCCTTTTCCGACATTTCCAAGTATTTTCCAAAATGTCTTTCCTCCTAATTTTGTCAAAAGATTCTTTTTGTATCGATATGCAGCAGCTTTGTATCTATATTTTAGTTCTTTTTTCATTCTTTTTTCACTGTAAGTTTGGTCATTCAGACCTTTTTTTATTACGCTAATATTTTTTCTGGGATACTTGAAAGAGTAATGTCTTTATAGTAATAAATTAGCTACGAATATGAACTAGCTCTCCTACATTGGCTTGGGTGAAGATTCGCCCAATATACGCCGGTTGTTATTATTTTAAAATGAAAATTGATCGTATGACTTTTTGTTGTTTTAAAATCTTCCATTAAATATATCATAAAACATCTTGTTCAGTAGTTAATTGTCTCTGTTAATTAGAATTGTTTTGTGCTTTTGTCTGATTGTTTATTACAAGGAAATATGGAGTCATGTCAAAATAATGTGAGCCACTTTTGCGAGCCGAATAATACCGGGTGTCCCAGAAGTTTCTGACCCATTTTAACTGTAAAAATCTCGGAACTCCGAAACGATAGGGAGGTGCGGTTTTCGAGGAACAATTTCTTTTTTTATAAAGTTTTTTCAGTTTAAATGTTTAATTAGTGAAATCTTATATAGGGTGTTTTTAAAAAATTGGTATTTTTTAAATGCAAATATTGTCTATTTTTTTAATGAAACACCCTATATATTTTTATTCCATCTGAAAGCTGAACTCTTCCCCTTTCTGAAAATGTATAATTTTTTGAAGTTTAGATGAAAAATGGGTAAATTATTTGATTTTTAATGATAGGCTGTTTTGTAGGTGTAAGTATCTAGAAAGAGGCGTCAATGTTTAATTGAGCTTTGGAATTTTTATTAAAGATAGATGTTATAATCCTATTCCAGAGACTCTGGGACAACTGCGAGGCAAAATTGTCCGAACATTTCAAAATGGACAACACTTGGAACATCTTAAAGATTTTTATTAAATTAGATAATTTATAATGTTCATTTTCATTAAAATTTGATTCACCTTTCAAGTTTGTTTAATTGTTTTAGATACTTCTAATAAGTCGTGCTTCTTTCAAAAACATTCGGTATAATTTTTTTTAACGTAGGTATTACTTAGCATTGTTTTTTATTTAAAACGTATGAGCCAGATATATCTTTATCTAACAAACAATCATCATTAAAAACCCAATAACTCACTCATTTTTCATCTAAACTTCAAAAAATTATACATTTTCAGAAGAGTTCAGCTTTCAGATAGAATAAAAATATATAGGGTGTTTCATTAAAAAGATAGACGATATTTGCATTTAAAAATACCAATTTATTAAAAACACCCTATATATAAAATTTCACTAATTAAACATATATACTGAAAAAACTTTATATAAAAAGATATTGTTCCTCGAAAACCGCACCTCCCTATCGTTTTTGAGTTCCGAGATTTTTACAGTTAAAATGGGTCAGAAACTTCTGGGACACCCGGTATACTAATTCACAAACCTAACCCTATGTCAAAATAAATGTGTGAATGTGTGGATTGTAAAAGCGGATTTGATTTCATGATATCATAATCTTAACAAAACATTTTTTGCTACAAATACATATTATTGAGAAAGGAGAAGAATAGCCAAAGAAAATTGACGCAAACGAGAGCTTCTTCTGACAGAGCTGTTTCAAGCATCAGAATTCAAACTCATAAAAGAGAAATTCCAAACTGAGAAAAGATTGAATACATTAATTTACAGAAAACATATTAGTAGATAGAGACAAATCACACCCTTCATGAAAAGATATAAGAAAAATTAATAAAGCCATATTTTAATACATCCAAAAGTAGAAAAAGAATGGACTAGAAATAATTACTGGAAATTGGTTTTACTAACAGAACAGTCAGCTAAACATTATTACACAGTTAATTGATTTGTTCAGTATGGCCAGTCAAAATTTCAAAAACGCGGCACCTCGACCTTTTAGCTTTTTGTTCTCTTGGCTGCACTGTTCACTTGGAGAGACTGATGGTCTTTAACATGTTTAACAATCTTTTCATGAAATCCTTCCTTCGAGAAATTCTCCTATAGTCTCTGAAGTTTATATTTACGGTGAGTAATTGCTTCGCACTCGATTGTTGATTCTAAATATATCGATCAATCAAAACAATTTTCTTAGGATGCAGTTGATTGAAAACTGAAAACCCAACATGGCTCCCGAATAACATGTTTTTTCTCAGTGGCCTTAAGAATTTTGAAAATTACTGTGACAAACCTGAAATCCAACGCAAAAACAAACAAAAAATGTGTATTATTATAATTTTGTTGTAGTACCAGTTCTACTCTCGTTTGTGTTCAGTTGAAAATGATGTTTACTAATGCTGAAATGACTATGGTAATGCCTTAGAGGCCAGACATATGTATGACCCGCCTTATCCAAATAACCGCTTAACATCTCTGTATTTTTTACTAAACTGCATCTTCGCTTACGAGAAACTGAAACTTTAGCAAAATCAAGGAATAATATTGGTCGACCTAAAGCAGCGAGAACTCTACAACTCGAAAATCAGGTTCTTCAAATTATTAAAATAAAATGATACCTATTCAAGAAGGAGTAGAAGAGGAAATATCAAAAACGGAACTAAAAGATGCTTTGAAATTATTGAAAAATGGAAAAGCCCCAGGACAGAATCGCAAAGAGGATTCCGAAAAGGACGTAGCATCCAAGATCATATTTTTACGTTAAAACAATTAATTGAAAAGAAAACTGCTGATGGCAAAACGCATATCTTGCCTTTTTGGACCTAGAGAAAGCATTTGACTGTATAATGTGAGCGAAAAGTTGATAAGAAATATTAAAGCACTGTATAAAAGAACGGAAAAATATGTGATAAGTAAAAATATGAGATCGGATACATTAATAACACACGACGGACTGAAGCAAGAAGGTGGGTTGAGCTCAATATTATCCATTATATTCTTGGATGACATCATCCAAAAGTAAAACGCAACGAATCCAAATAGCAAAGTGCGCCTTTGCTGATGATATTGTCATAATGGCACACAAGAAATAACCTGCACAAGAATGACGACATATGGAACGAGTCGATGATGAAACATGGAATGAAAATCAACGTGAAAAAATCAAAAGTTATGGCATTAAATGCTATTACGCAATAAATAAAAATGTTATCAACAAAAAGGAAGTTTCTAAGAAAACTAAAACAAAATTGTATCACTGTACCCAGATAACACATGAACATGCAATGGATTGGACATAATGAATATCCATAGGATATTCGTTCAAGTCCAGGAGGATATCCTATGCCTATGGACATCCATTGGATATCCATTTGCCACAAAATTGGACATCGCATGGATGTCTGTTTCGTACTAAGAATGGATATATGCTGTAAAAATATGGAAATTTACTGGACATGATAAATAAACCATGGACATCTCATGGACTTTTCATGGACCTGAATTGGATACGTTCTGGACATGAACAGGATAGGATATGGACATCCCATGTACTTGTTATGAACGTACATTATTCACCAGTAAATAATAGGTGTGAATAATGAAAAGGTTGCATGACACATATATTGAAGATTATTTATATATACAAATGAGACAATATATTAAATTAAAATTTCATCGTGACGGGAATTCGATTCTATGTCTAAAATCCCTCACTACACCAAGTCAGAGCCGTAAACCACCATGCTATGAAGATACCTACATGTGATAGTTTATCAAGCTGTTTTATATGCAATTTTTTATTTAGTGATGTATGTCAAAAGCAAAAGTGACGTTTTAAATAATTAAATACTTAATAAATATAATAATCTGTTTAATACCATAAGAAGTATAATTATTAATAATTAGTAGTTTTTTGTAATATTGTAAAGTATAGTGTTTTAGTTTGACAAAAAAGTTTATACCTAAACAGGTTGGACAAAATATAGTATTCAACTCGCATATAATGGCTATTATTCACTCGCCTGCGGCTCGCGACATAAACGTACCATCGTGAATAATAGCCATCATTATATGATGGACATGAACTGGAGACATTTTTAGGACATGAACTGGATATATTTTGTACAAGAGCTGTCTACACAGTTTAACATCAAATTATTATTCATTTTTATGAAACCACAGATGTTCAGCCTTATTCACTCTTCCTCCTTCCAAATCAGATACAAATAGACATTTTGTGTAATGCCATTTCCATTAGCCGCCCTGGTCATTAAATGAAACTAAAAATATAATAGGTACTCATTACGAGTGTAAAAAATTATTCGAGTAGCAGATGGAAGGTATAAGTATAAAATATAGCGGACCTAGTACATTTTTAATGAGTGTATATTTTGGATTCGACCAAAGGATGAACAATGGATGTCCAATGGACGTCAATCATTCGAATAAATCTTCACGTCCAGTGGTGAACGAGAACTGAAATCCAGTGAATGTCTCCAAACGGATATCCATTGGATGCCCATTCTGAGTCCATGTCCATATGGACCAATCGTGGACATTATATGGATATCCATAGGATATCCTGTGTTTACTGGGTAATTAAGACGAATAGGACAAGTTGTCGTATGAGAAATAAACAAGAGAAAGGCAAAGAAGGATGTGGAATGAGGGAATAAAATAGACGACTGAGAATCAAAGCATTGTTATATGGAATAGTATAATAAAATAATCTAAAGATAGAAATACGTGGAAAA
Source organism: Lochmaea capreae (assembly GCA_949126875.1). Taxonomy (NCBI): domain Eukaryota; kingdom Metazoa; phylum Arthropoda; class Insecta; order Coleoptera; family Chrysomelidae; genus Lochmaea; species Lochmaea capreae. The sequence goes on from OX421401.1 coordinate 11,692,458, forward strand.
AGTTGTAGAATAAAAAAAACTAACTAAACCATTCTCATACCGGAAAGTAGAAAGAAAAAGATTCAAAAGTAGAAGAAGCTAATTTGTTAAAACTATTCGCAAAAATTGGCTGTCTGAATTCAAAATCATGGTTTCATCTTTCACATAAACGCGTCAGATAGGTAGTTTTCTATGTTAGGGACAACGGTAATATCATTGACTTTTTTCAATTGTGTAGTCTGAACCACCTGCTTTTTGAGCCAGATTAATCTATTTTCTTTTAATTATTCCATCGCTAAAGCCCTAAATGTATTGTGTAATTTGATAAAACAAAATTAATTGCACCTGTTACGTTTTTCTACATGTGGCGAAATAATTACTTTCGAAACATAAAAGAAAATAGCGTTTCAATCACCGCTAATCTAATAGGAGCATATAAAACTTGATGTAAATAGTCTGTAGCACCCTCTATATAAATTTCAAAATAACAATATAAAAAATTTCGCAGTGAAATCTAATAAAAGTCATGTTGCATCCCCCCAACAAATGTTACTATGTCCAATTCAATAAACGACGAAACAAACCTAATTGTGTTCAAAAAATCATTACAAACTTGCCCAGGGTGAAAATGTTACAAATGTCTTTATAATGTGGGTCTCTTCGACCCTATTCGGTCGGCGAATAGGGCGGTGTTTTGATGCTGTTTAAGGACGACACAACACAACAGTGGTGGAGGTTCATCCCTTTTTTTTAAACAATAATTAAGATATTTCCGTGTACACTCAAAAGTTTTGAATAAACGTCTTCGAAAGATTTAAGAGCAGCCGACCAGAGGATATCCAAAAAGATCTATTACTCGTCGACGATTGATAAATGAAGAAAATAGCATGAAGGACCATCAACAATCAATAGACCATCAAAAACTCGCTACATCCACTATTAGAACCTAATTTCTACAGAAATATTTTAAATTAATACCAGAGACATCCTTATAGGCAGTCTCACGAATCGCAAGCAAACATATTTTCCATTGTTTAAATGAGAATGGTCCACAGATTCGAGTCGCATACGTCATGCTGCCGTAAATTCGGCCAGCATTCGTGGAAAGAATATTCAATTCCACTTTATAGTGTTGTTGTACACAAAAAATTTACGAGTATTTATTTTTATTCAAACTGATAAATGAACTTTGCCACATAAATTAATATCAAACGTATAATATAGTTATAGTTTCTTCTAAAGAAAAATTAAACTTACTTTACGCACTAGAGTGCGTAAAGAAAATTAATTAAACTTCTGTATTTTGATAAAATTTTCGGTAGTAGGAAAAATAGTGTATGCAACTCATGCACTCATGTGAGCGTCGCATTCACCTTAGGCTCATGCGACACTATTCACATTCGTTAAAAAAGGGTTACTTTACACACGTGTTGCATAAATAACTATTTCTTTCTTGTATTATAATTAGGTTTGCTATTATTTGTGCAGTATAAGTCGTACCGTCTATTATCGCTTTATCTTATTTTATTACCCTGTTTGTTCGATATTGAAAGTATAGATATACAATTTTTGTAGCTATATAAACGTACTTCACATGTTACCCCAGACTGTACCGTAACAGAATGGGTGGATAAAAAGGTAAGAGTAAAGTAGAATAAGCAAGTAGGCTGCAGCAAATCCGGTATGGATGCATCCTAAAAAGAAAAAACTAGGACGCAAAGGGACATATCAGGACATTATTTATCCATGAATTATCGACTTATGTTGGAATGTTTAGTTTGCTTTTGCTCAAACTAAAAGAATATTTTTAATAAACCCTTGTAGGATGTACGACTTCCCCGTTGATGCTTCGATATTTATATCATCGGTGTTTACCAAACTCAAATAATTCGTATGAGGGGCATGAACTTAATTGACTTTGCAAGGGGTCCAGACACAATGCAATTTCTCCTCTAAACTGGCGTATAGTATATTATTCGTAATGAACATTATTTTTGAAATTATGAATATACCTATGAGTCGAAGAAAATTTCAACAAATTAATCAATATTTATTCACCTAAAAAAACATGAACTGTTGGCGTATAACCTATTATTCGTAAAGAACATTATTTTTGAAATTAAGAAAATACCTATGATTCGGAGAAAATTTCAACAAATTAATCAATATTTATTCACCTAAAAATACATTAACTGTTGTTAAAGTAGCTTCAAATGAAATTCCGTTAAATAAACCAAAGTTTTGAATTTGTAATGGATATCCTAACATACTTATAAGTTATATCGCGATAAAAAAGATTTACAGTTGAAGATAAGGAAAAAACGCAAGTCCACTGTATCTATATTCTATAAAATACTGTTATGTAAGTAAATTCTAAAACCAGTGTGAACTTACGTTATACAGGTTTGGGGTTGTACTAGAGAAAGCAGCATAAATATCATACAACACTTTCAAAACACAATAGGTAGATATAGCGTGTCTATATCAAAATTAAAACTTATTAATTTATTACTTAAACTAAGAACACAAAACCATGTAATGTAAAGGAAGAAGAACCTAAGAAATGGAGATTTAAATTAAAACTCAGAAAGATGACCAGGTTTCAACTAAAAAATTTAACTCTTCCATGATTGATTGGTTATGTACCATCAGTCAGAGGCTTTAGAGTTCTCGGCGCCTCAGCCTTTATGTGCTCTTGATTGTGCCGTTTATGTGAAAAAAACAGTAGCCCTTATCAGGCTCAACAGTCCCTTCACTAGGTCCTTCTTGTAGAAATCCTAGGAGTCTATATCCACAATGAGATAATGCTTCACAATCGAAGATAATGTGTTTCCTCCTCTTCCATGCACAACTAACAAATGGGTTCGTCCCTAGATATGCCGATTGTATGCATGTGCTTCTTTAGGGTACAGTGACCGGCGATTGAACACGTTACATTCCTCATCTGGCCTCTGCTGAGGTTTAATATTTCATTAGTCAGCGTCTCCGAGGGTTTTTTGACCAGGACTTTGATGTATTCCTGTTTTGGCACGTGTCTCCAGTACGACTGATGTTTACTTTGATCCACCGAGATGTACAACCACGTGCAGCAGTTTTTGATATCCCAAATATTGGTTTAGTACCAGTGAATGCAGTTTCAGACCCTAACTTTGCTAGGGTGTCTGCCTTTTCATTTCCTACAATACCCTTGTGCCCCGGGACCCACTTAAGAGTTACTCTTTCATGGTTTGCCAGGGTTAATAGTTTTTGTAGGCAGTCCCAAACCAGCCTATATCTGATCTGGGGACATGCTAAAGATCCAAGTGCTGCCTGACTATCAGAGAGTATAAGGCATCTATACCCCTTTTCGATATTCAATTGCAAACACAAGTCGATAGCGTAGATTTCTGCATGGATGGTCTCTATGTATTTGTTTCTATGTCACTCTTTGGTTTAGATTCAGAATTAGCTCTGGTAATAATAGGATTTATACTGAACTCCTTCTGAAAGGCTGGACCGATTTTAATGAAATTTTATGTGTGTATATCACAATAATTAGTCCCAGAAAGTGGCGCTGTGATCGCGATCGCAGCAAATTGTTAATAAGCTATTGGACCAATTATGATAAAATTTAAGTGTGTGACGAAATGGGTCCCTGGATGGTTCAGATTCAGAATTAGTTGTCACGGTCACAATTGGTCCCAATAGGTGGCGATACAATCGGATATTTACACTGAATTCTTTATAAACAGCTGAGCCAATTTTGATAAAACAAATTTTGTGTATATAAGTGGATAGCTAAGATTAGCTGTAATCCGTTTCACACTAAACTTCTCCTAAACATCTGGTCCGATTGTGATGAAGCTTTTTGCATATGTTTGAGTGAGTACTTGAATATTTCGATTCACAAGTGGTCCCGGTATGTTCACACTGAACTTCTTCTACACGGTATGTTTGAGTAAGTCCCTGGATGGTTTAGTTCACAATTGGTACGGGTAGGCTGCGTTGGCTGTGTACGCTTTCTACATTGCTTATAAATTTGTACTGTCTCAGACAGCTCTAAATTGATAAGTAATTTAGCATTTATCTCATTTTTATGAAATAACTAAGAAAACACTCAACCACACTTTCTATTTCGAACAATAAAAAGCTTTTAAAGGGGGAATAGTGTCTAAATTTCCGGTAGTGACTATCTGCTGCTATCGCCACATCTTAAAATTGCAGCAGCTAATTTCACATGTTAAACTAGTTCCATTTTTAACTAAAACTCATATTTTTATCGGACATCAACGTCAGATTGAACGATTCGACGTCAACGAAAGTACCAATTCGCTTTGGAAAAAGAGGAATTGAGTAATATGGTGTTAATCGAATAAAGACAATTAAACACTAAGAGTGGCAAATTAAAAGATGTTGATGAATTTTCAGAGGATGGAATCGAAATCAGTTTTCAATTCGCGTCTCATTTCCAAACTTGACGGAAATTGCCATCTTTACTTCTACGGCGAATTTTAATTTTGAAAAAATTCGATCATTAAGAAACCGGGAGTGGAGATATTATGGAATTATTTTATAGAACTGCTTTTTAATTACGGAAATTCCATTATTATTCACTTATTACGTATATTATTGTTGATTTTATTGATAATGGGCATCTATTTACATGACTAGTTTGTTCTTTAGCCGAAAAAAAGTTCGTTCACTGTGTAGCGAACACATCCGAAAATAAAAATATCAGTATTTTACTATGTAGACCAATGGGAGCAGCAGGTTTGCTAACAAGTGTTGAAAAACTTATATCGCATTCACCAACAATGCAACAGAACACAAATCGGAGGCAAAGGTGTGAATGGAATTTGGATTATTTTATTAAGAATAAAAGCGATTGTGTGCGTCGTCTCATAACCAAGAATCTTAGACAAGTGACTCAACATCTCAATAATAAAACTTTATGTGTTGGTACACTACATCAGAATTTGGCAATGTCTGATCGTAAATTAATGTGAACAATTCTGGGACCTTGGGATAATAAATCTATGATCAGACTTGTATCTACACTATCGTCCTGAATTAGAACAAGAGCGATTACAATGGAATGAACTGGTTGTTTAACTGACATATATAAGGTTGAGCCTATGTGTCGGTTATGCATGGAAGAGGGAAAAATGCCTCATTCACTATATTCGAATGTGAAGCTCTGTCGCATTGGAGATATAGGTATACTCCTAGGAAATTTTTTTTAAGGAGGACCTAGTGACTTACGTTGTCTTACTGGCCTACTAGCAGGCCATTGCCGCCTAAATCATTATATAGTGCGACTTTGACTGGTGGAAGATGCGACATGCACCTTTTGTCCGGTAGATGATGAGACAGTAGAGCATGTACACTCCAACCGGTATCTCGTGAAATGAGGTGACGATGCGCCGTAACAAATTTGAAAGTGGGGATCCAGCAAAGCCAATCGTGAGGTAGACGTTCTGCAGTGGGCAGCTCATTATTTTTACACTGTTGCATTGTTTCATTTACTCGCGTTATTGAAGACGTCGACAAAGGGGTGTTACGGCGTTTTATTCATAATATGCATATAAGCGATGAAGAAGTACCGCAGCTAAAAAATATTCTGCCTAAATTCAGATATGCTGTAGGCTATCAAGGTGGACGAGAATCTTTAAGATTAATTATAAGAGACATCGCATTCCGTTGGAGAAAAACAAAAACAAATCGAAAAATTCTAATGGAAAGGCATGAAATCCAGAAGCTTCGTATAGAGTATTTAAGCTATTAATAAGTATAGAGAAGAAGGTCGCCCTATTGTGTATATGGATACATACTGAGTGGCAAAGCCGATACAACCATGCAAAAAAATGGGAGCAACAATTTTTGGTTCAAGTAGCAACAATTGAAAATAATTTGGAAAAATTTGTCATCACTTTAAGAGTCAGTGATTCGGAATGGGATTCTTCTGATGATGAAGAATCAGATACCGAAGATCTCTAAACCCCATGGGCAGTGCCGGATTAACCACGTAGCAAGAGTAGCAATTGCTACAGGCCCCGCGCGAAAGGGGGCCCCGCATATTCAAACCCACTCATCTCTGCCTGAGCGTAATTTTTTGAGTGAAACCTATTAAGATGTGGTATGTTGAATTTTTTTGATGTCACAAAAACGTGAAACGTTACAACTTTTCCTATCAAGACAATCCCCGTCAGACACTCGGTACCCGCCTATTTCCTTGGCGTAAATAAAACGCCGATTTTCATACGGTAAACGCACAAGTTCTACAAAAAGTTGCTTGTATAAACGTGTAGAATTTCAGTCGGCCTGATCTCTACAAAAAGTCAGACGTATGCAAGCACTCTTAACCGCCGACACTTAGTGTTAGTGTGTGGATGTGTAGCAGAATGGAAAGTGTAGTATCATCAGTTTCCGATTGTTAGTTTCCTAGTAAAATTATTCTTAATTGCGAGGAAATCTCATCTCAGGCTTTTTGTACTTGTCAGAGCCTAACAGCGCCTATAGTAATTTACTACACTGTTAATTAACCACAAAATTGAAACCTATAGATAGCAAATAAACGTATTGAGTATTGAATTGTTTTTTTACCAATTTATACTTAAGAACCCATAGCAGATGAAGGGCTCTTGAATTTGCTACGGGCCCCGCGCTTGCTTAATCCGGCACTGCCCATGGGTACAAAAAAATCTGATACTCATTAATGCTATTATTGTTTCAGAATTTTATTTAAATATGTATTTTGAAACGTTGAATACTTACCAGTAATTAAGTTTTCCAGGTAGGATTTTTCAAAATGAAAGTCCCTTATATAATTGTATTGTAATGAGATCATAATTTTATCATGTATTGTTTGGTAAATATTATATTTTAATCAAATCAATATTTTTGTTTTCCTTCTATTCTACACAAAGTCATGCAGAGCTTTTTATCGAGAATAATTTTTTTTGTGAAAAAATGTGAGATAAACTTTCTCACCCTTTGTATAAAACTTTTTGGGACACACTGTATATCATACCTAACCAAAAATCATTCCCTCATCCTTTTAGTAATTAAATTGTTGTGTCAATTATTTGAAACTCATTTCTCTAAATATCATACTAAAAAATACCCATAACATTACTGTGATCACCCACATATTGACAACATTGTATACATTTTAATATCTAATGTTCGGGTGAATTCCATCCCAGTCTGGCCGAATACGTTCTCTCTCTGCGTACTGGAAGCTCCGCCTTGTCACGAGATACCAGTTTATCGTGCCTGTCCCGTTTTGGCCCAAATCAGGTACATGAGGTATGGCAGAGTTTGTCTCTCGACCTTAGACCTGAAATATCATTTACCAAATAAACTCACCGGATTTATAATAAGGAAACTGAATTTTTTTGGTGAAATATAAATAAGTGTGAGCCAAAGTAGACTCCTCCACGTGGCAGCGGCGGCCCGCATAAACCTCTAACCATAGGATCCAAAACATTTGTTGGTCTTCCGAGAAAAATATTCTGGTATAGTCTCAATATGAGTGACCCACGTATATTGGAGGATTGATTTCTATTCGATGAGCAAAATGCCCTATCCAAGAGTAAATACATTTTAAGAATTATTATACAAATTTGTTGTATTTTGAAAATTGTATTCGAAACGAATCAAAAATGAATATCCCGTCAAAATTTACAGTACGTTCGTGCAACCCAATAAGAGTCGTTCATTAATATCTGTTGCAAATTCCAAAACCGTTATATCAAAATCCAAACCATTAAACGCTTTCCTCATTCCGTTGTTACACCGCATACCTTCCTCCGTGGATAATAGACTTCGGTCGTTCAATCTATGAGATAATCAGGACGTAATATGAAATTTGCAAGTGACGTAGGCTATAATTTTCAGATTTGATCGACCCAAATGTGCACCCTTTCTCTTAATGGAAGCACCTCCCGCTGCTTCTGACATAATAGCATCTGGCAGAGGTAGTGATATAACTTTGTAAAGTTTCAATCAAAAGAGATTCATATGATTATGTAGGTACGTATATACAGGGTAGGGATGCGAAATATGAATTGTGTCATATATTCGTAGAAATAAAGGGAAAAGAGTAAGATGGATAAACATCAGTAATTATTATTGTTCAAAGTTTTATTTTTATTTACCTCAATTAGCAGCTTCGAATACCATTATCTTTAATAACTGTCTTTAATTATAATAATTTGTATTGTTTTTTTTTTCGTTCCTATGTGTATTCTCTCAATTTGTAATTTGTATTTGTGAATTTTTCTCTGTATTGATGCAGTTTTTCAGTCAGTCATTAAAATATATTTCGGGAGGAGCAGTTTTTGGTCATTCATTTATTCGATTGGGTTGTGCTCAACAGCCCGGGCATTTGAACTGAATCTTTGTACCATCTCCCATGTGTTATCTACTTCCATTCCAGAAGCTTTGTGTCTTCTATGGAGTTTGACTAGAGGTATTTTCAGTAGTTGTTGTTGGATGCAACATCCAACACTGTAAGTTTTGTACTTGCAGCATATAAATTTAAATGTGGCTACGTTGCCTTAAACTGTCATTTGTCTCTGGTCATTTTCTTGACTGACAACAAGGCGCCAAGGGCCCGAGTTATGTCAAGTGAAATTCAGTTGAATACTTCTAATAAATAAATTCGTATCTGGTAAATATTATTATAATTCCAAGTTTATGGTTTTGTACCTAAAACTAAAGCTCTACCTAAGTGGTATCTTTGATGTAATAAGTGTAAATATTGTACAAAGTGTAATATAGTGAAAATAGTTGAAGTGTGCTTTCCTTCATCTTCCTTTCATGTTCAGTTCTAATTACTGATCAGTTGTAATGGTTGTATTGTTTCCTCTCCAAAGTGTTTCCGTTTGAGTCCTGTAAGTTCTCGCAGAAGCAGAGTATGTTAGTAGGTGTTTCATCATAGAGTTCACATTTCCTGCACATAGGTTCACTAACTTAGCCCATTTTGTGCAGATGTTTCCTCAGATTGCAGTGTCCAGTCACCAGGTAGGTAACTGTTTTCAAATGTCTCTTACTCAGTTTCAATAACCTGGTTGAGAGTTCCTTGTCTACCTTGTTCAGTAAACTCTTTATATTGGTGATGTATTTCTCTGTATTTATGCAGTTTTTGATTCAGTCATTAATAGTATATTATTAAACGAGCAATTTATGATACCCATTAATCACACAGGGCGACGTTTGCGTCCCGAACCGTAGGCGAGGGCGCAAGTCACCCGAGTGAATAATGGCTATAAATTTCGAGTAGAATACTATACTATGGCCACGACCATTGATTTCTTTATTAAATAAGGCGAGTGTAGAACGGAAACTAATAATTTGGTATTATTGACAATTCTAACGTCAAACTTAATAAATTTCAGGAGCACGTCAAATGTGACATATAGAGATGGGCGATACTGTGTAAAGTATCTATACACCGTACCGTTATAAAAAAAAAACAATATTAAAAAATACCGTTATGAAAAGTATCAATACTAAAAATTTCGAAATTTCATCAATACGATATTTTCAGAAACAAATTTCCTAAACAAAGTACGCATATTTAATAGTTTATTTCATATTGTACCCCATCTCTAGTCACCTATGTACCGAGATTTTGTGAGTGTTGAGTTGTCATGGCATGTTATTTAATTGCAGAAGCGTGAATTATGAACTCATAAGTCACTCTAGTAGATATAGGGGTAGAGTCCGTTCCAATAAGGAAGAAGCCACCTGAAGTTGCAGTCGATGTTCGACCTTGATGTCAAAACCAGCGCCATATTTAAAAATTGATATTTTAATCTAAATCAGTAGCGTAACGTTTTCACATTTTGTAGGGTAACACAAAATTAGAAGTATTAGAACCATATAAATAACTGCTAAGTGCAGCAGACTATATGAATTATTATCAGAATTCAATTATTTTTGAAGTAATGTATACTCTTCCATATATTTTACAACAATCTGAATGCCATGAGTAATATATTGTATTATTATACTTTCTTATTTGACTTACCGATGATTTTTTAAAGGAATTTGGATTCCATGTTCAGCTTCAGACTCTATGAAAGTTGCAACGTTTTCAAGAATCTGTCGGCCTTCACTGTGGATAACTTTTCTTTTAACACCAACCAGTTTTGTAGGAGGCATGGTTTTAGATCAAATAAAACACATAGCACTCACAAATAAACTAGCAGAATGTCTTAAAATATTCAAAAATGAAAAATATTCGACAGTAAATGATTGTTTCAAACACAACCTCAAATGTCAACAATTCAATTGCTGTCGGCATGAAACATCGCTTGTAACGCCAATGGCATGGAACGATCGCTCGACAGATTTTGACATATGCGCAGGTCGATAAGCCAACTTCAGGTGGCTTCTTCCTTATTGAAACGGATTCTACCATATATACCTTTTGTTAGGAGGTAAAATATTTACTTACTATTAAGTGGTCGTGGACAACATATATTTCGGGTCGAGCAATTTTTTGTCAAATAGCAATAAAAATGCTTGAAGCTCTTTTTAGGGCAAAAAACCTTCAAGCATGATTTTCAGCAATGGTACTTGAACTTGGGTGATATAAACTGCTCCACAAAAGTTAAGGAAGTTTATAAATTCGGTGATTGTGTTTAAACAAATTACGATTTTTGGCCGCACGTTTGCAGTTTTATCCTAATAAAATAGGAAAGTTGGTTCAATGGAGACTACCGAGTTGTACCACGCTTATCTGACATAATAGGGCAGCATAAAAGGTTGGCCTTTTTTGACCACCGAGCTGTACCACGAAATTGAAATCAGGTAGTCTAAAATATTTTATATCATTCTCAGTAATTCTCTAATGACCTTTTCTCATTGTCTGACGCTAAAATTAATCTGAAAAGATCTTGTAAAATTGATGAAGAGCATATTGATACATTATTTTATTAATAAAATCGTTCTTGTTATAAGACTCCATTTCACATAAGAAGCCGAGTGAAGCTGCAGTCGTGGACAAATCTTCTTCTACACTCAAACTTTCTTATTTCACGGATTCGTGATTTTGTCAATCGGTGTTTTCGTATTTCCCCAAATAAAAAAGTTTTCGTGGAATACAAAAATTTAGTCGATAAAATTTGAAGCACTTGTGGTATTGCCCTAGACCAAACCGTGGTGATTAATGGAACAGTTAATTTATAACATTTATCCAATATTTGTGAACTTTCCTAACTTTTGTGGAGCAGTTTATGACTAATGAAGATTCTGTTCTCCATACTAGAGCTATTTTATAAAGATTATCTTTTTTGGTGAAGTGTAAGAGCTTTGTCACCATTTGTCTAAAAAATGTTTTTGGGCCACAGTTTATATTACATCCTGTATTCAAAATTCACCAGTTTTCATTAGTGATTTCAACATTTTCCATATTAATTAACAAACTAGAGCGTGAATTTCTGTTTCTTTTTTATTAATTCACCTCTTTGATTTAACTGAAAATTTTTCGGTTAACCGATTCGACGTCGAATTAACGAATTTCGTTGAAATTCCCGTTGGTGGCGTATATAAAACGAGAGCACAAACGGGTCTTTCCAATCAGAACCAATCAATGAAAGCAGTTGAGTAAATAATGGAGTCTAGCTGCGGTGGCATCGTGATTAGTTATACGTCTGCGGGTAGCAGGGTAAGAGGAGAGAGGTAGGTACCTGCCAACTTGATTACCATAGTCATGCGGCCGAGTTGCAGGAAATTAAATCGGTTTACGGCCCTCCAATATTTGTGTTGCCAACATTTAAACAATTTAGTTTCATTATGGCGTCATAAAGCTCCGACCCGGAGTTGATATATACATGTTGTTCTATTGCTCAACTACTCTTTGTGATATTCCAAGCAATTGTATTTGGGCTGCTATGTGTACTTGGCAATTTAATAAAGTTAATCTGCATTAATTAGCGACGCTGTTTTGTTTGCTTGATTGTTATCTCTACGAATAGAATTGTTTCGATGTAAATTAGGAATTGTTTGTATCTATTATTTACTAGATATGTCTCGTTTTCAAATTCTTTATAAATATTTCCATAATCGTTTTCCTACAGGGTGATTCATAAGTAATTGGCCAAATTGTAACTATATACAGATTGCGAAAATTACATCGGAACCCTAGTTGGGGGTATGACGGTGGTAGGTATTCAGTATGCTCCCAACATGGAAGGAGTAAGGGTGTTGAAGAAATAAAAAAATACAATCGTTATTACGTAACCTGCACATCTTATAATTCATTTTTGTCAACATGATCATTTCAGACCAAGTTGACAATTTCTAACTATAACAGGATATTATTTTAGCCATTGTAACTTGAAAATAAAACAGCATTTCTTGAGAGAACCATAATTAATAAACTAAAAATCCCTTCCATTAATAAATTAAATTGAAAAAATAAAATAAGTAGGTAGGTACCTACACCTATTCTAAACATAAAATATAAACTTCCTAAAAAAATAAAAATAAAAGTCCATTCTAAAGGTGAACATAATTTTGATGAATTAAGTGCTCAAATAAACCACCTGCCTGTGCCAGACAAAAACCAAATCTATGATAAAGATTTGATCTCATATCTCTAAGATAATGAGCATTCGGCCAGTCTCGGGAAATAAGTATACACCCCTAAGGTAAAACTAAGTACACGCCTTAATGACCACGCATAATTATTCTTTCTCTCTCTTTCAGCTGTTTTTCTGTCGTACTTGTGTAATCTGGACGATTCGGATGTACTTTACGCAATCTGTATAATATATGAAGACAGTGGTTCAAAGTATGCTCCTTATTGAAATGGAATGTGAAAGAGGAGAATATAAAATAGATTGTTGTTAATAGATTAGTTATTTTTCTACTTAAAAAGCAAAGAGCAAAGGATTTGAGTTAAGTCGTAGATGTCGCTACATACGCCATATCAAATAGATGAGATTGGCTAAACAATCATTTATTTAATTTGCTCAGCTCCATCATTTCTTGGTAATATTCCTAGACTTGTAAGGGTGAAAAACTTGAAGAGAATGAATGATTTGCAAACATTAATGTGTTTAATTAGAATTCAACTTTTAATTACTGACTTTGTATATTTAGATTGAGAAACCAAGATGAGTTATCTACCTGGAAAGAGATAGAAAAACAGTCTGAGTATATTCGATTTGCCGTAAATTCTTATTATTTAAATTACGACCAGTGCAGTTAAAATCCCCAAAATTAACGAAATTATTATTAATTTTCCATACTATGTGCCTCTTGTGTTTGGAGTTTAACTTCAGTTGATCAAAAATAAATGCCTAATTGTAAATATTTAGGGTTATGAGGAAAGGGTGAAAGAGGAGCAATCCTTCCCCAGTGCATGTAAAGAACATGTTGTACAAACTCTCCACGAATAACATTATAACGACTACAAGTGGCGCAAACTCTCCACAATGCAGGGGGGAACAAGGATATATGGGTGACTTGAGTAAGTAGTAACCCTTTAACAGGAATGGGCAGACCGTGTGTGGCGCAAACTCTCCACTGTACAGCAGGATTGAATAAATTGGAAATATAATTACGAATTAATGTCCCAATAACGTTGAGTATTAAAATGATTACCAAATATATACGTACTCTTTGTGATACAATAACTTTTAAAATCAAATCTCAAATAACAGGCAAAGAAATTCACGTGAAACGTCAAAGTACTCAAGTAACAGATGGTGAACAACTTCAAAAATCGTTGCGTTAAGAATTGTTTCGCTTACCTTACCGGAAAACCAATCATATGAATACCAAAAACAGTAGTCTTTAGCATCACGGTTTTTGAAGTTATCTTCATCTGTCACATGAGTACTTGGATGTTTCATGTACATTTTTTTAAATAAACATCAGTGGATGTCAAAGTTTTTGGTTATATTTTCGGATTTTTTGGTTGGTCGGTAGGCGAAAAACAGTTGTGTGTCTCACATACAAAAACGATTTAGCAGCCCTTAACTACCAACTGCCCTCGAATCGCTACGCTCGCTGGTGCATCTAAAATAGTCTCGGGCTGGTAAAGCTCATTTTCTGCCCTTGTGACACAATGTACTATTCCGACCTTGGGTTGCTAAACAATACTTTCCGCCCTATGATTGGTTTACCGTTCAGGTAGGCGAAAAAATGTGTACTTGACTTCATCTATTCCATATGACGGTAAGTGGCGAGATCTACGAGTTAACTCAAATCGACTCAGATATTCATATTTACCCTTAGGTACTAAACCCGTTTTACTTATAAATGATTTACAGTAATCTTATGTTTTTAATTACTTAGGTTTTCGGTGGAATAATTTTTTGGTTTTCATGTCAATCTCTTCACCATTTTCAAAGACGATCATTGATGCTCAAGTTCTTTCCAACTACCATTACCATTAGATGGTGAAGGGGTTCATTGACTGTCCTGAAACTTTCCTGCCAAACACAATCTACAAACACTAAATGTGATTTTATCCCATCTAACCTAATCCACCTTTATTCCTCTGGAGTCAGTTTTTCAAGATATACCTTTGAAGAAACCGCTACATACAAATTTTAAACTTGGTACATTGTATAACCCTGGCTGTGATAAATTAACTACTACAAACCTGAGTTTTTATTGCCATCACAAGCGTTAAACTTGGGAGAAACAGCAGGTAAGTTTGGTTAAATTTGATTGTATCAGTTTTTTGACTAATTCAAAAACTATGAGGTAAGATATTTCCAAAAGAAAAAATGCTAACGATTGAATTCGCTATTATACACTTTTTTCGAGAGAAGTCGATTTTAATTTTGTATATTTAGAGTATATGTTGGCTTTGAAAAATTAGCAAGAATTGACATTACGTAAAATTGATTTGAAGTTAATGTTTTTGTTAATGCTGTGGCGTAAAAAGGTGGAATAACTCTAATTATCTATTATTCATCTGTTAAGAATATGGTGAGATGCATTTAATCTGTGATTAGGTGCAATAGGCATGATGACTAAGAATCACTAAAATATTGATTTGGTATAATTATATATGACGCAAAGATTCTAAAAAAATTTCCTATTTTTATTTTACATGTGTGATTATCAATATTTTAGTAAAAATATAAGCGCAAAATTTAACAATCCGCCATCTTAGCTCAAACGCCAATCAGAATAGAGTGACGTCGTACTTTCGCAAATTTGACCTTGATATTTTGTTTTTCGTCCGAACCATAGATAAGTCCGAACTATCTATGGTCCGAACATCTGTTCTGTTTTTAATTTTCTTTGTGTTATTCAAATTAGGCAACCCAAATCACGTGACTTTTTGGCTGTCAATATGGCCGCGGCGGTCAAACATTGGATTCAGTACCTAGAAAGCTGCGGAGTTTTATAGTTATCAAACGGTTTACTTTGTATTTTGTGGGGTTTTAAGGTGTTTTGTAATGTTTGAGAAGGACAATTTTGCAATTTTAAGATGGAGATGCTTATTTTAAATCGTTATTAGTGGAAAATTCAGTTGTTGGCAAAAGGTATGCTGGATATCCCATGATTTGTTTTCTGTACTTAATGCTGAGAATTTCTTTCTTATTCTACAGGTATCAGCAGAAATTGAGGATAATAAATGGCTTACATCCATACGCTGTTGATATAATATTTGATAAAAAGCCTACCAGTTATAAAGTGTCTACTGCAAACTTTCTGATGTTTCAATATAGATTCGGTCAGATTGTCTCTCTTTATTCCTGCAATCCATGCAGCCCTGCTAAGTTTGGTGAAATCGTTTTTCTCCCTTAAAAACCTGTGTTTTGTCTCTGCGGGAATACGATAAAACGAAACTTCTCATCTCATCTCGATTAGAACGGCTTCCACAACCAACTACAATAGGTACATATCGAAGGCATTCCACAAGACATACACTACACTATTTAAAAACCATAATTTACAGCCAAAAAACAGAAAGAAAATTAATGATATGTATATAGGTTATACAAACACTCTACAGTTAACTTTTTTATTTATTTGACCGTCGCCGCCATATTGAATTTATTTTGACAGGTCGTTGGATTGCCTAATTATGTATCAAAATAAACTTCTAACCTGCAAGCTGTCAAGTGTTTGAAGTTTGTCGATATTACCAATGACATAAAACAGTCTGTTTTATGTTCTAAGAATGACACAGATCACTTATAAATGGTATTTACGAATTGATGATGTCACAGACAGACGCCATTACTATTCTTGCGTTTTGGCGCAGAATTTAATATGCATTTTTATAAAATAAATTTCTCCTTTAAAAACTTATTTTCTCAGAGAAATAACATTTGTTGTTGATAAAGTATTTATGTGAAAACATCGTGGAGCAGTTTTTCAAAATCAGTCATCATGCCTATTCAAAGTTCATGCAGCCAAAGAGACTCGGAACACATTCCCAACAAACGACATACCAGACTAGTCTCCACCAACATCTAAGAAAGATCGGCTCAGTAGTTCCTAAAAGTACTGAAACTGGTAGGCACCCGGATGTTGCAGAGGTGTACGAAATTGATATTTTGGGCGAGATAGAACATAATCCGGAGTATACTACTTAGAAGACCTCTATTCGTTCCACTTTTAAAAAGTTCATGCAATGGTAGATGGTGATTTCCCAGCTCGAGTTGTTTTTGCAAACTGATCGTTAAAGGACAGAAAACCAATATCTTACCTATTGTTTTCTCAAAAATTTTATTTTGCAATGAAGCTATCCTTATACCTAGGTTAGTGAAAATTCACACGACATTCAAGAGTAGGAGAATCAGCAAAGCATATCACTGGATAGCTCCCGGACTCCCGGACCAGTAGAGTTACTTGGCCATTCAACAGAACTCAACTTTAGGCAAAATAATTTACCTCCTCTTAATGGAACGTCAAAATCTACGGTCCATGAACGATGATTATCCTTTTAATTTTAGACAAGTGGTCGCCAATATCTCCCAATTTTTTCTAAAATAAAACAGAGTTGGACGAAAGGCGGTGCGTAATAACGAATTCAAACAGGAGCTATTTTTTATGGGAAGATACTTCATAATTCGCAATTTTTATGAAGAATTTGTTAAGAAACACAAGAATATATATCCCATGATTATGAAATGATCTGAAATATCATCAAAAAACAATTTTTCTCCAGCAATTACTACTCGTTAAAATTTTTACTGTAAAAGATTCAACTAGGGCATAATCACAATAGTGTTAACTCCCAAATAACGTAGAGGTGAGAACATTATTAACGGTTGAACGCTTTAGCCAATAAATGCTCGTGGTAGCGTGAAGTTTCACACCAACACCAACAACGAACTAAAAACTCATAATAGTCCTTGCATCCCACTTCTGATGGTTTTTGTTTATACGGACGGTGGATTCGCACAAGGGATTATCAGGTAAAATGTTCTGTTCGAAGATTCTGAAACTATTGTCATAAGCTTATATGGGTCGTGCTTATCCACTTCAGTTAATAAATTTTAATAAGTGGTTAGAGAGATTTTGTTTGGAATTTTTTTGTGTATGGTGTGTGTGAGAGAGGATTTTCTAAAATAAAAATAGAATTCTAATCAGCAATTCAAAGAAATATTTTGGGTATTGAACAATAATAGAAAGATACAAGGAGACTCTTAACGTATAGGGGAATGTAATGGGATTTTTTTGGAGGTTTTCATTAAAAAGTTTAATTTTTACTCCACTTAACTGGAATCTAGAGTATTTCCATTCTGTTCTAATCATATAATATTTCTGTTCATTTGAAAAAAAAACTACTTGGCATTAAGAAAAAAATTAAGTAATGCGTATTCGATGGTTGCTACTTATAGAATATGAAGTGTTAATTTATTATTTAATTACGTATGTCCTTACTGATAATAATTTGAAAATAACAGAGCATCAAATCAACATACAAAAATCTGACCAGGTATGTATGTTGGGCGCCATTAATTTCATTTACCAAAAAAAATAGGAAAAATTTCAAATTAAAAATCAGCCAGCATTTATATACTTCCTAGTTTCCTAGTTTCTGTCTGTAATTCAGACGGAGACGACTCATCCCATTGGAAAGATCGTTTGCATGTTCTTAAGTTACGAGTTTCTTCAATGAGAGCCGGAAACCAAAAGATTCCTACATCTTTGATATCTGCCACAACGATTATTTACGTTCGCAATTAGTGTGGACAAGCGGTGTTTCGGAATTCGGTCCGGGTACCTAGCAAAAGGGCTACCTACTCACAGGGACCTTGTCCAAATCCGAAAGGGTGATTTCGTAATTCGGTCCGCTGTCGAAGCAGGTAGATTTCATGTGGGTATTAAAAGATTATTTTTAGCAATTGTTCTTCTGAAGTGCAGAGTGTAAGACGTGTTTATTTGTGTCCGTTATTGTGATTTTGTTTGTTTGTTTGACATGGAAAATATTAATTTCACCTCTATGACGAGTGAAAAGGGTAAGCGTTTATTAATAATAGATGGGTTTAAATTATGTTTTCAAAAATGATTATCTCAAAAATACGAAGGTGGTTTGGTTGGGGTAGGTTTGGTTGGGTTATTATTGAAAATTATTATAATTTATTCTTCAAAAATTGACTAGAAATACGAAGGTGGTTTGGTAGGGGTAGGTTTGGTTGAGTTATTATTGAAAATTATTATAATTCATTCTACAAAAAAATTGACTAAAAATACGAAGGTGGCTTGGTAGGGGTAGGTTTGGTTGGGTTATTATTTCACGTACTGTTTTTATTTTTGACGATACGCATTTAGCCAGTACAACAACAATAAGTGTGTACTGTTGGTCCTAAGCCTGAAAAAATGTGAAGGAAAATAAAAGTCAAATTAAACAAATAGTAGGTACATGGGACCCAATTCCGAAATCGCATTGTCGCTGGTGTGACCACACTTCGAATTTAGTCCGTTACAGGTAGTCCCTTCCGCAGGTAGCGGGACCGAAGTCCGGTGCGTCCTGGACAAGAATACACCTTTCTGTGTACTTTCCCGTACATTTTGGTAGCTGAATTTTTGGTAATTTGATATTATTATTGCGAGTATATGACTACCTAGATGATTTTGAACTATCAATGCTATTTTTACACCCATTTGATGCATTATCCCTATTTGGTTTATGAAATTCGCTCTTTAATTTTTTTGCAATCGCGCATCTTTTGAAATATTGTTGATAAAAACTTTCCCGTTCGACAAATTGGATATTTAATGATTTATATTTCATCTTGCCCTTGTTGAAATTCTGAATTAATTTCAACTTGTCTTGTACTTCTGGAAGTAGCTCTTCCTGTATTTATTTACGTTTTGTAAGTTCCATGTGCTGAAACTTCCTAGATGTAACTGCAACACGACAATGTTGACAGTTCTATCGACACAACCTTCAATTATTATTAATTTCCTTCTCCATCCGGTTCAATAAATATCAATAATTGCCCTGGAGGTACAATTAATATTACTTTTTTAAATAAATAAAAGCAATTAATATTGCAAATACTTGTGTTAAATAAATTGTTTATTAATTCTGTATTAATTAGTTTTTTCCTAGGATGAACTTCATTTTAGTAGATTTATTTAAATCGTCGCCAAAAAAAATGTGTACGCCACGGCTGAAAGTGTTAGTTTGTTGGACTCGCCTGTTGCTCGACTCGTCCAACAAAGTAGCACTTTCAGTCCTTGGTATACAAATAATTATTTGTCAGTAATTCTGTCTCATTTATTTCGATCAATTTTATTTTCAAAAGTGTCAAGATAAATGTCAAAGTTTTAAAATTTTGATGAATGCCGCTCTGTAATTAATTGTTTGAAGACTTTAGAAGGCTGTTTGGTTGAATAACTTTACTAGCTATAACTAAATAAACTACCACTCTACTTTATCTGAATAACTAATCGGTTAACTGAATTGTATCCCTACTAGTAACTCCATAGTATATTGTGTCACATGTGCAGAAAATGAGCTTAAGTAGCCCAAGACTATTGGATGCGTTTCCTGTACATGTGACATACAACTGTTTTTCGCCTACAGAATAAACCAAAGAACAGGAATATATAACAAAAACATTTGACATATACTGACGTTTAATTAAAAAATTCATGTGAAACGTCAAAGTACCTAATTAAGTGACAGGTGGTGGAAAACTTCAATCCAATCGTGACGCAACGAATCTTCCGCCGTTTGGCTGCTATACAAACTTTCCGCCCTATTATTGGTGTTCATATGATTGGTTTTCCGGTAAGGTAGGCAAAAATAGTATATTTAGATAGAAAGCTGTAAGGAAACATCCGGCCCGTATATCTCATGCTATTTTTTGCACGATCGGTTTTTTTTCCGTTCCAAGTTGTTCCATACCAAGTGAAGCTCCTTTCCAATAACATAGATCAAGAAGTACATCACCAACAAAGTACAATAAAAAGCCTTTTATTTTTAATAATTAAGCTTCAAACTGTTCTATTAATTTTAATATGCATTAATTTAAAGTAGAATTGATTTGTTTATTTTAATATTTTGCTATGTGGCTTAAGGTTATTTTTTAATTTTGAATAAAGTTTTTGCAAAAATCCCAAATTTTTACTCACGGCCCTAGGGTCGTATTTACTATGATAGCAATGTTGGCAAATTAAAAAAAACGATCATGAAAATAAGAATTTTACTTTCGCCCTTTTAAATCTAGTATAGATATATAAGCAGAATTAATACAATTCGAAATTCTCGACCAGAAGATGTTTAGTACGTATATATGTAGATATGAACAGAAAGAGTACTGATGTCTATTCCTGATGAATCCGATTTTGAAGGACCACAATGGTAGATAGATAGATAGATAGATCTTTTCAGATCTATTGTGGTCCTCTAAACTCTAGATTACATTCTCCAGCCTGACTCTTTTTAAAAAGTCTATTAGCGTGGAGACTGAACCTTTCATATAGCTCTCTTCCAATGGCTTTTCTTCGCCTAATGCAAAAAACCGCACATTTGCCAGGCTATCGCACTGACATAGAATGTGTTCTGCCGTTTCTTCTTTTAGGTAACAAAACCAACACATATCTTCGTCTGTCAATCCCATCAGCTTTAAATGCCTATTGAGCTTACAATGCCCCGTTAACAGACCCACTGCAGATATGACAGTTTTCCTATCTTTGGCCATCAGATCTGCTGTAAATTTTGGCGAGTGTTCTAATATGAACTGTTTCGCTTGCCTCTGTCCTGGTGAGTTCCTCCACCACTTCAGAGATTTGTGGGCGACCCACTTCTTTGTTTGTTTTCTTGTTATGGTTTTTGCAACGCCGCAGAAGGGTTCCGGCCCAATGAATGGCATTGATGAGCCTTGTTTGGCCATTTCATCCGCTTTTTCGTTGCCCTTATGCCCTCGAGCCCCGGTACCCAGGCTACCGTAACATTGCTACGCTCACCCAGTGTGTTTAGGGCCCGCACACAATCCTATACCTACTAGCTTAGAATTGACCTCTACGGAGTTGAGTGCCTTTAGCGCTGCTTGGCTGTCTGTGAAGATGGCAATTGAACGATATGTTCTCTTCTGCCTATTAATTTCTTCCACACAGTGGTGAATCGCCATCATTTTCGCCTGGAAAATTGTGACGTTCCTTGATAGGCTCACTGGGAAGGCTACCGCTTGCTTTAGCCCTACTCCTACGCCGTCTAACGTCTTTGACCCGTCTGTATACCAAAAAACATCCACATATATGGGTACACCTTTTCTCCAGTCTCTCCTGTTTGGTATAGGTGATGGTAGATGGTTATAGTTATCCCGGACGGGGGACTAATACTTTCGGCTAGAAGTATTTTTGTCAAGTTTTCAACAACTTATTTATCACTTACATAACATTCGAATTATATACAGAGTTACAACTAACAAAAACGTCACAACATACTTGATAAATAAAAGTGGTGGAAATAACAACAAATTATTGAAATATACACATAAGATACAACATTTAGAATTGAAAAATTTCCAATTATCATGGAGTTAATGAAGATTATGAATATCTGTGAAACATCAATTTTCTCAATACCATAATTTATTATCCGGAGATAATACGTTATTATGAAAAGTTGTTTGTAATTGAGTCACAAATACAAAAAGTTAAAAATATACGGTGTGTTCCATTCGAGATAACGAAATTTACTGCCTTTTCCGGTATAATCACCAAAAGTCAAGTATATTCTCATTCGAATACTCTTATTACAAATTTTTGTTCTGATCAGTTTGGCTAAAATGCCTAGTATGCCATCGCAAAAAAACACCATGTACATTGATCTGAAATATTATAAACAAGTTTTACAAATATTGCAAAATTTTAATTTAATATTGTTGGGGTTAGTCTAATACTAATTGAATATAAGAATATGAAATAACAAAAAAAACATAAATAGGTGAAGGCTAACAATTTAACCTTCTACAACATATCTTAGCTTTTAGTTTATTACAATTTCGAACATGGCTCTCCTCGTGTTTTCAATATCAAGGAAACTGCTGACGGGAACGCATCAGAAAAGCCGAATATCGATTTTTACACCCCTAACGTACAACCTTGGTCCACATAGCTTACTCCGATGCTGTGTGACATAAAAAATCGAGATACCGAAATGGATCGCAAAAAAGTATTTTGGCTATCAAAAAAATACGCCCCCTCTCTACGATGCTAAACATAATCATCTTCGGCCCTTTATACAGCAATTTTTTTTTCAAATTGTGATACGATTTCTCCTTCACCTTCAAAAACCCAGGTCAAGCTGTCCGTTGTCTATAAGTAAGTAGGTACCGACTGAGGAGGGTAAAATTTGAACCAATCAAAACTTTTTTCCGAATTTCACAAAATTTGGTATGGGGGGAGAGGGTTGGTGAGGCCCATGAATGGAATGGTAACAATTTCCGTTCTTTAAGATCAATTTTTACCGGTCAAAGTCGTTTTTCCAAAACCCTAAAGGGGGGCGAGAAAAAATTTTTCCGATGTTGATGACATTTTATGGAGGGCTGGAGGTGAAAAACATCAGATGAGCCTAGGAATATTTTGACTGCTGCTTATGCCCGAGAAACTGTCAAAATTCGATTTTTGCTGGCTTACAACATGGTAAATATATAAATTTTTCTTGAAATCCCAGGAAATACTAGCTTAACTACTCACCTTCCAAAGTATCTGAAGAAAAAAAAAAATATCAAATACGGACTTGCCTCGCCAAACTTTATACTAAATCGTCATTTTGCAGAATTTTATTCCGATAGATGGAATTTTTAAGCAATTTTACCCAAAGCAATCCAACCATTGGCCAAAATATATATGTATGTATATAATCGTTATCCTTATACCCTAAGGTGTCCCCTAACCCAAAATATAAGAAATTCTAGATATTCTATGGCCTACGTGATAGTTGGAGATCATCATATATCTGTGATTAAAGTGAAACTTCTTGAAAAAATTACATAAATATACATAAAAAATACCGAAAATCTTATGGTTTCTTGTTTCGTGCCAAGAGCTATTTCTCTTCCAGTCAGCTGCTTATGATCTATAAGGCACAGATCCGACCTGTCCTGGAATACTGTTCCCATATTTGGAGTGCGGCACCTAAACATATCCTGAAACTATTGGATTCTGTCCAAAAAAGGGCAATTCGTCTCGTCGGTGATGCCTCGCTTACAAAATCGCTCACTTCTCTGGAACACCGTAGAAAAGTTGGCGATTTGTCTCTATTTTATAGATATTTTCATGGGCGATGCTCTTCTGAAATATCAACAATCCTTCCTCCTTTGGCAGTCTCCTCGAGATTAACCCGTCAAGTTTATTCTTCACACCCCTTCGTGGTCACTTTGGAGACCTGCAGAACATCACTTTCCAAAGACTCGTTCATCCAACGAACAGCTAGGCTTTGGAACTCATTGCCTAGGGAGGTGTTCCCCGAGGCGTACAACCTCCAGAAATTTAAGAAGAACACCAACTCCTACCTCCTTTCCCTTGGTTCCCACGATGTTCTCTGAACATTACAGGATATTCCTTTTCGTGGGAACCAGAACATAAAAAAAAAAAAAAAAATTCAAGTATTAAATGAATTGGCGAAGGAAACAACACTATTAATATTCGATAAAATGGTGAAGGATCTGACGTCCACATCAATAATGTTTGGCGAGTAGAAGTGAGTTTATCAGTGCACAGTTAAATCATTCAGGTATGAAACTGATAGTAAACTATAACTGTAAAGTATCTGAAGGCGCTGCTGGATGAAAAACTTTTTATCCAACAATCACTTAACTGCAGAGGCACCAAAACTGAATGTAGAACAGAGAACAAAAAGGTGAAAACTCTTAATGAAGCCGATTTAAAAAAAACTTCCCCTGAGAAAGTTTCTGGAATAAAAACTGAATGTTCAATTATTATTCTAAGTAGTTTATAAGCGTCGCATAAAATGTACGGCGGAAGGAAGCATGTATTAACCGGAACCTCTCGGGAGTGGTATCAGTTCCAGTTAACTAATAATGGTAAATGTTTAATGGTACGGTACGATCCAAGAAGTTACTGTTTTTTAGAAAATATTTCGAAGAAAAAGGTACCAAGTCAAATGAACCGAAAGTTTTGGATAAGACGGGGATTTTATCACAGATCAGATGAGAAGAGCTTAGATGATACTGTATTAAATCAGTGCAACAAAACAGGTGAATGCTTAAGATATACGAGTATAATCGTACATGCAGGAGGATGTTGAAGATACAGGTATAGTTTTTGAAAGTAACCGAAAATATATACAACATATGAACTGCGAAAACCAAATTTATTTATACCCAGTTTAATTATCATTGATAACGCCAGTCACCATCCACGATAGGCGGAACCAATACCATCTTCTATAGTTGGACTGAAACAAAATTACTAGATTGGTCCGAGTCTAGGAATATCAATATTCAAGGGAGACTTATATTGTATTCAATATGATAAACTATAACAAAAAGAGAGGATTATTTGGACTGTTATACAAAGTTTAACGTTTACCGCCATATCATCGCCAGCATTGAAATGGTTTGGTCAGAAAGTAAAAGAGTATATGATCAAAAAATGATTGGGACTAATGGATCTCCAAATGATATAGGTAATTGGAGTTAATATATACTAATGAAACGATGACTAAAAAAAAAGGTGGCAAAGGTGGCAGTTCATCAGAAGAAGATTTTTTGGACAATGATAGCATATAAAAAAGATTTCGAAACTATACAGGATATTCCATTGAAAATACAAAGTACCAAGCTGCTAATAAAACCCTCAATTATTCCATGTGGTTTCTACACTCTATAAAGATATTAATTTCCTTAAACATCTAATTCGTAAAGTCCCGGTCTTTGGTATCATAGCAACAATGCTTATTTACATTATAATTGGTCGGTAGTCGTTCTATACCTTGTCACAAACCTCCTCTTATAATGCATTTCTATTTTTAAAATTATTCGGTAAAAAGCGTTCAAGTATTTCAACATAGAACGCCACTGTAAGATAACTCTCCTTGAAAAGACATCATTAGAGGGATTGAGACTGCTTTGCGGTGAGGTGACACTGTTACATACACAGCTCAACAAAAAGCGCCATTGTTCGGCAAAGAATAGTTTTCAGCGGTCAAATACAGCATGTAAACAATGAGGCAGAGGCGCCGATTAACCCCAGGAGGGCGATTTGTTGTTACCCCTGCTTCTTTAATCTCATAGGGCTCACCACTCATAAACTAGTTATTCCCTTATTTCATTATGCGATTCCCATTAAACATGAAATAAGTGAAAATTGGGCTTGAGCAAGTTTCGTTACAATACGGTTACGGTAATGGTTATTGATTGTTCACAACAAGGTTTCCGTAAAATATGTTGGTCATCGAAGAATACATATTGTTTGTCAAGAACGGTTGTTACTCAATAAAAGTAATTTTGAAGAATTTATGACCGATTTCCTGTAGATAGTTAGGTAATATCTAAATCGGATTTAGGAATTCCTAAACGCAATTCACATTTCACCACGTGCCAAATACTTAAGAGTGATAATATTAGGTATTAACACTTTTGTAGATAAGTATTCTTAGTACGTGGTGAAACGTAAAATGCAGGTATTTAATATTTCCTACATTCGATTTAGGTATTACCTAACTTTACGGTTGTTAAAATCGGGCATAATAAAATTTTTCGTGAGTTTTATACACAAAAAATTGTTGAATACTCACTTTGGCAATGACATTCTTTCTAATATTGACACCCTCTCAACTGCAGGTATGACGCTTTTATATAATAATTCACAATATTTTTGCCGTACTTCTTCTTTTTCCTAATTTTGGAGCTGGGTCACAATAATTTCCATAAATTTGAATGATTTAAACAGCCATAGAATGAGATTTAAAATATATACAGAAGTAGCGATCCATCCCGACTTCGATTGGTGATGCCCACTTCGCATTTAATCGGGTGGCGTGTCGTTTGATAGATACCGCAGGCGCTGATTTTTTAGAGAGGCTCTTGAAATTACAAACTACCATTAAATTTTTGTAGTCTAGATAAAATTAAATGAGGAAATAGATAAGAGATCAAAGTGTAAGCACTCAATGAACTAGACGAGAACAACATCATCATATTACTGTAAATTCCAGGACACATTGAAATAAAAGGAAATGGAATAACAGATGAACTCCCAATAAACATTTCCGTTTATATAATAGTAACCGTGAAGTTACCATCACTATTTTATAAAACTGTAATTTATATAAGCTAAGCATAGTAATATTTCTGTAACTCTTATAAACCCTTTACAACACTTAAATGGAGCAATTTATAAGAGTAGCGAACACCTTTATTTAGTAACGTTATAAAACCCATAAGTCTATAACTAAAAGTAACGGAAATATTTCCCGTACCTTTATAAAACTTCATCTTTATGTTCATGTTTATATGATATTAAAGATGACATATTATTATGTGCACTTTAATACTTGTCACATCATTTCCACACATAACGTTAGACCAAAATTATATTGCCAATCATTTTTTACTGTAAATGTTAGCAAGGCACTTCTAAAAAATTCATTGGCCTTTGAAATATGTACCAATTATTAAAAAAATTCTTATCGAATTTTAAAAAATAATTATATTAAGTTTTTTAAATTTGTTCATAAAACAGAATCAATCATATATGTTCTTACAATATAATGTAAAATAAGAGTCCAATCTAAATTCAGTTTTCCAAAATTTTGTTAAATATTTAATTTTCTATTCCTGTTTATATCTGCGTTTTAGAAAATTATCATGACGGATAAAGCCTACACCCTTATAAAAATTAGTTACCACAAAATTACTGTCGGTAACACTATAAAACTTAAAGTAACACTATATATCCATAAATGGTGATTCTATAAAACTTCAAGTCTATATAAATTATTAAGTGTTAGTTGAGTGTCACAGCACACCACAAGTGATGGTTAGATAACTTTTGGTGGTAATATTCAAAGGTAAAGAAGAAATTTTGACGTCATTTGTTGATAAAGTGGAACTGGAAGATACCTGTCGATTAACGAGAGTGATGATTTTTAATTTACCAGAAGATGCTGGCACTACTTGTGTTATTCTGGTAAAACGCCTAGAAACTTTTCGGCAAAATGTACTGCTGTATTTGATTTTTTTCCAGCTATTAATCATAGTTTTATTCACAATTTTCCTACACAGTTAATAACCACTCCTATTTTAGGTTAACTTTTTACTGAAACACAAAGAGAAAACATCAGTTACCCAAAGTTTCATAACGTATTTATAGAAGAACTTAAGTATCTGAAGTTTTAAAAAGGTAAACAACGATGCTATTATAAAACTCAGAAACCATTAGTTTTATTACGGAAGTAACGGCAAACCTTATATAAATTTGTTATATAAATTGAGGTAACGATTACTTCAAGTTTTATAACACAGTCATATAAATAGTTACAACACTTCATTATAAATCTAGAACTTACAGTAATGGCATAACACCCTAATAAACCTAATTTACTATAAGTGTTGCAATAAAACTACAAAGCATTTCCTTCTTTATGAATACGCTATAAAAATATCAGTTACTATAAGTCACGAAAATTGTTTATTGGGCTAGCAAAGAGATGAGCTGAGACACCCTTTTGAGGGAATATTGGAAGAAATAGGTAACGCCGAAAATCAGCGAGTATCTGACTATTGGAAATATATAGTTGGCTTAGACAATCAGAGAGTATCTCTGATTTTCTAAGGGAAATTACAATCGGGTGAGAATAAATGAATGCCTAAGCTTAGTAAAACTGCATTAAGAGTTTCGATAGGTGTTTTGACAGGACACTGTCGCTTTAATGGGCACCTTAAGAAGCTCAAATTGGTAGAGCAAGAAGAATGTAGATTTTGTGGACTGAAAGAAGAAATTTTAATTCAAGTACTTGCGGATTGCATAGCAATACACATTCCTAGGGCACAACGCCTACAAGACTGAACTGAATAGAAGAAAAACACTCACCTAAGCTGATGCCTACGGATATTCTAAGACTCCTTCGGGAAATAAGTCTAAAGAAACTACTAGTCCCTGGTAATTTCTTTAGGAACAGGGGGCGGAATAGATTTTAGGTCTCAGTGAATAACTCCCCAATATACATATATACATACAAGGCTATTTGCAAAAGCTGTGACATTTTCCTAACTGTTGTCATGAATATTATTTTTCAAAAACATCCATCTTGCATCTACGACGATAGTAGCCATTGTCATTTGCGATTGAGGTTAACTCAAGTTACTTCGGAATAAATTCCATGATTCAATTAATTACACACCATTTCCAAATGCACGAACTAGCCTGATGATGATATAATTATTTACCCAAACTAGTGTGTAGCACACACGTTTTGGGTACACACTATGAGTTTTATTAAACAATTTGTAAGCTTAAGAATATGTACATTTTCCTACTCAGTCATGATCTACAATTTCAAATCGGGAAACTAAATTTCTTTCCCAGTGGGTGCTAAGTTTTCATTATCTATGAGTGGGAGATGAAAATTAAAACAACTGACAGTATCTAATGACATAAAAAAATATGCAGAGTGAACGAAAAATGTTAATAGAGCTAGCATCCGAAATACACTTAGATACTTAATAAAATAATCATTAATCGTGTATTATTGCAAGTCTTATTAATCTCAGACCCACCAGTATTAATGCGGGGCTTCACCGAATTGGGATGTGCTGGCGGCACAAGCGATCTTGCCGCTGGCATTAAATTCAGCGGCTTCGCGGAAATAGACTCAACTACACTAACGTATATTGTTCAGTTCATTGCTGACTAGCCATTATCGATAAAATTTGACGACGATGACATTGGTCGCGTTCATCCCAACGTAGCGCTACCGAAGCGATCAGCAATTTCCTACTGAACGCGTGTTTTGTTAACTGATTGATGTGAGCGCTGTGGTAGCAGTCGCCATTTTTCCCATCAGAATTGAAATACGATACGCTACCGATCAGTGATGCATTAACTGTCATTTATGACAAATATGTGAATAATAGTTATTTACGTAATAAGTGGGATATGGACATTATTAACGCACGCATGTGAAGTTTGCACGACGAGGCCGTAGGCCGAGTCGTGTATTCACATAAGTGCGTTAATAATTCCTATCCGACGTGTTACGTACTAAATTTTATCTACAACTGTTTATTAGTAGGTATTATTAAAAGTACTTATATCATAAAATTTTATTTAAAGAAAATACTTCAATCAAACGTATTGACTGCAAACATAAGGTACTGTGATAATATTTTGTAACCATAGTAACCATAGCAAAGTCAAACAAAGCTGTGGAAATAAAATAAATTAGTTGTAATTGAATTGTCGAAGTTAAATGAACAACTATCTTCGAAAATGAGTTCAAGCGAAGACAATCTCCCTTCAGATATAGAAAGTGCAGCTTCAAGTGTTATTTCAAATCTTGTGCCAGAGAAATCACGAGAAAAATACCAGCTTGCTTATGATCGTTACGAGAAATGGTGTCGAGAAAAGAAGGTTGGAAACATGAGTAGTGAAAAAGCATTATTAGTATATTTTAACGAGCTAAGCAAGATACAGAAGCCTTCATCCCTTTGGTGTTACTATTCCATGTTACGAACAGAATTTTCAATTAAGCAGAATGTCGACATCAAGAAATACTTACATTTGATAGCATTCCTAAAACGAAAATCAGAAGGGTACAAACCTAAAAAGTCAAAGGTATTAACAAAGGAGGAAATAACCAGATTCTTAACAAATGCGAACGATGAGAGATATTTGTGCATGAAGGTATGTAAGACTCCTGTGTAGATTATAAAATGGTGTATTCATATTATATTCACTTTAAGGTTATATTGATCTTTGGTTTGGCTGGTGCATGTCGGCGGGAAGAGCTAACAAATATGTTGTTTGAAGATATGGAAGATCAAGAAATTTGCTATCAAATTACTATACCAAATACCAAAACAAAGGTGTCTCGAGAATTTTTTATAACATCTGGAAATATTGACGGCGTGAATCTAGTTGAAGTCGTCAGAAAATACGTTGCATTGAGACCTAAAAATTGCGAACATAAACGATTTTTTGTTGGATACCGGGCTGGAAAATGCACAAAACAACCAATTGGTATAAATACTATTGGTAATGTGCCGAAATTAATTGCCCAATTTCTTGAATTGCCTAATCCAAGAGAATATACTGGACATTGCTTTCGAAGATCTTCAACCACACTTTTGGCTGATTCTGGGGCAGATCTTTTGAATATAAAAAGACATGGTGGCTGGAAGAGTAATTCTGTCGCTGAAGGCTACCTATATCGAAATGTCTGCTGAAAATAAAAAACGAACAGCAATGAAAATTTTGGGATAAATTGGAAACATTCCTTCGACATCGGGAAATATTCAGAATCAAAATATAAGCAATTATTCTAGTCAAGCGTTGGGCATGTCAGCGTCTGGAATTAATTTATACAATTGTAAGGAGTAAATATATACAATAAATAATTTGATTATATGTACCCTAAACTACATGTTATAAAATAAATATTTTAAATTCTGGTTTTAATATTTTTCTTGATACTTATTACCGCACTAGTGCGGTATTGTATTCAAAAACGCACTAGTGCGGTAATATACGTCATTATGACACTTAAAATAGTGTCAAATCGTACCTGTTACATGACAGTTGTAGATAAACATATAAAATGACGTATCATATTTTTGTTTGAAGATATTTTAGACCTTTGTACCTTGAAAATAAATGAACACCTGCACTGGGAACTATAAAACTAAATTGAAATAGCAGATGAATGAATAATTATGTCAAATAAAATTAGGTAATGTTGTTGTATCAAGATTAGAACGTTCAGCAAAATTAAAAAATGATGATTAGGTCTGTTCCAACCGCAATCAGAAACGATCAGAATTATAATAGGCGACCATTGCAATCAGTGATAGGAATTATGCGAAAGTAAACTCGTTGTTTGCTATAAGTATTTGTTCTCTCATTTCGGACAGTTTCTGATTGCGGTTGGAACAGACCTATCATATAAACCGGTTTAACTATGTTTGGTGAAGACCCGGCATAAGACGTCGTGTCCAGAAACTCTCCTGCCAAACGGAAACTACAGTTACTAGAGGTGATTTTAAGTCGATTTAGCTCAAATAACCTTAATCCGAAAATGCTTCTTAAGGGAGCTACAGCCCTTTAAAGAAGACGTCCTCATATGGAATCTTCAAAAGTAATTTTCATTGACTTCAAAACGTCAAATTGATTGAATATCCTGACTAGAATCATCAGGATTAACGATAAATAATTTATTTCTAGTATGTCCCTACCATCTATTCAAAAAGCGTATTTTTCATTTTTTTAAACTACTTTTTTCGTTATCTCAACATCTAATTACTGCAAAATAAACTTCGTTTTGTGTGGAACGAGAATTCAACTGCAGATGTGAGTAGCGGGATGCCTACAAATCGTTTACAATCTCTATTTGACGCGTGTACATTCAATAGTTGTTTGATTTTATCTTCTAAAACTGATGAAAATCTACTGAGTTTGAATTATTGAGAAAGTTGTGAACGTTAACTGAAATATGACCGAAAGGAGCGGAATAATTCAATGTATATTCTACTTTCCTCAAAATGTGTTACTATTAGCTAGAGATTCCATAGTCGTAGCAAGTATAAATTATTACTTTTGAAAAGTAAAATAAACCCACACTATAGGGTAGTAGACCTGAGACAAAAATATCAGCCAGCTTAGAATCCAATTCAATAGTATTTCAGAGAGAAATTTACGACGTTTATTTATGGGTGGAGAGATTGGAGAAAGGCAATTTGAATGAATTTTTTGTGCTCAAGGGTGTTTCCTAAATTTTTTTGACTCTTCCAGGATCTTAGAGAGTCTGATACTCAGGCAGTAGCCGGCTAAACACAACAATGTCGCTTTGTAATGGATGCCAGTGCATGAAGGAATCGTCGGAAACGATAATGCTGATGGGCTCGTTCTATCGGACCCGAACCATTTTGTGGTATCCTAAAAAGCCACATCGTGAAAGAAATCCAAGAATCGGAGAAGGAACATTGTGCAGCGTGCTAGAGAAATACTCCAGGTCTCAAATACTGACTGAAAGGTTATTACCTACAACCTTTTGCTCGTCACGCTGAAGCTTCAGAAATCCGATTTTGCTAACACAACTGAGGTACCATCCCTGTAAGATGGGCAAAGTAGACATCGGAAATGCAGATGAAACGTGAGGTAATGTCAACCAGAACAATCCACCTCCTTGTAATTCGCAAGTTAATGTTAGACATAAAACAAAAAGTTAGTAACACACTGCAAAAAAGACTCATTAGTAGAAAGTTTCAACAAAGTGTCTCAGGTATGGATATCTGATCATTCTGGTATGGATGACAATGAAAAGGATCTTTCGAAAAATATCTCCAAGCAAGATTTAGACTATAGCAGGCATGACCAATGTTAACTAACAGGTCTATTGGATACTACCGAGCTGTACCACGCTTACCTGACGTAATCGGACAGCGTAAAAGGTTGCCCTTTTTGACCAAAATGTTAGCGATAAATGTAATGCACTAACTTATTATTTAACTCAAAAATATAGTAGTAGACTTTGAACAAGCAATTCATAGAACTATTTCCAAATTCAAATTTAACCGGGTCTAGATTTCACTTATATCAGGCATAGTACCGTAAAATTTTAAATTTAGGTTTGTCGAATGAAAATAAAGATAAAAATTCAGAAATTGACAAGTTGTTAATGTTATTCTTCGACCAACATTTCCTAAAACCTATCGAAGCAGGTGACTTCTCTTGAAATATTTGACAAATCACCCGATGATGAGAGAGTGATACAATTTTGTGATTACATAGTTGAAAATTATATATCAGAAGAAGCTAAATTTCCTCCAAAAGTTTGGGCATGTAACACAAATAGCATGTATCGGTCTACCAACGATTGTGAATAATTTAATGCTTCGTTAAAAAACAGCTTTTATTATCCTCATCCAAATATATTTATTTTTGTAGACATGATAATAAATATACAAAATGCAACATTTGCAAACATTAAGAATGCTAATGAATCAGCAATTATAAAAAAATATGTATCTGTTATTAGAAAGAAACATGAGTATATAACTTCTTAAACAAAAGAATTAAAAGAAGTAAGATCACCAAATTTGATTTTGTAACATATTTAAGCTATTATTATTTGCCGTAGTAGTACAAGACATCTTGAATTGCAACAGTTGATTTGTTTGAATATTTCAAGACAAATTTTAAAAATATATGTTCTTTTTATTATATTATATTTATTGTAATACTTAAAACTAAAAGCTTATTACAGTTTCCAGTAATATTGTCGTATTTAATAAAGTGATTTATCAACAGATGTTGAAGAATAATTATTTATATTCACCTTTTATGAATTTTTGAATAATAATATTTTTCAAAAACAGTGACCGTTCAACTAAGGAGCAACAGCTACTTCCCGTGCAATATGCACCGCCGGATATTGAATTACACACCAAAGTCAAACGGAGTTGGTATATCTACAAGATATTTTAAAACCAATAACCATTCTGGTTTGCGATTAGAAGCGACAACACAACTTGTAGACCGGTTTCGGCGTTTTTGCGCCTCATCAGTACAAGGTATGTGGTGTCCGTCCGAGAATCTCTAATCCGGGACTGAAGAGTACACTTCAATCACAATCAATACATGTGTCCCAGTAACGGAAATGTAAAGATTGTGACAGTAGCGACATCTTCACTTCCAATCACAAACCTAACCGTTTGACTTTGGGATGTAATTCAATATCCGGCGGTGCATATTGCACGGGAAGTAGTTGTTGCTCCTTAGTTGAACGGTCACTGTTTTTGAAAAATATTATTTTTCAAAAATTCATAAAGTATGTGAATATAAATAATTATTCTTCGACATCTGTGATAAAACTGTTTATACTGTTATAAGATTTTATAATTAAGCCGTTAATCCTCTCTAGAAACTCGGTGGTACAACTAGACGGTAGGAATACAGCTACCTGGTGTCCCGTGGTACAACTCGGCGGTCCCGGTTCTTTTAACAGTCCACTGTCGGCTGAATCATCATACAGTAACACTTGGATTGACGGAAGATGATGAAACAGCAGAGAGTGAACTTTGTGCCTGTGCAGCTGCGGACCGAATGAGTTCTTTGATGTTTGACAGGGTCTGTTGCTCTCAGACTTGAGATATCCTTCTTAGTTACGAATCAGCTTTGTTAAGAAGCTGAATTTGTTAAGTGTGAGGTGTGAGCCAAAATAAACTCTTGCAGTTCTTAGAGGAGATACTAATAAACCCACTAACCACAAACCCAACCATACCTACACTACATACAAAATTGAATTTGATAATTTAATCCTCAAGATCACTTTGAATGCTCCGAAAAACATAGATATATAGGATTGTACTGGTGTTCCACAGGGTACCGTTTTGATTTATTTCCTATATCTTCTCTGTGTGAACGATCCACCAAAATATCTAGAAATGAAATTATTCGATTCCAAGCCGTAGAAACATAGACTTAAAACAAGATACAAAGATTTTGGTTAGGATTTAAAGAAGCACAAGGGATATTGGAAACCCGAACTTGTTTATTTCAGACAGTTGAAGAATAGGAAAAAAAGGGAAAAGCTGTATAAAGGGACTGAATAAACTTCAAGTAAGAGATCTATAGGAACAAAGGACATATTATCAAGGACATCTGAAGGGAAGAAAGTGATAATTGATAATAACAGGATAGAGGAAAGCCAAGAAAAATAAATAAATGTCAATTAAAACAAATCCTGGAAATGGAAGCAAATAATTTATGCCGTAGCCAGAATTTCGACGGTCGAAAGCCTTGAGATAACTTGCCAGGATGGGAAGTCAGTCGAAGTTTATAGGCCACGACTGGGAATGCCTTCAAAACTGCTGGAGAGAACTTTCTTACATCAGATGAACTGTGCCTGGAATGATTTGTGAGGTTCAAGGTGAAGTACCTTTAAAGAAGAATCCTTGCTGGACATGGGCAGTGGAGAAAATCAGACTTATAAGATAGATAGATAGATTTATTTGACTACATTAGGTACATGTTTTTACAATGTTTGTAGCAAGTAAGAGATACAAAATGTAAAATGTATAACATTTATGCCCGGTTGCAAGAACGCTAATCAAATCTCTCATCATATGATGGTTGATTAAAAAATTATTAACCATCAATGGGAACCCGATTTCACGAAAAAAATAATGGTCGATTAATTGTTCATCATTGCAGGTACCTATCCGTTGCATTTTGATTGTGTAAATGATGGTTGATTTGAAGAATTAACGAGTTATTATTTCATTGATTAGCCGTTAATCATTCATCATTTTTAATAAGCGTTCTTGCAACCGGGCATTAGACATATTAATAAAAACACATAACACATAATAATATAAATTAAGGTTAAAATACAAGCAATAAAAAATATATTTAAAAATAGGAAGGAATGTCCAATGAGCATTAATGCACTTTAAACATTCTAGATATTCTGACAGTTCTCAATGTACTCGTTAACAGAGTAAAAACAAAATCTAAGTAAATACGTTTTTAAACTCCTCTTAAATTTATTCAAACTCAAAGCTTTCATTTCTGCTGGTAAGATACTATACAGAGAATAGTTGAGTGAATTCTTCTGTGACTTTGTCAGACGAAAACGATTTGTACGAATATTACATGCTTTTCTAGTATTGTAATTATGGATATCTGAATGTTTTGTTAAGGAGTCAAGACTTTTGTGGATCTCAATGAGGGTGTTAAAAATAAATAAGGTCGGTAGAGTCATTATCCGTAGATGAACAAATAACGCCCTATAGTGTTCACGGGAACTGACATAATCGGACTGGGCACTGAGGCTGAACTATCAGTGGGAAATATATTTGTACAAATACGGAACAATAAAACAAATCAGATTATAGGCATTAAAGGGAATGAAGAAGCCGACGAAACAAACGTTAAGTTAAGGTTCATAGAAGCAAATACCTAAATGGAGGAAGAGAAAGTTGAGAAAAATATATAAATACTAAAGTGAAAGGAAACCTTCAAGCTATAGAAGCAAACGATTTATGTTTAAAACTAAATTCACTGGGTATAAAACCATTGAGATAACTTGCCGGGATAGGCGATTATAAGTCACAGTTTATTTGCATGAAACTACAAGTAAGAGTCCATTTAAATCCGGAAATTAAGACCACAACCTCAATTATTTAATATTTGTGTGCAGCCAGCATTATAATTCAACTTTCCAGAAGCGCGCAGCTTAATTTGTTAGACAAAAGTCGCTTTTCAAAAAATATTGTTATTAATAAAATAACATAACCGCCTAAGAAGAAGATATTTGGAGTAACCAATCACCATCCCCATTGGCACATTCCTCCCTATATTCTATGTTTGCATTAACAAAAAACCTATGCTTACTTACTATCCTATGTCCGTGTAGCAACCGCCATACTGGCAGAATTATAGAATATAGCCTCATGAACGGCTGGCCTTTGAACAATTGTTTTCATACAATATGTTTATCCTCATGAATAAGATCACAGAACATCATAAAACTGAAATATAAGTGAGTTTCCTTCATTACACATGTGCGATGTAACTCACGTTGTGGATACAGTTTTCGTGTAAAATAAAAGGCATTAAACTTCTTCAATGATAAAAGTTAAATCCAGCAATTCTTCTTCTTCGTCAATAGGAGGAAATCAATTTGATAACCATTATCTGGGTGCAATAGGGTGGTCGAAATCCCTAAGTGTGCTAGAAAGAGAATGCTTTGGCGAGCGCATTCTGTGATTTGTACGGCCGAATTCGCTGTATGTGGATAGAGTCACCTCTTCACTAGCTATCAATTTCCTCTTAAAGAGTGAACTTTGAGCTTAAAGGGGTTATCTTGCTTGGATTGATGCATAGTACTCAGTGGTTCTGGACAGATCACTTAAATAAACCAAACCAAGCCTTAAGATAAAGCCAACTAAAATAAAAATGTCGCTACATTAAATGTATCAGGAATAAATATAAAAAAAAACCTCAAATCAAAATTTAGTTCCATGCCACTGAGAACTGAAGCAAAATAATCCATCAGACACGGGCCACTTTCATACACAAAAGCCTTTAAACCAACAAATAAACTCATACAACAATGACCTGCGCCTTGAAACCTCAATACAAAATATCTATGCTGTCTTTTGATACTTGTTAGTAGGTATATAAGATCCGAAAAAGATACTGTAAATATACAGTAGCGAAAAAAATCTCTTTGAAATGCTATATTCCGATATATACATAAAGCAGTTCCGTTTACCGTTCTCCCATTCAGTATGCTCTTTTCAAGTCACCCACAAAGAAAAAGAGATTAAGGTTTTTGTAAAGTTTATGTCCACTCCAAACATTACGTGCTCTATTAGTTTGTTACATTTTTATCAAAGTACTAGGAGCTGTCATAATACTGTAGGTGTGAATCGATATATCTCAGCATATGTTTTTAAGAATAAAACGTGTTTTGGGGAAACAGGGGATTTGTGTAGATAATAAATAAAGCGAGATGAATAGGTGGACGTGCTGTTTGAAGAGTTTTAACAATATAACACCCTCGTACAATGTATGATGGTTAATAATAAAAGAGGAGTGTTGTAAAGCTCTTAATGGAATGAACTATTTCTTTGTATCTTGTGGTCTTTGGTAAGCAACTGAAATTGTATACGCGATTTCTTTTGAGGATTTGACATTGTGCGTATCTGTTTGAGCTGGAATTTTGTCAATTATAAACAACTAGTGACATAATTGATGTAGACATTAAAACAAATAGGTATACTATCACCATTATAAATTTACATTGGGTTTCATATTTGTCAGCAAATACTGTAATTCCAGACTAATTCTATTGTTGGGGAGAAAAATAATCTGACAGATATTATATTTCAACGTCTTGGTGCGTAGACACTATGTATCAATGTTTTTGGTACAGCTGATTTTAATGTACCTACATTTATCCATGAAAGAACTTCACATACCGTAATTCGGCCAGTCATGGATAGGCAGATATTTTTACTGCCCATTTTTTCCTAGGTGAATTATTTAAACGCTAAAAATTTTATTTTTACGTCACCTATAAGAGGGGCCAGAATTTAAAGAAACTCAATTGTTTATGATAATTTATAACTGGAACGCTACCGAAACGTTGAATTAAAAAGTATAGAAAAGATTGTGGTTTAATTTCCCAAAACAATCAACGAAAAGAATAAGGAATAATAGATAATAGGATTATGGGACCATATTTTTCGAAGAAACCTTAGGATGACCTAGATATTTCGAATTTTCGGCTCCCCGAATTTAACCAGCTGTTCCCAAACAAAAATGACTAGTGGCTGCAGCAAAATGGAGCGCCACCTCACTATGCTGTCTTGGTGAGAAACTAATTGGACGACGTCTTCCCAAATCGGTGGATAGATCAGAGAGAAATAATTGAGTTCGAGGTACCCTAATTTATCTCCCCTCGAAATATTTTTATGGACATACCTACTTACAAATATACATAAGTAGACCACAAACTCTTAATAAACACAAAGAATGAATACGCATTGAGATTGAAAAAATAACCCCGAAATTTATAGCGAATGTTAGAGAAGAGTTCGCTGCTTATCTTTCGCATTATAGTTAGCTGACGGTGAACCATTTGAGCACTTGCTTTGAATTTAGGTGTAGGTACTTAATTGTAACTTTAAACATTCAATAAACAATTTTTTTAACAATATTTGAAAATTAATTAGGTTGATAATTAATATGGTTGGATATAATTATATTTTTTCGCCTACCTCCTAACATAAAAAATAGAGTATTGTTTAGCTGCAGCAATAGTCTTGAGCTGCTAAAGCTTGTTTTCTGCCCTTGTGACACAATATATACTATGAAAGACCTCCCAATTGTTGTATTGTAAGACACACTTTTCTATTTCAAAATTTTATTAATGACGTTATCACACTCACAGAGATGGCGTCATACATAAAAAAGTGATCTGACGGGGCCCATTTGGAAACAAATTGGTCAGATTTCAGGATTTTTTCCTAAAATCACCGGTTTACGAAATAATGAAATCATGCTTTTTATTTGGACCATACTTGTATGAAATGTAAAGTGCCATTAAAAACAAATTCTTATTGTTTATTTATTGCAAGAATCCATGTGAAACTACCGACAACAAAATCTTATAAAAAAACTCAAAAACATTTTATCCCAATCAATTCGATTGCTAGGAAACAAATTATTTAGTGTTTTCAGTAAAGACCGTAATTTAGTTTATCATCTCCATCAAGAAAGTAATTAAGTACATCCACTTAAAGCCTATACTAATTATATTGTCCATCTAGAACACCAATCATCTGATAAAACAAAAAGTAATTTTGAGAAATGTTCCAAGCTTACATAATATAACAAATAAATAAAAATATCGTGTTGGTATATAATTTTTTTTATCTCTCTTTTGATCTGAAACAGTCAGAAAATCAGACCCATTCAATTCAATTAGAATAATGATACCGTGACTACAGTGGCGTGGCAAAATGTTAAGTATCTGACTGAGGTTGTTTGTATCGAAGTGTTCATATCGGTAATTCAAACGAAATAATACTTCCTGTTGCGGCAAACATTTGAAGTTCACTCGTTATTTATTTACTTTAGTTTGTTTTATTGGATTAATTTAATTCAATCGTTTATTCAATTTTTCTATTGTAGTTAAGAGTTTGCAGGGTCCATGGTAAAAAATTTAGTTGATAGAAAGTGTTGCAATACCTATAGCAGAGACTGAGACTCAGAACAATTGAATCCAACAGTATCTTCAACTACTTTACTTAGTTAATAATTATCCATGACAATTATATATCTGCGATAAGCAAGTATACCAATTCAACTTTTTCATAAATATACCTACTGCTTCACCCAACGAAAAAACTGCGTTGTTCATCTTCTGTCCGCACGAAACAGGCGTTTACCGTTCTATTCCGATCGCGCCAGAAAAAACTATTATACACTCCAGAAAGTTATACGAGTGGTTGGATTAAAGTGGCCAATCCCCAGCCGTCCTTTCCCGTTATTTTTCTCCAGGTCACCAGATACTCAGTACGTACTGATATACATAACTTTTACCGCTAAAATCCTTCCTTTCTTGCCCTTGGGGTGATATCAGGGCGTAAAGCCTGTTCTTTACATTCCAACCTTAGGGTACTTTTCGCCCTCGATTTTCTTATGTCTATAATACACAGATATTCGATTTTCTTTCTTTATTCACTCCCACCATGAAAATACTGGCATCCATTAGTATATCACATAAATGTTTGGCCGTTGTTTTATACTATAGGAGCTATCCATCTTCAACAATGAAGCAATAATATACTACAATTTATATAGTTTATGAGTTTTATTGACTTATTGACGGTCCTGCGCCTCTTCACACGAAATGCCATGTGTACTTTGTCATGGATATACTTCGTGGGTACCCAGTAAGCATCAGTCTTCGACCAGTTGAAAGGAGATATTCCTTTCTGCAGCTGACGCAAGTCATCACAGTAGTAGTAGATACACATCATAATCCTTCTCCCCCATCCACAGCTGATTGAATTTCGTAAGAAGAAAAAATAATTTGTTTTCAACGGGTAAATTATTTTCTTGAAATATAAGTAAATGCTGTCTAGAGATGCATCAAGTAAAACTAATTTGAAATTAAACCGCCCCAAACAGTTTGAGGTTTGAATATAAATTACGCAACGTGTTTATTTCCAATTCTACGAGAGCGTATCGCCTATCGCCACCACCTTTTATTTTGACTGGTTTGGATATCTCGGTACAAGCACTCCACAGCTCAGCTAGTTCTAGTTCATATCCAGAAGTATACAATTACGACTGTTACGTTTGTATTCCAGTTTGGTGTGAGCGATGATGTGTGAATCCGAATATCGGAATCTTTTTCATACAGCTGCTCATGTTCAGAATACGTACTAGAATAAAGTGAGTCTGATTTTGGGGATCCTCCCTCCGCACAAAATGAGAGGAAATAAATATCAGTAGATACATCAAAGGCAAAAAACATGAAAAATAAGTAGGTAGATTTTTTTTATGTTTTGCAGACAAATTGAAAACAATAGAAATTATGTGAAAATAAAGAACAACAACATAAAATATCCAATAGCGGAGCTAGTTCTGTAAAAAGACATTCGATGAAGAGCCAGAAAAACTAATTTCCGAAGGAAGTAACAACTTCTGGAACCAGAACAAGTGTTTGTAGTAACAGCATAAAGCGTTGGAAACTCTCACGTCAACTTTCGTCACTAGCGACGAAAAAATTTTCGTGAATATCCAGTTGCATGATGTCATTATTAAATAATTGTTCAAATATTGTAATGTGAATTAAAATCAAACAGAATTTATACCTAAGTTTGTATAATGAATTTTTTGCATTATTTTCTAAAGCTTGTTATGGGGTCCAAAAAAAAAGTCTTTTATTAATAGGTACTTATATGGTTATTTAAGATACTTTTGAACAATATACTACTTAAGACTTTTTCAAACTAGTTTGACAAATAGTTTGAATTTACATAAAAAATTTGTCAGGAGGATTGACTTGAGTTTGTATTGATTTATTCCATTGTTTATTTATGACGACACTTGAATAAACCATTTTAGTCACTTCGCTATAAGTATGAACAGACTTTAAAAGGTATTTAGTCAAAACCTACCAGAATTTGTTCAGTATAACACCTTGTATTAAATGCAAATTCAAACTGTCTCCATAAGTAATTGTTTCTAGAATTTTATTTCCGTGTGTTGCACAGAGCTTCATAAATTATTGCAAATTTAACTACACCACTGTCGACTCGACAACGATGCGTGCCAATATTCCTCGTTTTACCAGAGTGGTTGATGGTTCCGATTGCATTGAAAAATGTTTTAAGGGTTCACTAATTCCGCCCTTATCTACCCTTTATCTCTTCGATCTCCTAATAGAAACTTAAATGGGTTCCTCAAAGGTGTGCTCCAAATAAAGAATTACATAAGCTTTTTAAGGATTTTATAAATAGTGACGTGTTGTTATAGTTATCCCTTTTTGGTCCTCGTCGATCTGTCCTCTTGATAACAGCTAATGGGTAATAATTGAGTTAGAATTTATAATTTAAATACGGATAAATGTCAAAGTGTCAGTAAGGCATTTCTGGAATATAATAATCGCGAAAGTGTTTTTAAAAAGAGCAAAATTTTCTGTCTGTTCTTGATAAAGGTTCATTCATTATAGAAGATTATAGTTAGAAGATTGGAGGCATAGTTATCTATATTATACATTTAATGACCAGTAGTGGTACTGCATAGGTTAAACAGGGAGATATGACGCAGCGGGAGAGACGACGCAACCCGATAATTCACGATTTCGGTGCACGCGGTACCGGTTGCCCAAGATAGGTGAATGCAGACGGTTTACTCTTGCTGTTCGTGGAAAATCGTGTTGAAAGTGTGTTATACTTACAAGATATTTGGTGATATATAGTTGGTACTTAAGTACCGAAAAAGTTTGCAAGGTGTTTAGTTTGATCCACTGTTTATTAGAAATTCGCTAAAAGTCGACATTCTGACGAATGTAGTTTGAAGTTGGGTTATTATAAAAGGTATATTCACTAAGTTAACGCCAACACTCGGAATTTGTAGTAATCTAAACAG
The DNA here is from genome assembly GCA_949126875.1 of Lochmaea capreae. Taxonomy (NCBI): domain Eukaryota; kingdom Metazoa; phylum Arthropoda; class Insecta; order Coleoptera; family Chrysomelidae; genus Lochmaea; species Lochmaea capreae. Next base: position 11,735,721 of record OX421401.1, read on the forward strand.
GTGCGTCATCTATCCCATGGGCTTGGGATAGATGAAGCCTGACGTTTCGGGATAGATGACGCACAATAGTTTTTTCATTTTCAGACCCAAAATGCCGACTTTTCCCACTAGTTGTAAGAGTACAAGGGGGATATGGACACAGGAGGACTTGACGAGAGCAGTGAACGCAGTGCTTCAAGATAAGGTGCCCATCAGACAAGCCGCTCGCAATAACAACATCCCTGATAGGACACTACGTGCGTGGACTGCCGCAGGTGGCTTCATGACACGTGCACATCCTGTAAAAACTACTGTATGCCATGTGGGAAGAAAACAATTGCCGAAAAGTAACCATGTTATGTTGAGCTCGTATTAGCAATCTCTCCCACGCCCAATGCGTCGTCTCACCCATGGCATGCGGGAGAGATTGCCAAAATCAGTATTTTGAATTTTAACTATGAAATAAAACAATGAATTTTTGTTTAAATCTTCATTACAAATGAACTATGTTCAATACAACTTGTGACGCGTTTCGCTACACAGTAGCTTTCTCAAACGAATGGAGGTATCATGAAAAGTTTTTAATTTATATACAGTGCATTGATAAGGAATTTCACGGATAAAAGTATTATAATCTATTTACTTGGAAATAAAAAGCAAAAAATATGGGATTAACTACAGTATTAAACAAATTTACCTGGAAATTCATTCACAACAATCGTACAGGAAGTTTCTAGGTAAAAAGGTTTAATAAGGGAGAATTGTTGATATCTACTTGGTCGTTAAGAAGGTTATCTGAATATTTGTTTTTATTTATCTTGAGAGCTTCTAAAAGATTTAATTTCAAGGATTTAGGTTCTACATGCAAAATTTCAAAATTTGAGTCGAAAGTGTGTTGGCTTGCTAATAAATGATTGGAGTAGTTGGAATCTAATGTTTGGTTATCATAGCTATTTCATAGTTAAGTATGAATCTTCATCAAGTAAAAGCCTCATCTATTCAATTTTGAATTTTACTTTATTTTTGAAAAATGTTTAAGTTTTTTTTTATGTCGATGTTATGCAATAAAAGTTCAATACCTAAAGAATTATTTACGATTTTAGGACCACGCTCAGTTCAAAACAGTAGATTTCCGGCGCATTTTCCAAAAGGTGCGTCATCTCTCCCTGTTTTACTTACTTCAGAATTCTACGGATCGACTTTATTCAAGACGGTCTAATTATTGTGGTAGACAAAAGTAATCGTTACTGCGTTCAATACGTGAAGACGTGTTGTAATACATATGATAATGTTTTTTCAAATTTATAATATTTGAAAACAGTAAAGAAAGCAATGAAATATAGAGAAAAAAATAACAATTAAAAATTAGATTAATTAGCAATAATGTTTTCTTACATCACCAATGTAAATAATACGGATTGAAATAGATTATATATCTGCTCTCTCGGAAAGCTTCACTTCCTCACTCTTGAATTCGGTTCCTTAATAATGACCTTCTTGGACAGTGCGCCAAGACAATAAAATCTCCCTGGATACGTGTACTGGGAAATTCACTACCCAGAACATCTGAGAAAAATAAAATAAAAAACAATTCTAATTTTCCAGCTCTAGAAGCGTAGAGTTCGTTAACGGAGGAAGTGATACCTATCACATATTTTTTTACATTAAATTTTGTTCTGAAATATTGAATTGATGGCTGTTTAACATCATTTTTTTCCTATAATTTCTTCAATCATATTGAGTCTATATCTGTATTGCATTTTAATTTCTTACACATTGTACTTAATTACAAAATCTCTGTGTATGATAGAACGGTAAGATATTAGTTTGTGTGACATAGGGTGGTTTTACTTGGATGGTATTGTAATGTCTGTTTGTTGATTTTTTTAAATTGAATATTACTCAGGTTTGGTTTAAATTCTATAGCGATCGTTAAGTCCAAAAAGTTTTTTGAATTGTTTTCTTTGATTTCTAATTTAAATTTGATATCAATTAATATGAATTAATCTAATATTCAGTTCATCGATATCTCAACTGTGGTTGGAATTCAAAAAGGGTTGACTTGGTGTTTTATTGAACTCTTCATCAATATATTTGTCTTAAAATTACCTATCCATGATATCATTAGAATCTAGAAAATAATTATTAAGATCATCAAGGATAAACCCCACATCTTTGAACCGATTTGTACTGTTCCAGATCGAAGAAATCTTCATTTTTTGTTGCTAAATTCGCAATATTCGTAATAATTCTTGAACTAAAAGCCAACCGCTGTTGTACCTAATAAAATAAAGTCGGAAATGAAAAATAACGCACTCGACAAAAGAAACATCATCATATCTTACGGAACGCGAAACGCAGGATAACAATGTGCCAATTTCAGCTTAAACAGCCCATTGTAGTTGAAAATATAATAAAGGCATTTTTATAGAAGCTCCCATCTGCCGTCGTATCTTGGAACTAATCACATTACGTACTCCATTTTTGATGCGCCCATCCTCCCTGCTTGAAATCTAATTTAAAAGTCATTTGTACTATGCAAGAATAATGTTAGCATCGTTAATAATAGTAATAATAATTTCATTTGGTAGTCAGAGTATAAAAGGAGATTACGCGACGCCCGGTCGTTTAAAAATAAATATGATAAACGCGTCTCCAAAGTAGGATTTTTATAATTTTTAGCACTTTATGGAAAAGAGCCAAGAAAATCCCAATTTTTCTCGTCATATCTGTAAAGCAGTTTTTAGGAAATTGCTAAAACATGTAATTTAGTTATTTTACAAAAAAAATACTGGGACTTTTAAGAAAATAACAATATCTGATCTCCTGGTATCTACTCAGATAAAAATAATGGAAAACATTAACTCAAAAATGTTCTTCCATTCTAGTATTGAAGGTTCCAGTAGGTATATCCAATACAATATTTTCGACACTAAAATTACATTTCACAATTCGGTATTCATCAGCCAGAATATGTATTGCGTCTGATAGTCAGGATGCTTCAAAGGATCTGAAGTCTACAACTTATGAGTCTTAAACAGCCTGGAACTGCAACTGGCTGGACATAACAAAGGTCATAAAGGAATTGTCAAAAATGATAGGTATTGCTCATGGTCTAGCGAAAGGAGGAGTTTGTACTTTCAACTATTTTGAGGTATCCCCAAAAGCCGTATCGGGGAAGGAGAAGGAGGAAAAAGGAAAATAAACTTAGAGCAGTTTGCTAGACAAATACTCCAGGCAAAAGACAGGAAAAAACATTATGACCACTGCTCACTACGATGAATTGCTCTCGAAGTTTCAGAAATCTGATCCAAGAGTTGTCATAGGAATCCTCATTGTCCACTCAGAAACCATCTCTGAGATAATCAAAGTGGACATCAGTAAACATATTTTGCGATGATGCAGATGAGACAGCGTAACACATTATATGCAATTGCAGAGTGATTGTCCGCCAACGTCCTAAATACCTCGAACATGTCTACTTAGAGCCTGATCAGGTTACAGACTTAACTCCAAAAAGGTTAACAGGCTGGAACTTCTGGACCAAAAGATCTTATATAGGTATGTTGCAGTATGGTAAGGCCAGCTGGTCCAATCAATTCCCCTTGTAATTTAATCTAGGTTTTTTCGCATTTCTGTTAGGTACTTCTCACTAACCTGGTAAAGTGTTAATTGCAGAAACGACGAATGCATATACTGACTATTTCCATTGATCAGGCATATGACGGCAGTTAATTTTGGACAAATTTCATCACATTATATCTTTTCGAATTTCCTTTTTCTACAGGGTGTTACTATATTCGACCGACAACGCTATACCCCAGAGAGCTCTCGTTATTTAGTAAATTTTGATATAGGAACATCAACCCCTAAGGGCTTAGTTACCGAAATACATGGTGTTGAAAGTTTGAAATCAAAATTCAAAATTTGCCGTAAATCAAAAACGCCTTGAAATTTTTTTTCAAATTTGGTGACCAATATGCTCTTTAAGAATATAATATTTTGACATATAAAGTAACTTTTGAGAAATTTAACCAGTGGCGCGCTATCGGGGCTAGTGTCAATTTTTATCCCCTTATTTTTTACGCCACTGGAACAAATTTTTTTTTTAATTTGTTTTATATTCTTTGTTCATTTTTAGTTAAAGAAGAAATAACCTTTTATGAAGCTAAAATGAACGGTATTGTAGAAATTTGCTTCTAAACAAAAGTCTGCAAGTACTTAGTTAATTTGTAACTAGGTACTCAATATTTCTGAATTCTAATCTAGCAGGCATCTCTCAAATTTTTAATAGTTCGTCAGTTTGACCAGATTTTGGTAAATTAACTAATACAGTTCCAAACTAGTTTTTAAATTAATTTTGTTGTTCCAAAATGAATTTTTCATTTTAATAATTGACCGATATGTTAATAATCTATACGGGGAAGCTCAAAAAAATGATAGAATGACAACTCGTTTATATCAAGAAACATTCCGCAATCGTCGAATTCCACTTCATTCTACATTTGAAAGTATTGAAAGAAGACTGAAAGAAACTGGAAATTGACCGGAAGGTCACGAACAACAAGGACTGTGCGTCTGGAAGAGACGATATTAAATAATATTTCTGAAAGGCTATTTTTAAGTACTCGAACTCTAGGCCAATTGTACTGTACTGTATGGAAAGTTTTAAAAGAACAAATTCACCAGGGTTCAAGCATTAGAACCTAGAGATTTACCGGTAGGTACATATGGAATTTTCAAATTGTCAAAAAGTTTCGTGAAAATCCAAATTTTCCAAAATATGTGTTGTATACAAATTTACCAGAGAAGGAATTTTTAATCCAGAAACAGTCACTTCTGGGATGAAGAAAATCCGCACTTTGTTCGTGAACGTGGATTTCAACATAAATTTTCAGTGAATGTGTGGGTGGGTATGGTTGGGGGATTGTTCAATCGGGCCTTACCTTTTGCCAAATTATTTAAATGGAGACATTTATACGCGGTTTCTGGAAGAAGTGTTAGATGAATATTGGAAAATGCACCGTTAAATATTAGACTAAACATGTGGTTTCAGCACGATGGGGTATCTGTTCATTTTGCTGCAAGTGCTAGAAGTTTCTTGAACAGATATTTTAGGGAAAAATGGATTGGCCGAAATGGGTCCCAAATTTGTTGTTTATTAAGCAAATTTCGACAATACGGTTCATTTTAGCTCCATAAAAGGTTATTTTCCGTTTTTAACAAAAAATGAACAAAGAATAGGTAAGTAGGTAAGTATATAAAACAAATTGAAAAAAAAATTTGTTCCAGTGGCGTAAAATATAAGGGGATAAAAGTTGCCACTAACCCCGATAGCGCGCTACTGGTTAAGTTTCTCAAAAGTTACTTTATGTCAAAATATTATATTCTTAAAGAGCATATTGGTCACCAAATTTGAAAAAAAATTTCAAGGCGTTTTTGATTTACGGCAAATTTTGAATTTTGATTTCAAACTTTCAACACCCTGTATTTCGGTACCTAACTAAGCCCTTTGGGGGTGATGTTCCTATATCAAAATTTATCAAATAACGAGAGCTCTCTGGGGTAGAGCGTTGCCGGTCGAATATAGTAACACCCTGTATACCTAAGTAGGTATACATACCCATCCAAGGTATAAGTTTATCAGCTCAGCCACGCGTACCTGCGACAGCACAGCAGTTGTTGTGGTTTTGGGTAGGTACCAAAACATCGATTGGATGAATCATCCTTCATACAACTCTGATTTAACTTTGATGTTATCCCTTCCAATTATTGCAAACCAGATTGGTTGGTTATATCATGTAGATATATCAACCCCGTTTAATTTAAAAGTGTATACCTATAGGTCTAACGGGGCATATAGCCCGAGAAGTAGTTGTTTCTTCTTATTTGAAAGGTCATTGTTTTTTGAAAAATATTATTCAAAGACTTTGTAAGGCGTTATAATAGTATAAAATCTATTATCTCCGAAATCTACAAGCTCAATTCTTCGTGGGAAAACATTTGTGTATGTCCTGTATGTTCGGATACTGTGTTGATACCTATACTTTCTATTGAAATACTCATTGTTTGTTATAGTATAATTGTATCGACCCTGTATAATGTATGTGTTCATTCCTTTGATAAACATCTGGTTGGTTAATAGATCAACACTCAATACATGATTGTATGTATACACACTCCGGTCAGGCTAATTAAACCAACCAACTCTAACATAAACAATTACCTCAAACAAAATAAATCTCTGAAATTTGAGAGAACGAGTTAATAAATGCGTTTCATTGGTTAACCTCACTCAAAGACAAGTAGCAATAGGACTTTACTCAACTTAATTCCCGACTATTGACACCAATTTGAAGCTTTTACACCATAAAATCTACTGTACAAAGCTCATTAGAACTGGCAGCCTCTCCGTCTACACTTGTAGACTCCATGATGGATGTTCGACAACTTTTATTGGCTGAACTAGGGTCGCCACACCTTTTCGCCCGCCCATTCGTTGTGCGGAGTTGCTGCCAACTTCAGTCGGTTGAAAGCGCGCGATGGACTCAGACCGTTGTGAAGATACTTCAAGTATTCTTGGCTACGGACTGGACGTTAAGCCAATAAGAATAGTCGCTAGCCCTCATACGGGCCCCAGACATACCATAGATAATATTCTGGGACTTGTGAGGAAAGAAGATGGTGATGTGTTAGAGAGATCGCAGACTCCCGGAAACGGTGAAAGTGCTGGTAAGTCACCGTTATACTATTTGAATGTAGGTGTTTTGTTTTTGTCAAACACGTGTCTGCTGCCTAATTAAATCATTAAGTAATGTTGATTAGTACTTATTTATACTTACCTATAGGTATAAGGTAGAATAAGTGATTCATTGATAAACATGCTTAATAAACACGAAAACTGAACAAAAAATGTATTTCTTTCAGACAGTATAGCATCTTCCTGTGCATTCATAACAAACCTCTATGGTTCTGGTATCCTATAAGTACAATGTTTTATGATATTCCGGCTACAGCGGCTCTATTTTTATGAAACTTTTTATTTAAAAAAGGGATAGGTAATGGTTTGACACTACCTAGCCACATATGCTTACCAAAATGCTTTTCAGATACCTATTCACTCTGAAATTGCAGTTCCATCGGTTATTTTAATAAGAAATTATTCGTTTGCTATTAAAATTATGGTCCGCAGGTGACATTATAGAGCGATATGTTGTAGGTATATTACGATGATGATAGGTCTGCTCCGACCGCAATCAGAAAATGTTTACTATGACCAGTAAATTCTCTGTTCGTTTGACAGTTTCTGATTGCGGTTAGAATAGGCCTAGTGCGTTGGCTTTAGAAATACCTACCCACTTAAGCCCGTTTGCACCGTTCAGAATTTAACGTCAAGAAGCATTTAATTGTCTCGCTTACTGCTTGACCATGTACTTAGTAAAGAACCGCTTAACGCATTGCGTGCATGGCAACACTGAGAAAATCTAGTATAGATAACTTGTCAGTGACTTTTCAGATTTGGTTTTGTATCCAGTGACAGTTAGCTTTCGCGTGCGTCAAAAGTAAACGGTTAACCTATGAATAGTACCTACAAAGAAAACAAGAAACTTCAGATGTCAACCATGATTATCAAATACCCGGTACAGGCATAAAACCGAAGTGGTGCTGGAAATTGTTTCTGTAATAATAGTTAATCATTTAGTCTTAATGTATGTTTCATTATTAGGTACCTCTAATATTTTACTTGGAAATCATTTCGAAGTTTCAGAGCCTTCTCTTTCAATCCTAAGACTAATACCTAAACAATTTGGTTTGTCACTCGAAACCTTCAATAAAATGCACATTCTTTTATGCTGTGGAAATTGATCGAGTGCAAGGCACCTCGGGAAGTCGAAGTCTATTATTTCAAGGATTTCAAAATCAACTTCGAAAATGTAATGCCATGAAGAAAAGTTTTTCAGGTTAAAACAGCTGTTAACCGCGATTTTAAACTAATAGGTCGATTCTGTGTTTTTCGTAATAGCTTACGAATCTGTAGCTAACGAAAGTTCTGTAAATGGGATTTTACAGAATCTGTAACTTTGCGATTCTGTGATGTTGTCAGTAACTCACTGAATTACAGATATAGACATTTGAACTACTGTACGTCAAATTTCGATACTTCTAGCCTTTAACCAAATAACCAGAGACAACCTCAAACTGTACAAAAATATTCCATTTCCAACGACAGGAGTCAATACACAACGTAAATATTATTTACCAAATCTGTAACTATTTTAAAGATTCCTGTAAGATACAGTTGTACGCAGAATAGCAATTCCCCTGTAAAGTTACAGATTATCTTACAGACGTGCACAGAATAGACCCATTAGTCGTCCCAATCGGAAATTTAATATATACTTATTAAGTGTTCCTTAACTAGTTTGAGGAATACTTACTTTAAAGAGCGGTGCAGCGCAAACTACTCTTCTTAAGATTGTCTTAAAGTAAATGGTGCAAACAGGCATTAGTTTATTTTGATCCGATACTTTTTAATGAGAAGTGAGTACCTATCTGGATATTGATTATTTTTAAAAGTTTCTCTTAACAACCCAGTTCAGATTGATCAATGCGTCAATAAGAGAATATGTAGGTATTTAACACGCTGTAAAAACTTTAGAAGTAAGTAAGCTCATTCAATAATCATTTTTGTAATTCAAGGTAATTGTAATGACTGATTTAAACCTTACTACTGGAATGCATCCATAATAAATGAACTCTATTTTTAACTAGGTACCTACCTATATTAGCTCATTTTCTACCTTATGGTATCGAGTAGGTACAGTCGGGGACATAGGGCTAGTCCTTTTATCTGCTTATACTGTTTTGAACCGCATTTCTCAAATTTTTCGCAGTTTCTGAAAGTCGCCGATTTCTTGGTTACTTTCTGAGCTTTGCTAAATAATGTCTCATCCAAAACGTTTATTAATATAAGTAAGTAGGTTACATAACCTCTGGGATCGTATACCGTAGGAAGGAAGTTAATGATGGCTTTTTTACTACATTGTAGATCTCAGATTAATACATTAAAAAGATACATTTGCTTACATTTAAAAGTGAACCCAACACTACTTCACATTCTAAGGTAACTTGCCGACCCTTTGCCAGATGTCTTACTTTTCCTTTGAATTGCGACAACTGAATTATAGGACACTATAGAAACGTACAAAATGAAAATGTACTTTTAAGAAATTAGGTACATAAAAACGACTTTAAAATAATTATCCCAAGTAGTTTATGTAATAATAATATCTAGTTTTTGTTTGAAACTTTTGAGGTTTAAACGAAACAAATGCGTGTTAATAATTTTGTCTGTCTCTTGTTTTCGTCTTTCCAACTGTTATTTTGTGAGTGTGCGTACAGATATAATTAAAAACAATATTTTTTGTGAAAATCATGGTTCATCAGTGCCAAATTTGCAAAAAAAAACAGTCAAAATTTTCCCAATCTCTCTTTTCACCAGTAAGTGAATAGTTCCAGATGCCAGTGGCATTGTCCGACTAGTCCGACAGTTTCTCCCCACTCCTTGAGAGTCATTGATGAAAACATATGTATGGCGATACGATATAGAATCTTATAGTCGCCTTTTCGGACACTTTTATGAATGACTTGCGGACTCTATTTGTAGTATTACTCTAAGCTGTAGATACATCAGATATTTCTTCTCCGAATCCACCACGAATTGTTTCTACCGGCGATACATGCTTTATTTCACCGAACATTTTATGCACCCTTCACCTGCAATAATTTGTTATATTTTTTTATTTTTCACAATAATATGTTTGTATATAAATCTTAGTTCACAATTACTCTGTATTTTCATTATAATATTAATTATAATAAACGTTAAGCAAAAATCATAAATAACCCTGTTCTACGACTATGGACCGTTTGGTTCACTGCGTATGCTTCATTTGCATTTCATTACATATTGTTATTTGACCGATTACCGGGTCGCCTGGTAACAATTTCTTTCTTCTTAGTCTAGATACTTACATTGTAAAACATAAATAAGAGATACCCGACCTCCGTTTTCCGTTTATTATAGGCGCTCTGTGCTATCAACTCCTTTGAAACGAACTTTACTTAGAATAAGAGTTGTACACCTAGTTTTTATTTCAGTTAGATACTCTCTGAGAGAGTTCCTTTAGCTTAGGCATCATTAAGATTTATTTATATTTTTTTGTTTTCTGTATAGGTATATGTACCTATAGTTTTTGGTAAAATTATAATATGCAGTTGGTTGGGTCGCTGACTTATTTAAACTTTTTAAAAGATAGTTGTGGGTATCTATTTTTCGAAAGAAGAATTGGCTCTCCGTATGAACATATTTCCCTCGTCGGTAACTCTTTTGGCCATGTTTATGTTTTGTGATCGGCTTGCAACTACAATCCAGACAGTTTTTTTGACTAAGCTTTGTCTTCGTTTATTGCTGCAAGCGATAGGTACAAATATAATATTCGGATAGAATGTTTGAGACAGTTCTAAATTATTAAGTTTTATGCCCGATTCCACTAAGTCGGATTAAGAAATTCCTAAATGCAATTTAAGTTTTACTACGCGTTAAGTAAGTAATATATACCCAAGAGTGGTAATATTAGGTAGGTACATAAACTTCATCCGACGTTTTCGAATATGTTTCCAGAAACTTCATTAATTCCAATCGGCAGCATTCTTATATGTACCTACCAATCTTTAGAATTTTTTTTTTCTTTGAAAGGGTTTTGGTGTTAAAAAGTCTGTGCAATGTTAGGGTAAATGCGTATAAGAGTGCGCACTAAGTACAATATTGACTGCGAAATTAATATTTTTTTCAGAAAAAAAGTTTTTCACATGCGTACATATGTATTGACGATTGATGAATGTAAGTATGCTTGATTAATGGAAACATTCTAATAATAAGAGACAAAATTCATATTTTTCGGTGGCAGTGCAATTGCGCACTCTTAAATACAGATGTGCACAAGAGTATGCGTATTAATGTACAAGAGTGCGCAACGACTTATATAATTCTAGCAGTAGCGGTGAAAAATGATGAAATATAATCAAGACAGAATTTTCAAAAGCTACATTTATCCTTTAATTAACAAAATAAAACATTATAGCCTTAAAATATCAAAGTAAACATGTGTTATTCTATTATTTAACAAATACACTTCATTCACACAGTGAGCATGTAAATGTGCCTATCACGTATGTAGTGCACGTCTCGTGCCTCCAGTTATTGCACTCAGAACACATTATTCAGTCCTTGATTGGGGGATCCTTATAATTCTCGCCGCAACCTGGACAGTTCACGTCTTTGTCACACTTCGCTTCTTTCTTATTCCTTTTCTTCACTTGTTTTCCCGGCATTTTCAGCTTCCTTGCTGCTGCTTTTATTTTTTTAGATTCCTCATTTGTTTGCTTCACCCGAACAGTTTCTTCTAACTCGTTTGCAAATGGTGTGCTTGAAAGGATCTCAGACCGCTGAGACTTGATTTTACGCGCAATAGTTGTTCTTTTATAAGGATGCTTGCTGTGGTGATTTTTGAGGCCATGGTACTCCAGGCGATGGTATTTGAGCCAGTGACGTTTGAGGCGGTGGCGTTTGATGTAGTGGTGTTTGAGACGGTGGTGTTTGATGCGATGAAAATGTTTGTTCTAATATATTGGGTTCATCATTTTCTACATCCTGTGATCCACCCGGGATTACAAGGGGGTTTGCTGGTCTTTCAGTGTCGCTAATGGGTACATCAGATACTAGCGAAGGAGCAAAGTCAGATATTTTTATTTAAAGGGTTATCCAAACTACCTTGTACAATGCTTGAAAAGCTTTGCACAAGAGTACGCACTGCACTTTGTTACGTTCACGATTATTTTCAATTATTCTGTTTTTATAGGCACTATTTTGAGGAAATTTCAATGTTGTCAACATTTTATAGACTCTAAAGCATGCCAATACACCTTAGAAGATATAATTCTGGTCGTACATACCTTTTCAATCACTAAAACTAGCATGAGCGAAAATTACATCGGTCCGCTGCAAACAATTCACTTGTCATTCTGGAAAAATTGGCGCCAAATATAGAAGAACGCACTGTTGCCAGTGATATACTTCAGGATCTGTTCCGTAATAGGCATTTCCGTATTGCAGAGATGCGATATACTATGAATACATGCATTGCGCACTCTTATACGCATTTACCCTATAGAAGTGCATCTTCCTCTAAAATATTAGACTCAATCAATTTGCTATTATATCTCATAATTTATTGTCAGCGCCCTGTCTCATTTTAAAAAATGGAGGATTATACTCGATACGTCCAGTTGTGTTTCCAATATTTTGCAGTGAGCTATTTCTCCTCTTCGCCAAGCTGATTCAGACGTCAAAATGTGATATAATCTGGCCATTGCAAATACTTTTCCGAGATTCATTAACAGCTGATGAACTGGATTTTGCCTTTTTGGGTTTTGGTGTGAAAAACGTATATGCAATGTTAGGTATAGAAGTGCCCCGCTTGTCTATCAACATTTCAAATATCTAAGAGTATCTTTCCCTAAAATATTAGGTGTAATCCATTTGCTATCACATAATTTATTGTCACCGCTCTGTCTCGTTTTGATAAATTGAGGATTATACTCGATACGTCCAGTTTTTTTCACATTATTTTGCAGTGAGCTGTTTATCCTTCGCGCCAAGCTTATTCAGACGTTAAAATGTGATATAACCTGGCCATTATACTATACATATACAATATAAGTATAATTTTCCAAGATTCATTAACCGCTGATGCACTGGTTTTTGCCTTTTTGTGTTGGGCTTGTAGGATTTTACATTTAGCATTAGTACATGCAGCTCGTGATAAATTAAACTGGACGTCAATTAAAGCGTTAAATACAATATTGAATTCTATACATATAACACTTTGCATTTTAGCTGTGTTGTGTAGGTATAGTCTTCTCCGTTTTATTTTCGCATATTAAATGCTCAATCTTCCGTTACATTCAATTTCCCGATAGACTGTTCTATTCAACTTTGGTAGATGGTGTAAAGAGATTCCAATTAATACCTATGAATTAGGGATAATTTATTTATTAGTTCGATGTATATTTACAAGATGGGGAATTATTGTATATTGTGCAAAACTGATGTATAGGTAAGTGGTGTTTACAATACATCCTTTCACAGGTATAAGAAACAAGTTCTTAACAGTTTAACAGTTCTGAAATTACCAGTCTCGTATCGTTTGATATACCTATTTAGGTATAAATAAACAATGTGTAGCTATACTGCCCTGTTAAGCATAAAAGTCGTATCTACATTTTTTTATGATGTTCAGGTTTTCGGCTCATCACAACCATAGGAACTTTCTTTCATATATTATTAGAGCCAGAAGTCGAATCTGCTTTATGTGTACCTAACTGTGTATAAAATAGAAAAGTCGTATCTGCAAAATAGGAAGAATTGTTAAGCATAAATGTCGAAACTACAATTGTTAGTACCAAACGTCGTAACTGACATAATAATATGCAGATACCACTTTTTTACTTTACACATAGAAAACATAACCTCAATTTTTGAAAACTTAACCATACATTTTCATTTTAGTATGTTGTTTGTTGGTGTAAACATTTACGTTTAGAAGCGTGAGTTATTCAATAGACTGGTATGTATTATTATTCAATTCAATTTTCGGGTAAATTTCAACATTATTCGTTGTGATTACAGCCAGGATGGATTCACACCGCGAATAATCGCTTTCAATGAGAGTTTTGTACCAGTTGGAAAAAAACAATCAGGTCCAACAGCAGTTCTTTGGCAAGAAGCAGTAACTGGACGTACCAAAGAAGACCTGATAAGTACATTTTATGCCTTCTTCCTATCGGTACGAGACAAAAAGAACATTGTATTTTGGCTGGATAGTTGCCCCGCACAAAATAAAAATTGGAGTTTATTCACATTCTTTATTTATATTGTGAATTCTAATGAGGTGTTGCTCATAATAAAATATTTTGAGCCGGGCCACACATTTATGGCAGCAGATTCTTTCCATCATAATGTTAAAAAATCCTTGAAACGAGCTGGAAAGGTTTATGACTTTCAGGATTTCGTATCGGCTGTCAGAAACGCAACAAAAAATGTTAATATCATTGGAATGCAAACAAACGATTTTTTTGAGTGGAAGGATGGTACCTCCCAATACAAAGTAAATAAAATTTCTCCGCGACCATATTTGAAAAATATGGTTGAAGTAAGTTTTCATAGAGAACAGCAAACCTTAATTTACAAAACTTCTTTCACCGACCAAGGAGGCAGAGAGTTGAATTTTTTGAATGCGAAACTGACAAAACAAGGGATTTCAAAACCATGTTTGAAGCAAATTTTGGAAAAACTTTGCCCCATTATGCCTCAAAATAGAAATGAGTTTTGGGAAACATTACCGAAACCGCTGCAACGAGAAATGAAGATTCCAGCGATGAAGACCGAAATACCTTGTGAAACATAAATTTTTTCAAAATATATGTGTAGGTACTTACTATCTAACTATGTTTGAAATAAATAATTTGGCCGATTTTGTATTTTCGTATTAATTTTCTTAATGTGAATATTAAGCAAAAATGTCGTATCTTTCAAAAGTCATATTTGAAACCGAGTTCAAGTTTCAGAAAGAATTTCCGAAATTTTGAACAGAAAACTAAAGTCGTTTATGGAAAAAACAAATTGTTAAAGGAATTGAAAGCTTGTGGCATTTGCAACTTTACTAATTGCGCTGTTACTCATAATATTGGTTTTGCTAGATACGACTTTTATGCTTAACAGAGCAGTATAGGTAGGTACATGTTTATAATTCAATATCGACGGAAACTAAGGTTCATTCTTCGAGTATTAAATAAATCTAAGATTAGATATTTTTATTAAATTTAAATCCTCATACAGCCATAGAGATACTACAGATAGAGGCAACAAGCCAGCTCGGAACCCGTCAGCATGTACCTAAGAGAGAGACAGAAAGTCGGAGGTTTAGGCTGTCTTTCTCTAATAGCGCGCATGCTATATACACAGACAAAGACAGAAAAACCTCTGATCGTCTATCTTCTTCTCTCTCACCGGAGCTCGGTGGGACATTCACACTTACACAGCGGCCTATTGCTTATTACCTCTATCTGTAGTATATCTGTGCATACAGCACGGCAGTGTTATTGGCAGCTATGACCTTTGCTATGTGTATTGCTATCCTTGTTCTGGAATGAGAGAATCGATTTAGATGTTTGTAAACAAAGTGTGTTGTCAGTAGAGCGGGATATTCATCTAGTGTGTATAATGATTAAAGGTTTTCGTTGTTCGTCCACTCACCGAATCGGTTCAAGGAAAACTGAAAAATTTGGTTCGTGATTTGAATTGTTCCAAAAAATATACCCTTTTTTTTTCACTTGAATGGAAGGCATTGAATCAATAACAAAAATGAATTATTTTCATACCTTAGACAGAAAGCTGAAAAGTTTTTTCCACAACCCTGCGTGAAGTATACCTAGGTACCTACCTACCTACCTACCTACCTACTTACCTACCTACCTACCTACCTACCTACCTACCTACCTACCTAGTTAGTGAAGCGGCTGATCTAGCCAAACGTTACACCCATGCTCAAAGTTTTTTTGTAAATCAAATATTAAACCATATTTAGTAAGGTACCTATATAGGTAATATTTATTAATCCTGACAGTTTCAAGGGTTTAGACTTTTTTTGTAAATTCCTACAGTTTCAGTAATTGCTTAATTGCAATGACGTATTAAAGATAGACAAGCCTTGTTTACATTTTCGTTGTTCCCAACATATTTAAGACGAGACTCTTCTTACATGATGCCAAATCTCGTATAATAAAAATCTAACTTGATGAATATATTTTAGATTTTAGCAGCATTTTCTGATTAAAACGTAAGAAAAAAGTGGAAAGCATTTAAAATAGGTATGACCAACCTTCGGTCCAGCTCACCTTTTTGTTTTTCGGTTACAATTTTTCATGTTCTATTAATGCCATAAGTAAAATAGTTTATAAATTTTCAGCTTGGCAACCTCGAACTACTTCTGTCATTTTGGTGAAGTTTGTCAATAAGATTTTAATTATAATTGTGTTTTTATTTGGTTTTTGATTGATATTTGTATATTAAGGTGCTTTTAAGACATTTATGATAGTGAGAAAATGTATATTGTGTGAAAATACTTGGAATAAGAATGATAATCTGTCATTTCACAGGTGAGGTTATAGTAGCATGAGCGTAGTATAGGTATAAGACGAGGGATTCAACATTTGTTGTCATAATAATATTGTCTATTTTTTTTGTTATTAGGTTTCTGAAGAATACTTAGAATTTTCAAGAGATATTCGTTACCATGATTATCTTTCGATTTATTTTTTGAGTGAATATACTAAGGATGTAGTTGCTAATATTTTTGGATTTGTGGTAAACATCTTTAACAAAAAAATTCATTGCAAACAGGTGTTTGTATAGACTAGGAATTAAAAAAACTTTTGGAAAACTTAAAAAAGCGTCCAAAATTGCAGTTACTGTTGGTTGCGAAGCTGAAAAATGTCTAAAACGCTTACTATGAATTTAGATGAAATTGAAATTAAAACCTTTCAATATTATATTAACTTGTTCTATAGTGCAAAACGTGTTTTAACTTTAAAATCCTTTGAAGGTATCTATTGAAAAAATAACTTGTCGATAAGCTACGAGCTTCGATATAATTTCCACTTATTCAAACGAAAAAATTAATAACGTAAACAATTTTCATAAAATAGTTTAAATGAACCCTTTCGAAATATACGCTTCTGTGCGTTGTACTTTCCATGATTTATGTTGCGACCAAAACATTGTGTAGGTAATAATGTGTAAAGGCTGGTCTATCTTTAATACGTCATTGCTTAATTGATTAGTTTAACAGCAGCATCGTCAACGTCATTAGAAAACGCAAAAGTGTTTTTCAACGATTTCTTTATACTTCCAAACATCAGTATTTTTGCGTCGATTCGTTTTTTTAATAAACGACACCATAAAGTTTACTTCTGTCCACTCGTATTTCTTCAGAGACTATTTTTCAGCAGTTTCTACCAGAAATATTTTTTTAAATAACTCCTTTTCAAAGTGAATTAATCGTGTTCGAACCATAAAAAATGTTTCCACTCATTTAAATTATAAAACATCACTCTAATCGACGCGTTACTTAATTGATATTTAAATGCAACGCCTACCAAATTGTAAGTCCATATAAAACATCAGGTAGACTAGTGGCTCTCTCAAAGATGATGTATACAAATTTAAATCAATTAGGCTGAATTAACGATAAATGGACTACCGTGATTATCAACTGATAATTTAAAATACCAATGGGATGACTATCAAACTGATGAACCACTTAATGGGTCCTGATCATATCCATCGAAAAAAAAAGTAGGATTGGAAGCCGTATACGTGACCTGTTATATTAAAAGTGAGTTTAGAGAATCATGCTTTCGTTAAAGTGTATTTGAAAAAACAAGAACGCATGGTGGGACTTTTCCAACTATACAGGGTGGCATTTTAGTATTGAGAAATTGGAAAATAATATAAAAGATACAAGGAAAGTTTAATGGGATAAAAATTACAGAATTCACAAGTCCAAAATAAACTGCTCCACAAAAAGTAAGGATGTTCATAAACTCGGAGATTATGTTTCAACAAAATACGATTTTTAGTCAACAACTGTTTATTTGTTGCATTAAAGGTTTTTGCTTTTAGGTAAGCGTTTGTTTTGCCCAATACGTTTGCAGTTTTAAACAACAAAATCAACAATTCAAGGTTGTGTACCTTTTTAATTCATTTAAAAAATAAGTAGGTAGGTACATAATATGTTTACA
This sequence comes from Lochmaea capreae, assembly GCA_949126875.1. Lineage (NCBI taxonomy): Eukaryota > Metazoa > Arthropoda > Insecta > Coleoptera > Chrysomelidae > Lochmaea > Lochmaea capreae. Next base: position 11,753,622 of record OX421401.1, read on the forward strand.
CCGAGTATGGTTTCCTCTTATATCGATTACAGTCAAATAACGCATCTAGGTCTTGAGTAAAAGCTGTCTAAGTTCTTGGAGCAGTGTCTGTGGGGGTGGTTTATGGTAACTCAAGACTCTTTGTAGCTGGTCTAAGCATGCCATATGCTCCAGGGGATTGAAGTCGAGGGAGCAGTGCCAAAAGAGGGATAGATACCATAGATGTCCAAAGGGCCTTCTACTACTCTTCCACGATGCGGACGAGCATTATCGTCTAAAAAGAGAAAATTTGGTCTAATAGCAGCTTGAAACCAATGACCCGAGTGAATAAAAACTTAGCTTTTGCTTTTAGTATGAAGTATAAGCTTTAGCTTTTACTAGGTAGTTTCAGCTTTTGCTAATAGCATTTGCTTAAATTGAAGTGAATAACCTTTTGCTTTTACTCACTAGCAAAAGCTAGATATTTTAAGTATATACTTAAAGTTCTTATTTGGTAAATCATCCAAAAAAAAATGTTTTTATACTGATAAGGCCTATATTCGATAGACTGTATGTGTATGGACAAATTTTAACCACCGATGTGCAAATCGACAAAGGCAAATATCGAGCACATGAAAACTTTTTAAACCAGTATCAATAACGAGTGTTACCGGTTACGATCAATATGAGTAGTGATTCAGAAAATTCTACAATTGATTTTTTGACGGAGGAAGTTTCTGCAAAAATCTCGTCCAACCTGAAATTGATGGAATTTTTGGAAAGCTATAATATTATATTTAATAAATCGCAAGTTCCTAAAATAAAAGAGAAAAAAGAACAAGGATGCAAAGAAATCCACCAAAAATATATGGCTTTATTATTGGTACATAAGTGCAATCAATTGCACCAAAAGCACAGGGAAATCTATACAACTGTGCCCATTCGTTGATTGCCTGGTCAGTCGAGTTTTCTGTAGGGAATTTAATCCAAATTTCTGCCTTTTAAACTATTTTTGGTAAAACGTGACTTATTGTTGTTCTATGAACTCCTTCTTCTTTTCCGATCCCTATTTGAAATCCAGGATCACTTAGAAATCGCAAAAATATTTGCATGTTGTTAGTTAGAAATGGTTAGCTATCCACTCAACATTTTCTTCACCAAATCTATACAGACCGTGGTATTCTTCGGCACGACTTTCTTTTCTTTCGGGATAGAATTTTACCAGATCTTATATTCATAAATGCAGCCATTTCTGCCAAACTGTTTAACAATACTAAATTGTTAAGCCAGGGTCTAACAAGCCTGCAAATCTGTAAGCTTTTCCCTAATATTCTTAGTAATTGCTTACTTTCATTCACACCGTTTTTAGACAATGCTAAAAACTTTAGCTTTTGCTAATTGCATTTTTAGTAAAAGCTACTACTTACTTTTATTCACTGCAAACTAAGAATTTGCTAGGAAAATGTGAGTTTTAGCTTTTACTGAATTTTTATTCACACTGCCAAATGTCTCAAAGAGAATTTCGACGTGGCAAGATAGGCACCGTTGGCACTTAACGTTGTAGCTACCACGTCCCGACCAAAATTTGCACCTGAAATTCGAGTCGTTACGTATTATGTACTCGACTAAATCCATCAGCGATTAACCTTGAGCTAACCAACTTTGTTTTAAGTATTGAAATATTTACTGCCCTCTACTAATAGTATAACTTAATCAATTTATTTTGGAAGAAATGTGGAAGTCTTTAAAAACCGACCAAGGATGGATAAAGTATTTCTAGCTGACAATTTAATGTCTTAGTTTGAGTCAAGCAAATTATTAACAGTACTATAATACACATTTTTATTAAAAGTAAAAAAAAATCCTCAACGAAGTTCAGTTTTCTGATAAACCACGGCAAATATTAAGGCAAAAAACAAACGCGTCTAATAATTTTTAGTAAAAAGCGGAAAAAAGGAAATTATGCCATTTACTATTATTATTTTCTTGAACGACTGGATACAAATACAAATAGTGTAGATAAAAAGTCTGTAACAACACAAATGCTGGTCATAAAACTCCTAAAATTACTTTGAAGGGTTTTTTAATAAATTCGTAAATTAAACAATGACTGCCAAATCAGTTACATGTCAGCATGGTGGATTTTGTTAAGCAACCTAATCTATACTCGATACTACCAATTGGACAAGAACACCTTTTTCCACACCAAATTGCGACATTTCTCGAATTTCGTTTTCCACAGATGATTATTAAGCGTTGAACTGACGGTATGCGAATCCAACACCTATTGAAAGTTGGCTCGACGTTCCATTGGCTAAATAGTATACCACTACTGCAAGGCCAACCTTGCGGACCGTGCCTAACGCGACGAAAAGACGACCTGTTATTTTCAAAGTCCTCCTAACCCTATCCCAACCTAAAATGAAAGTAATGTTTTTTAGAGAAATAAACAAAATTGAGGTGTAATTTCTTCGCATTTGTATGTCAATGGATCGTGCAAATATTTGAACTAAGTACTTTTAAACGTCCGCTCGTAGGCCAAATAATAGGAACAAAAAGTTTCAGGCGTGTTTTTATGACCAAAAGAAAACACCAAAAATGCGAAAATGAACGTTGTCCGCCTAACTGAAAATAACGTTCGATTTACTGACGTCGAGATGTCCTTAACTTTGAAGTGAACGACAATGTAAACAACTAAATAATACTTTATTATAAACGGTAGATTTTTATTTTGCGTCCCTGTGTATACCTATAAGAATCCTTATCAAGTTTAACAACCAGAAATGATAAACATGGTCAATCACAATTAAAATAATAGTTTAGATAATTCTAAAAAAAAAATGAGTAAAATTATTGTTGTCGTAGAACGTGAAATCCTGTTCGCCTTCATCCTCCATATTGACAGCACACAAATTTGACGTCTGCTTTACTTGACGGGGAATTATATTTGATAGGCTTACAAAATTGACAAATAGGATGAAGGAGGCTTAATTGCTTGTTTGAGTTTGTTCGGCAGTTGAGCTCTTCGATTTTATGTCGTCTCGAACAATTTTATTCCTTATAAATATTATTTACCTACAGTTGGAAAACGTTTCTGGGTGAGAGATAATCGGTTATTTAAATTTAATAACTTGGCTATTTTTGTAGAATTTGAATATTGGTAAAAATAATGATAAAATACTAGGCTTGTTCAACTGAAACCCATCTTTGGTCAGGTTAGCCTTGGAAACAATTGTAATCATTGACGTTTTCCAACATTAGTAGTGTATGCAAACGTCACACTGATCTGTTTATTTCGTTTATATTTGACAGCGATTTTAAGTATTGTGACTGAAATGGCGTTTGTTGTTAACAATCCGTCCAAATGTGATAAGCGTGCGGTCATTCAATTTTTGTGTGCTGAAGGTGTGCAACCGTTGCAAATTTATACGCGAATGCAAGCAGTGTATGGAAATGCATGTTTTGCATATCCAACTGTGAAGGAATGGTGTCGAAAATTTAAGAATGGAGAAGAGAGGACGAATGATAAGCCACGACCAGGTGCATTGATTACTGCATCAACAGACAGGAATGTGGCATGTGTGGAAGGCCTGATGAGAGAAAATCGTCGAATTTCAATCAGAGCAATTTCAGAAAATGTTGGTGTGAGTATAGGATCTGTCCATAGTATCGTACACAAACTCGGTTACAGCAAAGTTTGTGCGCAATGGGTTCCTCGTCTTTTGTCTGAGGACCAAAAAAGCTTGCGAATGGGCTTGTCTTTGCAACACCTCACGGAATACAGTCAAAATGGTAATGACTTTCTCTCGTCAATAGTTGCTGGCGATGAATCTTGGTGTCATTATTTTGAACCATTCAGTAAGCTGTCATCGATGCAATGGAAACACGCAAATTCTCCGCCACCAAAGAAGTTTAAAGTTCAACCTTCTGCAGGCAAGGTGATGTTGACATTTTTTTTCGACCATGAAGGACCCTTGCTGATAGAGTTTACAGAACCTAGAGTGCATATCAACGCAAACCTGTATAATGAAACTTTGAACAAGCTCCATCAAGCAATAAGAAGAAAACGTCCAGAGAAGCTTTCACGTGGTGTTATTCTGCTTCACGATAATGCTCGGCCTCATGTTGCCAACGTAGTGAAAGAAAATCTGCAACGAAAGAAATGGAGGATATTAGAGCATCCACCCTATAGTCCCGATTTATCGCCTTGCGATTTTCACATCTCTGGGCCACTAAAAAAGGCGTTAAAAGGTAACCGTTTTCAGTCGGACGCAGAAGTACAAAACGCTGTGAAAGAATTCTTCCAGCAGCAGCCACAAGAATTCTATAAGCAGGGTATACATCGGTTGGTGAAACAGTGGGATATGTGCCTCAATTGTAGTGGTAGTTATTTGTAACTGTACTTGTCAATAAATTTTTCCTGGACCAAAGATGGGTTTCAATTGAAGTATAATCTTGTAGTATAATCTGTGTGATCTCAGTTGGATGATAAAAAAAAAGTTCAAGGGAGGCCCGCCAAAACCGGTCTTACTATTGAACTATTTTTTATTGTACTACCTACTGAAAGTGTAATAATTGAATATGATGGGTTATTAGATTTATTTTTTGTACAGTAATATTATATTGGATAATACCTGTTGATAGAACTTTGCCTTCTATATATTCTTTTATTGTTAGAAGGGCACACTTCTCTATAACATGAATCTCCAGAAACAGTTCATCACAACAGATAACTGGATAATTACTTTGTGAGATCTATACTTTTCGCAGAGTTCAAACAAAACCAAGTAGTTAATTGTGATGAGGTTACACTCATGTAAATCGTCAAATAAAGCATAAAGAACAGGACCCAAAAATTGAATCTCAAGGTACACCTTTGATTTCTGGTAGATTGTCAGAATCTTTACCATTTGCCTGTACCAGTATCCACCTCTCTTTTTGAGGAAAGATTTGAAGAATTGTGTTTGAGAAAGTTTATTTTAAATTCAGACAATTGCACGAATTAAATGATTAATACCATCAACAACAACCAAAATTTTCTAAGGAAATTATAAAGGAGGCAAGCTTTGCATTTTCTCTAATAAGGTATTTACGTCGATTACAAAGAACATGGTTTAACAAACAACGGACTTTAAGGCCAACAAAAGGAAAAAAGTACCTACATGCGAAAAAGCAATTAACATTTATCGCTCTTATCGCAAATCTGTTGTGTTTATTAATAATGCAATGCAATTAAAGTGCACGAAAACGTTCTAGGGGATCGATGTTCTTAATTAAATAATCAATTGTTTTTCTTAAAAGGTTATTGAATAGTTTGTTTGTGAGGAAATCAGAATGATTTATGTCGTGACTGCAGACACGACGATAAAGTGTAACGAACATGTTAAATATAATGCGACACGTTGTTGAATGGTTTAATTGAAAATAGACGAAAAAAAGGTAAAGTTGTTCCAAAGTTAATGTGATGACCCATATTTTTAATCCCTTTGAAGGAAAAAGCCGCCCAATGGCGTACATATAAATTTTTTATAAATTCGAATATTGTGAAATAATGTTAATCTACTATATCAATTTGAATGAAAAAGATTAACCTGCATACAAAATTCATAAAATTTGTAATACAATAATAACGCGTTTTCCTCTAGAACACGTATAGTATCTAGAGAACAGTTTTTTGTATCGTCAACCCAACCATATTTTAAAGGTGGGTGTATATCATCATACAGCTTTAATTACAATATAATTACCATTACTACTATTTTCTCACATATTAAGTTAAAATGTATTTTATTTTATATATTTATTCATGTAATAAAACCGTAAGGATTGTTTGAATAACAAATAAATGAATAAACACTTGACAACATCATGTGTATCAAACCAAGTTTCGTCTAAATAAATTATAGTTCTATTTGAATCACGGTACCCTTTTGTTTTGCGGAAATACTCCTGTCTAAGTTCAGCGATACGCCGAGACTCCATTATTACCATCCGATTATCTAACTTCTTATATTTAAATCCACAATTCAATAATCCCGCGCATCATCTTGGACTGTTGTTTCAAATGGTCTCCAAAATGCCATTCTAATTAATTATATTATTAAACTAACGTCTACGAACAAATGAATATTATATTAATATCAATTCACTGAGGCGACCTAACCACTACACCATCAAAAAGGTTTTATATTAATGATACCTTTCTACACTAGATCACCTACACTTTCCTATAAATACCTATAACAATTCACTAAACTCACTCAACCAAGAAATAGATATTATATTAAATATCTCTTTAAAACAAAATTCACACCCGACACTGAATGATACTAATGGATTATAAGCCGAACCACAACACAATCCCCCCGAACACCCTCAAGACCGTAGAATTTTTTCTACCAAAAACGTCAAACGGAGTATACTTCGGTTATTTCGTTATATTGCGATGAATACTGCAGTTGATGATTGGTTGTTTCGAAGTCTTGACTGCACGTGCAATACGTTGCCAACTCTTCAAAATTTTCTTAAATATAGTAACATATAAAAAGTGGTTTTAATTAATTTTTCGTTTTTCAGTAATTTTGAGCGACTTATTTTAATGTTTACTAATAAATTTACATTATGTATTTTTTTAAAAATATTTCCAAACTAGCTTTCTTATAACATCACGAACTAACAGTTTACTGAAGTAAGAGGAACATTTGTGTAGCGAGCCTAACAATTTTAGAAAATATATTTGACAACATTGCTTTATTTTATGGTCATCACACTGACTTTAGTTAGAGTATAACCATAAAATTCCTTGTACCAGAATTCTTCTAGATTTTCTTCTACTCTTTTATACAAACTTTTCATTTTTTGTCCATTATTTTGAATTATTGATAGCGAGCAGAGCCGTATAAGACTCTCATATCATCACTGACCAAGGGAAGGCTAGGTAATTGTGCACCATCAACTTCAATGGTTGAGAAGTGACTAATCCAGTTCCATTGTAGTCGTACCAGCACAAGGAAGGCTACATTCGTAATCAATTCGCTGATGGTCAAGTGGTACTTTGGCACGCAAGCTAAGCAAATCTATTTCAGTGTGATCGTTCACAACGCAATTTGGCGTCAGATTTGAAGATGAAGTCGTCGAAATTTCTTGCAAGCTGCAAACTTTCACTTCGACTTGTACTTCGTGCCGGCTATGGGACACGCACAATCATTTTTGTTATTTGTTTTTTGATATATCTGACATCTGTCTGAAGGTTTAGCATTTTTATTGAATTGATATTCCGCGTTGTCCATCACTACTAAACTCCAGTAGGTATATACTGCTATAAAAAATAAATCCAAATCCAAAATATATATTATAACCTCTAACCTTAGACTGAACTAAATACAGACAGAATCATGCTTCGACCATATGTTGAAGGAATCCTGACAATTATTTAAGTACGAACGCGCTTGCGTTGAAGTTATTGTGAATGGCAAATTTCGTGCCGACTTGAGTGCCAAAGTGCCAGTTGGCCAGCGAATTAATTACGAATGTAGCCTAACGATGGACGTTTAGAGTCAGTGCAGATAGGCGACTCACGTCCATTCGACAGTCTGCGTCCAGTATCACCAAATTGATTCTGCATCTTCACGAAACATTCATTTGAAGTCATACAGTCCAGTTCATACAGGACTGCACTGGACGCCAACGGAGCCGGTGTTGTTACTACCCACATCCGACCATATGCTCAACCGTGTCCATAACAAAGGAGATGTTCAGCCGCAATAAGGATGAGTTTTTGCGACGTTTGGTAACCGTGGACAAAACATAGATTTGATTGATATACTGCACAACATTTTTGAAACAACTATTTACCATATATGGATATATAGGTAATTGGACACCATACTGTGACCATAACAAAGGTTTGTTTTGAGATGTTCAGCCGCAATAAGGATGAGTTTTTCGATGTTTCGTAACCGTAGACAAAGCATAGATTTGATTTATTTAGCTTCTGTAAGTTCCTTGTTCCTTATTCTTTTTTGTCTTATTTTTTTGGGAATCAAACCACAATGATGTTTTTTATTTTTTATTTCGACGTTTCGGTAGCGTTCCAGCTACCGTTGTCAAGATCAACTAATATAGAAATAATTTTTTGGTCCCTATCTGACACAACGAAAAAATTTGACAACTAGACAATCAATAATATTTTGAAGTTTAAGACTACAAAACTTTGTTGTCAAATTTTATTAAGGTCCATTCATAGTAGATCACACCTCTGGTAAAATTTGAAATAAAATATTTTATTTTATGACATTCTAACGATAAGTAGTCCACTAGAAATGGAATCCAGTGAAGTACACGTTCCAGGAACGGTTTTTATTGGGATAGCGCTTTTTTTCCGCTTATTATGGAAATTTTGTTAATAAAACGCGTTTGTTGTTACTTTTTTGTGTATGATTATTTTTGTTTTCAAAATATGTATAACTCAGTTTGGTGATTTTGTGTATTGAAGTGTGTATCGATTAACAACAAACTATTCCAATAATCAATTACCTGCGTTATCAGGATAGCATCATAAGTTTTTATTCAGGTTTTCTTATGATTTATCCTTGGAAGTAGTATATATGCTATAGTATACTATACATATAGCATATTATACTATACAGCGTGTTTCATAGGTATGAAGCAAATTAATTTTAAGAGTTGAGAATAAATATTGCTCTGAAAACAGAATTTTTGCAACGTATCATTGCAATTTCACAATGCATTTATCAAATTTTTCACCTGTTCCCATCCAAACTTCTTAGTATACAGATTATAATAATTTCGCAACGATTTTTCAAAAGACATGGGAAATAATTAATCAATTCAGTGATTAATACCGTAATTTGGAATATAAGGAAACTATCGAAACAAATTAAATTGGGATTCAAAGAGTGCCATGACGAAAGTTATTGTTACTTCGTCTGAATTTCTCTTTAAACATAATAGAAGGTCAAAGCTCTCAAAATTTTATTAAATTATTACTCTTTGACGTCCATTGCATTAGCTGGAAAATTAATCAGTTTCTGACAGATAATTAATCTGCTAAACGTACCAATTAGCAACTCTGTTAAGGTTTTATATAATAAGCTTAATAAGTTGTTGATTACCTCGAGGTTCGATACATCATGATTTATATTCGGCGGATCAGCTATTGGCAGACTTAATTAGTGAAAAATAGTTTTTGTATAGGTCAACTTCGTTTTGACAAGGGAATATAATTATTGTTATTAATAACAGATACAAAAATATATCATAAAAATACAGGGAAATTGAGATTCAATCGTAAGTAAATAAATCTATCAATTCAACACCTACTCCGTAAAAAGTGAATGGAACTTATAGATATTGTTTGACCCTGTGACTTGATCCCGATAGCAGCGCTGCTTACCGGGACTAATTGTGAAGATAAAAGAAGTGGTGGTAACATCGTACTGCACCATAATAATGATGATAATCTTGTTGAAATGTTTCCAGATGGCCGAATTCATCTGGATTATCTTCCAGAATTTCAAGAATTAACGGCTCAATTGCATTTTGTAACATCTCCAGATACACTTCACCGCTTAAATTTGAATTGAGGAAAACAGGACCAACTATGTGGTTTCCCAAAATACCTGTCCAAACATTGACTTTTTCTGGCAATTGGGTATGTTGTTCACGAAAGGTGTGAGGATTTGTGTCACTCCAATACCTTACATTTTGTGTATTCACATTTCCATTGAGGCAAAAAGTACTTTCGTCACTAAAACAAATTGTTTTTGTGTAATGTGGGTTTTGACTAATTTTATTTATCATACATTCACAGAATTCGAGTCTTCTGTCGGGGTCGTCATCCGAAAGGTGGTGAAACAAAATTAATATGGCTATGTAGCCAATGTCAATGCCTTTCAAACGAGATATCACTTGCCATAAGGTCCTATTTAAAATTATTGGCCAGAGTGGCACTGAGACGTCATCTATTACTATTACGTCACCTGTTACCATTCGTAGAGAAGTTTACAACACTTTATTTTCACCCTCCAAATTTTATTAATGTAAGTGTAGCCGTTCAAAAGATACGAGGGGGGGAGGGGACTTTTGAAAAGCACTGTATAATAGAAAAGGGGTACAAGAGCAATGATATGTTGTAGCCATAGTTTTTAAATGATTGTCAAACTTCATAAAAATGTTCGATTTTGCTAATACTGTTTAAATTTTATACAGGGTACGTCAAAACACAAATTCATTATTTGCTCAGTTTTTTTAAATGCATCACCCTGTATTTTATATCACCATCATAAACTACAGTCAATGTAGTTTAATTCATACCAAGTACTTCCCATACCTAAACTTGATAGTTTTTGGAGATATTTTAAATTGTATTGGAAAAAGGGATATTTCATGAATTAAATTTATTATTTTTATGTACAAAAAACAAATTAAACAAAACAAGCCAAGAAAATTTGTTATTTTTGTTGTGGAACGTGTTCAAAATGAGCTTCTATATCATTAAAATCAAGGTTGCTATGGAGGTATGTGTCACAAATTGACAATTCAGTTTTAAATCATATTGTTTTGACATTGTCTTGAATTTCAATTATTTGGCAACAGTCAACAATCAATTTTGGAAAGGAAGAACTGGTAGACATGGTATGGCTCGTAGGTGAATGTAATAAGAATTGTTTACTTGCAACAAGAGTCTATCATGAGCGATATCCAGATCGTCGGCAACCGAATAAGAGAGGATTTTAATAGGCAATGGATAGATTCAATCGCAATGGTTCAATGTTATATGAGACTAAAGAAAAAACAAAAACAGTTACAACAGAGGAACCCGAATTAAATGTTTTACTGGCCGTTACAGAAGATCCTCATTCAAGTATAAGAAATATTTCAAGAGAGCAAGACATTAGTTACGGATCTGTTCAGAAAATTCTCTCGAGACACCACATGCACCCGTTACACATCCAGCTACACCAAGAGCTAACTGCGAATGATTTTGAAAGAAAGATAACTTTTTATGAATGGACACAACAACAAATAGTTGTACAAAGAAATTTTTTCGATTTCGTTTTATTCGGAGATGAAGCAACGTTTCAAAAAAACGGATGTGTCAATCGGCACAACTTCCACTATTACTCTACAAAAAATTTGTACCAAAAAATTACAAAGAGTCAAACTAGGTGGTCCTTGAACGTTTGGGGTGGTATCCTAGGTAATTATGTAATAGGCCCTTTCTTTTTTGAGGAAATCGTGAACGGAGAGGTTCATTTAGACTATTTATTAAACCATTTACCTATTTTACTTGAAAACGTGCCCCTCAACATTCGTCAACAGTTGTGGTATTTACATGACAGAGCTCCTTCTCATCACAACGCACTGATCCAAGGTGAAAAGGTGAATTGAATGACTAATTTTCTAACAGATGGATAGGAACAGAAGGATCAATTAATTAGCCAGCTATATCACCAGAATTAAGTAAAGTAGACTTCTGCTTATGGGGCTATATTAAAGATCTAGTTAAGTGTACCGTGTACGTCCAACAACAATATTGATGACATGAAAGTCAGAATTACAAACGCATTTCATAATGTTACTCCACAAATGCTTACAAACCTATGCAGATCATTCGAAAACTGTCTTCAAGTCTGTGTTCTCGGAGCTCATTTCGAACACCTTCTACAATAACAATTACAATTTTTTTTATCTTATTTTTTGTTTAATTGTTTTTTGTTTGTTGATAATTGGAAATAGTAAAGTACATAAATAGTTATTTGTATGCTTAGGCCGCGAAATACCTTTTTAACGTACCGAAAGAACAGTAATCGCCGAGGCCGTTTGCGGCCGAGGCAAGATGATCTTGAGGTCGTTAAAAAGTTTCGCGGCCATGACATACACACTATTTTTCGTGCAATCGTTAAAATCATTAAACTAGATAATTGTAAATAAATATATCATTGCTCTAAAATCAACAGCAGTTTAATTTATTTAACAATGGGTGCTATATATACAAAATATTTTGACAGTTCTTGCTTCAACTTCTGGAGTAAATATAAGTAATAATACAAACTGTACAATTAATGTTAATATTCATCCTAAATAATATAAGTACTTTTGTATTTGGTGGTATTCAATAAAAAATAATCCTTGTCTTTGTAGTATTTTAGAAATGTCAAATTTGGAAGTGACGTTTGGTTTCGAAGCCGTTGCTATGGGTAACGGCCGCGAAATTGAATTTCGCGGACTGTGTTGAGAACGCGAAATACTGACTTCGCATCCGATTGCACGAAAAATAAATTTAATTCATGAAATAGTCCCTTTTCCAATACAATTTAAAATATCTCCAAAACTATAAAGTTTAGGTATAGGGAATACTTTGTATAAATTAAACTACATTAACTGTAGTTTATGACGGTGATATAAAATACAGGGTAATGTATTTAAAAAAACCAAGCAAATAATGAATTTGTGTTTTGACGTACCCGTATTAAATTTAAACAGTATTAGCAAAGTCAATCATTTTTATGAAGTTTGACAATCACTTAAAAACTATGACAACAACACATCATTGCTCTTGTACCCATTTTCTCTCATACAAGACGTTGAATTTGCTGCGATTTTCATGGAAATTTGGTAATAACTTTTTAAATACTCTGTATAACACATAGCAACGTAGTATTCTTGTAGCGAGGTTTTTGAATTTAAAATAAAATCATTTAAAAAAACATATGTTTGATGCGGTACAGTGTTATGGGAGACCCTGTATACTTTTAACTTATTTCAAAATGTGTAGCTTATAGCTGCTTCCTATTTTTGTAAATAACTTTTTTTGGTATCTCCTATAATAACAGATATAACGGACTTTGTCACAAAAGTTGGTCACCCCGTATATTTCACTAAAAATTCAAAATTTCTGTTCCGGTGAAAGCTTTCTTTAAAAATCGGGCTCAACTAAATGATTAATTTATTTTGATCTTCCGACCATGCCAGGATAATTGACAATTATAATCCTGGTTGTCATATCCATCAAAAGGAAATACGATTTAACTGGTGCACATGCAATTTGAAAATAAACTAATTTAGCGTGTTTCAGTAATGCATTCAAGTCGTAATTTCATTTTCAAATATTTCCATTTAAAAAACTGTGCAGTAATGAGATCTAAACCAGCACGATATCTGACAACACTGTTGCGGGCGTTTCTATAGGGTGCTCTCTTTGTATCGAAATAATTTTTAATGTTTCAACCCGCTAGAAAAACAAATTTAAGTCTATTCTGATGTTTAAAAAACAAGTAGCTTCAGTTATCCATATCAAGCTTAACAGTTTTTTCGACAAGTTCCTTCTTGGTAAAATTTTCACTTTTGGCGTTGATCCCAAAAATAAGACCTCTTTTTCCATGAGAAACCTTGGGTTGCAGAGACTTGTTACTTTCTTTATTTGACTTTTAATTATGTTTATTATTTCGTTTGTTAACTACTCCGAGCATTTTTGACCAGAAAATTGATGCGTTCCTATTTAGGCACATTTTTTTTTTGGTAGAGCCAAACTCAATTTTTGAAGTTGATGAGTTGAGACAAATGGTATGGAGAGTTTAAACTTAGACGGATCAATCTTAGCGACAATCCAAAGACAGGTCAACCAACAACGGCAATCACCCAGGAAAACGTCCATGCTTAATCTAATCCAAGAAGATCGACATGTCACATATCCTGAAATTGAAGCATCATTGGGCATTTCAAAGACCACACTTCAAAAAAATGTATGTGAAGAATTTTATGTAACAACGTTTCTCTTTGAATGCCGCATCTGTACTGGGACTCTGCACATAGAATTCTACTATCGACTCTTTTGTCAACGATTTTTTAACAAAAACTTCAATATATTTCATGATGGTATTAAATCAAAATTAAAGGAGGCTTGTCGACAGTATGCAGATGGTGTACAGAGTACTTTCGACTGCTGTCGACTGGAATAATAGTAGTAGTAATACTGTAGAAAACGATCAGTGGAATTATACAGTGTGCAGAGTCCCAGGACTGTTGACAGAACAGAAAACAATTAGAGTCAATTGGTGTCAAAAAACTCCAAGCCGGCTTAACAGGAAGCTCAAAAAATATGTACAGTCGGCAGTTTGGTTGTTCAAAGATGAACTAAAACCGACGGAAGTTATCAATTCTCGAAGTGTTTCCAAAAAGATGGTGGCACGGCATACAGCAACAATTCCTCTACAAGAACTGTTACTGCTGATTGGTACATATCGATTTGTTAGCCGGAAGTAATTGCTGAGTTTAGAAAAATCAACTCCCAACAACGAATAATATTCCACCAAGACAGTGCAAGTTCACACTCAGGTCGAAAAACAAATTATTTCTCAAAGCAAGAAATCTTCAAATTGGAACATCCTCTTACACTTCCGACCTAAGCTCTAACGACAGAAGATGCAGTCAACGACTTCAAAAACTGTATTTTGAATGTACCTACCAACAAGCGAGTGGAATAACTGCTTCCAGAATTGGATGGATGCAAAAATGCATTTCTTCTCGTAGAGAATACTTTGAAATACATTTAATAGTGCTTAAAAGTTATGTACTGTTTTTTTTGTAGTATGATATGCAGGATATAAGAGACCACCCTTGTATTTATTTAGACCATACGTGAATTGTATATATTTTTAAAATATTATTTAAAATATTACATTCAAATCCAATCTATTCAAATGGTAATGCTATAGACAAAAGAGGCATAAAGGGACGTCTATGAGTGCAACATTAACGGCTTTTACAGCTAAATCGAAATAAAAACATCAAGTTAAGTAATCTAAGTGGTGTTCCATTAAACTCGCCATATCACGGGCGATATGATTATGTACACGCAATTCTAGTCACAATGGAAATAAACGGCACGGAAAATAAGTATTACTAACATTATTTGCCACCATTTCATTCTGTTACGTTTCCCTTAATTTTATTGTATCTTGCAACTCATTCTACAAATACCTGGTTGCATGTTAAATAATTCCGTTGAAATCGAATCAGTTTTTTTTTACATAAATCTACACTTTACTTGATTTAAATAGGATTTATAACCTTGACAATGACGTTCCCATTTCCATTATTTTTCTTTTGTTTCTCGTTACAATTGCTACTTGCCTAACTAGGCATCCAATCATTTCTGATTCGATATTTTTCACGTTTTTTTGGAAGTTAGGTAGGTTGTCAATATAGTTGGAATGTTCAATTTGCCTTTGTTATCGTTCTGAGCATTCATACATATACCAGTACCCGCAATCTTGGAGCAGAACCTGGAAAAGTTGACAGGAAAGCTAGCTCACTGTCATTCCTGGATCCGTATTCCTGAATTTTTGGGAGAAGAACTAGGCGTGGTTTACCTCAATTTTTAAAAATGTCACAGTTTTGCATCAGATGTTTTTTCATTTCAAATAGATAATATGGATTATTCATAATAATAATAATGATAATAATCCTAAAGGACATAGAAGATATGGAAGATGCTACAGTAGCTATAAAAATAAGAAGGAACTTTTTGCCTCTGCAACTTTATGTCATGAAATATACTTTCATTTATCAATCAAGGTCTTATTATTATTATTCGGGTTTTCTCCTTCAGGAATATGGAAAATATATCCATTCCTGCTTTACAGAGCACGGAAATACATATATCAATTTCCGCCGTTCAATTTAAATGACAAATTTTGAATTTAAATGACCCGCACAAAATTGGAATGAATTTTGAATGGAGTTCGTTTCCATTTTTTATTTAAATTTTTGCTGCTACGTACGTTTTGGTACGTTCATAGACCCTTCAATACGCAGCAATGCTGTGCACCGTTAATGCTTTCAACATGACACTTTCAAAGTTTCAAGAATAATTTCCAAATGGATAAATATTATCTTTTCTATTATATTAGTGGTATACAGAGGATTATTATGGAGTTGAATATTCAAGCAGATAATAGAGCTCTTGTGTAATCAGACTGAACAGTCTATACAAATAGCTGGTGCAGGCAAGTGGGACTTAGTATCAACCCCACCAAAACCATCTCAATAGCCTTCACTAAGAAAAGAAAACTGAACCTCAAAACCATTAAACTTGATGGGAGCAAGGTAGAATGGAGACAAGAAGTCAAGTATATAGTTTGACTCTAAATAGTAAACTCCTGTACAAAGCAAAAATGGCTCTAATGGTTTGCAAGAATCTGGCAGGGAGAAATTAGGACTGTAACCCAAAAATCCTGTGCTGGATGGACACTGCCATAGTGAGACCAAGTATCACTTATGGAGCCATTGCGTGGAGTAGCAGAACTAGTCTAAGGACGACGAGAGAAAACCTCTCCAAAATTCAGAGACTAGCCTGTATATGCACTACAAGAGCAATGAGAACATGCACAACGGCAGCCATGGAAGTGATTCTCAGCCTCACACCGCTACATATGGTAGTGGAACGTGTTGCGGAAAGAACGAGATAGAGACTAAGTAGAGAGGGAATCATTAAGAAAACCACCTCCTTATTTCTTAGAAATCAAAAAACTTGGGACACGCCTCAAGATGGTATGATGAAAAGATATAACTTTTCAAAGAAATTCGTCACGGACTTAAGCAACAAAAAGGAATGGGATCCAAATACCATTACCAGACTTGGAAAGGAGGGGGAGGCAAAAGATTATCGTAATGTCGGATAGTCAAGCAGCCATTGAAGCAGTGATTTCTTGTGTAATCAGTACCAAAATGGTGCGGGAATGCCTAGGCAAACTCAATGAACTAGGCGAGAACAATATAGTAGGAATAGCTGGAATAGCAGATGGACTAGCAAAGAGGGGGACTGAAAGACCCTTTTTGGGGCCGGAACCCTTTTACGGAATCAGCCCCAATGTAATATTGGAAGAAATAGGCAAAGCCGAAGAAAAGAGAAGATCTGACCACTATAGTAAGGCTTAGACAAAGATACTGGATGGGTAGCTACAACTCGTTAAGATCGAATGAATGCATAAGTCAAAGTAAAACTGCACCAAGAGTTTTAACAGGGATCCTAACGGGACATTGCCGCCTGAACGGGCACCTGAAAAAGTTCAAAATAGTGGAGGAAAAAGAATGTAGATTCTGTCGCATGGAAGAAGAAACCTCCATCCACATACTTGCGAATTGCACTGCAATTCAGAATGCTAGGGCACAGCACCTGGGAAATTATTGGATAGAAGAGGGACATTTACCTAAGTTGAAGCCTGCAGATATATTAAAATTCCTCAGTGAAATAGGACTAAAGGAGCTACTAGATACATACATATCTTCCAAATGAACATAGTTCACTTTAGGAAAGTCTCCAGTAGTTTCCTAGGTGTTGTGACCTAGACGTTTCTGTATACTTTGGAATCCGAAAGCATATATAAACGGATGTTTTTTCCTTAATTCCACGTAATCCAAATTCTTCTTACATTAGTTAAAACTCTTAGTGCAGTTTTACTCTGGTTAAGACATTTATTTGTTTTCACCTGGTTATAGCATCTTTGATTATCAAAGCCCTACTAGATCTCTCCAATGGCCAGATCTCTTCTCTCCTACGATCAAATGAGATAAAAAGAATATATTAGCCAAAGTAAGACTAGCAAGTAAGAGTTTCGACAGGTGTTCTGAAAAGACACATCCGCTCAAAAGCACAAACTGGTAAACTAGTAGAGAAGGAAGAATGCAAGTTGCTACAAAATCTTAGAGCTTAGCAACTGAAAGATTACTGGATGGAACAGGAATACTTGCCCAAACTGAAACATTTCAATATCCTGATTGTCCTCAAAGAAAAGGACTGAAGGAAGTACTGGTCTCATGAACTAAGTGGAAGAAGTGGGCACAATGGATTTTTGAAGTCTCAGTTTACCGCCATTATACATACATAAGTCGCTGCAAAGTACTTATTAATAAAAAAACATTGAACACCCTTTATAATGACCACACATGTTTGCCTTGATTGATAAGTAGGACAATAACTATTGACATGAATAAGACAGGAATTAAATCTAAACCCTATAGGAAAATATAACGTGATTTCTGAAAATAAAAATGATACATTCTGAGGGTCACCGGGCAGCTCTAATAAGTTACCTTAGAGATATAGTAATATTGTCTTTAAAGCACAGTTGTGATTTATAGTCTTAGCATAGCGACTTAATGCACTAATCTCATGATAAAACTATTAACAACCAAAATAAGTGTTAATCGTGATATAATGTCTCTCCAATACCACATAGGTAATACCCCAAAGCCACATATATCACAACGCGCATCTTCAAGCTATGTATCTTTCTATGAACTTTTGTCAACAAATGTATATTCTTTATAAAACTCGCATAAAACATAATTGTCAAAATTCTCAATAATGCCAACTGTTTTACGCGGAAGCAATTCCAGAAACCCCCAAATTCAAATGAAAACTTGTTACTAAATATTTATTCAATTCGATGTAAATGTCAACAATATTTTCAATATATTTTCAGCAATCAGCTGTTACGACTGTTGCAGGGAAATTTATGAATAGATTAGAATGATTTGTTCCCTAATCAATGTCTCAATTTCGGGTAATGTAAGTGAGGAGTACTAAGTACTTTTCTAAAACGTACAAATCAAATTTCAAGATTATGCCCTCCTAAAAAAACATCCAGTACAGATCTTTCCTCTAAATTTAGAAACCAAAACCCTGGAGTTGGTATCATTGGAGAAATTGACTGTCATTCTATTATCCGCCAAAAAAGTTGTTTCTGAAGATAACTAACTGAGCAGAAAAAGGAAAAGGTCTAGAAATAATATTATTATATTATGATCCATTCGAAAACAAATTGATCGTTAGTATATTAAATTCCATTGAAATATTATTAATTTCACAAACAACACCTTGCATGAGTAACGTCGAATAATGTATTCAAATATGAAAACATAAATTTACACTCCGGTTGATTGAAACAGAGTATTTTATAAATTAATCTCATTTTGTTACAATAAAGTATTTGATTGCGTGTATATGTTGTAAGCTATATCGCATTTTTACAACAAACAGACGATTTCAAAATAATTTATTATGAAATTACTATTTTAAATCTATATTGAATATTGATAGACAGTATTTTGCACTGATAAAGTTGAAATATGCCGGTATAATAAATGAAATGTTTATTTCAACCCAACAGCAATAACAACATAAGAACTGTTTATTCTAATATAATTTTCACATGTTCAAAATATACAGTTGGCTTTCGATTGCAATAAACCCCCAATTACTAAAAATCAGGTGAACGAGGATAGCTGACTTTTGGTATTCTTGAATCGCTAGATATTAAAGTAGCTAATCAAGAAAGATCAGTTTTGAAGACAGTATAGTTTCAATGAGTAACAGAAGGCTTAAGCTGGACCACAATATCCGGGGTGTTTCTACGTAGAGAAAGTAATTGTTTGAGAAAACCGACTTTTATACGTTCAATTTAAAAAAGTTGGAAAACTAATTGTAGTGGACGGATCAGAATGCGGTTTTCGGCATTTTCTTCCAAAAAATATTTGTAAAAAATGTGACTGGTTAGATTTTGCAGCAAACGAAAATTTGCATTGCTGCAGCCAAAAATGCATTCAAAAAATGCATTATTTGGGAGGCCGTTTGGCAGATTTCAAAACTTGGTAAATAAGTGTCAGAACTGGCCAAGATCGGGTACTCGGGGGTTTTGGAGCTCGCTGATCACGAATATGATGTTCAAATTGACCCTTTCGAACACTTGGAGCTCAGGAACGCGCCGAAGAACGTCGTCTCCGTGGGACTCTCCCACAAATCACGCGAGAAAGAAGAGAAACTGATGAGTATAAGCTAAAATGGGACCAGGTACTTCAGACGTACAGGTACAGAATGTATCAAAAAAGCGCTCTGAAGGGGAGAGTTAATTTAGGGAAAATTCTCCCCACAGTAGACGCCATCCAGCAACATCTGAAGAGGGTCTATTTTCAAGTGCAAGATTGGCTGCACGGAGACCAGGTGACCATGGACCCAGCAGAATGGGGGTGGATGCGAATGAAAGACGGCCCACTGGTCCCTGTACAAATGACACAAAAACTTGCTCCCGATAATATTCTGGAACTAATATTCTGTGGATGCGCAGGAGATTGTGATCTGATTTCCTGTAATTGCAGGAAGCACAAACTGCCTTGTAATCTAGTATGTAAAAATTGTGAAGGCTCAACTTGCAGCAATATTCAGTTGAAAACGTTATTGCGGCAGAGAGAGAAAGGCCTTAGATGAAGAAGACGCTCTACTTAATAATATGTCAGTTGATGAGCAAGAAAATGAACAGAATTGCGATGTGTCACTTTATGAACATTTTGATATTTAGTCAAGTATGTAAAATTGTTGTTATTCAGTTATGAGGGAAGGGAAAGTTAAAATTGGATCGAATTTGATTTGAGTTCAATAAAAAGTTTTTAAACGCCAATTATATAAATATTGACTTTCTATTTATTTTATTCCCCTCACATAGCTTAAGTATAATCAACAATTCCACAGGACGGCAAGATAAAAGTTCCAGTGCGCTAGGAGTTGGGAAGGTAGTTTGGGGCGTGAAGTTCGAATTAAGCGCGCCAGAAACACCCCTACAATGATTTTTGTATTGTTTTTGTCACTTCTCAGGAAAATTCTCCGAGATGACCTTCGCGTCCAGGTTCCGGCGCACCAGGTGCCCGTGGGGTGTTCGGCGATGTCATATTTGGATTCAGCTACCCGAAAAACCCCCCATAGTGATTCTCTGTTCGTCTATTTTCGGTCGTGTATGAAAACCCCTTGAAGAAGGTGTTCAGCCTGAGGGTCCGGTGCACCAGGGGCTCGGGGCTCGTTATCGACGTGAAATCCGGATTTACCGCCCCGAAAAACCCCAATAACGATTTTCGGTTCGCATTTTTCGATTATGTCAGGAAAAGCCACGGAGATGACGTTTAGGGTCAGGTTCTGATGTACTAGGTGTTCGGGGAGTCGTTTCCGACGTGAAATTAGGATTCAGCGCCCCACAAAAGGCACCTATTACGATATTCGGGTGGTTTTTGTCACTCTTCTCAGGTGCCCGTGGGGTATTCACCGATGCCAGATTTGGATTCAGCGACTCAAAAAACCCCCGGGCGTTGAGTTTCTCTTCTTTCTCGCGTGATTTGTGGGAGAATCCCACGGAGACGACGTTCTTCGGCGCGTTCCTGAGCTCCAGGTGTTCGGGGGGTTAATTTGAACATCATATTCGTGATCAGCGACCTCCAAAACCCCCGAGTACCCGATCTGGGCCAGTTCTGATACTTATTTACCAAGTTTTGAAATCTTCCAAACGGCCTCCCAAATAATGCATTTTTGGCTGCAGCAATGCAATTTTTCGTTTGCTGCAAAATCTAACCAGTCACATTTTTTAAAAAAAATTTTTGGAAGAGAATGCCGAAAACCGCATTCCGATCCGTCCACTACAACTAGTTTTCCAACTTTTGGCCTTTTTACTAGTTCATTGCCTCGACTAATTATTACTCCTGAATATCTAACGCTTAAGGTAGCCACGCCATAGGAAAGCATAGAAATTATTATGGAAGTAGATAATCTTGATTTTGCATTCCATGAAGTGATTTTTAAACGAGATATTATATCAGAAACGCCTACTTAACCTTTCTCACAGTGGTTGTTGACATTTCTTGAAACGAGGAAGATGAAGAGAACAGCTGAATAAGAGAATTTCTTCACAATTCCAAGTTGCTGATTACAGTGATCAAATTTACAATCACTGTATCCCTTCTGCACCAGCCTTACTGACTACCATCAACTCTGGTTTCAAGATATTCACAGTAGGACTTTTCTAAGGTTTTCAAATTCCGGTAAAGATCAGCTTGCGAGTCACTTAAAATTATTAAGTCATCTGTATAAAGTTTATTGAAGTTCAATTGTTGCAAATACTTCACGTCGGCATTCCAAGTAAAATATTGTCTAAGCACTCACTAAGCCCCACTTTTCTTCAGAATACAACCTCGTAAGTACCACAATGCGTGTTTAGGTAAATCATAAATATACAAAAACTACAGTATTTCGAAAACAAAGCAAAATTGGCTTATGCAAATATAAGAAAGCCCAGCTTGTTTTTATAATGCGAGTTAATGTGCCTAAATGAACGATTTAAATAAATTGGACGCTATAATATCGTATTATCGTTGTAAGATGTAATTTAAAAATTCGATTAGTAAACAAAAAGCATGCAACAAAGTATCGTGTGCAGTAGGCTAGATTTGCATACATGTCAGTTACGATTAATATATACTACATATTAGGCTTACGGAGCATTTCTGATTCCTGAACTTTTATCTTAACATGCGAACTTCTAATAAATTTTATATAATAAAAGTCACATCAAATTTGTTCAACTATAGGAGAGGGTGGACTAAAACTAACGTATTACCGTGTATAATTAACAGCCCATTATGTAAATTAATTTAGTTAACTGGTCTTGTGAGTTAATTAAAAATTTCCTTATTTTTCGCAAATTTAATTAAACAATAATGCCAAAGAAAAGTCATCCTGCAAAGGAAATATCGAGTTGCCGTCTCTCCACTCAACTCCTGCCTTCCTTCACCTGATTTTTCAAAGTGCTGGAAAACTGCTATCACCAACAATGCTGATTTGAATAAAACCTTATCAAGCTTAAATTATATCCATGTATAAATTATTTAAGAAAGAGCATATTATGACAAGATTTATAGATTATAGACGAATTCGCAAAAGTTAAAGCGCGCAAAAGATTGTGAATTGGACGGGAATTCTGTTGAGCACTCGTTTTTTTTTCCTTCATTAATCTCATCTGTACAATGAATATTTTATATTCTCATGAGCGTCGTTGTTTACTTATTCCCATTTTTTTAGTAAACACATAGAGATTCTACCCCTTATAGAGACACGTATGGACTTACCCTACTAGGGATAAGTTCAACACACTGTAACCACTTCTCATTCCTATCTTTAATTTTAAAGGACAATATAAGTTTAAGCTACTTGCCAAGAAAATGACACAGTGTTACTGTGAAAGCCTGACTAGGCCTAGGGTCGAAACCACAACTCTCTCAATATATAAAGGTTCTGAGGTTTGATCTATAGAGGACGTGCCTGGATAAATAACTCTAGCAAAACCTCATCTGCATAAGACCTACATGAAAACGGCGCATTTGGAATTTTTTCACAAATTTGAAGGAAGAAATAGTCTTAACGTAACAATCCTTTTTTCGCATGTAAACCAAAATATGATTTATTTTCTTTTTTTATTATTATGGACAAAACATGTTAGAAACGATCAACGTGAAACAATGGTATATCTGATACAGTATCGGATAATGACCAAATAATGTCGAGCTTAATTCGATACAAGCGAACAGAATAGAATTCACACCTGTCCCAAAGCCGTAATCCTGTTGATAATATTCCTAGCTAATAGAACACAATACAAACATGCCACCAACATTATATATCATAACCTAATGATTCAGTGTCCGCACTATCTGGTTGACTATCGCTATCATAAGCGCTCCCCCGATTATTTACCAATGCAGAAACATTAATTACTGTTATATCGCGACATCTTGTCACGTTCCATAAACAACACCAATTTCGACGAAAACCCCAACTTGTTGTGTAAATTATTCAGTACTATGTATCCTGCATATTATTGATCAGAATTAAATATTGGTTGTTCCATACAACGCAATTGTGTCTACCGGTTATGTTTTTTTTTAATTTCTTCACTTTCTCACGCTTTCAACTGAAACAAAAACTACTTGGCATTTCAAAAAATATGATTTAAAGATCAATTGAATCTTTATTGAAACGTTGTTGAAGAATATCAAGTGTTAGTTTAATTAATTAATTACGCATGCTCTGGCCTAGTAAAAATAATTTTGAAATAACAAAGACGGATGTCAGGTCTTCGAAAATTAATGAGGTTAGTATTATTAAAAAAGGGAAATAAATATAAAGGCGAAGCCTATAAATTGAACCTCCTGGGCTAGTTTTATCCATTTAGGAACATGGCCCTCCTCGTACATTGAATATCAAGAAAATGCTGTCGAAAAGGCATCAATATGGTAACTAGGTAACAATAAGTTGGGAGTAAAAATACCTTCCCTAGAAAGCAGTCAACATGAATAAAATTTTCAGGAAGTGAAACTGTCTTTCCAAGAACTGTATCCAGGGAACTGTATATTCGGGTTGGGTACTTTCTACCTGACGTCTTCCCAAACTACATGAATTCGGCACTGTAGTGCGGATTGGGGATTTTTGGTCGTGCATGAATCGAGCACAGATTGGGTCAACTTAATCAACATAGAATTCTCAAACACAAAATGTTTTTTTTTTTAATTAAAATTGGAACAGAAATACAGCATCTTTTTTAAAAACATTTATTTATGCTTTTTTAACAGTTTATTGACAGGAATAAAATTACTGTTTATAATAATATCCTAAACAAACAAAATTCAATCTATCTAATTTGTTTGTTTTGTAGGCAGCAATTTTTTCATTTAAAAATGCTTGCCTTCTTCTAGTTGCCGGATTTTTTCACCTTATTTGCTCATTTAAACTCTGCAATTTAATATAGCTTCTAGTTTGAAAATCGTTCAAAATATTAATAAATAATGTGTATAATGACGGGTGTTTTTTGTAAAAGCATTCATTAGATTTCGAGTAAAATGACTCACAACAGTTCGAGGTTCTATTAATGCTAGACGTGCAGCTTCGTCATTAATATAATGTTCGACTAAATAGTCTAATAATTCAACAAGTTTTTTTATCTTCGGGCTGAGTACTCATTAGATCTAGTATGAAACAGTCTGAAACTTATTCAGGTTCCAGAAATGGTAACCCAAAAACGTTACGTATACCTCGTGACTAATTAGGAGTAATTTTAATCCTTTTGGTGCTGATAAGCGGTCGGTGCCCAGTTCGAGAGATTAACCAGGTAGATAGAATGTGTCCCTAATTTGTAGATTTAAAAAGTGCCCAATCCATGCACGCTCGTATATTCAGGAAACAGAATACCGGGAATCAAACTGAATCTTCTGGGAAATTAATCCAGAGAACTGTGCAGTAATTTTAGTAAATTTGGAAAAATCGACACCATATATTTTCAAGCAAAATCGTATCAACGCTATATAAAACATGAATTTTCATTAAATTATAGAGCTCTTAAAATCCTATCAGCCAACAGAAAGTTTAATTCCACAAAAAAAAAAGCTTCAAGAAATTTTGGAATATTTAAATTTGGAATGTTATCGGCAAAGATAGCGTTTCACAACAATTGGTATAACGAGGTGTACCGGGTGAACCAATAAGCCAATCTCTCGACTTTATTTCGGAAAGTAAACCAGCTTCTAATTTTAAAAAGTTTTCTTTTGTAAAATACTCCTCAGTTTAATAGGAAAATTAGGAAAAGGCTTGGACTTCCCACAAATTCGATCTACTTACTATAGTTAGTAACTTATAAATATCAACCCACGTGACTTCTGTCATAACTGGTCTATGTTGCCAAGCTCTTGAAATAGTGTGAGAATCTAGTAAATGTTAAATAAAGTTATCAAATATTCTTCTTTTTATTTGGCTATATGTTAGGTTTAGTTTTTGATAGTTACTGTATATAAACAAATTTGAATTTATTTCTGTATAAAACTTTCATTTGTATGTTAAAAGTACAACACTAAGTAAAAAATTATTATTTTAAAACCTATTGGGCCTAAAAAGGTATGTATGAAATAGTTGGAAAATTCAAGATTCATTTTAATAAAAACAAATTCATATTGTGGTTTATTTTTCTTGGAAATCCACTGTGTGGATGTGTGTCATATTTCAGGAAACTATGATTAGGAACATTCTTCATTCTACATTAAATAATTGTTCTTCCTCCAATTGCAGCAGTAACATTTCTAAAGTGACATGGATTATCTGTAAATAAATTGTGCAAATATAATTGCTAAGTATTATGAATAGTGTAACAGAATACAATAAATACAGTTGATTGAGTATAATATTAAACTCATACTTACTTGCTTCATACATGCTGTAAATAGTCAGGATGGATAGTAAATACATCAACTATTGCAGTGTTATTAAGTTTCATTTATACGTTAACTTTGACAACTCATCACTGCTTGTGAAAATTTACTCAGTTTTTC
Organism: Lochmaea capreae; assembly: GCA_949126875.1. NCBI lineage: Eukaryota > Metazoa > Arthropoda > Insecta > Coleoptera > Chrysomelidae > Lochmaea > Lochmaea capreae. The sequence goes on from OX421401.1 coordinate 11,779,794, forward strand.
GGAGTTTTTTATAACAAGGACATGAAATAATCGAAAAATTGAATGATCAATATTAAACTGTCACAACATAACCTTAAACATGTCAAGACGTCAACTGTACCAGATAAACCATTTTAATCGCGGCAACAGCGCGCATTTTGCCAACATATAAAGTTTTTAGTACGACTAATGTTAGTTTGAGTTTAATAATTAAGTAACCCACGAGTTGTATTACATATGAAATCAATTACGAAACCTTTCTTTAAGCATATATGCATATTTTTTGATAACATTCGACCTATAAATTTCAATATTTATTAGGATTAAGGCTGTAAAACATACTGATTGACAGCAGCAAAAGAATGACATAATACAAGCGAACGTCTCTTTTTTGGCACTTTGATCACGTGGGTTAATATTTATAAGTTACGAACTATGCGTTTATTATATCTTCAATTTGGATCAACAGATTTTAACGAGAATAATCTCATTCAAAATAGCGTAGGTGTAGAAGTACATTTATTATGAAACAATTAATTTTAATTCTAATTTAAATAGATAAACGGGTGAGACCTGCTTTAAATTGGTACTTTTTTTAACGTATTGGCATGTTTTTAAACAAAAAGTCAAACATTTTCCAAATACACGACAAATCCATTTCCTTTTTTATCAGTATTGGAGATTGGATTGATTTCCATATTCAGTATCATTTTTCACCATCCGTCGGCATTGTATGTCTGAATATTTTCTCTTAACTTCAACTCCATTTCCAGGCGAGGGGAGTTGCAACTCCAATGACGGTGTCTCCGACCTCCGCTACGGAAAGATGGGATCGGCAACAACTGGAAGTGGCTCAGAAGATGAGGGGACGACAAATACATCCGGACACTCAGAAAGCGATAACTGCAAGAAAAAACACAGAAGAAACAGAACAACATTTACTACATATCAACTACACGAATTGGAGAGGGCGTTCGAAAAAAGCCACTATCCAGACGTTTATAGTAGAGAAGAATTAGCTATGAAAGTTAATTTGCCAGAAGTGAGAGTCCAGGTAAGAAATAAATACTGAAATTAAATTAAAAAAAAACTAATAGCATAAATTTAGATTTTACAGTGCTTTCAAATACAAGAAATTGTAAAATTAACAAATTGGCTTCTTGTCTGAATATTATACAATCATTTACGGTAATATATATATTCGGAGTTTGTATATACAGAGTCTAAGCAAGTTTTAATACTTCCAGCAATAGGGAATTTATATTTTTTTAACGAAGTGTTTTTATAGACTGGCGCTTACAAAGCACATTAGCGCAAAAATAAGAAACTTCCGTTAATTTATGAGTGACACACTCTTAATCTTGATAATCTATCTAGTAGAGATGGTCTTTTCTATAATATCAATAATGAAAAATCTTATTAGCATCGGATGGGAAAATCCTTATTGTAAAAACGACCGTTCTGCCACGTGGGCTTGTTCACAATTTTGGTATATAGGTATTTGGATAACACTGAAAATTATTGAAAAATCCAGCTCAGGTCTAGAATATTTTCACTTGAGCAATATGGAATGTCGATATTTATTCTATGAAAATCGTCCCTGGAAATCTTGTAAACAGCTGTTGTGAATAAATCAACAATTAACATATTTCAACAGTAACAGACTTAAACATCAATCAAACAATTTTCTTGCCCCCGCTCACAAACAATGAGTTAATAACCGTAATTTCTATCCTTAAAAAAAGCACAACTCCAGGAACACACGGAATTACATCAAAAACGTTGAAAACAATTCATTATATTATTTTAAATCCTCTAAGACACATAATCAATCAATGCTTTTCAACTAGTAGGTACTCTTCCTTATCAATGAGAATGCTCAATTACCACTCCTATATTTAAATCCGGAAAGAAATCACAGCTTGAGGACCACAGACCCATATCTGTTATGAACAATACTGCCAAAATATTTGAACACTGTATTAAAAGCAGATTAATTGAATTTTTAGACAAGAGCCATATAATAACAAAAAAAAAAATCGGATATATAAAAAATAGTAACACCCAAAAAGGCACAAATTTTATTTTGTATATTCATTTACAATCAACTATTCGTTTGTCTTCTGGACAATCCACCAACTCCCATGCTTGACTTTCCTTCATAGATTCTATTTCATCTTCCATGGCTTCTATCCATTTTCTTCTATTTATCATTTTCATTGCTTCTTCAAATGTCTTGGGTTCATTATCATCTTCTAGTTTCATGTAGTTATTTGTCTCTATCTCTTTATCATTATCAACTTCTTGGTTTACCGACTCTTCAGCAATTCCAACTGTTTCATTACTTTTCGCTTGATTTTCTATTTCTTTTTGTTCTGACTTTTTTGGTATATCTCTTTGCTTTCTTTTTGTTGTTTGTTTAAAATATTTATCTTCACTTTGTCATTTTCTTCCTCATTCAATTGGTCATATTCAATAAATTTCACATTTCTACTTATTGTAGTTGTGCATGTTTTTATATCCAATAATCTATATGCTTTCGATTCTTCGCTATACCCCACAAATGTCATTTTTCTTGATTTACCATCGAATTTTCTTCTTTTTTCATGTGGTATAAATACGTAAGCATCACACCCAAATATTTTTGTGTGCCCCAAATTTGGTTTTTTATTATTCCATAGATCAAATGGAGTTTTCTGACAAGCTTTTGTCGGTAATCGATTTTGAATATAGTTGGCTGTCACAACAGCTTCCCCGCAAAATTTATTATTAAGTGATGATTCTAAAAGCATAATCAAGTATTGGTTTTTCCTTTCTGCTACACTGTTTTGTTCTGGTGAGTATGGAGCTTTTTTCTTCATATATATTCTTTCATTGAATTTGACGAGTACCTATTCTTCCCCACCATCACTTCTTAATATTTTAATGTATTTGTTGAACTTTGTGTGCATCATTTCATTGAATTCTTGAAATTTCTCGAAAACTTCATTCTTCTGTTTTAGTAAATAAATATGTGCATATCTACTGTAGTCATCTATGAACGTTAAAATATATATCTATTTCCACTTGGAGTACTATTTTTCATTGGGCCGCATAAATATGAATGTATCAAATCCAAAATATTATTCTCCCTATTTTCTGATATTTTTGGAAAACTTCTTTTCATCATTTTTCCTCGAATACATACTTCGCATGGTGTCTTTTCTTCAATGTCTATTATTTTTATGTCATTCACCAGCTGTTTCTTCTCCAACAAATGAATAGTTTGAATGTCCCTATGTCTTCTATGTAATAAACTTATTTCACATTTTTCAGTATTTTGTTTGATTATATTGGCCGTTTTCAGTTCATATAAATTTCCTTTCATATGTGCTTTTGCAATCAGAATAGATCCATTTTCTATTCGACATTCATTATTTTTAAAATTAACTGTCAAATTTTTATCAGTTAATTTCCTAACGGATAATAAATTACCATCTATATCTGGAACATATAGTACATCTGTGATTTTATATTTGTTTGACTTTCCATTTTCAGCATCTACATTTATCCATCCATAGCCAACTCCTTCGGATTTTAATTTTGTTCCATCAGCTAGATACACTGTTTCATAAATGTTTTCATCCAAAAATTCAAAAAAATCCTTGTCGCAAGCCATGTGACATGTAGCGGCTGAATCAATATACCACTGCTTTCTTGATGAAGGTGTCATCATGAAACATATATGGTATTTGTCATTTCTATCGTCTTCTTCATATTCATCTCCAGGTTTCTCTTCAAGATCCTCTTCACCATTTTTGACTATTTTCTTTGCTCTATGTGTTGGATATTTTTTCTGTGATATTGTTTTCTGGGACCGATCTTTGTTTTTATTGTAGAACCAACATTCATCTTGAATATGTCCTCTTCTTTTACCGAACTCAGAAGATTTGTTTGTTTTGTGAAAATTACTTTTTATTTTCATAGCTGTTTGGGTTTCATCTCGTTTTGTTTCATTTCTGCTTTTACTTTCTTCAATCAATTTTTCTTTGACCAGTTCTATTGTCAAGTCTTCTTCGGGCCTTGTTTCTAATGCCATCACAATGGTGTTGTAGCTAAATTTTCAGCTAGATTATCACCCATAGTTGTGAGTCTATCTACTAGCTCAATTATTTTCATGAGATGACTTTCCATACTATCACATTCATTAAGTTGTAGCCTACATAGCTTTTTAAGTAATTATACCTTGTTTGATAGAGATGATTTTTCATAATGTTCTCGTAGAGATTTCCAATACCTATTCATATGCAGTTTTCAGCTTTTTAACGTGCATCAACTGTGAATCTTCAATTAACAAACCGATTAAGACTTTGGCTTTGTTATTTTTATTTTCCCAAGTAACATTGGTAATCTCGGGCTTCTTTCATAAGTAGAAGTTCCATTCTGTACTTCCAGGTTTCATAGTTTTGGTTGTTCAATCTTCTTATTGATGATTTTATGTCATCCATTTTTTTTTAAATTGTTCTTGTCCTTTCCAATCTTTTTTAACTGCTTCGCCAGTTACTGTTTTCAGACTGGTTATAATGGTTAGTTTGGGCCCATAACCTGTTAGGGGTTGTGGTTTTATCTTTCCTTTTATTTAAAGTATAGAATAAACTTTTTTCTATTGACAGACTTTTATTAATTATATTTTATTGACAACTAACTAATGTCATAATTGAAAAATAAATACATGACAATAAACAAAATATAAAATTTAGTCGATTCCAACACAAAGTAGGAACAATCTGGCTTCCATAGAGGGAATATATTGTTCTTCTTATTATATCCTGTTGGCCATCCAGACGATGAAATTGAAAATCTTCCACTTGATTTTTCACTGTTAATTTGTATTGTGTATTTGTACATAAGCAGGTTTCTTTCAAAGCTTCTTGTTTAATGAATCATCTACTTACTTACAACACAATCATACACATTTTTCACAATTTGCTTTGCATCTAATGACAAGTGTTTTCGACGCAACATTGTGAAAAAAATTAATAATAACTTATAATACTCGTATAAAAAGCTTTTGAAAACGCACGCTAAAACGGAATATTAAATACTGTCAAAATAATTCAATGCAAGCATCATACACCCGATATAAACCTGATTGCCCGCCCTTGCCTTGTCTCTCGACTGTTCTTGGGCTTCATTTCAGGTAAAACTCTTTTAAGAATTTCGTAAATGGTCCTATTGACACCATTGCAGGCAAAAGCTAAGACGATATACTTTGAGACAAACTAAATACGTCGTTGAACCGTTGCTGTAATACATGACTAAATAAACCCCTAATTCACTAGGAGAAAACAAGTATCGCAACTTAACAAACAACAAAAACCTGATAGGAAACCAATTTTGTGCGTCGTTTTCATGGATGATATTGGTTCGTTGTTTGGCTTCAAAACAGGTGGAAAGTACACATTCAGTAGATGAAGCAATCTTTTGTTTCCGCTGAATATAACAATCCTGAAGAAAATACCAGATTCAGAAAAAGAAAATGTACCTGTGCACAAAAGTATTTCGACCTTGCCTTGGTTAGGTTGAGTTTGTGATAAGTGGGTTTATTAAGCTCTCCACTGTCACTATTCTATTTATACTCCATCACACAAATTCAGCCGATTAGTTCATTTAGTGAATGATATTTCAAGTCTGAAAACATCCAAACATCCGATATATGGAAGTATAAACTTATACGTCCATGATCAGATACATTATGCCCCGCGGCGGGGCAGGCTCAAAGTATATATGTACTGATGTTTCATCATCTTTCAAGCAAAGACTGTATGTCTTAACATTTTTTGATAATTCAGACGACAGTTGCCTTTGATAGTTCAAGACTAATTTATATACATTCTTTTAATTATGTATAAAAGCCTTTGAATGAACCAATCCTGGTAGATTATGTCAAAAATCTAAAACTGTTCTTGCTTAACAGGTATGTCACTAAGACAAAAGAAACATTTGATTGGAAAAAGGTTAGATCTGCTTTTGACCCATAAGAGACGTTGCACGAAATTTTCAATGATTTAGTAGTAATGCTGAAATAAAATAAGAAATTCACCTGAATGAATAAACGCAGTGTGTGTGGTAGACACAAAGGGTTTTTATGTTAATTTATGTAGTACATAAAACTCACTTTACAAATGTTATGGAGTAATAGCTGGCAATGTTTAAATTAAAACATAATTCCGGCAGTTTTCTCTCATTGGTTGAATGATTTATTTTTATTGATGCATAAGGTATAAAAACGTAGTTTGTCATGTATTTTCCGCATTTGAAACGATATTTAATTGGACATTTACAGTTCAGTGCTTATTTCTGATAAAGAGGAATAATTGAAAATATTTCATTGGATGCGACAATGAAAACATTTTTGTTAGTACCTACTCGATTTTGCATGGTGTATTCGTGAAACACGGTCATTTGCTTTCATTAACAATTACATTTTTACTGCACATTTACATGCAAATTAAAATATCATTCGGTGTTGTTTTTTATGCAATTTTAATGAGAAATTTATTTTGTTAACTGTCAATCAATTAAAAATAAAACAATTATTACAAAGCTCTTCACAAAAATCTATACGAAGTACACCATTCTAATAATAAACTACCGATTCACACCCAAAAAAATGGTAGGGACACCGTATTAAGTCAACACACCAATTTTCTGCCACTACTTTTTATATTTCCGAAGTAAATAAGATGTGTACTCTTGAAAAGTCTCTGGTAATTGGTACCTCCAAAATTTGCAGTTTACATTAAGGATATATTCGAGCATTGAACAAAAATTGACAATTTCTCTTAGGAATCAATCAAGAGTATGGAGAAGTGTTTCAGGAATTCTTCGTTTTAGTCTGTAAAATGGACGCTTGATTGACAAATCTTCTGTACGATCTCTGTGTAATGACATTTTTCTAAGAAACACTTCAGACTTCAGATTTCATTTACGTAAATTCAAAAATGCTTCCTTCGTTTGTCTTTGTCTTTGTCTTTCCGTATTCTTTCAATGTTTTTTGTTTGAAAAACCCACATAGTCCAAAAAAACATTTTTCGTTCATATTACATACAATATTTTTTATCCGATTGTTTTTTATCAAAATGACTAAAAAGTATAAATAAAGTGAATTAATACAGCTTATTACAGTTTCCTGTAATATTGCACGGAAATAGTTATTTGTATGCTTAGGCCCCGAAATACCTTTTTAACATACCGAAAGAACAGTTATCGCCGAGGCCGTTTGCGGCCGAGGCAAGGTAATCTTGAGGTCGTTAAAAAGTTTCGCGGCCATGGCATACATACTATTTTTCGTGCAATCGTTAAAATTATTAAACTAGATAATTGTAAATAAATATATCATTGCTTTAAAATCGACAGCAGTTCAATTTATTTAACAATGTGTGCTATGGAAATGATATGTTTCAATATACACAAAATATTTTGACAGTTCTTGCTTCAACTTCTGGAGTAAATATAAGTAATAATACAAACTGTACAATTAATGTTAATATTCATCGTAAATAATATAAGTACTTATGTATTTGTTGGTATTCAATAAAAAATAAACCTTGTCTTTGTAGTATTTTAGAAATGTCAAATTTGGAACTGACGTTTGGTTTCGCAGCCGTTGCTATGGGTAACGGCCGCGAAATTGAATTTCGCGGGCTGTGTTGAGAACGCGAAATACTGACTTCGCGTCCGATTGCACGAAAAATATATTAAACCTGCCACCTCATTTGCATATCTATGGATATAACAAGTGATTAAATTCAACTGACGTTTTGTCAATAAGATTTTTAAAATCGGAAAAACTCCAAAATGGAATTAAAAAGTAATAGTGAAGATCTTGTAAGTACGCCACCTGGTGTTCAAGACGCTGCCAATGAAGTTATGTTACATTTGTTGCCGCAAAAATCTACGGAAATGCGGGAATTGTATGATAGAGCTTATACAAAGTTTGAAATAAACAGTTAATAACGTCCGAAAAATATTTTTCTTGGCCTAGGATGAAAAGTGTTGCCTAGGCAACAATGAATTATTTAATACCTTACTGAAAAGGTTACCTTTTCGTCCAAATACCTAAACCATGGAACGTGATTTTTTGACACAACAGATATAATAATATAATTTTCGTATACCTCTGTAACATCCAGTTTCAATACTTTTAGGTACTACTGAGCTTTATTCTAGTCGTTGGTGGAGAGCTGTAAATTTTGATCGATTACGAAATCGTTCCGTGTATCTTTTTTTGGCTGTATGAACATTACATCGCACGTTTTCATAGCTCAAATGCTTATCAGTAATAGCAAACACCTTTTTTGAGAATACCTTATAGTTTTTGAACCCAATGTGAAATTTGTCAAAAAACTCAGTCAAAAATTCAACCAAATTTACTCGTTGCCACTATCTCCTTGAACGCTTGTTATGGGAGTGAAAAACGCGGGTTTGTACAATTTATTACGATGTACCATGTTTGAAGTTCATAGAAAACTGACGCTAGTTCCTAAAAAAGGAACATTTGGATAAAGGTCACTTAGGTTAAATAGACATAAAATCACATCTATAGTATCTGTAGTTTGAGATTGGCAGAAGAGTCTCTGGCCACTCTGTATATTAAATCTTAATGGAAACGCCAACCAAAAAAAAACTTTTTCTTGCATGCGCATATCAATTTTCTTTGTATTTTTTCATTCCTGAGATTTCTCCTATCGTATCTAAACTTTACATTTTCAAATAAATATAATTATACTTGGATTCCCTGACATAAAACTATTGCTTTAAATATAATCGTACCCGTTTTATGGAGTTTGTTGATATTTAAAGCTTCGATACCATTTTTCATGAACAAGTTCACCTTATTTCCGATAACATCAGTATCGAAGCTAAGTAATAAGCTCCAATTAATTATAATTTAGTAACCAGATTCCATCGAATGCTTACGTGGTTATTTGACAGTTGAAATCGTATTAGCAAGCTTCGGAATTAAGTCTCGACTAAAAAGCGTCAATCCGACACGAGATCGAGGATGTAATCCGATTGTTTCGTTAGAGACGTCTTGTTAGTTCACTGCTTTGATAAATTGCTGCAATAATCTGCCAGGTGTCTTTACAGTAGACCTCCGAAATTCAGTTATATGAAGACAACTTATTAGTTGATTATTTTCAGTTGGTTGAAAGCCGTATAATAATTGCTTAAATAAGCTCGTCTAATACGTTCGCTTCATTTTTGAATTGTGACCAGAACGTTTGCTAAATCAATAACGTTGCAATGGCACCAGATAAGAGTTATTTTTTGATTTTCAGTTCCAGCCTCCTAAGAAGTTAGTTTCCAGCCTTGATTTACAATTGAACATTGAGGCTTTTAGTACCGGCTGGCAGTTCGATAGTTTTGTGTCTCCATGCTGGCTCTAAGATTAATATGGGATTTATCCATTTAGATCTGCTATTTGTTTTATGCAACAATTTAGCTATACCACCAAGTGGCACTCAGCTACTGCTTGGCAAGGTACCTTTTTGTCAGACTTGGCAGACATTATTAATTACGTTAAATGGTGCTTCAAGTGGACAATTGTTTTGACATTTGATATAGTTATAAAACAAGTGGAAATAGCTAAGATTTTCAACTACAGAATAGAAATTCTATAAGTGAAGTCCTAGTTCAAGAAATGGTTCGGAACAGAAGAGTGCGAATAAGAAGAATATAGCAACAAGCCCAAATTTCAAGCAATTGAGCTTATTCTTCACTGGGTGCCGTCTTTTAAACGAAGAATGGCGGCTACCTCTGTTGATTCTTCTTTATTTTGATCTTGCCTTTGTCTAGATCAGCCCCTTCTCTATCATCTACCATGGCCATGCTTTGTCTTTATTTTTCCTGCATTATTTAGAGCAAACGATAGAAAAAAAAAGATACAAGAAGCTTAGGACTTTTGGAGAAGAGAAGCTGACTTAATCTTTGCTCATATTGTGTGTTAAAAGAAAAATTTAATGTCTCTAAGAGCATTTAATTGAAAACGTTAATATTTTGCTTTTTACCCAGCTTAGACATTCTGCAGATATAACTTATCGTCATAGGCACGTATTAGATGTGACGTACGTAGGGTGCAAAAAAGGAGCATAGTTATTCATTATTTCTCCCTCAGTTAAGCAGAGCGCGCTAGATGCTTTCTCAGCCTATTCAGCCAACATTGAAAGGAATGCGGATTTTGGGTACAGGAGATGGAAGTGTAGCGAACGATGGTAGGTGTCTGACCCATCATTCGCCTATTTCTACGAGGAAACCTTCGAAAAACTTATTTCGAAGAAAGTCCTAGAAATATTAGAGAAGCTCTGGAATGTATGTATTATTTTGAACAGCTATTTCGAATAATAAGATGCAATTACAGTTACTGCTGATTCATTCATCGATCAGTACAGACTGTTTTGTTTGAATCTACCTAGATATACACTATCGTACTGCTGTTTTTTATACACCAAATGCTGGTTCAAAAATCAATGTTTGCTAGATAGAGTAAGAGCTAATAATCTTTTTTTTTTCGAGTATGTGATGCTACAATTCAATTTTTCCAGGTTAATTTTTCAGTGTTTGCTCCAGATTTGATATTGTTCTGATATTTTTGTGTAATTATTTCAAATGAATGTATTATCTACATTTTCTTCGCTTATTGTACTATTGTATCAATCAATCAATAACCTCTCAGTCTATCAATAACCAGCCTTTTTCTTCGAATGAATTGAAAAATATTGTTCACCGATTTCTCCTTGTATTTTTAAAATTGCTAAAACGCCGATCGGAATGCCTAGCTACCCTCCGAGTTTGCAATATGCACAAACCAAGTTGATTTATATATTCATTTTTCGCATTCATCTTCGATCTCGAAAGGTTCCACTACACTTATGAAGACATGGATTCAATATACACCATCTCGTCCGTAAAATTTCAATAAACGGAATAAGTTCGCGTTTTCTTTTATTTATTTTATCGTCTCATATTGGCTGAAAAATATATGTAAGAAAAGCGATTTACCAAAAGCAAAACTTGCCGGCCTCGGGCGAAACTCTCGAATATAAAACGTCAATTGGTTGCCTTGTTGCGTGCAATTCAAAAACGGAAATTTAATTTAAACTTTCAGATTTTCGCCCGATAAACGAAATTGTTAAGAGAAAACCTTTCGCCGTGCGGCTGAATATGATTCACACGAGGTTTAAACTTCAGATCCAAAATTGAATTACGATTTGTGGCTTTTGTGATGATGCTATTTAGCTGTCTTTGTACAGAATAATCAAATTATACCTATTACCTTTAATTATAATTCAATTCGTAATCACAAGCATATAATTTCTTGGCGGTTGCTTTTCATCGCCTAGTATATTTACAAGAAACCGTTACATTAGCCAGGCAGTCGCACTGGCATAGGATATGCTCTGCAGTTTCCTCTTCTAGGTGACAGAATCTGCACATGGCTTCGTCTGTGAACCCCATTAGCTGTGCATATCTGTTAAGTTTACATACCTACTACTGCTTGGACAGTTTTCCTATCTTTGCTGTTTCGCCTGTCTATGCCCTGGTAAGATTACCCACCCTATGAATTTTTGTTAAGCTCTTTATTATTTACAATATGGAGCTTTGACCAACTGCACACTATGGTAGCTTGCGTAGTCCATAATATTTACGTTATTTGGAGGTATGTTTGGAGATACCTTGTTTTTGAACCAATCCAATCCAATTAATTCCAGAGAAGAATGTCTTTAGTTGTTAGTAATCACAGAAAGTGCGTTTGAAATCCAGCTGTCTTAAATTTCAGGATGTAGAATCTTAATCAATGTTCAACGGCACTTTTGTTTGGCAATTATCACACAAATCAACACAACCCAATTCTGCTGTACCAATGACATGTTTATAATGTGATCGCAGTATTCCTCGGAAGGCGACGGATGACAAAGGAAGGCGGCATTCAGATAAGGTGTCTAATGCCCGGTTGCAAGAACGCTTATTAAAAATGATGAATGATTAACGGCTAATCAATGAAATAATAACTCGTTAATTCTTCAAATCTACCATCATTTACACAATCAAAATGCAACGGATAGGTACCTGCAATGATGAACAATTAATCGACCATTATTTTTTTCCTGAAATCGGGTTCCCATTGATGGTTCATAATTTTTTAATCAACCATCACATGATGAGAGATTTGATTAGCGTTCTTGCAACCGGGCATAAGGGTCTGGATCTTCACCTAAATTAGTTTGTTGTTTAAGTCCTATTTTTTATTGCCCTCTTAAATAAGTAAAATCTGCCGGGAGGTGAAGAAATCCAAGAAACTGTAAGCGTAATCAACAAACTATATTACTTTTGACTGTCACTGATAACGCCTCTCAAGTTAGATACATACATATATGACAGTAATACATTTTTTTGCCGAATAGATAGTTTTTCTTAATTATGTATCTGGGATCTTTTCAATTATGTTATTGGGATTTTTGTCGGTTTTCGAGTTGAAATAGTTCTCATTCGTGTCTTCTAATTACTGCAAATTATGGGTATTTGACAACATCGCAAACTTGGCGTGTACAAATACATGTCGCATCGCGTGCTCTACCGACAACAATCTTCGACTGTTTAGTCGGCAATAAAATTAATTTATTTTACATTATACAGGGCCAGCGATTCGGCTGTAAACCAACACACAGAATGGGGGGACCAAAACCGTTAGAACGGCATGCAAGGGTAGTTCGCATAATTAATAGGATCACGAAGACTGGCACGGGGTAAGAAAAGGCTAGTGCTGAGCGTGATTGCTAATAAATATCAGGAAATAAGGGTCCTCGTGCGTCTCAGCTGCTGATAAAATAATTCTGAATGTCGTGTTTAATAACGGTGTTGGTGGAGTCACGCTAACCTTAAACGCACCACTTAATCAAGGTCATAAACTTATCTATAGAGACGGGGACGCGACGAGGCGCTAATGAATATAAGCAACATTTCCATATGAACAATAGATCTCAATTATTTTTACATGCATATAATTAACTTGTTTCTATAAAGCTTTTATTACGTTCACCTGTATGTTTATATATAACTGAATCTTAACACGTAATTCTTATTGACTTCGAAACGTCAGATCAAATTAAAACTATGCATGCTCACCAAATACAATTATTTAATAAATTTAAACCAATATTCCAACCAGGATCATCAGGATTAATCATTAATTCGTTATATTCTATACTTTTTCCGTCTCATACATTAGAATTAGAATATAACCATCTGAGCAATTTCCATTCGGTAGGTACTTTTATTATTTTTTTTTTCTAAATTTATTTTGGGAAATCAAACCACAATCTTTTTAATCTTTTTATTTTAACGTTTGAAATTACCTTTCTACTTACTTCTATACTTAAAATTCTGAAAAATTTCAAAAACAATAACTGTTTCATTATATGAGATTCAGAAGATTCTTTTTCATTGTCTACACTTCCATCTGCCAAAGACAAAATAAATTTGACAGCTCTTTTGAGAGTGGAATATTTCGGTGATGCTGTAAATGTTTTTACCTTAAAAGCTCAGCCGCCTTCCTCCATGGGAGATTTAAATGTTGCTAATTTTGAGAAATCCCAAAAGCAATTTTATATGCAGACTTTCTTTGGGAGCCAACCCAGGATTTTAGTCCCTTAAATTGTACGGTTCACTGGAAAAGTGATAAAAGTGACTGAATTACATAAAAGGTGGAAAAAGTTGGTGAGTGGAAGTGCATGATAGTTTAAAAAACAGAAAATACACTTCTACATCAGATTGAATTAAAAATCTAGAAATCATTTTTAATTTATCACAAACAGCGTGGAGTGAAAGGAGCTTTTTTTGCAAGACCATCAGGAATTTCATTTTTAAAACTTCCTTCATGATATAGCACCTCTATCAAAGTTACTTTGTTGTCTAGACAGCTGCTTAAGGGATTATTCGCAGACCCAGATTGTGGACTTTGGAGCATTTGAAGTTGCTTGATTATCACACACAATTCCTACCCCATCGTTTGTTTTTTAGTTATCGGTATAATACTAGGTAAGTGGGAGCACTTCTTATAATTATAGCGACTTCATTTTGGGATACTTCAAGCTCGTTGATAACATCATCTAACGTGAGCTCGTAATCCTGTTTCGTGGACATATTCCTGAATAGGGTAGCTCCAACTCTTTGCATATCAAGATGTTACTTTAGATCGAAATGCTTCAAAGATTCAGCCTGAATAAGCCTATAGCAATACCTTTAAGGCTGCACTAGGACACGATCTCATTGCACACGTGATTCTTAAGCGGTCGAATCGTGGGGTGCTCGATATCAATTGTTATCAGATATTTAATTGGTAGCTACAAATTTTTAAAATATTAGTACAGTAGACAAATATCTAACAAAGCACCACAAGCTCTCTCCCATAAAAGCGTTTTACTTCTACGAGTTTGAAGACATGACACAAGCCACAAAATTGTATTCACTTATAAAAAGTGCACCATACATTAATAAACCAAATTCACATAGCCTGTACAAATCTCGCAATGCTGTTCTAACGAAAAAGTTTAATCAAATCAAGCCGGTTATTTCATTCAAGTAATTATCTACGGTCCAAATATCTATACTATAAAACATTTTTATTTAATAAATAGAATTATTTGACTATCACCAACCGGTGAATAAGTGTAACAAAATTAAGGAATTTTGACATAAGTTCTTTGAATTGAATTCAATTCGGAAATATGTCTAGTAATATTGTGCCCTCTTGGTCATTACCGAAAATTCAGGTTTTTAGCTTCATAAACAACGTTACGAAGCTCTCTAGTTGATATACATTGAATAATTTAAAATATGGAAAAAATCATTTCTCAGAAAGCTCTACTCTTACGCACGTTTTTACTTTTCCCCATGCGAGGTATTCACTATTGCAATTTTATATTAATAACCAGAAGATAACTGATAAACTAGTTTGTATCTAGTTATGTTACGTCTAATTAATTGATCCAATTTTGTTTTCCCGCTGACTATAAGAAAAAATATTGTATCTAAAACGGAAAGTGTCCTTCCGCACTGGATCGCATGCCCGAATTTCGTTTCACGTCGTTTGGAAAACTGTCACTTTCCACGCTAGTGCGGAAAAGAACTGTTATATTTTCTATTAGCACAAATAAAGTTAACGGATGTTAAAAAAAGGCATAAAAAACGCTCTGAATTGTTGCTTACACCAGTTTTATTAGTATCCATGGTTGAATTTTTATGTAGGCTATTTTACTCACTATTCTGCTATGATTAGAGCTATTTAATGTATAGTCCAAGTGATATCTGTTTTTTCTATAGCAAAATTTGGTACTTCTAGCGACAATTTTGTCGATATAGCTCTTTCTATATTTATAATTCGGATAATATGATTAATGCATTTGAAAACTTGACAACAAAGATGGGAAAGTTATCCTGAATATTAATTATGAGAAGACAAAAACTATGTCTAACTTAATAATTAATGAAAAACGAACAAAGAAATCTATCAAATACTCTTATTCGTGATATTTTTATCCCCATGGCACATACCAACAATCACTCCATTTAAACTTCTGATTTTTCAGTTCACAACGTCCTAACTTATATGTTTTTTCGATACATTCTCGGATACCTGTAAGATATGTAGTGTGTTTTTACTTATCTACTGAGAAAAGCTCTAGAGAGATCTGCAACTCTTCTAGTCCCATTCCTTGAACGGATTTTAGGATATTCGCAGGCTTCAGTTTATGTAACTATTCTTCTTCTATCCAGCAGTCTCCAAAGTTCAGTGCACTGGGGTAGTGCCTTGAATTTCGCATAGATGTCAATGAAGTTTCCTTCGCCCATTCTTTCTTTATCTTTAGTTTGAGCTTTTTGAATTCAGGCGGAAATTCTCTGCTAGGACACATGTTAGACTTATGCATTTTTTTATTCTCATTTGGTCGTAATTTTCCTGGAATATATTTGATTTTATTAGAGTCGATCTTTCCAAAAAACGGATATTCTCGTTTTTCCTAATTCACGAATTTCTTCCAATGTTAAATTAATGCTGACACTGCAGAAGGGTTCTGTCCCCTAAGAAGTGGTTCAGTTGCCTTTGCTAGTTCATCCGCGTTATTCGGTATGAAAATATAGTAGATTCAGTCTATACTATAGTATATACCTAGATTGTGACTAAATTGCTCTGGTACTCCAATAAATATTGTGTAACTATCAAAACTATACTGATCAGAAATCTTTCTTCTAAGTGGGTTCAACATTTGCTTATGTTTGTCAAACACAACAACATATCAATAACTTGTATCGATTTTTGATCCAAAGAAACGTTTGTCATGAAATATGTGACAAGAGTCAATCACAAAGGAACCCCAAGTAGTGCTTTCTCACCAAGACACCAAACTGCACCATAAATCGATCGCAGCAGTGGCAAAATTGCACAAATTGCCTTAGCAATATTTAGACTATAGTGAGTTTCAGCTACTCGCAAATCTAGGAAAAATGCTCGCGGGAAAGAGATATAGCTTCAATGAGAGTGTAGTCCTCGAAACTTCATAAGGCTAGACAATCAGTTCTGTAATAACTTTTTGGAAGAAATTCCTCCATGTCTCAATTTTATACAGATTGCGAAAGGGCTTTTTGAACCAAACGATTTACACAAGCACGACAAGGAAAATATGAGAAAAACAGCTTGCAAGAGAGAGAAAGAACAACTGTGCGTGGCCAGCGAGGGCGTGTATTTAGTTCAAGAGGCCGGTCGAATCTCCACTGCCCCCCCCATTTCAACCGCTGTTGCCAGAAGCGCAGACTAATTTGTACAAAAAATGATATTTTTGTCTCGTCATCGTTGACTCCTTTTCGAGCTCATGCACATTTAGGCAAAACCAAACACCTCCATCCGGCAACAGTGTCCTTTACAGAGAGAAAAGGAGTCAACGATGACGAGACAAGAATATCATTTGTACAAATTAGTCTGCGCTTCTGGCAACATCAGTTGAAATAGGGGGGGCAGTGGACATTCGGCCAGCCTCTGGAACTAAATACACGCCCTCGCTGGCAACGCACAGTTGTTCTTTCCCTCTCTTTCAAGCTGTTTTTCTCATATTTTCCTTGTCGGGCTTGTGTGAATCGTTTGGTTCGAAAAGCCCTTTCGCAATCTGTAGAATCTATACCATGAAGCTATAGCCAGGTGTAAAGTCTACTCACTTTTGGGGAAGCTTGCATCTGTATTCCAGGCGGGATTTCGTGTTATCGACACGTGTCAGCAAATGAACATCAATAAGGGATATACATGCCAAAGGATCACCCTCTGCGATTGTCAGGCATTAGTGATGCTCCAGATCAGATTTAGACTGGTCTGGGATTGCCTACAAAAACTGTAAGCGCTGTTCAATCAAATATATTATGTTAACCCCTCAAGTAGGTAACTGGTGATTACCTCGCTGATACTTTAGCAAAAAAGGGAGTTGGATCGGAATTCAATGGTCCTTAGCTGGTATTTGGTTTATCGATAACTGCAGAACAGAGGTTTATAAGCAAAACCACAGCAAACTACTGGTTATAAAATATCATGAAGTCACTGACCAACGAAATACTAAACATTAGTAGCAGTGAAATGAAGAAAGTGACAGAACTACTCACCGGTCACTGCGCCCTAAGGTTTTACTTGAATAGGGCATAATCTTAGAATGAGAAGCACTGACTCTTTGGAAATATAAACTTCTCCAAGATCGAACTGTTAAGTCTTATAAGGACAACTAGTCCACTCCTGAGCGATTAAATTTCGTATTAATGTGTGACAGAGATGCGTAATGGTACATTGTGTTTATTATGATAGCCTCTCACAAAGCAAAGCACATATTTCTTATGGTTAAATGTTCCCATGTTTTATTTTATATAAGTTCCTATTTTGATTTAAATAGCTTTGTACTTATAGAAGCATTGTAATTTGCAATGACATCCACAAGATATCGTTTGAGTTTCAGAAGAGAAAGCCAAATCAGTTGTAGGTACTGGCTTTAATTTTTCCCGCGTTTCGAATAAATGATTTGTAGGTGAATGTTATTTGGTAGTTAATGCCTTCACAATAACAAATTAAATGTAGAAGATCTTGGTATTGCCTGTATTTATAATGAATCCAATCAGAGGAAATTTGAGGAGGTTTGAAACTTCATTGAAAAAGTAACTTCTCATCCTGCTTGGTATAAAACTTCGCATTTAATAAGAAACCTTAAATCGATAGTAGTGATTATTAATAGACTAGAAGCAGCTTTCAGTTAAAAAAAAACTCTGTAACTTTGGAGTAATTCTATTGACTATAGTGATTAGGTGGGAGAAGGAGCAGATGTATAAGGAATTTGCCGTCTTTGTATCTCTCTATACCAGTTGATTAGTGTTTATAACAACCTTCATTAAAACTTTGATTAATAACCACTAAATTGAGTGTTAAATTCATTACACAAAGTGAATAAATTGAAGATTAATTAACCATTGATAATTTAAACTCGCTAGGCCGTAGCTTAACAAGGTTAAAATTTACATTTGAGGACGGAAAGCACTTTACAGGCATAAACACAATTAGGAGGGGCGAACTCACCCTCGCCACCCGCCCCTGCTTCGACGTTGGAGGGAAGAGGGAGGGGACTTGATGGACCCACTGATGGGGCCCTAACGGCGCTGCTTCATCAGAAATAAGAAGGGTCGACCGGAAGTGTCAAGTGCACGCGCACTTCCGTCGCCCAGTCATCTGCCAGCTGGCCAAGCACCATCTATCAATCAACCCTTTCACTAATCTACTGCTAATAGTGGCGTATCCAGAATGCCTTTTCGAGGGATTTGTGGCACATACCTTTTTATCTTGTTTATACGAAACATTACAGATTACTTATCAATTTATACGGGGGAAATTGAATAAGAATTAATTCAACTCTGCTTTTCTCAAAAACTATGGTTTCTACACTTTTAATAACAATCAATATTTGTTGAATTGAAAAATATGGCTAAAGGTAAATACGATTTAACTTAAATAAAACTACTACTTATATATTACTGCCTCATATTTGGTTAAATATGAAGCTTTAGTATAGGTAGCGGATTTCATAACTGTATTTGAAGTCAGTTTCTACTCCATAGTGATTTTGCGGATTATCCAATATATTTACAAAGAGTGGTTGCTGCATTTGCTGAATATGGGTTACTTAATTTTGACGTAGCTTCGCAATCTTTACTGGAGAATGAATTGTATTCAATACTTACTATTTCAGTATGCCTCAAATGTATGCATCCGATATCATACGAATGGGAAGGATAATCTAAGTCCGTATGGAGAAAAGTTACTCTAGTTATAAAAATGGGAGCATCCGGGCTACACCATTCTGTTGAAACCATTTCTTTTGTTTATTCAAGTTCTTAAGTCTATCACGGAAGGTGTAATAATATGGTGTCTGTAGCGCTCTTGGTTAACAGTGACTGGATTCCCATCCTCGTTTCCAAAAAAAATTAGGACCAATTATTCGATGTCTAGATACAGCTTACCAAATGGTAATTGAGCACTCTGAATTGTATCTGGAAAATGATCAATGGACGCTCAAACCCAAGGTGTCGCGTTGTTGGTCGATATATGTAACCGTCAAGATGAATGTCACTCTCGCCGAAAACCACAGATGCTCAACATTGGTCCAGAGTGAATTTCCCAAGCAAGTTTGTCCGCAATTTGAATGCGGTGAGGATAACCACCAATAAACTTGAACTCGAACTAGGACCAATATTAAATTTACTGTATGCTGTTATGCCAAACTTTGTTCGAGGTTTTTCTGAGTCTTGCTTCAAACTTGGGCCATTAAGAGATGTCTAGTTTCGTACTGGATAATGCTTTTTCCTCAGTGGTGAGAACCATTTCAAGAACATTTCAACAAAAGGTAATGGGTATATTCAGCCGTAATCAGCCACACCATACATTTCTTAACGATTTAGAAAAGGTACATAAGCTGCGTGTCAGTTGTGAAGCAATATTGGAGCAGTTTGTTTAGGGTGGAATTTAGCGTTGAATGACACGAGAGAAAAATGAAATTTTATGAAAATCTAGTACATGACAATTTACACCGACGCGACACTACATCAAATAATGAGGCTGGGTGAACATTGAGGTACAGATGAGTGAAGTGAGAACTCACCGCAGATTTTTGCAATCAATATACGTCGATACATCAGCTTGAAGTGACATGGTTTTTGTAGTTCAGAAAACTGGCGTGATATTTGGTTCGTGTCTGGTGACAGAAAAAGTGGAGTGAAATCTAAAAAGTCGTTTGGTGCGGAAAAGTCTTTTAAAAAACCAGTGATGTTAATTACATGAAAACCAATATAGTTGCATACACTAGTTCCTCCTCAACAAAATGAGAATCAAATTCACCCTGTATCACCGCAGAGCGTCTCAACTTTCACCCCGCGCAAGATAAAATCTAGCATAAAGTATAAGAAAATAAAAAAAAACTAACGATAATCCCAGGATTGAACATGAAATTCTAATTTTTACAAGACTTTTAGACAAAAATATAAAACTATCGAACTGTCGCCATTATCTAACTCCAGCGTTCTAAGTATTCACTCGTAGATATGTATATTCACCCTTCATCTCTACGTCTATGGATTAATCTTCAACTAATCTTCGACAAAGATGCACTTCGCACATTTTCCCCTAATTAACCCTAGTCAAGGAGCTTCATACTTGTATAATCGACATTCTCCGGTTCTCTAGAGATTGTGGACACCTTGCTTACATGCTCGTACATCCGAGGTATGTTGAATGACAAACAATTACTCGTGTGTGGAACAACAGCATAATTATTTCGATTATTTGAGCCGTCGCTTTATTCTCATACCCCTAATTATTTGATTAGGAACACCCCTTCAGTCATTATAATTTCAATGTATAGCTAATAATGGATGAGTTGTGGAGTAGGAAATTTGTTTTTTTTTATTTAGATTTCTCAGGACCTCACGTTTCTAAAATTCTTCGATGTCATATTGACAGAGGGGCTTGTCCAAAAATAACTCACCTTTTGAAGATAGCTGCTCAGTTGAGATAACATTTTTTTATTAGATGACAGGAATTGATTTGCCAATCAGGGCCGAGCCCCATCATGCAAAAAATATTTAGACGCAAAGTGCCTTTCTTTGATAGCGGCATTTATCCGAAATATTGTTTTCTTATTATTACAACAATACCAAAATAGTGCGTTGAGCGTTCGGGCGAATCGGGCGGCGTAAAAAAGATAATAAATAGGTAATAATGAAGAATAAGTCGCTTGCCGCAAAAACGACAGAATATAATAATATTAATAGATTACTTGAATAAAGGGATCGCGGCTTTTCTTTTGACTTTTGACTCTTAGACTCTTTACCGACTTTGAGAATGTGGGATTTTTTTATTTTTCTAATGCCGTGTTCTCGTGTTTGCGTTTGCGTAGCCTTTTTTAAAAAATTTTAATTTTAGTTGATTAGTTGAAAACCAAAGAGCAAAGAGTAAATATTGCGATATTACGAATTAGGGAACGAGATCAGTGTCTATTTGATTTATTTTTATTTAGTGATTGTGAACGGATTGAACGGTAGGTTTTAATTATTTTATATTAGTTCAATTCTTATACATTTTTCCCAATCTAAAATGTAAACAGTACACATACCTTCACCTCAAAATCGGCATTGAATTATCCAATTACTCCTATCTCCAATAAGATCTAGACACATTTGCTAGATATAGACGATTTTTACTAATCAATATTTTCCCGGCGTAGGTAGGTACTTTTCTATCCGACTAGACTAGAAATTTAGCTCATATCTCGCCTCACTATAATCAAATTTCGACTAGGTACGCTAATAGGGTGGCATATTTTGTTCTTGCACCCGGGCGGCGGATGCCCTAGGCTGGGCCCTGTTGCCAATGTCAGTAGTTGACTCTTTCTCAAATATGAACATTTTTCTGCCAAGGAAGGGTCAAGTAGAATGAGATACCAGACTTGAGATAATCCAAGGCCTTTATAAACGGACCTTGAAAACTTGAAGCAGAAGCATTCTCAAACAGTGACATTGCGAGATGAAACATTTGGCCAATTTTATAGTAGTTCGAATTCATTGAGAAAATATAATGGCAGATTTACCTGGATTACTAATGGCGATTGGAATTCTTGAGAACCAAGAAAATCATTAACGTCAAGACATATATAAAGATGCCTTAAGGAATTTATCCGTTAAAAAATTTGTGAAAACATTGAGAATAACAAAATAATTAGGAAGAGAGATATTAAATATCTTAGAACCATTTGTGGAGTAACAACACCTGGGGGGCTAGTTTTGAATATCAGTGAAATTGAATTCACCAGTGAAATATTTCGATTTTTAATTCGCCAGCGGAATAGTATACCTAGTTTTGAATTATAGTGAAAGGAATTTATTATAAATTCACTTAAATGAATTTAATTCGAATCATACAATATGACAACAACGGAATAGCCCTCATAATAGTTCAAACGTTAATAAAGAAAAAAGAAGAATAGTTGACGTTAAAATTTAATAATATCATAAGATAAATTGAATTATACATTAGTACCTATACGTTATTATTTTATTATTACCTACCTATTGGAACCATATTTTTAGTTACGGCTGATGTGAAAAAACAAATATTTGTTAACAAACAACAAAAGGAGGCATTGGTGGAATATATAGAAAATAATCCTATATTGAAACATACTCCAAGTGTCATATTTTTGACGAAGGTACAACGTCGTTTTTACCTTAGCAGATTTGTCTATAGTTGATGCTCTTGTCTGTGCTACCAAATGCGGATCTAAAATGTTTATCAATTCGCTATCAGCAGCTTCTTTAGACAGTCTGTAAATTTCTAGAAACTGGCGGTCACTAAGGTTGAAGGGATCTTGTCTAAAAGAATGAAGCACCGTTCTTAGCGTTAAAAAATCATCCTCTACAAGTTCCACAACATTATTTAGCACTATTTGTTGAAGTTCCTCTAAATTTGCCATGTAACTTTAAAAAATATAAAATGTTCTCGCGTCACTCTCGTCTAATAACTATTACTCTGCTAATTACTACAAAGATTAACTAAAAAACGTCGAAAAGGTAATTCAACTAAAAGAAGGGTTGTTAAAACTACACGAAGTATCTGACAAAACCACAACAAAAAATTCGATGATTCTAAAACGTCAAATAAATTGAAATTTCGCAAGTGAAATAAGCGTTTCGACAGCTAAAGAGCATTCGAATTAAATTTGTGAAATTTTTTCGAATTAGAATTTTATTTCACACATGAAATTAGTTCGAAACTTGGATTGATTGAAATATGAGAAATTTCACTAGTGAAATATTTCAAAACTAGCCCCCCAAGGCTTCTGCCAAAAGAGGTTCTTTTCATCGAAATAATTGAGGTTTGTTTTTGGGATTCAGTACAATAACTTCATTTAATTTCAACTGCCATAATAAATCATGTCATGTTGCCAACAGACATAGAATGGAAACATAGACTGCTTATTGAATAGTTAAAGTTAAGGGTGCTGTGCATAGGACACATTGTAAATACGGTGTTGTCAGCTCATGCAATTCGACAAAATTTATCTTGTTCGAGATTGGTGTCGAAACCAATAGATGATACCAGACTTCCATCATATGCGACATTTTCTGTCGAATTCACACCAGAATGGACCCCCTGGTCTATAACTGAAATCCTTTCTGGGCAGAATAGGGTTGATCGAAAACCCGGAGCTGTGCCCCGGAATTATGGATATACTTACATCAACTTTCTTGTCAATGATCAATCTAACCTGAATCGACCCAATAGATATTGTTGTCGCAGTTCACGTTGTTTTGGTCACCTTCAATATAAATTGTATTTGAGCCTCGATTATGATTTTGCTCTGCAAGAATGACAAATAATCAGTATAAATTTACACTACGTAAGAATGACTACCAAATCGTTCGTGAGCTCTAATTTAACAATAACGAAAGGCTTATGAAAATTTAACTGTATCCTATATTAATTTAATATGCGATCTAATATTAGTCAATGAAATTGAATCAAGGCGAACAAATCGTCGTTAACTTGAACGAATACAACATTTAATAATATTTTGTATTTTAAACATCTGTTGGTTCTCACAAATGTTAAACTGTTCCTAAAATCAATCAGGAACTCCTTTGTACTTCCAAAATCGAACACTAAACATTTAAATTAGATTACATTTCATTTCCTATCGTGCCTCCTGCAGACTTCGCAATTGGGACTCTTACGTTATCATGACAGGAGTTGAAAGAAAATATCCGGAAATCTAATCGAATTTTACATCATGTTTTGCGATTGAGAATAGGACATTATTTTTTTTCTTCGGGTAATCGAATAGAAATATAATTATACTACAATTTGCGGTAGGTATGATATCATAATATATTGCGAGAGATGCTGTTCTCGCTGCACTATATAATATATAATTTTGCTTCCATTAGAAATTTAAACAAGCACCAAAAGATGCTGTTTTTTGCAGTTAATATGAAGAAAAAGTTCGACAAAGTTGACTGTATCCTGCAATCACGATATTTTTAACCAAACTTTGACAACTAACCTAAACACATTCACCACCCAGTTGTACCACGAAATTGAGATCAGGTAATCTAAAATATTTTAAATAGTTTCAAAATGTAATGCACTTAACTTATCCTTTAACCCAAAAAATACATACATTCTCAAAAGTCCCCTCTTTTCTTTTGAACGGTGATACTAAGACGATGAAATTTGGAGGTTGAAAATGAACTATTGTAAACTTCTCTACTAGTAGTAACAGGTTACGTCATCGGGCAACTGAAACCAATAATATTAAATGGGACCTTAAGGCAAGTGACACCTTATTTGAAAGGTATTCAAACTCTTGTCGGACTCGATAAAATGTGTTAGGGGAAATTGCCCTACATTATTCAACAATTCGTTGTTTTAAAGCGTCAATACTGTCAGAAGCTGTAGATTTAGGGTATCCCCATAGACAAAATTATAAAGGTGTTAGGTCCGGTGACCGAGCTGGCCATTCTATTGAACCGCGTCGACCAATCCATCTACCAGGATATTCCTCATCTAGATAACATCTACCTGCAAAGTAATAGTGTGCAGGAGCACCATCTTGTTGGAACGTTAATTCCAAGTTACCAAATTCATCTGGATTATCTCCCGCGTTAACGGTTCAATTGCGTTTTCTAACATCTCGAGATAAACTTCACCGGTTAAATTTGAAGTTCAAAAAAAGAGGCCCGACTATCGGGTTTCCCAAGTACTTTCGTCATTAAAACAAATTGTTCTTACATAGTCTGGCTGTTGGAGAATTTTATTGGACATATTTTCACAGAATTGCAGCCTTCGGTCGGGGTCGTCGTCTGAAAGTTGATGCACCATTTTTAATTTGTATAGGTGAAATTTGTTTTTGGTCAACACCCTGTGTACTGTACTATGACTGACTCCATAGGTAGACGCTACTTGGGCTATGGAAGAAGAATGGTTTACTGCAATTTCAGCAGTTCTATATATCAATTTGTTTATCCATACCAATATTTAGTCGACCCGATCGTTTGGTATCATGTATGTTGAGATTTATGAAAAAGCTCCCTCAAATAAGTTCTCGATATAGAGCGATAGGGGTATCTCTCATTAAAAATGCGTTCCGCCGCATGGAAATTATTTCCACTTCCACCAATAATTTTGATAGCTGTTACTTTGTCAGCTGGAGCACGCTCCATTTTGTTTATGTAGATACTTGGACGTCTCGTTAAACAATAATTAAACTAAAAATTTAAGGTACTATCGCATGTAAAAACGTCAATTAAAAAAAATATTATTAATAAAATTTAGATTATTCCAACATGACTTTAAAACTAAACTAGTGAAAAGCATAATGATAAATGGTACCTTTAACATTATTTGAACACTAGAACACTATAAGTACGCTCCTAGTAACCATTAGTTAGTATGCTGTTATCGTGTTTATTATTAATAACCCAGATAACACACGAACATACAATGGATGTCCAATGGATATCCACATTGGACATAAGGGATATCCATAGGATATCCGTTCAGGTCCAGAAGGATATCCTATGGACATCCATTGGATACCTTGTAAAAATATGGACATTCACTGGACATAATAAATAAACCATGGAGAACTCATGGATTTTTCATGGACCTGAACTTGATACTTTATGTACGTGGACAGGATGGGATATGGACATCCCGTGTACTTGTTATGGACATGAACTATATATTTTGCCCACGACTATATGATAATTGTAACATTTTACGTGTACTTCTTCACTTCACTTCGCATACGTTGAAGATTATTCATATATATACAAATGCCACCATTTTTTATTTTAAAAATTGACACCACGACGGGAATTCGATCCTATGTCTAAAATTGCTCACTTCGCCAAGTCAGCGACTTAACCACTATGCTATGCAGATACATATGATAGTTTATCAAGCTGTGGTATATATATACAAGTAAGTAGATACGCGAGGACATGGAGACATTTAGGACATGAACTGGATATCTTTTGTACAAAAGCTGTCTACACAGTATAACATCAAATTAATATTTATTTTTATGAAACCACATATGTTCAGCCTAATTCATCCTTCCAAATCAGATGCAAATAGACATCATGAAACTAATATATAATAGGTACTCATTATACGAGTGTAAAATAATCGAGTAGCAGATGGAAGGTATAAGTATAAAATATAGCGGACCTAGTAGGCCAAATAAATATTCACTTCCAGAGGTTGAGAGGTGAATGATAGCTGAAGGTCCAGTGAATGTCCCCAAACGGATATCCATTGCACTAGTAGTAATATTACAAATGGACATCCATTGGATGCCCATTCTGTGTCCATGTCCATATGGACCAATCGTGGACATTATATGGATATCCATAGGATATCCTGTGTTTACTGGGAAGGCTGTTAGTGTTTATTTATTTTAACTATAAAAAACATCGTATATCAAAAAAAAACTAGTATGATTGAATATATATTGTAAATACCTTTCAAACGAGGTATCACTTGCCATACAATCCCATTAAATATTATTGGTTTCAGTTACCCACAGAAATTAAAACAATGTGATTATAATGGAGAATGCGTCTTCTCATTTAGGAATGCTACTGGCAACTGCTGATTCATTTAAATATTTTTACCGTGAGATGAACCCAATATATTATATGATATATAGTGGATTGAAACGGAACGTGTGTTCTAAGAACTCAACTTTCGAAAGTCTCAAAGGTATTTGAATATAATGCTGACCGATGTGAGGCTCATATTTTAAAATTAGTCGCAATTGTAGAGCTTGTACATTTTCATATGAGACACTCTGTATTTTACTTAAATTTGAATTGTGCTTGAGTTCGCTAATGCAATTATATTAACTTGTTATAGGTTATACAATGTTTTTAAAAAGTTTCGACCACTTTTTCATTAAAATCGTGATGAGATACTTTATACTGCACAATTTAAAATTAATTTTCCACAGTCATACACCTGTGATGGTCGTTCAGTGTCATAATTTACTAGACCTACTTCCATATCTTTGAAACCGTATACAAGGCCAGTCCAAACTCGAATACTTTGGTTTCACAATTCATTTTCATGGATTGCCCTGTATTTTATGTACATACATTTTTTCCAATAATTTTTAGCGCCAACAGACCAGATATAATATTGGTAAATGAAAGTTACTTTACTACAGCTTCCATTTGATTAAATATTTCCTTCGACTTGTAGATACCGGATTTGTTAACGTTTGATACCTATTTCAGAGTCTATTTACTACACACCTTATATTACTAAGAACACTAATTATGATGTGGTTCTAATTCAAGTATTAAGAAAATCTAACTAATGAATCTGACCCTGTTATCTACTTCTTAAAACCTTCTTTTAAATAATACGAAGTAAAATACATGGTGTCCCATTTAAAAAAATGTATATTCGATCTAACACGGTGTTCTGGAACACGTTGTACAATTGCGACTAGTTTCAAAATATCAGCCTACAAACAGGCTTCGATCGTTCGAAGTTTTATTGAAAAATATTTTAGGATTTACGATATATTGGAGTTTATCGCACTAATGATACACCCTGTATCTTATTTTGATTGGTTGTTCCAATGTTTTTCGTAAAGTAAGTAAGTACAGTTTGATTGGCATCTGAATTAGATATCCACTATTATTAGTAGTCTATTATAATACCATAAAAATATTATTACGTAAAATATTTCTTTATTAACAATCGTTCTTATCAAAGATATATTTTACTGTGGGAGGAAAACTTTGACAACAATTTTATGAACTATTAAATATTTTCATTGATTGTCTAGTTATCGAATTTTTCAGATTCTTGAAATACAGCAGCTGGAGGCTACTGAAACGGTAAAAATGGAGGTGTTCAAAAAACTTTGCTTAATATATAGAAAATGCCTCTTATACAGTCATGTATCCTATGGTTATTTGTAAATATTTTCTACTAAAATAAATTTAACCTAATTGGGGCTCACCTGCCATCAAACAAAAACTGTGCAATCAATAAAAGTTATAGTCAATTTATTATAAAAGAGTACAAAGCACCCACGCTTGAAAAATTTTTATTACTTTTTAAAACGATAATTTTATCACATCAGTGATCAAACGAACAAAACCTGTTTATTTCACTTATTTAAAATTCGTTACAAAACTATATTAAAAAAAATCAAGTACCAATCTGTTGGGCAATATTAAAAGTTATCACTTGACTAAATTTTTAATGATTTCAATGTATCCGTACCATAACATTTTAACCCTGCAACCCCAACATTATATTGATCAAACATTCCGAATCAGTGATTCAGAATAAAAAATAACTGAATACCATTATTTTATCAAGTTACGAGTTCGAAAATCTTTACGAGTTGAAAGTAGCAAAATTGAAATTATTGAAGAATCTCTTGAGATCTGGCACCTTTGAGAATGCCGGCCAACGATGCAGACACCCTTTCGTTTAGAAGCCCTTTGCCATCACAATAGGGTTTTGTTAAGGCCCATTATACTACAATTGCCTATGCGTTGTGAATGTGTTTGTATCAAGTCGACTAGGTTTTTGATATTGGGTGTTTAGAGCAGTCAAGCGTGAAACTACCGAGTCCACAACATCAGTGGCGGACTTTTTACCATCTAGTCGAAAAAATATTAAAATATTATTAATAACATTAAAAAATAAAAAACAACAGACTATACTGTCAGATATAATTTATTCCATGGACAAAATTAATCCATCACTTTTTCATTTGAATTTGTGAAATAGTAATTAAGTTATCAATGTTTGAAAATACTCATTATTTTTATTTCACAATATTTTTTATAAGTTTCGATGTTTATACATCATTTTCAAGGGGTGGAATGGAAACATTGTTTATTATGTATGTAACTATGAAAATGGAAGGAATACTTTTAGGGTAGGATAGTAATAGGTATCAAATAGATAGTGCAATTAATTAAAGTAAACAAGTGTATTATTAGCTAAGTTAAATATGGACATATTTTTGCGATGAGCAGAATTTAGAAAAGATAGGTGGAAACTCATTAAAATATATCGGTCAAACAGTCTAACAAAGGAGATTGTAAAGTATCTATTTTCTCATTTACAAGAGTATACTGAGGATCATTGGAGTACCTTCTTATTTCTAAAGACTCTAAAAAGTTAAGTTTACTATAATTCTGACAGTCATGTAGTAACTGTATTTGATTGTTCAAATTTGGTTTGTGGTTTTGTTCTAACAAATGTTTTGCGTAATTTGATCTGTCAGGGTGCTTGTTTCTGTAGGCTCCAAGATGCTTACTATACCTTATATTAAGATTTCTTCTTGTTTGATCAATATATACTGCATCACATTCAGAGCAGTTGATTTTATAGACACCAGATTTCTCAAGTGAGGGCGTCTTCTCTTCAACATTACTTAAAATTGAACCAACGTTCTCATATGTTTTAAATGCTGCATTAGATGTTGGAATAGCATTTGAAATAATTTCTGAAATTTTATTTGAAATTTCTCCTAAATAAGTTAAACAGAAATAATTTGAATTGTCTGCGAGTTGTAATGACTGTCAGAATTATACTAAACTTAACTTTTTAGAGTCTTTAGAAATAAGAAGGTACTCCAATGATCCTCAGTATACTCTTGTAAATGAGCAAATAGATACTTTACAATCTCCTTTGTTAGACTGTTTGACCGACATATTTTAATGTGTTTCCACCTATCTCTTCTAAATTCTGCTCATCGCAAAAATATGTACATATATACACCTTTTAACTTAGCTAATAATACACTTGTTTACTTTATTTAATTTCACTATCTATATGATACCTATATTACTATCCTACCCTAAAAGTATTCCTTCCATTTTCTTAGTTACATAATAAAGAATGTTTTCATTCCACCCCTTGAAAATGATGTATAAACATCGAAACCGGTCGGGTCTAAGTTTTTTGTGAAACTTATAAAAAATATTGTGTAATAAAAATAGTGAGTATTTTTAAACATTGATATGTATGAATTTCTCAGTGTAAGGGTTGAAACTATCAATTTAGTAATTAAGTTACACCATTTGTCATTATTGAAAGATATTGCGATTGATTCGACGTATGCTATAGTTAGTTGGAATTGAATTAATAAAAAACGGTTAAACACAAAATGGTCACTTTAATTTTGTTGATCAGCCAGCGTCGGATAGTTATTTTTCTGGGCGTTAAACAGTCAACAATAATTCGGACAGCTGCACGTTTTAGTGAACTTGGACACTCTAGATGAAGAGAATGAGGTTGTAAAAGATCTGCAAATGCAAAAAACGAAAACCTGCTTGAACAACGAGACGATCGACCAGCTCCGAGTTAATCAGAGCTTTAGCAGAAGTTCCAGATGTCAAGGTTTACGTACAGTCGGAAGAAGGTTTAATGAAGCAGAGTAAAACAATTATTGCTCATCAATGAACAAGATTGCGTCTTTTTGAAGCTATGCAAACTGGATTACCTATGACTGGAAACAAGCTTTATTTCTGGTGGAAACACGAGTAAACCTGAAGTCGCCGAATGGAAGTAAGCGTGTTTAGAGAAGGCAATGAAAGTGGTCTGCTGGCTGTAATGTATAGTCCCATTTGTTGGTAAATCGGTTTTCTGGGAAACAATTTGTTTCGACACTTCCAAGATGTTTGTATATCTCCAGAGAATTGTTTGTTCTGTTCATCGACGATAATTTCTTTTTAATCTAAGATATTGCTGGACCACGCGTTGCTATTCATGTAATGGGGTGACCTGTACCTGAAACACATAGAGCCTACGTGGAATGTGCCTAAAGTGGCAGCAAGCCACTGTAGTTCTGCTCCTGCTTTTTGGGAGCATGAAGAAGCTGCTCTTGCTAAATGGGAGACTGCTGAACAAGCCTTTCTGTACAACTTAATTAGTAATATGCTTTGACAATTCGAAGCAGTTATAAGAATAGGGGCAGACAATACTCGATTGAATTTTACAGTACAATTCAATCTACTTTATTTTAATTATCGGTTTTAATTTTTAAATGCTTGCTGAGTTCGCATTCTTCTTGTTTCGGTTCGGCGTTTGTAGTTATTGTTGCTTTGTAAAATGAACGCTAATTGTAATTTTCATGGACCAACATTTTTTTTTCAATAAGAATGTGATTGTAAATAGAATAACATTATTTTTTATCGCCAAACCTTTAGCCAGACATTTTCAAAAGTAGGTAGATAATAAACACCGGAAGCTAATAAAAACAAACATTGAAATCCTCAGATCGAAATATAAACCTTAAGATTTAACAGTATTAGGAAGAAAGTGAATTTAAATGAATAATGTAGCTGCATTATCGCTCCCAGCTCCTCCTTGTGCTACAGTATTTTTCCACTCGTGTGAAAAATGTCACTTTACGCGTTATGTTATAAACCATTCCAAAAAATTGTTGAGTGAAGTAAGATAAACACTTTGTTATTCACGACTACATACTCCAAAATTCAAAATATTTGGTGTTACGTCTGATAGGAATTCATCCAACTATTCTTTCATCTAGCATAAAATAGTTTATAACGTGGTAACCATCCAGATAACAGTTTGATCTGTGCAATTATTCTTATTTAATAAAGAGCTCTAGTTGGTTATCACAAAAGTCCAAATCAAAAGTAGATTAAATCATATGAGCCTCAAAAGCCTTTCCATAACATCATGTGCTAGAGTTCTTCGACGATCTCTTAAAAGATCTTATAGACCAGATCTTTCTACCTCCAGAGCTGTAGTTTTTTTTTCACTCTGATCCTCGAAATACTTAGCTTCATCAGACCTTCCCAGCACACACCTTCTGATAGTCTCATCTACTATTTCCATACTACATCATAGGTCTGGAGTGTCCAGTCAGGAGGCTAACAATAATCTTACTCAATAGCTCAATCTGTGAAAGTAGATTTTCATTGGTCCATATTTCCGTGCTCATAGGTTTGTGTAACTGAGTTAATAGTTGAATAAATAATGAGACCCTTATAGAATCTACATTGTTCTCCATCCCTGTAAAAACATTATTTCGCACAAACTGTTGCTATTCATCCGAGAGCTTAAATTCTATTGTGTATTTTGCTCCCGACAAAGTTTGTCAATTGCATTCTATAATTACAATTTGATAAGGGATTACCTTTACTTAAAGAGCCGTTACAGTGATATCAATCTAGCTTTGGGGTTATAACAATGTATAATTGGAGATTAGGATCTTAATATTGTCGTTCGGTACATTAAATGAATAAAATACAAATATTCTACATTCAGTCTCACTTAAGCAGTTGGTCATATTGTTTGGGTGAGATAATATACGCCAGGATAAAAAAACTGAGGGAGATTATCAATTATAAAAACCTTGCTGTGGCTTTTTTCAACCTGGTACAGCTGAATATTTTCGATTTTTTATTATTCTATCAACAATTTTCATTTTGTCTATTAAAGTACAAATGATAGAAATTATCCACCTATAGCACAGTCAGTCGATTGAAGACGTGTGTATTGTATTGAATGATTTGTTTTTATATTCAAAGGAGAAGAAAAATATATTATTATTTTTTCTTATTTTCTTTGGGAATCAAACCACAATAATGTTTTTTTATTTTTTATTTCGATGTTTCGGTAGCGTTCCAGCTACCGTTGTCAAGATTAACTATTTATAGTATAAAAATAATTTTTTGGTCCCTATCTGACACAACAAAAAAATTTGACAACTAGACAATCAATAATATTTTGCAGTTTAAGACTACAAAACTATGTTGTCAAATTTTATTAAGGTCCATTCATAATATGATCACACCTCTGGTAAAATGTGAAATAAAATATTGTATTTTATGACATTTAACGATATGTAGTCCACTAGAAATGGAATCCAGTGAAGTGCACGTTCCAGGAACGGTTTTTATTGGGATAGCGCTTTTTTCCGCTTATTTTGGAAATTTTGTTAATAAAAACGCGTTTATTGTTACTTTTTTGTGTATGATTATTTTTGTTTTCAAAATATGTATAACTCAGTTTGGTGACTTTGTGTATTGAAGTGTGTATCGATTAACAACCATTCCAAAGATAAATCATAAGAAAATCTGGATAAAAACTTATGATGCTATCCTGATAACGCCGGTAATTGATTATTGGAAATTTCTCTTTCTAACATTGGTAACCAAATTTGACTACATTCGGCTGAAATACTAGCTACACATTTATCTGAATTTAGTTGTATTAAAGCACTTTCTTTGATTTTTCGTCTTTTATTATTGGGCTCTTTCAATATTATTTTTGTCGAATCCCATTGAATTTTATGCCCCTCTTCCCAAGCATGTTTGCAAATACCTGACTTAAAGAACTCCCAATATACAGAAATTTATAATAAATTCATGGAATGGAGAGCTGATAACAAAGTTATCGGAAACTGTGATGCTTCCATATTTTGCAAAATTGACGGAAACTTTGAAGGCGTCGAATCTATGGTCTATATATTCGCTGTTAAGAACAAAATTATCAATAAATAATGGGATTGATATCAGTAAATATCCCAAGTTATATGTTCTATTTTGAAACGGAAATCCAGCGGTTTTAAACGTAAGAAGTCCAGAACGTTTTTCTGCACATGAAATAAAGACGTTTCTAAAAAATGCAGACGCTTCAAAATAGTTGCTGACTAAGGTAAGGTAATCATGTATTGTTTTAACAAATACCTACTTTATGGTACAAATCATCTTAGGTCGTTTTAATTTTTGGAATTTCTGGCGCTTGTCGCTGCCACGAATTAAAAGATTTGACAGTAAATACTATCAAAGTTTGTGAAAATAGACTTTGATATCAACACAAAGACAAAGGTATTACGATCGTTTCATATTAATGGATTCTCTATGAAATAAACAAATTCAGTACATTTCCAATGGAAATAGCTCAGTATTTAGATCTGCCTTTTCCTCAAGAATATACCGGGCATAACTTTCGCGGAACTTCCGATACGCTACTAGTGGATGTAGGAGGTGACCTTCTTCAACTAAAATGCCATTGAGGGTGGAAGTCTTTCGATCCTAGTGACTTTGTATATTCTTGGACAAGTGTAGATCTGGCTCCAACTTTATTGTTATCATCGGAAAAACCCAATTTAGGTTGTCTGTAGGACATAAGCTTCCAATAATGAATTTAATATTGTGCTGTCTTCTCTTCAGTCTGATACAATTAGTCGATCTTGTTGATAAACGACCCCTGATGTAATGTTTTCTATTGTTGAAGTATAAATAACGACTAATGTATAAAATTATTTTAAAGAAATAACATTTTTAAAATAATTTGGTCTTTTAAACATGAACCTAACAAATAACTAACAGTGGTTTAAGTAATAATTACTTAAAAAACTTCATTAATTTCATTAACATGTCTGTTTGATAGTTGTATTTCTTAGCATTGAAAGAAATTAATTTCGAATTAAGTTATTACTTACTCGGAATGAGCTGTGCAAAGCAATGGTCTAAATTAACTTTTACTCCGAGTTAAATTGTGGCTGGCACTAAGAAGAACCATTTTAAACTTAATTAACATCATGAATAGGGACTCAAATTAATTCAGCGAGATAAAAAAAATTGCTTATTCAGTAAATTAGTTTTTTTCCCTTTCTTGAATAATGAATAGCACAGTTATTTTAGTAGTTTATTCATATTATTAAAAAAAAAAGTACAAATAGGCGTAGAAGGTACTATATTTTAAATATTCACTACTAGCAGGTAGATGAAGTCTGTTCATACTTATGTGATATCATGCACGACTCTAGTGTATCTTAGCGAATAACCCCGTAGAAGAGAATTTAAAAAAATTCAGTGGATTTCTGGTTTGTAGACTGAAGTATTTAGAAAAAATTGAGTCCTATAGGAATTACATTAATCAGCAAGTTCTGAAAATTATTAACATAAAAAGGTATAGATCTATGCGTACACCAAATAATTGGTTTTATACGCAAATTTTTAATACCTTGAATCACATCATTGTAATTTTCTTAGGGAACTCAAATTTTTTTCAAATAAAAGGTGACTTTTTATAAATGAGAGAATTTTCAAGATCGGTTGAGTAGACATCTTCCATTACAAACAAATGATAGTATAGGTGTAAAAATACAGCCTCCCACATGAATGAAATACCTACTCTTTTTCGGAAGAAGTTGAGTACCTGGAAGTCATCCTTGATAGGAGACTTACGTGGAATGCACACCCCGCATCACCTCAAAAGCAGCAAGGGCTCTCTGCCTCTCGCACTCTTTTGGAAAGCATATCTGAAACCTAAAGTGATGTACTGTTGGAACAAAATAACGCAGGAAAGGGCAAAAGCTGTTGCAAAAAGTGCAGCTACTCACCCACATGGAAATTATGGTTGCACAACGCAACCTTATTACCTCTACTACATCTGCATGAACGGAGGATCACTCTGGATAATGCTTATAGAATAACTCATGTTAAATCTTTAAAACTCGACGATCTTATCGGATATCTTGAGATACAAAGGGTTGGCACAGCCCAATCTATAAATATGACCACGGACTTTGACAAGATTTCGAACCCTAACTAGACGTTATTATCAACGAGTTAACATAACACAAAGTCGCTATAATTACGGAAAGGGTCCTAACTTACTAAACTGGTGGATGAAAAACGAATGAAGGAGTAGATATAGGGGCTACAGGTCCTAAAGAATACCTAAAAAAACGCCTCAACCTAGCCAGAATATTGATTTCGTCTGATAGTCAGGTTGATTTAAAGGCTTTAAAGTCTACAACTCATTCGTCTAAAAAAGTATCTGACTGCAAACTGGATGAGCACAGCAAAGTGAGTTTTTTATGGGTACCAGTGAATAAAGGAATTACCGGAAATGGGATTCCTGATGGTCTCGCAGAAGAAGGAGCTTATACTCCTTTAATCGGACCCAAACCATTTTGTGGTATTCTATCTCTGACAGATGGGCAAAGTGGACAGTGGAATATGCAGATTCTGTGATGGGACAGCAATGATAGAGTTTCTCGGGAGTCCAGATCTTTTGGACTTAATTATATACGTAGGGTATGCACAAAAAATCTTTAAGATCGCAGTGTGTTAAAACCAAGCCAGATAATCGACCCCTTTGTAATTTACAATCTCACTTACATGTAGATAAATAGGCTCAATTATCAAATTGAGTATTCTTGTCAATTTTCATTTATATTCCTCTACAATTTCTGTGGTATTGATTAGAAAGTTTTAGAACCTCATTATCGTTATGTGATTTATTTTTGTTACGTGGCAAACTCCACCCTAACTTCTCTTAAATACCGTAATGGAAAAATCAACGGAATATAAAAAGTGGAAAAAAGGTGCAAACAAATTACCACAAATAATGGCGTTAAATTGAATGTTGTTGAAACAATTTTATGTAGTTTTCAAACTCTAGACAGCGAGGGTAAATATCCCAGAAAAGAGCACATTAGTATGGATACACATCACCCCACATCATTTGTCTCTAGAAAAACCCTGTTCCATTTTGCCTCACAAACGAATTTTCTGGATGGTCGCTTCACGCCTGTATCTTTTCCCACACTTATATTGCAGTCGATGATCCTCCTCACACTGATCTTTACTCGCTCTTACCGCTTTTTACGGTCTCCCGTATATTTCGTTAGCAAATTTTAAGCTGGAGGTGTTCGATTTTTCTTTTCAATCACTATCGAGAGAGAAATATTGGATGTCAGAACTTTACAGTCCCTTATAAATATTGTTTCTTGCAATCATTTTGTGAAAATTTTAGAACGTATTTTGATGGTTTTAACGATATTTTGTTAAAAAAGCTTAATTCATACAACAGAAAATAAGAGTCCCCTTAAAAACATGACATTTCAAAAACTGCAAGTCCCGCAACGCAGATATTATTAAATATATACTAAACTAAATACATATATTACGGTAGTAGAAAAAATCTATTACTATACTAAATCTTCTCAGAAAATGCAAAAAATAGAAATAAACTCAAATTCGAAAAAAAAATTTAATGTCCTTTTTATACAATTTCATCTAAAAAATGTGACTGCTGAAATTTTTTTCAATTAAAAATTTGATTTATCAGATTCTAATTAAATTTATGTCATAGAAAATATCATAATATATAAAAATAAGAGTAAATCGTACCTACTATTGAATTTAGATACTTTATTCTGATTACGTTATTCATTACAATATGTTTTGCATTTTCTGGGAAGATTTACCATAGTAATATATTTTTTTACACCATCGGAAAGTAGAGATTTCAACGAACCGAAAGCACACCAACTTTTTGAAAAAAGCTGATATTTTGACGGGTGAATTTTCGTTTGAAAATTAGGGTGCTTTTTCAAAATGAGGCGAAAAAATAAATATTTCAAATCAAATAAATCACAATGTATTTGGGAGATAAAAAGGAAAGTTTTCACCAAATTTCGTGTGAAAATTTTTTTTTGTAGAAGATAAAAATAAAAAACAAAAAACTTGGTTTTTTGAATTCTCCACATAAATGTTGGGGTAATGTGAAAAAAGTGTGAGTACAAAAGTTGTAGATCTTTTTATTACCTACAACTTTGCTGTTCGTTTTTTTTATAGGACTTGTAGTTTTGCCAGAAATCGAGAAAAACCTTTTTTTATCCTTAAAAACTAAACCCCTTCCCCTTCCCGACCTCAGATCGCCCTTGAGTTATTTATTTTTCCCTTTATTTCTATAATATTCTCCTCCTTTTCCAATGGGTTTCATCCTACTATTATTTTTTTCACATTTTATTATTTTTATAGGCTTCTACCATGGTCTATTTATTACATCAATAAGTACGTTTACACCGGGCGTAGGTACCAAATTTTTAGTCCAAAATCTAAATGATGTCACGTGTACTTTACTTTCGGTGTAACACCCAAGGAGTAAAATTTGGTACTCGAACTTGATCTAGGGTAGTTTAAATTCAATTTTTAACGGTGTAAACACGGCACATTAGTATTATAGTCCAAGATCCCAGAGCGTTAAGACACAACTTATTTTTACATAAATGAAACCTCTTGTTCTCAGTAGTGTCTTATGTGCTCAGAATACCTGCGCGCTTGTGAAGCTTGCCGAGTGACACCTGGGCAGGTACCAGGTGTGAAAGGTAACTAAAATTAACAGTTATTTAACTTAAATTTTAATAGCTGATTTTTATATATATTTTGTAGAGTACTATTATAAAGTTATACCATAAGCGCCAGACACTTTTCATGGGCCAAAACTTTTGTCAGACGCTTTAAAGCTCTACAAGAAATAAATGAACTTAACTTATTTTTACATGTCTGGCTTTTTAATATGTTGTTAAGACAATTGTTACGAAGTGATATTTAATTAGCCAGACAAAATTGGTTGACCAAACACTCCCTAAACAGCAAAATTATTCATTCGTGAGTATGCATGCGTTTTAGAGTATATATATATAAAAATACTTACGGTACAGCTTCCGATATAAGATTTTTGCATCTTTATTTCAAAAAGATTAATTTCAATATTAACGTAATAATTAGTCAGTATCAAAGTAAATTAATTCATTTAATATATTTGGTATAATTAATGTGTTCAGAGCTATTTTTTCTTAGAAAAATTTTTATTTTATTGTAAAAAACATCAGTTGAAAATATTTTTTTTACAAAATCATTTTTGTAAAAAAATATTTACCCATAATTATTTAAAACAAGCATTTATTTAATTGTTTAATCATCGCAATCATCAAAACAATTATTCGAATTTTCATCATTTAACCAATCACGATACTGTCCAATTGAGTCATCATCATCTTCATCGTCATCACTCATCAGTTATGTTGTTGCTGACATCTTCTTCTGCAAAAAACAATCAAAAGAATTAAAATACATAAAATTACAAGTTTAATAAATTTTAATCTTGAACTCCAATTATAGTACCTGATTGTTGAAGAGATTCACCAACGTCCCTTGGTAATTGGTCACCATCAAACCAATGAAAGTGATACTGGTTTTCCTCTAACCTCCATCCATTTTGTTCAGGAGTAAAAATGGTTGGTAGTTTTTCATGTGCATAATTCCATATGCTAGAAATGTAATTAGCACGTAGAACTTGTTGGAATAACTCAGTTTTACACGGTGGTAAACTGGGAATCTTCTTCATTTAATTTTTTTAAAAAATCATCTTTATTACACGCATGCAATGGGAGTCTTTTCAATTTAAGTCTTTTAGTTTTTTGATCACAAAATATACACTGTTCATTTTCGTCATTATTTATATTACTTTCAAATGGGATTTGATTGGTAGACGAATGAAAATCACTTCCACCTGCCACACAAGAATCTTCAGAATTACAAGACACCGGTTCAACTAAATCAAATTCGATATTTTCATTGACATTTGGCTCAGATATTACAATAGGTTCAGGAATAGCACTAGCTGAAATTGAGTTTGATACAAAATCTGAATCGGGAACAGTAGAATTATTTTGTTCACTTGAGGTAGATACTATAGATGGATCACTATTAGTATTTGTATTACTAGATAAACTTGATGTCGATGCAACAAATGGTTTGTCAACAATGCTCGGTAAATTTTTGTTTTTACTTTTTTTTGTTTTTTCTGGAATCGCGGGATAATATTTTTTGTACAGAGCAGTGAAATTTTTATAACATTCTCTATGATAACCATTATCATACAAATCTTCAGGTAAAACTACGTCTTTGAATTTAAGGTTATGTGTCACTCGATGTTGTAAAACGGTTTTGCACTTTTTAAATGTTTCCTCGGTAAATAATATTAATTTCTCATGAGATTTTTCACAAAATACACCCTTTAATTTTCTTGATTCTGCTCCCTCCATGATTTTCACGTTATAAAATAATGTAATCACTCACAAATTACACGACGTAAACAACAAAAACATGTGGTCTCATAGATCCGAACTATACTGTATACCATTAGGTTGCACGCAAAGGACACATACACAATACACAGAAGAATTACACGAATGAGAGAAAGGGAACTGAGTTAGTAAGACCGTCTCACTCGCTCCGAAACGCACCTATATTGCTTTCGCGCTCATACTCACGAATGAATAATTTTGCTGTTTAGGGGGTCTTTGGTCAACCAATTTTGTCTGGCTAATTAAATATCACTTCGTAACAATTGTCTTAACAACATATTAAAAAGCCAGACATGTAAAAATAAGTTAAGTTCATTTATTTCTTGTAGAGCTTTAAAGCGTCTGACAAAAGTTTTGGCCCATGAAAAGTGTCTGGCGCTTATGGTATAACTTTATAATAGTACTCTACAAAATATATATAAAAATCAGCTATTAAAATTTAAGTTAAATAACTGTTAATTTTAGTTACCTTTCACACCTGGTACCTGCCCAGGTGTCACTCGGCAAGCTCCACAAGCGCGCAGGTATTCTGAGCACATAAGACACTACGGAGAACAAGAGGTTTCATTTATGTGAAAATAAGTTGTGTCTTAACGCTCTGGGATCTTACTCTATTAGTGGACCAAAGCACAGAGTAAAAATACGTCAGCTGTCACGTAAGATCGGGTCAAAATAACCCAAAAATCTGACTGTGATAAATACTAAAAAAAGAATACCAAATAATATTAGCAAATGGATACAAAAAATGATATTAAAAGTGGTCACAAAAAACGGGCAACAAATTGGAGTGAAAAAGAAACCAGGGTAATGTTGGAGATTGCGACTGAAATGAAAATTAATAAGTTAATGGATGCAAACAAATATCGACATATTGATATATACAAGGGGCTCGAAAAAAAACTAGA
The DNA here is from genome assembly GCA_949126875.1 of Lochmaea capreae. Taxonomy (NCBI): domain Eukaryota; kingdom Metazoa; phylum Arthropoda; class Insecta; order Coleoptera; family Chrysomelidae; genus Lochmaea; species Lochmaea capreae. The sequence continues at coordinate 11,821,246 of OX421401.1, forward strand.
AGAAAGAGGCATCCACAAAACACATGAGCAAATAAAAATTCGTTCAAACTCTTTGAATATTTTCGTTTCTTTCTCAGGAACTCTATTACCATTCCCAAGCAGCATTTGGACGTTGCGAGATAGTTATATAACGTTGGGCTAGACAACCCAACGTTGGCATCCAACGTTGTAATGACCACGTCACGACCCAAATTTGCACCTAAATGGGGAATAGAAATTCGAGTCGTTACGACGTCGGCACTGACTTTGAATGTCTTATGTATTCGACCAAATCCAACGTTGAGTAACGTTGCGCAAACCAACTTCGTTTTAGGTATTGGATTTGTGACTTTCCCACAGCTAATAATATAGTTTAAGTAATTTATTTTGGAAGAAATGTGGAAGTCTTTGAAACTCGACCAAAGATGGAAGTATTTTTAACTAACAATCTGATTCTTAGTTTGAGTCATGTAAATTATGAACAGTATAATATACATATTTTTATTACCAGCAAAACAAAAATCTTAAACGAAGTTCAATTTTTTGATAAACCACGGCCAATATTGTGGCAAAAAACAAACGGGCCTCAAGAATTTTTAGGAAAAAGCGAAAAAAAAGATTATGCCATTTATTATTTTTCTTGATATGGCTGCATTTATATTTAAAAATAATATACAAAGTCTCCAGTAACACAAATGCTGGTCTCAAAACTTTTAAAAGTTCATTTGAATATGTTTTTTTTCAATAAATTCATCGTGAATCAAACAATGGCGGCCAAATCAGTTATCAGTTACATGCCAACATGGTGGATTTTGTTAAGCGACCTAATCTATACCAGAATACTACCTATTTGGACAGGAACACCTTTTTTCCACACCTAATTGCGACCTTTTCCGACTTTCCTTTTCATTAGACGATTAGTAAACGTTCAAATGACGGTATGTGAATAAAACGTCTGTTGAAAGTTGGCTCGACGGCCCAATGACTAAATATTCCAACTACCGCAAGGCCAACCTAGCGAACGTTGCTTAAAGCGACGAAAAGACGACCAGTCCAGTCAGTTTTTAAAATCATAACCTCTTAACAATATCCTCGCTTCTAACCTAAAAATGGATAATTTTTTAAAGGTGGTATTTATTCGAGTTAAAAACGGCTTGGGTTCCTTGGTTTACAAATTCTTTCTGGACACAGGCTACTCTACAAACTAGTTAAGATATATATCATTTTAGAACTATGTCAATAGATAAAACCATTTGGAGGTAAACACGAAAACAAACCTGTGTAAAAGCGGAATATAGTTAACACTGTTAAATGTTTATGTTTGTCTCACAATAGTTTCTAGAAATGTTTACAGTTACTGAATAATATATAAGACTTACTAAATTAAAAACACCATCAGGGACAAAACAACTATTCCAAACTCACTTGATGGTTATTTGGTAAATCTATAAGGCCAGCTAAGTTGTATATAGATCTCTTTCTGTAAAATGTCAATGGATGCCTAAACGGCTCCTGTTTTGTTTTCTTAATTCGGACATGTTTATATTTTATCAGACAAAAATCTATAATTACATAAATAAAAAATGAAGTTAGGTTGTAGATTGTGCCATTGACATATAAAGATTATATTATTATATGTCAATGGATTGTGCGAATATTTGAACTACTTTTAAACGTCCGTCCGTAGGTCAAATAATAGGAACAAAAAGTTTTAGGCGTGTTTTTATGACCAAAATTGTAACATGCGGATCTAAACGTTCTTAGAACGTCGTCTTGTTTCAGATTAGTCCAAAGACACGAAAAAGGTAAAAATGAACGTTGAGCGAACGTTGTCTGTCTAACAAAAAATAACGTTCGACTTTCTGACGTCGAGTGTAGTCGTTGGCCCGATCGACTTCGAAGTTCCAACGTCGGATTTAGTTATGAACTGACGTTGTCGGTGAACGTTCATGCAAACAACTAAATAATACCCAAAACCAACGTTGATTTAAGTAATCATTAAGTCGGAAGTCAGAATAATGCTGCTTGGGTTGCAACTATTTTTGTATCCATTTTCAAATCAAATCAAAATCTACCATCAAATTACTTAAATATTTAAGGTTATGTCATTTTAATATGGAAATGTCAATTTTGGTCCAGGCTTTAAATCTGGACTATTCCAATCCAGCAAAACAGTCGGTATAAACACCTATGTTCTAAGCTAAAAAGTCCACGATTTGGTCCACGGAGCAAATTGCTTCACACGGTGTAAACTAAGTTATTGACTAGAATAACTTGACATTGTTCTCACATGTAATGTTTTTTGAGAGTGACGAAAAAAAACTGTTCTGAACAAAAATATTGGCACGCTATTATTGTACGGACATGTTTTGCCCCTTCCAAAAATATTTACAGTCTAGGCATTCATTCGAGTTTCTATCATAAACTTTTTGATGGAACCATGTCAAAATAATAAATAAGACAAATTATATAAATAGATATAAATTATTAGATTTCAGCAGCTTATAACTTGAGAATGAGTCATGTTATTGATAACCTGCTTCGGTTTTTTGGTAACAAAACACAACACGAATTTTTCGTACATGAACGAAACCTATTTTACTACGCGTTAAGAAACTGGCTCAATAATAATTTTCTTTGTGTGTTGAGAAGATTCGACGTACCAGTGTCGCAACGTCTACTCCATTACGCATTTCGGCCAGAAAACTCATTTCCTCAATACAATATTTAGCGAGTTCTCATTTGCATCGTTCCTCTTGATGACCCTGATATTGCGAGTTCATCATCTTCAGTATTGATCGAGACGTTACAAATCGAAATTTCTTCGTCATCATCCATGCTTCGGATTTTCCATCTTCTTGCGATTCAGCACAGTTACATTGCAATTCATGCTTATAACGGAGCAAATCAATCCATCCTTTTTGATTCCACAGTTACTCTCACATCCCTTTGTGCATTTGCAAAAAATAAGTTTCAACATAGCTTCTGAGGCTGGTAATTCAAGTGTGATCAAAATTTAAAAATTTAGCTGATTATTGTTTCTTTTACATCCTCAATATGCTGTTCAACTTCATACCTCCTGGAGATGATAATTTTGGAACGAATATTGTTTAGCTGCGCCTATTGTTATTTTCTTCTGATTAATTTGTGAAGTATGTGTCCCTTCACACCCTTGGATTATTCATGTTGTAGTGAGCCCATTTGTCAACGCGTTTGAAAATATGATTTGATGATATACGAGAAATGCGTGTTGATGTAGAGGAACATTGGGGATACCTAGATTAAAACAAACGTGCCGTACTCTACCTCATAGTGGGGTCTAAACGGATTTTCGAGTTGACTTTGCGGTGTTCATACGTCGAAACAATCCATCTTCCAAAAAAAAGTCAACCACAGAAATTATAGGAAGTTTTCTCTAATTTTACATATTACGAAACTATATTCTTATCGTATAATGAGCCTGGGAGGATATGTTGCCAAAAAAACTGTTTTCAATACCCATTCTCTCAATATGTGGCAAAGAAGGAGTTCGATAGTAGCACTTCAAAATCTATATAAGACCAATTTTCAAAGTCCTGGAAAACTTTACAGGTAAATTTTGTCCAAAGTCAATTGCAGATAGTCAAATATATGCTTCCAAATGCTGATGATAAAAAAATGGCAAGCGCGATGAACATCTGTTTTATAAACTGAAATTGGTTTTGAACAAACTTCAACTTTTTTCCTAATTGACTGATATTATGCATTTCACATGCTAACAAAATATGCAAGTGATGGGCAATTTTCTAAATAGATATATTGTAATTGTTTCTTCCCAAAATTTCCTTATTTGTGAAACTGGGAAGTCAGTTCAGAAAAACAAAAGCATTGGGTAATGATGAAAAAGATATGTGTACTGAAAATTCCCACTGCACACTGCTCACAATACTATCTTCATAAGATAGACAACACTATCCGAAGCCGCAGGGTTATTTTCTGTTAACGCACTAAATACCTGGAACAGGTCTACTTGGAGCCTAATCAGGCACCAAAACGAATAATAGGCTTACTCAGATGCCTACATCTTTTGGTCCAAAATATATAGATGTATGCAAAAAAGATCTTATAGATCGCAGTGTGGTAAGGCCTACTCGGCAAATCCTTGTGATATAGTCTCATATAATCTAAGAATTTTAGTTGGAGTACGAGTAGCTTACCCATACCACTTCCCATTCTCGAGTTATAAGACGCAAATATCTACAAACTTAGATTTAGAATAAATTTATGATTTCATTGAAAAAGTGTTTCCCAAAGAACCTGATGTGACAATGTAATTTTTTTGAAAGGGCAAGTAATAGTCGATCATGTTTAAAATTATACGGTGTACTATTTAAACCTAACAATTTTGGTATAAACAAGATATTTTTATTTGCCAGTTTCCAGAAAAAAACAATACATATGGCAACAATGTCAACAAACAAACTGGAAGCTCATTTATGAAATCAAGAGAAAACTGTATAGCGATATCTTGTTCCGTACTCTAATGGTGAAAAAGTCTAAATTTTTTAATTTTGAAATAGAAAATATTAAAATAGGCTCCAGTTTTCTAAAAATATCTACCAATCGATTTCATGGTATTACTTTGTATTTTCGTAATGCTCCTGTTGAATGTGTGTGTTTATTTTACATAAAATACTACAGTGCCCTTTCGTCTGCTGTCTTTTTTTTTCGTTTCAATAAAACTAAAACGAAAGACCATTATTCGCTGAATACATTACAGGAAAGTTTACGATTCTGACATATTTCTCGGGAGACTGATGTCATGATACGGTATCAGTGTTTGATTAACCGTAGAGAATGGTTATATCCTCGCTTTTATTGCGGCTTTGAGGGATTTTATTGAGGGGTGAAATTGATCAACCTTACGTTTTGAGAAGTAACACATGTGTTTTTATCCATTAATAATTTTCACCAAAATGGTTCACGTTAATTTGAGTTAAACGTTTCGATACTTCAAAAATGAATATTATAATTAAGTATATCATTTGAGATAATGGATTATTTTATGTCCCGTGTTTGTTTGAAACTGAAATATGAGCGATTAATAACGACTATAGCGGCAATAGTTATTTGTGTATAAAAAGCACAAATTAACTTTGCCACTCTTGCTCATGGCGACAATCTCACGAATTACACACAAAAATTTTCAATATCTCTTGATAAAATTTGGCAGTTCAGATTTCAAAAAGAAAGTATTATTTTGCGCTATACGTGATATATGTTTTTGTAAAAATCTTTGCGAATAGTAGTTTTTCTGCAGCTGCTTGGAAAATAAATTTCAAGGATGGTTTATTAAAATGGAAAGTACCACTTAGGCATATATCCCCATTTCATTATTCACAATTTGGTGGAAAAAAGCTGAAACATTAATAAAATTAGAAAATAAACTATGAAGAAGCTATAATCTTCCATTGTAATATGTCAAACGCTTCCTTGTAGCTAAAAAATAATAAAAAGCTGTATTTTTTCCTGCCCCGTCCTAGAAGACGATCATGCATCCTCCATGCAACTTTCCAAAAAATATAAAGTCAGTAAAATTCTATATTTTGTCTTATTTTAACTTAGGTTTATTTGAATGAGGTTTATCATCGATTTTAACACAAGAAGAAAACAAACGCTTTGTTCTACTGATTGAAACCAATTTATTATGGAAGACAAGTAGCCGACTGATGAGATTTCAAAAGGTAATCATTTCAAAATTTGTTGCATTCATTAAAAAGGCACATATCTACTGAATGCCTTTAAAGAGCAGCGGTATGATTTTTTAGTATTTCAATCTAGACTCATGCCTTTTTGTGTTTCATAGTCGCTACACAATTGTTGCAATATACTGATTGCGTAAATTACATCCGAACCGTCCGGATTACACAAGTACGACAGAAAAACAGCTGAAAGAGAGAGAAAGAATAATTATGCGCGGTCATTAAGGCGTGTACTTTGTTTCACCTTAGGGGTGTATACTTATTTCCCGAGACTGGCCGAATGCTCATTGCCCCCCTATTTTAACCGCTGTTGCCTTTTTTTCGAGGGTGAAAATACAGCACGTTTATGCCAGCATTACGCCAAATAATCTTAGAGATATGAGATCAAATCTTTATCACAGATCTGGTTATTGTCTGGCACAGGAAGGTGGTTTATTTGAGCACTTAATTCATTAAAATTATGTTTACCTTTAGAATGGATTTTTATTTTTATTTTTTTAGGAAGTTTATATTTTATGTTTAGAGTAGGTGTAGGTACCTACCTACTTATTTTATTTTTTCAAATTAATTTATTAATGAAAGGGATTTTTAGTTTATTAATTATGGTTCTCTCAAGAAATGCTGTTTTATTTTCAAGTTACAATGGCTAAAATAATATCCTATTGTAGTTAGAAATTGTCAACTTGGTCTGAAATGATCATGTTGACAAAAATGAATTTTAAGACGTACAGGTTACGTAATAACGATTGTATTTTTTTATTTCTTTAACACCCTCACTCCTTCCATGTTGGAAGCATACTGAATACCACCAACTAGTTAATTCCCTCTGTAAAGGACCATTCGGCCAGTCTCGGGAAATAAGTATACACCCCTAAGATGAAACAAAGTGATGACCGCGCACAATTATTCTTTCTCTCTCTTTTATATATCCTTGTCGTACTTGTGTAATCCAAAGTAATTTACGCAATCTGTATGTATGTAGGAAGTATTTTATTTAGGTATTTAGGATAAATAAGTTTTCATTTTTATTTTTATTTGGTACGCCCCTGTTTATTTCATGTCTTGAGTTGCTACCTTCGTGGCACCACCGTCGATCAGCAGAAGGGTGGTACGCGCCAAAAAGCCGGGGGACGACTTTGAAACGCGAAGGAGAAAAGATGATCACTCCTTCTGCACAACTTAACATTTGAGTTAACATTTGTATATACTTGGAAGCTATTCAAAATACTTTATTGATTGACTGTGTAAACTGTAAACTGAAGAAATTCAAATATATCACATACCTCTAGACTAATCTATAAAAAATCCTATATGTATATACCATTAAAGATTATTACAGTTTCCTGTAATATTGTCGTATATAATAAAGCGATTTAACAACAGATGTCGAAGAATAATTATTTTTATTCTAACGCTTTATACAGTTTTGAAAAATATTTTTCAAAAACAGTGACCGTTCAACTAAGAAGCAACAACTACTTCCCGTGGAGTACTATATAAAGCGTTAGAATAAAAATAATTATTCTTCGACATCTGGTATATACCATTTTTCGATAGAGGTTTTGAACTTTAGATTTAACTCAACTTGTACCATTATGCTTCCGATAAATTTGAAATATGTTCTAGATATGCCCTTTTGCCTTCTAGACATAGATTTATTGGATGGATCAACATGGAACAACTCAGTCGGTATAGTGTTCGAATAAGTAATATGCGAATAGTGTAACGAACACGAACGCGAGCAGATGTTACATTCCAATGTTATGTTAATCCGAAACTCACAAATCCTCCTTAACATATTATTTCTTAGTAAATATATACGAAACACATCTGAAAATTCTGCTCATTTTAAAATATTTTTTCAAATGAAGACAATTGGTATTTATAAATTTTTCAACCACTTCCTTGTATATTATTCATGTACTAATATGTATATAGCCGGAAATATAACAAAGCCTATGACAGACGTGATAGGAAGACCAGCTGATTTTTGAACTATGCAAATGTCCTATCAATAAAAACAACATACTGGAATTGTATTGGGGTATATTTATATCCTTTTATTCCCTACTCATAGTTTCTATTCTTAGATTATTTATTTCATTATCGCTTAGTTCAGGGCAGTAGTTGTCACATTTAATATCCCTTATGAAACAACATTAATTTGTTATGGTAGTCCAGTAAATAAAGGCACCAACCTGTTCATCTCATTATTGTCGGACTTTTTTTTTGCAACTTGTAGGTATTCATGTGTAGATTACTCTCTGAAAATATGTCCTCCGCGGGATTTGCGGAAGGGGCTGGAAAATGGCCCATGATCCCGAAAATTCAGTTTTTGGCCGATATCTCCCGAAATATGCTACTTAGAGAAGTGGGGTTTTGCTAGAAATGAAGTACAGTTCACTACCTTCAAAAATGGTCCCCATCATTTTTGTCCCTGGACCAATATTTCTTGCAAAAAAAGGCTCGCAAAAATTTTCCGGAAAAATTTTAAAAACCATCGAAAAGAGGACATTTTCAGCTTTCCAGTGGTGTGCATTAAAGACCGATATTGCCAATCATTGTTTATCAATTTGCGGTAGACCAGAGAATTTTCAGAAAACTCCGGAAATCAAAAAAAAAACGTCCCAAGAAAAACATGTTGTTTATAAAAATACACAAAAATTATTTATTCATTCTTTCGGAATACATTCACCACCTATCAAAGTCCTATTATCCAAAAGGTTTCGGTAAAACTACGCTTAATTTAAAAAATATGAACGGATTGATAAGGGCGGTCAAATATTCAGGAAAAATAAAGTTTGGCCAGTTTTTTCCATATTCCTGGAAAATAATGAAAACGAAAAAGTTACACGATGTTATAGGTACAGGTCCCTCCTTTCATATGCACTTTGAATCATGAAAAAATATTCATTTTTACTCAAGTTATGGGCCAATTTGCCCGCCCTCCCATGCCTACATTCACGGAGCGTGCTCCCGGAGACGCCGCGCAGCAGCTCGAAATCCAAGGTACGCTTGGGCCCGTTTATCCCGAAAACGGTTAAACTTTTGACAGAAATGATGAGGATCATTTTTGTAGATAATAAACTGCTCTCCATTCCTAGCAAAACTCCACTTCTCTAAGTGTCATATTTCCGGAGATATCGGCGGAAAACTCAGTTTCTGGGATTATTGGCCATTTTTCAGCCCCTTCCGCAAATTTCGCGGAGGACATATTTTCAGAGAGTAATCTACCCGTGAATACCTACAAGCTCCAAAAAAAAGTCCGACAATAATGAGATGAACAGGTTGGGGGGTTTCTCGGTATTTATTTACTGGACTATGGATTAAATTTATTGAAATGGAAAATGAAAAAAAATTCTTTAATGAGGTAAAACCACTATGAATTTTCAACCCCTAACATCATATCCCGGGAAAGCAATGTTTTCCAAACATAAGTTATATACCAAGATTGACCTCAGATTTCCAACCAGAAGTTAAGAAAAATTTGAAAAATCTGAAGCAAACCTCTGAGTCATTTATAAGAGAAAAAAAGTCAAAAAGTATGTTACTGCCCGGCTAATCTTAATACAAACCTGAACTCCGAAATAAATCTGCTATTTAAGCATAAAAAAAACTTGTATAAGCAGGTACATGCCTTCAAAAAAAATCTTAATGCATTCGTAGTGTAAGTATCCAAGTAGCTAGAAATTTGATCCGAGTAAACTGAGAAATCCTGAAAGGAGGCGGCATACAATACGAGAATTAAATAACCCTACTTACATTACACCGCCTTTTTTTAACAAAGTTTTTTTGTTGACAGTTTTTGTATAAGCCTATATCATATACAGGATGTTAAAGAACGGGTGTGCCTACCTTGCTTTCTTCTTATTCAACATAATCCGGCTTTGCGGAAGGAACAAAATATTAAAGGATCCTGCACCGATCTCCAATCGAATTAGTTGAAAATCAAGTAGAATGAAATGCCTCACTGGCACTATAAGGCCCGGTTGTACCAATTCCAGATCAAAGACAGTTCAGTTGAACAGACAGTCAACATTGAACTTCGTTCAAAGAAATTACTGTTGTATCAGCATCGGTTCAAGTAATCTCACGATCAGGTTAGGTTGGCTACTATGAAATGTAAAGTTCCTAATATCACATGATATACTTCTTGGTGTTTTATGCGATTTTGACACAAGATAAATTGTCGAGACAATGAAATAAATAAAAAAAGAAGATGAAAATGACAATTAGATTGTTCAACGCTGTTTCAAAATGCACAAGGAAGCTCCAAAACAATGAGAAAGTTTGTTAGATGAACAAATTTTTCGATAAAAGAGGAAAATATTTTGCTGGCCATAATTAAAAAGTACCTTAATGAAATAGAATGCAAGAGTACCGATTCCAACATGAGAAATATTAAAAAGAATGCCTGGATAAAGGTTACAAGAGAATTTAATATGGCATCAGGGGAAACGGCGAGATATGAAGTACCTTTAAAAAACAAATATGAAAATATAAAAAAAGGAGTAAAGAGAAATTTGCCAACTACAAAAATTATATCACTGGTACAGGAAGTTGGGAACCAAAATATATATGTATCACCAACACAGACAATACCTACCATCCTGGAAATTATAGGCACACAAATGACGGGACATATACCTCTGAGTTTGATGAAGATGTTGTAGAAGGTAAATAAAATTCTAGTTAAAAAGTTTGCAAATGCTTAATATATTTATTTTCTTAGAGTCTGTTGTCCTTTCGGAACATAAGATTGTTGGGAACGAAGACAGATCAGAAATTTCAGAAAGTAATTCAGACTCCCAATGGTTAGCTGGTGATTCTGCACATTTGCTGAAAACCCCAAAATCACACTTTTTAAATGCCAGTGGATCTGCGACAGTTGACCACTTAACGTCAAGCCCAAGTATAAAAATGGCCGTAAACTTACCAATGAAAATAAGTAGCAGTGAAATAACCCCGAAAAAAAATAATGAAAATAATAAAAACTCCTTTTAAAAAAAAAAATAAAAAAACAACAGGATTTGGGTACAGAGCTGAAGAATGGGCTCGATGTAAATGTGTGCTTGCAGAATTGCAAAAACAAGGATATATTGACGAGCAGAGAATGAAACTGCATTATATGCAAGAGAAGCATGATAAAGAATTAAGTTAATTGGAAAGAGATACTGAAGAAAAGAGGACATGGGCATATGAACAGCACCTACAAAAAAATGGAACTTTTAAGGATGGAAAAGGCAGTTCTTCAGAAGAAACTCTCAGCATGATTAAAAAATACTAATGTTTTAATTTTATTTTATTATTAAACGTTTAACAAAACAAAAAATATTGATTAATTTTTTTACCCTTTACAAAAATGGGTATTAATTTTTCAATAAATTTAGTTCCGTTCATGGATGATATTCTGAAAATTACTTATCAAAACTTGCCTAGTAGCATTTTTTATAGTAATTGCATCATGCCTGATGTTTGGGTCTTGTATATATATAGGTATCAATATCACTTGATAATTGGATTGCTGCTTCAACCTCTTCGTCATGTGGCAATTCATTGATATCTTCTCCTTTCATCATGCAGATATTATGTAGAACTGAGCATGCAACTACTACAGCCTCAACTTTGTCCAATCTAAGGCAAATTCCCAAGGCTAAAATTGGAAAACGCGTTTTCATAAAGTCTCTCGGGTACGAATTTGAAATTCGTTAAATAGATTTTCGGTATCTGTTCTAGGATTAGTCAAAGGTGTTATTAAGTATGATTTTATCCCATAACCACTGTCCCCAACTAGTACTTAAGTTAGCATCTCCTATCATTTGCGCATTCATGGAAAAGAAATTTTTCCTATTCCTATAATAGTTCAGGATGTGGTCCTCCTGGACTAATTAATTGTATATGGGTACAATCAATAGCCCCTATACATCTGGGAAATCGTGCTATTTTGTAAAAATCTTTCCTCACAATCTGCTTTTCTTCCTCGGCCCGAGGTATCTTTATTACTTCATTTTTGAGGCTGACAATTGCCCGTAACACTTTGGTAACAACTCTGCTGGCTGTAGAATTATCTATTCCCCAAAGTCACCCAATACTTGTAAGAATGAACCAGTAGCCAAAAATCGTAACGCTGATAAAAACACTTCACCTGGAGAAAGTGCATGATTTCTGTAAAATAAAATTAGGTAATAGAAACATTTTGATATTAAATTCTAGAAACCACGTACTTATTGGTGTCTGAAACAATGATGTCATGTAATTCGTGAAATACAAATTGAGCTGTTTCCTTTGAAAATCGGAATCTACATTTAGATTCGTGATCATTCCATATTTCAAAATAGTTTGGCCTTTCTCGGTAAGTTTGAGGAAGTATAGAATTCTCTACCATATCAATTAGCTCTAAAAAATCTTCATCATCCGTTAATTCTGCTAATATTAAATCCATATTGCACATGTAGGTTTGCTAATAAACTCGACAAAACATTCATTTTCCGTACATAAACAATAATAACACAAACAACAGAAAAAGCTAGGTTATGTGGCACGTTCAAAGCGTGAACCACGTTTGGCCTTTTTCCGATGGAGTTTTCCCCAACATCTGCATAGATTGGTGTCGAGCTTGTGATTTGCGACCATAAGCATTGCATGATTTTTTTCTGTTTCTTGCCTTTGCTCTCTGTCGTTCGGGATGTAGGTAGAGCCTATGGAAGCTCCTCCCCATCCAAGACCCTGAGGGTTGCAACTTTTCAGGGTTTTATGGTTGGAGTGGCATCTCCAATTTGTCTGCACTATTGCGCTCTGCACAGGTCATAAGCAGATAGTCTGTGCGTGCATTTCGCAAAACGCACCTGTAGTCCCTCAGGGGGATTTCATCATTGGCCTCGGAGATTGCAACCTGGACTATGGTTAGCCTTTCAGGACCCAATTAACTCATCATTTACCACTGCAGCCTTGACTGAACTTAGGGCATGGTTGAAGAAAACACCCTCTTACCGTCCTGAGTACTGCTACTAGGGTGGTGGTGTTTCGTAGAAGTGCTTGCGATAGCCTTATTTGTGCTTTTCCTGTCCCCCTCGTCGTAACCTGCTTTGAAGCCTGCTTCGGTGTTTTGGTATTTCCGTTAAGACTAGCCTCTTAATGGCTATGTAGTCGAGACCACTTTCTTATTTTATTTTGAGCTTCTCTCTAGAAGCTACCCTTAGGTGAACGGATTTCACTTCTTTGTCTGTAAGTAGTTCTATATCCTCTTGGGAAGATACGAGAACCTTATTTTTTGTTCGGTTTTGGTGCTTGTTGGGAAGACTCCAGGCAATTTTTAGCGTTTTGATTAAAACTTGTCGAGTTCGCCTCCGTACTTACAAATTGGTTTTTATCTTTTTCTAGCGAAAGCTGGTCTACCGTGACAGAGCCTCACATGTCGCAGTTAGGCGTGAATATAAGGGTATGCCGCGTGATGCCTCCAGGGGATCGTTTGATACTGCATATTGGAATTTGCAACCACTCAGCCATTGGCACGATACCTTCCACCTTGGCTTGTATCCGATTTTTTTGTCGCCTTTTGCGACAGGCAAACCATACCTGGGATCAATTCTTAATCCCCAAATCCCCAGTGGGTATAACATCTGTGAATTTGTTAACAGTTTTAGAAGACATTCTACACGGTTCTATATAAATAATATTTTGACTAATATATCTCTAGATATCCACCACTGATTTTGCTGTCGATAAAGTTTCCCTGATCCAACTAATACGTTGGATAGAACTATCGAAGTAGGTACACTGATTATTCATTATACAAATCCGTTCCTGTTTCCTAAAATCATCTTTGAAGCTCCGTGCACAGCCCGTGGGCCCATAGACGGGCCATTATTAAATTTGTCTTCATTTTGATATTTAATCGTTTTATGGTGAGCTTTGTCGTCAAAGCTCAGCGTGTTTTCGAGACTCGAGGCTCTCCCAATTAACGTCCTTAATTAAAGATGCTTCAATTAATTTTGACTCGGATCCCAAAGGCTGGCGATTCCTTGTTTTACCAGATTATTGCCTGGAATTATATGTTTGAATTTGGTCGTTAGACTAGGAATACAAACGGGAAATTTGTGTGGTGCAGTTACTGCTTTTTTTATTATACCTACAGGAAAATTTATTACTTGTTCTAGTAGAAAAGGATAAAATTGAGGATTTTGTATATTTGAAGTTGATGTCTCTGAGTATGTTTTGTTGATTATAAAAAATATTGAAGGTCATGCAGATATTAAACGCCGAAAGATACTAATGCATACACGCTGAATATGTTCAATGTATCTATTATTTTAAAAATGATGTTTACAATAAAATTGAACTGGCAGTGGATGTCCAAAAACAGCAGAACTCTGGAAATCATTAATCAAGTACATAAAGTATGTTTCAAAAAATGTCGGCATACATTTTTGGTTAAGAGAGTTGACGTTTCTCGGTGAAATGGTATGTTGCAAGAGGCATCTTTAAGTTTCTTGTTTGTAATGGCAGGATGCTATGTATGTATGTATGTATGTATAATGGGATGACTTCACTGAGACCTAAAAGATCTATTGTGCCCACTTACTTTTACGTAGTTCCTGATGAACGTCTCAGAGACTATCTTTGAATGTCCGTAGCTGGCTGGTTTCCATAGGTTGTATTCTCTAAGTAGGTATCAAAGCTCTTTTTGTTACCAAGCACTTCACGTACAGATCGAATGATTATTTGTCCAGTATTGACTCCGGCACAGTTTGTACTGTATTATTCCTTGTCCTTATGAATTCTAAGGCTGCTATCCTTTCAAGTTGAACTGAGAGAATTCAACTTTTATTGGATTATACTCTCATTTCTGAAATGCATTTCACCATAGATCTTACAATTCTTCCTCTCATTAGAACTTTAATAATTATTTTTCAAAATATGATCCAAAATTGATCCACTTTATTAATATACTGCTTACTCACTTTCATTTATATTATTTTGGTATATTATGCATTTAGTAAAAGATTAGTACACAAAGTAATTGAATTCAAACCAATCGACGGTAGGATTTCATATTTAAAACTTGAGAATAAACAAGCGAATATAAGTATAATTAACGCGTATGCCCCAACGGACGAAGCAAACGAAGAAGAGAAAATAAAGTTTTATGAGAAGGTAGGCGAAGCCTATGAAGATATCTCTAGAAATGACATTCTGTTAATAATAGGAGACTTTAATGCCCAGATAGGAAAAGAAGAAAATAACCGAGAAATAGCGGGGAAAGAAACCATACACGAGAACACAAACGATAACGGCAAGAGACTGTGCAATCTAGCTGCGGAGACAAATACATTCATAATAAGTACAAAATTTAAACATAAAAAAGAACACAAGAGAACATGGCTATATCCAGGAAAGAGAAAAGGCAACCAAATTGATCATGTTTTAATATCAAAGAAATGGATGAAAATGGTTAAAGACACGAGGTCATACCGAGGTGCAAACGCGGATACAGACCACATTTTAATAATAGCGAAAATGAACATAAAAATATCAAGAAACAAACCTCGCAAACACAACAGAAGAAAGTGGAACTTAAAAAAGCTGAGAAAAGAGGAAGGTAAAAACAAATATGCGGAAAACTTAACAAACAAAATACGAACTCATAATAAAAAAGAAGAAATAGACAGTGAATGGAAGATTATAAAAAACAGCATTATAGACTCCGCAACGGAAGAAATCGGATTACAACAAAACATAGTATCCAAAGAATGGTTTGACGAAGAATGTAAACTAGCAAGCGTAAGAAAAAAACAAGCGAGAAGTAAATGGTTGGAAACAGGAAAAGATGAAGAGCTGGACGAATACAGAAAGATAAAGCAAAAAGCAGAAAAAATCTACAGAAGGAAAAAATCAAACTGGGTTGCCGAACAAATGGAAAAAATAGAAAATAATAATAAGGATAATAGAAAACTCTTCGAGTATGTGAGAAAGCAACACAGTAGCAGAAACGCAACTGCAACAGTAAAAATAAATAGAAAAGAGTGGGAAACATATTTCCAAACTTTATACCAAAACAATCATACTATGGATGAAAGTTATAAGGATTTAGTAACGGAGGGAGAAACTGAACAGCAGTACCGACCCTCTTTCGAGGAATATATAGATGTTGTGAAACAACTTAAACCTAACAAGGCGGCAGGCCCAGATGATATAAATAACGAACTAATCCAACATGGAGGAGACGCCTTACTGCACAGAATATATGACCTGATAATGAATATATGGACCGAAGAACACATGCCAAAAGAGTGGAGCATTGGACATATAGTGCCGATCTTCAAAAAAGGAGACCCAACCAAATGCAAGAATTACAGGAGTATAATGCTGCTTAACACTACTTATAAGATATTGACCAATCTAATAAAAATAGAACTGAATAAACAGGCTGAACCCAAATTAGGTCAATATCAACAGGGATTTAGAAAAGGAAGATCAACGGTAGATGCCATACATTTACTAACACAAACAATCGAAAAATGCTATGAACATGACATAGAACTACATATATTATTCATTGACTTCCAGCAAGCGTTTGACTCAGTCAACAGAGAGTGGCTAATATCTGATATGAGGAACATAGGAATTTCAGAAAAACTAATAAGACTAGTGAAAATGACAATGAAGGATGCGATTGCAAAGGTGATAACCAGAGATGGGAATACAGGAGATATTAACATCGAAGTAGGTGTAAGACAAGGAGATAGTTTATCTACAACCCTTTTTAACATAACACTAGATGGGGTGATTAAAGCAATAGGCATAAAAGGAATGATCAGCCACAGCTCCACACAAATAATAGGATATGCCGATGACGTAGCTTTGGTTACCAGAGACAAAGAAAACCTAGTGAATACATTCGATAACTTAATAAAAGAGGCAGCAAAGAGAGGGCTGGTAGTCAACCAAGAGAAGACAAAATATATGCAAATCTCGAGGAAGACGGACAACGCAGCCACTATAAATATGGGAGATTACACTTTTGAAAGAGTAAGTCAATTTAGATACCTGGGAATAATAATTGATGAGAAGAACAACAGAAGTGCAGAGATCAACGCAAGAATAATCGCCGGAAACAAAGTGTATTGGAAGTATCAGAAACTACTAAGGGACAAATGCATCAGTAGAAAAACCAAGATCAAAATTTATAAAGCTGCAATTCGACCAGTAATAACATATGCCGGAGAAAATATGAGACTAACTGATAAAGACGAAGGAAATCTCAGGGTTCTAGAGAGGAAAATCATGAGGAGGATAATAGGCCCAAAACATATTCCGAATGAAGGGTACAGAAGGCTATATAACTACGAAATAGATCAATACATGAATGGTGAAGATATAGTCAGACATATAAAGGCACAACGACTAAGATGGTATGGGCACCTTCGAAGAAGGAATAAGGACGATCCAATAAGGAAAATCGCTGACTGGAAGCCTGCAATCCAGAGACCCAGGGGACGTCCCAAACTCAGATGGGAATATCAAGTGATTGATGACCTAAAGAAAATGGGAATCCGTGACTGGGGTAGAAAAACAGAGGATAGGAAGGAATGGAAGACGATTACAAAGATGGCGAACTCACACCGCATGCTGTAGTAAGCAGAAGATAATACACGGACTGATCCACCGTACAAAAAGGATCAAAAGAGCTCAAAATGAGCGGCCTATACTCCGACAACAGGAGTGCCGGCCTATATATATATATATATTATGCATTTCTATCTTTATTGTTAGCATACAATATTTAAATAATTGTTATAACAATAAACTAATAGTAATAATGAAATGTTAATTAGATAAATACGACTAAATGATAAATCTTGTATCTCTTCTCCACAGTAGCAGCCAACGCAACGTTCCCATTACATTACCATTTTAATTACGTTAATTAACACATCACATATTACTTCCTAGTGAATCTGGTTACGTAATATCTTGCAAATTAGGCAAACCATATACTTTAGCTCGGGGAATGAACAGTAATAGAACACTAATAACTTTTGTCGTGCTGTCACACAACAAACAAGAGAGTACATTGTGACAAGTTTTAAACAATTCCCGAACAACGTCGGTGGTCACGTGTACGTCACGTGCGATAGCAAATTACACGTCATAGGCCTGATTAGGTGGATATAACAAAGAAGACCACGTTGACGTTGATGTGTGTAGCTGCCAATTTATTAGCGGGAGAGACCACCATTGCCGTACGTTTAAAATAGACTCTCACCCTCGCATAATAAAGGCTATTAATGTTGAGCCTCCGAACCGATTATTAGGGAAGTTAACTTTGCTTTGGGAAACGATTTTAATAAGAGATTCTATCATAAAGGAATTAATGAGTTTGGTAAATAAATCGTTACTGTTTTCAATTATCGATTGAGAATTTCTACGAGAAATCAGTAGACGGAACTGGACATATCCTATAGATAAAAAATATATTGTCACAATAGGTATTTATATAAGGTTATGTTTATGAAAGTTATACATGATTTTTACTATGGGAAACGCTCCAAAGCCCAGTCAGCGAACAAGCGGCTTTATCCATGGTCATTAACTTAGAACTTCTTGGTCAAATGGAACTTCTACGGGTGTAAGTCCAAATCCTGCCAAATTGAAATTTGCGGTCGAGTTTTTGTGCTTGGTGAGGAATGAATTGGTTTGAGCTTCCCTGATACTTTTTTGGACCACAGCGATGATCTTGGACGAACGGGCATTCACTTGCCGTACTATGATTGGCTGATTGTATACTGAACCGACGGTTTCGAATGCAGCCACCAATCATTGGGAGTTGAGTTTAATGAGCCGCAGTGCCAGCGTGGAATGAGTTTAATGCTTTTTTCATACTTATACTACGTCAAAGTAATAAATAGGTATCTACTATATATATATAAAGTAAATAAACATTGAATCTAAATTCACCACCTCAGTAAAGGGTCAAATAGGCTCACTCTCCACAAACCTTACCCAATACCGTCCCAGTCATTTTATGCCTTTCCATTTGGTGCTCTTCCAATACTTGTGTATAAATGGGTGTGGAAGAAACTGTGGTTTTAGCGACTGTCTTTTTGAATTTTCTCGTGGTACATTAACATGTAGATGTTCGAATTTCATTTGCGCAGCGTCTATTAGTAGTTATTATAATTTCATTTAGATTTGGCAGCACTTAACACTGCGGACAAACACGGATAAATTTATGTTTTCATAATCCCAATCTTTCAAGAAACATGTGGTTTCCGGAATGAAGAAACATTCACATTAACGGTTACATCAATCGGTAAGCAACGCGGTTCCTGGGGTCTAAGCACCCATAGGTCATTGTGTTGAGCTCACCTCACAGTGCTAAAGTTACCACTTGGTGTGTTGTATCCGAGCATGTGATCATTGATCCTTATTTTTGTGTTTAATACAAGATCGGGCATCGCATGTATTTTGGAAAACAGACTGAATTTATTTTCAAAGTCATATCGGCAGCGTTGCATTTGGACGTCTTATGAACAAACGCCTTGGGCACATTTTTTTAAATTGTTTTTCCTTAATAGTAGCTTTACCATTCAACTCGACGAACACTAACTGACAGAAAACTAGGAGCATGGCGAACACAACAAACACTGCGAATATCGCAAGCAAAATGTCGGTAACAGAATAATTTCTTGTGGCATGATTTAGAATATCCCTCCCATTTGCATCATTTGACCCCACCGCACTTGGGCCATCCTGGAAGAGTCAATATTCAATTTAAATAATTTACCAGCAAATATTACGAAACTTCCAACAATTGCAGGAACCACTCTTTGTAAATGTGTTTGATATTCTGCAAAATTATTGGGCTATTAGGCTAGTTTATGTCGTAATGGTGTACATTTAGAACATATATATTAAAAATTGCATGTTTTCCAATTTCGGTATTGTTTATTTTGTAATAACATTCTGATATACATCAGCTAAAATATAAGCATCCGCTCGACGTTTAATTGCCAGAAATACTTATTGCGAATGATACGATTTTGAAGATCTTGAGAATTTAAAATCGGGGATGTGTAAATGTTAAATATCCCCACGCACAAAAGTCCAGGGGATTGTGTTCAAATTTTGCATCTTTTGTTTCTCGTACACATTCTTAGTAAAACTCACAGCTTACGATTTATGTCCGATTTAATGAACCGGTTTTTCTATCTCTGCCGATAACACTTAAATTATTAGATTATAATCAATAAAATGCATTTCTCCATTTTTTAAGATTAATTTATTTTCTGCAACTTATGTTGAAAACTTTTGTTTCTAATGTCTATACTTTTTGAGATATAGGACGTATAATGTAAAAATGCCGACGCTCGACGGGTGACGCGGCAGCCCGAAGGTTTTTTCTGTAACAGGTAACCGTTTCTATAACTCTACAGGAAAGAAGGGAGTTAATATCTTGCAAATGTCGAACTGTCTGTGGAAGAGCATGTGAGTGCCGAAAAGCAGGCTTGGACTGCACTGTAATATGTGAGAATTGCATGGTGGAAACATGCACGAATCAGTCAATAGCGAACCTCGTCTTTACAAAGTATTCGGTAGATGTTGACGATTTTTACCACGAGAATGTAGAATTCTTTGAGGTCTTCTTTGTATTGATCCGAAGTAGGTGACGAAAATGAAAAGGAAACATCAAATATAACTATATTTAAACGCTCGAATTTTGAATGAAATTTTAAAAAATATTCCATTCTATTATCGTATATGAGCCAACAAAATTAATAATAAATACTCAATAATATAGGATCAAATCAAAGCACTAAATATTTTGTAGTTGTGCGAAATATAATAAAATGATAAAAAAATGTTTCGTAACTATTGCAAGTGAGGAAATAAACTATTATTTGTCAAGTACCTACATAAACAATCCGGATATATTTTTTATTTATTTGTTGAGTTTGTACCATTTACTCTATGCATACCTTGAAATTTTCGACCTTACGCCCGGTAGTCCAACATTGAACGTCCTATAGTTCCATGAATATTAGAAGAAAAAGGCCTTATCAAAAGTTGCAGAGAATAAATTGATCTTTTGAAAATGGATGATTGCATTCTATTGATTTAAGTGTTACCTATCAACCGATATAGAAAAACCGGTTCGTTAAATGGGCCATAAATCGTAAACGGTAAAAAAAGTTTACGAAAAACAAAAGGTGCGAAAATGTATTCTCTACAATGAAGATTTCAATTTGCCCTAAAGTGCACAGTTTCCGAGACATCGGCCAAAAACGTTTTACCAAGATGGTTGTTAGCATTTTGTGATTTTATACTCAGTAACTGATCCTAAACCTTATGAAAAAAATTTAACCGGAAATTTGGTGCGAGGTTAAATTATATTTTGACTGGCCTATATGTATCACCGTTTAATCGTTGAGAAAGGGAAAATAGTCATAATAAATAATATCAATCCAAACATTTACCGAAAATTAGTGTTAGAACCAACCGTGCTACAACTGTGGCGTTTGGATTTACATCAGCACATCTGTAGTTATTATGAAGATTTATAATACTAGGTCTTGAAAACTTGGCTTCATCTGTAAACGAAGCAGTGATTGCAAAACTGAGATTGCTCGCTATTTTTCTTAAAATCCATTGGCAACATATATATTGCATACAGAGTCATTAGGTAGCAAATGTTGAACACACATAATAAATTATTCCTTTTAGTATATTCCAAACAGTTTTTTGACTAACATTCACTTGTTGAACAGTTATTCTGGTACTCGTTTGTGGATGATCATCAATAATTTGGAAAACATAATCTTCGAGTGGTGGAGTTCTCGTAGTTCTAGATCGTCAAATAATAATCTATTTATTTTGCAAAAGCTCCTAGTAAACGAAGTTGCAATTTATACAACGTTTCAGAACAAGGTAAACATTTCTTCTTTGTTCTTGCGTTGGATTTCAGGTATCACACAGTAAATGATAAAAATTTCAAAAACTGAGAATAAATATTTTCTTTTTCATAAGCTCATAAACCAGTAGCGTCATTAATGAAAAATTATGGTCGAAGTGATGAATTTCACTTACAGTCAGCTTTCGCTTATTATATAAAAAAGTCAACACCCTGTATCTCATTAACGATAAAACTTATCACACCTGTGGGATACACACAAATGTCGATTAACTTCTTTGGTTCATAATCTAGAACATAAGCACGTTTAATTACATTCAATAAATATATGTGTAAAATATTAGGTCTGTACCTTTTGAAATCCTTTGCTCCCACTTCGTTCCAACCAAATTAAAAACTGTTTTTCCTGGATTGGAAGTATAAAGCTGTACAGGGAAGAGCAGGCGACGTACATTCCGCATGCAAAGTTTTAAAGGTTGTGAAGCTTACGAATTCTGCCAGCGAAGTGAGCTCTTGCAATCCGCATACGTCTTTGCTACGGCGCATCGGACTGCCAAAATTAATTTGCCAACCTGTACTTATAAACAAAAAACTACTTTAGTAATTTGTCGCTTTTTATGTTATGAAAGATTTTTTGTTTTATTTTATTAAAATGAAACTTACCGAGAGCACTATACATTATATTCCTTCACAACAAATTTGGACATTGTGTTCTTCGATAATGATTATTGATAGTTAACTAATTCACAGTTCCACAACAAACTTAAAGCACGAGGCACATACATGAACAGTAAAATAGCGTTAAACTACAATGTGAGTCGTAGCCGTGAGGCATGCGCTAATATGTAGAAAAACTATACCAGCAGCGTTACAGCTCTCATTGAATCAACAATTTTAGTAAATTTTCCGACTCGCTAGGTGGCCGTACCATCGCGCGTTCAGAGTTACCATTCCCTGAATGCTACTACCAGTAGAATATACTCGTATTCTACTAGTAGAATTTTACGAAAACATTTAAATTAACTCTTATGTACGAGTAATAAGCATTTCAAATTAAAAATACTTATGAGTAAAAGTCACGAGTAGTTTTTTTATCCGTAACCAAAATACGAGTAAAAGTATTCGAGTACTGTTGACATGTGTGCAAAAACAATTTTCGAATTAATCTGAGCGTTTAAAGTGCGCAAAACTAAGTTTAAAGGTTGCGTTATAAATGGAGCACCCTATATTTTATTACTAAGCATATTGAATTTTTTATTACTAGATTGTATTGTCATTAGTCCTTGACAAGTTTAAATTAAATATGTTCGTTTAAAGTGGTTCAAAATAGATTCCAAAGGTGCCGGTTACAAACATACAAATATAGAAACATACATAGGTACATACAGGCGAAGCTAATGAAAGCGTGTAAATAAAGACAGCTTTTCTAATTATATAAATTTAAAAATTGGTATGAAAATAAAATACATATTTCATACAGTACCTGTATTGACAACATCTACGCTAACGACTAATCACACTCGAGTCAGAATCAAACATTCAAGGATTTCACCCCCCATTTTTACAAAATGGTAACAAATTTAAGGGTCCGTCGTTATACGTCACGCTGGGCCAAGTTTAGCAAGACGTCAGGCGCAGATCTGAATGCGGTTCCGTAATAGAATCTTGGAATATAATAGGACCAATCCGACTGCTGCCGTGTTATTAGGCGGCACAATGCCTCTTTGTGAACTCCTTGTAGTTCTCTTTTGGAGTGACAAACATTGATTTTATCAAGTCAGTGTCGGTTCAGATTACAACTACGACAATTTTTAAACGGAAAATTACTTACAGTCAAGTAGCGTTACATGAAAGAAGTTCAAATAATTCTACCTCATTGGATTTTTTTCGTATAAAAAAATTCAATTATTATTTTCTTTTGTAAAATTGGAATATTTTGTTTATTAAAATGAGTTTATATGATCAGGCACCAGTGGCGTCATCTCATGTCAAATCGACCAATAGTTGGAACTGACAAAATAGAAAAAATAATTGAAAAGTAATGCAAAATTTCAGTGTTTTCCTAATTTTCCAAGTTCATTTTTTGAATTTCTCGAAAACTATTATATTCACAAAAATCGTTAGGAATCCGTAGTAATGGGGATACTTGGGGCTACAATGTAATATATATAATATAAATCTTTTTTCAAGAAATTTTCAAAATTAGAAGAAAAACAAAATTCTTGGAAAATATGAATTTCTAAATATTTTCTTAATAAAATAATATTACCTAAGCAAATACCCAAAGTTGTAATTTCAAACAATGAGTAAATTTATGTCGCTGAAAGAAGGAAAATTTCATGATTGTTTTGGTCATAATTTGAAACAGTTTGAACGCCAAGCTATTTTGATAATTTAGTAACCACATGCCAATATAATGGGACAAGGACAAGTAATGAAAACAAAATAAAAACAGATTTTTCCCTTAAAGCTTTGATTTACATATATATTGCACAAAATTACAAAATTGAGTACTTGCTTGAGATTATTTTATTAAGAAGTTACGAAAAAAAAACATTGTTTCTAATCAAAACAACTGAAAGGAAAAACATTTTTGACTTACCTATTTAATTTTAAGAATTTTGAAATATTCGACGTTTGAAAGAAATTGTCAATTTATATTTTACCTAACTAGAAGTATCCTCTTTAAAATAAACCCTTAATGATTTTAGTAAATGTACTGAATATTCTTCGAAAAATTCAAAAAATAAACTTCGAAAACTGGAGAAATAGAAATTTTTTTAATTTTGAATGATTTCGTAAAAAAGAAATTGCAATGTTGTTTCCTTTCGCTAAACTTGGAATGAAAGAAAATGTCTCACCAAAATTCATCCAAATCAAAGGGTATCGATTCCAACCATTGGTAAATTTGTCATTGTCGAAAATATTAACTTTTGTATTAGAGGAATCAATCAAATCGTTGTTTAATTATTTTGTTATGTGTTCTGTTACATTAAGGTAGAAAAAAAACAGAAACAGAGAGTTCTCGAGGTGCTTGTAAACAGACAATTGTTCCCCTATTTAGACAGCTTTGCATTAAAAACAGTCTGTCGAGTGATATAAATTTTTTGTGATAATAATAAATTCATGGCCCTTTTTGGTTAAGCCGAATAGTCTCCAACGTCCTCATACATCCAGAGATGGTGAACAAACCATTTGGTGTTTTTATTTTTTTCGGCTCGACCTGGAAATTTTAATAATAACACGGGTATAATTGAAAGATGTTTCATTCGTACCACACGGACTATTCGTTTAAAAGTCATGACGGATATAAAAATGTTAAAAGCAAGGAATATGCTCGGTATAAACGAACAGCCTTACGCTTAGTTTATTAGTCACCGACACATTTTATGTTTTGTAAACTGGAAATACTACTACCATTGAATAGTAGTTTGTAATTTTAATATGAGTTTTCATGTGTGTCTCAAACGCCGTGTTGTTACTCTGTTCCATGAGAAATGGGCGTTACCGAGCAAAACCGAGGCTGGTCGCTAGTCGCCAATATAGGTAGAGTCTGAATCAACTAAGAAAAACACACGGCGTCATCAATTAGGTATCATCTATCTCACTTTAACATATTATACACATCTCGTTGCGTTGGTCTTTATCGGGTATAACGCTATGTGTTTTTCTTAGTTGATTCAGACTCTACGTAGACATGTAGGTATGTTAAAAAGATACCAAACTAAGTATATGGTCCGTATATCGCCGAGAATTTCAGTGAGGTTACCGGTTACTAGCGGTTTTCAAATTTCATTTAACCTGTTTTTTATACCTATACGGACCACTTGTCATTGGTAAATAATAGTTTACCTCTGTTTTTGGCGTTTCTATAGCTTCCAAAGACATTTGGATGAATACTTTTTAATTTTTTTCTCCGAACCTTGCCGAGCGGCCTTTCACTTTTCTCCCAATGCTCCAAACGCTTCAGTGTAAGTATAGTAGGGCGCACCAGGTGTCTGTGGGGTGTTCGTCGGTGCCATATTTGAATTCAGCGACCCGAAAAACCCCCAGTAAAGATTTTTGGTTGGTATTTTCCAATTGTGCCTGGAAAACCCTCGGGGATGACGTTCAGAGCCAGGTTAGGGTGCACCAGGTGTTCGGGTGGTCGTTTTCAATATAAAATTCGGATTCAGCGCACACAAAATGCCCCCATAACGATTTTCGGTTCGTTATTGTCGATATTTCCAGAAAAATTCTCGAAGATGACGTCCGCGTCCAGGTTGGGGCCCACCAGGCGTTCGTGGGGTGTTCGCCGATGGTATATTCGAATTCAGCGACACAAAAAAAACCCGGGTGCCCAGTTTCTCTCCTCTCTTGCATAAAGTTCGGGATAGTCCCCGGAGATGACGTTCGTCGGTGTTCCTGAGCTCCAGGTGTTTGGGGGGTCAATTTGAACATCATAATCGTGATCAGCGACCTCTGACTCTTATTTACGAAGTTATTAAATTTGCCAAAAGGCCTCTCAAAAGATGCATTTTTTGCAAGCATTTTTGGATGCAGAAATGCAACTTCCGGTTTGTAACAGGTACAAAGTAGGTATACAAATTATATAAATAATTTTTGCAAAAAACCGCATTCCGATTCCTCCTAGCCTAAAAGATTTCCTATCATAATGCTTCATTGCCTCGACTATATCCACAGTTTAATTGTTTCTACTATACCTAGGCAGTTTTGAAAAGACTTCATAATTTTCTGGAAATCATAGAATAAATATGAAATTATCGAAACAACGCTGGCGCTGTTCAGTCTGTCTTTTGGAAATATATTAGGAGAATAATGACGAAAAAATTGTAGTTTTCAAACAGGTGGTTAGATAATTTCTTTCCTCGCTTTGTCAGCATGACAAACGATTTGTTATAAATTGAATAATTTGTTGGGGAAAATTGAGGCATGTATACACCAATTTTATATCCATTTTCAGAATAAACAGCTATAATGTTATTGAAAATACTTAATCCATTTGCATTTGTTGTATTGACTGCCAGTGGCGGCTAGTTACATGTAAAGTCTCACAAAAATTAAAATAGCTAGTTAAATAGTAGCTGAAGTGAGAGACAAGAACAATTGCCATACGACTTGCATTTAGCATTTTTTGTACGATCTAACACTGTTTTACCACAATAAGACATTAGTTTAAGTAAATTATCGACAATGAATACTTTTTCGTCACAAGTCTTTCAATCTTCACTTAAAGTGAGCTACAGGCTTAAAAAAATAGAGCCCTACGTATTCATTCATTCAGTCATTCGGTTGGGCTGTGCTCATCAGCCCAGGCACTTGAGTTGAATCTTTGTACCATTTCCCATGTTATCTACTTCCATTCCAGAAGCTTTGTGTCTTCTATGTAGGCCACTCGTTTGACTGGAGGGATTTTCAGTAGTTGTAATGGTTTGTATTATTTTCTCTCCAATGTGCTTCCGTCTGAGTCCACGTAAGTTCTCGCAGAAGCAGAGTATGTAAGTGGGTGTTTCATCATAGAGTTCACATTTCCTACACATAGGTTCACTAACTTAGCCCATTTTGTGCAGATGTTTCCTCATGGTGCAGTGTCCAGTCACCAGGTCAGTAACTGTTTTCAAATGTCTCTTACTCACTTTCAATAGCCTGGTTGACAGTTCCTTGTCTACCTTGTTAAGTAAACTCTTTGTATGGAGGTACCCTTGTGTCGACCTTCATTTGAGTTGATGTTCCCTATTTAGCCAGTTCCTGATTTCCCCTCTTATGCAATATTTTGTGATTCCACAAAACGGTTCCGTACCTATGAACCTTCTTTAGCTAACTGGGTCAGCCATTTCATTACCTACATTCCCCTCATGTGCCAGTACCCATATTAGAGACACTTTGTTGTCTCTTGCCAGCCTGTTGAGGGATTCTTTACAGTTTTTTACCAGTCTAGACCTAGTTGTTGGGTTGCTGATAGTTTTAAGCAGAGGCTGGCTGTTAGTGAATATTTTTATTTTTTGTCCGGTGTATTATCTTCTGATGTTTTCATCAATACATAGTGGCAATCGTCTCTGATTGAAACAGAGTCGTATAGCGGCCAAGGCTAAAGATCATTCTCTTTCTAGGTCCTTTTATACCAGCCCCAGCGCCATGGTGTGTTTTGGAACCATCAGTGAACCAGATGATTTCTCCAGAGTTACCTGGGTACATCACCTGTTCCCTAGATGGGATGATGATGTTCACTCGCTCAGTGAATATATTCTCCGGTGTCATGCTATCAAAACTCATGTGAAATATGGATTCATCTAATATTGTCCAAGTTGTATAAGTGTGTCCTTCTCGAACATTGTTCGGTGACCATAAGTCTCCCGATTTCATCCTAAGAATTGCCATCATTGCCTCCGGCCTTATAAAAAGTTCCAAGGGAGGAAGTCAATAAGGGCTTCCATTGATGCCGTCTCCGTACTGTGCATTGCCCCGGTAATACGAAGAAGAGCTTGTCTTTGAATTGCAGTTAATATATTCACTGCAGAGGACACTTCTGTCCTCCTCCACCAGACTATTGATCCATAGGTGATCGTTGTCCTTATCACAGTTGTGTAAAGCCAGTGAACCACCTCAGGTCGTATTCCCCAGGTTTTGCCTATAACTTTTCTGCATTGCCAGAAAAGCCTAGTCGCCCTAGTAGTTATTTTTTCCAGGTGTGTCTTCCAATTCAGTTTGGAATAAAGGGTCACTTCCAGATATTTAACTTCTTTGGATATTTCTAGCTTTTCTCCGAACATCAGAGATCTACATAGTAACAACAATATTTTTATTTCAAAACTACTCCCAATAGTTTTTTTAGGCCCACCAGTAGTTAGCACCTCAGAGGTTGATAAAAACACTTAAAGGTTCTGTTGCAAGTTTATACAAAAAGAAATATAAATCTGATTTTTCCGGAGAAAATTCACTCCATTGATTTATGTGCGTAGAAAAAAAATCAAAATCATACAGAACAATTAAGATAGCACTACATTTTTGTTCAGCAACGTCAAAGATTGGAACAAAGTTCTCAACTCTTTGTATCTTGATTTGCAAAAGCTGTTCCAACAATCATTGAATAGAGAAAGAGCTTAGCCAAAATATTTCATCAAGAACGTCTCCATCACATGGTGATCCTGCTCTTGCTGATATTGGTCTTTGAGATCCTGCCAAACGTGAAAAAATATTGAAACCAAAATGGGTCTCACGGGATCTAAAAAAGAAGTAACCAAGCGAAAAATACAATACAAGCAGTCGAAATGGAATGGAATATACAAAACGAAATAAAGATACTAGAAATACAACACGGAGATGGTTTGGTGATTTGGCAAGGCTGCACAAGCAATATGCAAGTCAAACGGATTTAGGGAGCAGAATCGATCGGAAAACAGTCTAGAGGCCGGACAAAGGAATCATGGAGTAACGTGATTCTAGAGAATGTAGCCAGAAAAAA
This sequence comes from Lochmaea capreae, assembly GCA_949126875.1. Classification (NCBI taxonomy): domain Eukaryota; kingdom Metazoa; phylum Arthropoda; class Insecta; order Coleoptera; family Chrysomelidae; genus Lochmaea; species Lochmaea capreae. The sequence goes on from OX421401.1 coordinate 11,850,338, forward strand.
TAAAATCTGGACTGAAGCAAGTAGCAAGGCAAGAAACAATGTGACAATTTACTTAGTCACGATAATGAGGGTTTTCGATTGTAGTTTAATGGGAGATTTGGAAATAGTGCTTTATATATACTGTAATAGATGGCGTACAATGATTGAATTTTATTTACAATATTATGATGTGAAGCTAGAGCGATTCACAGCTAAACAGTAAATTTATTGACAATAACGGTAGATAATTAACGGCTATTCAGTAAAATGGGCTTTTTATATCTCAAATTAAACGACGACCAAATCACAAAATAGTTGAGTTGAAATTAATATAATAATTATAAAAGTATAATATATATATATATTTATGAACATTTAGAGATGCTAAAAAATAATTATTTGGGATTTGACCAATCCGTTTCTTAAAACTGAGATTTGCAATATAGATTTAAAACAAATTTTATATGATTATCTTATTTATTTAAGAACTTTTCTACATTTATCCGGTCGTTTTGACCATTTTCCAGATACCTATACATCAAAAAAATGTTTTACTACGATCACTATCCAAAGTAAGCTTTTACTTCACGCTTCCAAATCAAACTGGAATATCGACGTGGCCTTTTTTATTTTCAATAAAGGAAAAAGATAGTGAATGTGAACGTAGCTGAAGGTTATATTGATTCAATTTACAAAATGGAAGTATATCATCTGGTCAATTTACGTCCAGATTTCAAAAAATTTAAACTATACATTAAATATTTGTGGCAGTGATTATAATGTGGAGCCATTAACACTCATAATTATTGTCAAAGTTGTACATTGTTAAGGATAAAAATGCATAGCAAAGTATTGCTATATCATCTGAGAAGTGCTTACAATAGTCTATTGTGAAGTAGATGTAGGAATTGAAGAATGTATTAATAAAACTCACATGATTCAACTTTACTCTTTATTTTTATGTACATTAGGGTGGGACAAAAAAATCAACTATTTTTTTTTACAACTAATAGGGAAAAATGGGTTGCTAGTCACCTTAAAAAAAATTTCACTAAATATGAGCTCTTAATTTTAATAGGAAGATACTCCGCATCGCAGTTTTTTATTTTTTTCTCAGTCCAATAGAAAAAAATTCATACCTCATCATTAATTGATTGTACAGAAAAATTTTGTAGGAAATTTAATGCTCTACAAAAAAATATCTTTTATTTTTCCCGTAAACCTTACCGTTTGAATGATATTGAAGATTTAAGTTTGATTATTTTAAATCAAATGTCATTTTTGTTTATGAATTTATCAAGAAATGGCTATTATAAAGTGCGCAATAGAAATTTTTGTAGGAAATTAACTGCTCTATAAAAATGCTATCTCATGTTTTGGCGATTAAATTAAGCGTTCAAAAGATATTCATCATCAAACTTTCATGTATACCGATTTTAAGAGTTTTTGATTAAATAATCGAAAATTTTCAATGTACCAGATCTAAATATATAACAAATTTTCAATATGACAACCATAAACTACTTTTATTAAAGTAGCAAAGAATTTCAATTTTCAATTAAACTACTATCAGCAAAATAATTTATTATTTATAATATTATTATTTCCTATGAAAGGATTTCATCTTACCATGGATCAGAATAACATGGAATTTGCACAATGAATGGAATGAAAACAATTGATATCCTAAAAAAAACACATGAACAATTATTCTCTTTTTTGCAGTTCCTTGAATGCAGCTGATAAAGCATCTTGTTTATTACTTATCTCTCATATATATAGTAATTGTCCAAAGTGGAGTTTGAAGTGAAGATACAACCACTACCATCCTCAATATAAAAGACATTTTGGAAATTGTGGTACCGTCAAAATTTCAGACCGAGTGAATAACTGGACCCGGATCTTTGAACGTTTGACTATTCGCTAGAACGTTGAATGGCGTACGAATGATTTCACCCGAATCGATCGTTACTCGAAATTTCAATAGTACTGGCGAACAGCTTTGTAGATCTTATGTGTCATTTTTTAGGTGATGTGTACTGTAGAGTAGTTTAAAAAGCAGGTGAGAGAAAGAAAATTACACGTAGTTTGAGTTTATTTTCAGTACAAATTTATTCCTAGGTACCTATTTAATACCTATGAGATCACTATCTCTGTCGCTGATCACATGCTACCGCTAAACCGTATTCACGACGCTGCAGCTACTCTCTCAGTGTCTACTCAGTGTTGCACTGATTTTCATAAGAGATTTATGTTAAATGCTAACTTGATTACTGTTTAATAAATGTACATAACCATAGATTATGGCTGACCTGTGATTTGGACAGCAAAAAAATAGATAGCTAGCAGAAGTGAAATTAGGTAATCGTAATGTGGGACTGATACGACTGATAAATTCGTTCGTTTGCAAGTCGTTTTTTATATTGCTCTGTAGGTTTGATGTACAGAATGATCCGTCTTTTAAACTATTATGATTACGTTTCAGAGTTTCACATACACGTCTTATATGCATATTTTTGTGTTTTCACTCAATTAAAGACGATAATTATTATTTTATCGTAATTTTCTTCCCATTTATTTCCACCTTTGTATGTCCTTGCTGTCCATTTAACTTTTTTCAGCCACTCAGTGACGTGTTGCCACTGAATGTACACTTTGCTGGTATTGTAGTTTGATTACTTGACAAATATAATCATGTTTTCCAAACAAAATAATGTCATTACAAGATCGATACATTCACAAAAAGCTAGATACAGTAGGTATACATTAACTACAGAAGCAACTTTTACAGCAACTAAAAGTAATCGTTGTTGGGTATTTAATTAAATATTCACGACTCTATTTTGCTATATGTGCTCTTCAATTATTAATAAGGCAATCAAAAATGAGTTAAAAGTTTTTTCGAAATGTTTTGAGTAGTTTGTTTACATCAGATTACCATAATGTAGGATAATGATATAGGGACATTACATAGAGTCAATTAATCGTAGTTGAAGTGTCTTCAAACCGTTTCTTATATCAGTAATTAGAGGCGATATTCCTTCACAGAAGACGTGACGTGACGTTATTATTTGTTAATTTTATAGGTAATACAGTTATTTTCCTAACCGGTATGAAAAGTATTTCGCACGCCACCGCAATTGTCCGCACATGCGTTAGAGGTAAGAGATACAGTTTCCACATGAGCTAAGAACAACTTTTTTTTTAAGAGCGGATGGAAAATACAAAAAAAAACACTTAACGAGACGTAGAATAACTGGATAGAAACCAAAAAATGTGTCAGTTACCTTCTGATTATTGATGTAATAATTGTTAGAGTGGTAAATAGTAATTTACGTAGATAACAAGATCCAGATCCACTTTTTGATCGTGATACGTGCAATATTTTTCCTGTAGCCGTTTTGCATGCTGAAAAAGATATCGATAGACAAGTTTGTATAGACAATTACATATAGCAATCACTCGTAATAATACATCACTTACGAATGTTAATTACCCAATTATGACAATTTAGATACTTATATTAATATTATTAGGGATATTAACAGAAGTAGTACTGCTGGAGTTAAAATTAGAAGCATCAGTAGTTTTACTTAATTTCAAGATAGGGACCTTTTCATTCTGTGAGGTAAAGTGGCTGAGCACCGGCATGAAAAGTGCCCGTTGTATTCTTTGTGATCCGGTTATTTAGGAACTTCAGCAACTGTACAGGCGAGTTTTCCAAAAGTGTGAATACCAATCGGTTGTATAGTACAATTTCCGGTTTCATAATAAACAAATTTACGATGTGGTGTGTTTGCTTGATATAATATTAATTTTTCCAATGACGACAAACATTCCTTCTATATTCGTCTTAGAACTTTTATATCATTCCAATTTATTTCCCAAAGCTCTTCACGACGCCAAAAGTGCCTGTCAAACCAATTAGAGTAAATGCGTATAAGAGTGCGCACTTACTACAATATTGACTGTGAAATTAATATGTTTTTCAGAAAAAAAGTTTTTCACATTTGTACATATGTATTGACGATTGATGAATGTAATTATGCTTGATTAATGGAAAAATTCTAATAATAAGAGACAAAATTCATATTTTTCGGTGGCAGTGCAATTGCGCACTCTTAAACACAGATATGCACAAGAGTACGCGTATTAATGCACAAGAGTGCGCAACGACTTTGTATTGTAATTCTAGCAATAGCGGTAAAAAATGATGAAATATAATCAAGACAGAATTTTTAAAAGCTACATTTATACTTTAATTAACAAAATAAAACATTATAGCCTTAAAAATATCAAAATAAACATGTGTTATTCTATCATTTAACAAATAACTTCAATTTGAACCTGAAAAAATAAACGCGTACCTAATCATTAGGTAGGCATGATCATTTTTGCTCCACTTCATTCACACAGTGAGCATGTAAATGTGCCTATAACGTATGTAGTGCACGACTCGTGCCTCCAGTTATTGCACTCAGAACACATTATTCAGTCCTCGATATTTATAATTCTCGCCGCAACCTGGACAGTTCACGTCTTTGTCACACTTCGCTTCTTTCTCCTTCCTTTTCTTTACTTGTTTTCCTGGCATTTTCAGCTTCCTTGCTGCTGCTTTTATTTTCTTAGATTCCTTGCTTCACCCGAACATTTTCTTCTTACTCGTTTGCAAATAGTGTTCTTGAAAGGATCTCAGACCGCTGAGACTAGATTTTACGCCGCAATGGTTGTTCTTTTATAAGGATGCTTGCTGCGGTGATTTTTGATGTCATGGTACTCCAGGCGATGGTATTTGAGCCAGTGACGTTTGAGGCGGTGGCGTTTGATGTAGTGGTGTTTGAGAAGGTGGTGTTTGATGCGATGAAAATGTTTGTTCAAATATATTGGGTTCATCATTTTCTACATCCTGTGTTCCACCCGGGATTACAAGGAGGTTTGCTGGTCTTTCAGTGTCGCTAATGGGTACATCAGATACTAGCGAAGGAGCTAAGTAAGATATTTTCATTTAAAGGGTTATCTGAATTACCTTGTACAATGCTTGAAAAGCTTTGCACAAGAGTATGCACTGCGCACTCTTGTGCATTGTTACGTCACGATTAGTTTTAATTATTCTGGTTTTATAGGCACTGTTTTGAGGAAATTTCGATGTTGTCAACATTTTATAGACTCTAAACCATGTGAATACACCTTTTCACTTGTCATTCTGGAAAAATTGGCGCCAAATATAGAAGAACGCATTGTTGCCAGTGATATACTTCAGGATCTGTTCCGTAATAGACATTATTACGGTATTGCAGAGATGCGATATACTATGAATACATGCATTGCGCGCTCTTATGCAGTGCGCACTCTTATACGCATTTACCCTATTAATGCAACCTAAATTAAAACAAAAATAAACTCTAATATTGAATGTAAATTATAGTATCAAGGAAGAAGAGAAATTAGATTTAATTATTTGACCTTGGTTATTAGGTAGATATTATCTTCAGCTTCTCATAACTAATCCATTTCTTCTTTATTCAACACTTTTGATATTTTTCTTGGTTAATAGTCAATGGCTTTCTTTTCACGAAAACCAAGCAGCTCGTATCTTTTTTATTTTTAATATTAACTGTAGACTTAAGCATCGAGTAATTGCTCCAGAGGCTTGATGGCTTTAATATTTAAAATGTTGCCATTAAATATGCAAGAATCACTTGTTCAGAATTAATATGCACATTTTTGTCATTGCTCCAATTTTGGAATAATTTGTAGACCAATTCATACCTCTCTCTTAATTTTCTGGCATCATTACTCCATAAGGAGCTGCTTTAGCAAATTCACTAATCATTTCAGCCACACTTTCACTACTGATTTCCATTCGAAAAGCAAAACCAATGTAACATTACAATCGTTGTAATAAAAAAATATAAAGTTTCGTTTCGACACTCAAATGTCTCGAAAAATGCTACTTTTTGCATCATTTGTGTAGTATTTATGAAAAATTAAACTGTGTTTGCATGCGATAAGCACAACTTTTTGCATTGAAATATGTTCGGATAGTGGTTAGTTTCCACACATTTGTAAATAAAAGTAATGAATTGATTGTTTGTGCCTTTTTGGCTAATATTGTATTTTTCACTTGTAGGAATCACCATAATATTCTATTAGTAAAAAAGTACAACTTCTAGGACAACCGGTATAGTAGATTTAATGAAATTTCACATGGAACCTAGCGTTTAAATTTAAGTAATAGTAATATGGTTAGTCGTAGCAAAAACATTTTAACAAACATAATAACTTTAGTCATTAGTTTCCTTCATTCAGTGGAGTTCAATTTTCGGAAAACGAAATAAAAAAGTTCATTCTGTGCCGTCAGCTTACTTTTATAAAGTTACACAATTGCCAACACAACGAGAAAATTGCATTCGACAAACATGGGAGTTCACTAAAACTTCTTATTGGATTTAGTCAATTTAAGACAGCTTCAGTCGCTATTAGCCCAGGCAAAGAATGCCAACAAATTGTCAATTAATGCATCAGTTCAAAACCAATTTTGAGCTCGCCCAAGGCGTCTTAATATAGCTGCGAAAAAAAGATATCCAGGCCACAGAGGAGGACTGGCGTATTTCGTTTTGTTTTAACACAAATTTGTTTTTTTTTTATTTGTTTTGCTTCCGATTAAAATAAAACCACACATTTTTTTAACATTCTTGTATTTCCGGTAGCGTTTCGTTATAAAAAACTATTGTATTTCCTAGTTCTCCTCCAGCTGATACTTTTTAAAAATTCGACAACTAGACAAATTGTTGTCAAATACTCTTGAAGTCCATTACCTATATGTTTGGTGGAAGTTATAGTGAATAAGAAAATATTCTGTGTAATATGGCTTTATTAATAATTTTTTGAAGAATTGATTTTAGGTACTAATCGTTATCAGAATAATATCACAAGTTTATATTCAGGTTTTCCCATGATTTATTGTTGGCATTGTTGTTAACCAATATCTAATACTATTTTGAAACAGAAATAATCATAGTACCTTACAAAAATTAACAACAAACGTGTTTTATTGAAAATATTTTTGAAATAAGCAGAAAGGTGCTTAAAAAAAGCCGTTTCTGGAACAGGCACTGCACTGGATCCCATTTATAGTATACCCTATTTCACAAAATAGGTATGCCTGCTTTGGTTTAAGTACGATGACATCGATTGAATAGATTGATTAGTCAGTATACAAATTGGCGGCGGGTGTAATTTAAGCGCTAACCATCCTTCTTTATCTGTCTGACCAAGAAGGGTAGATAATCCGACATGTATTTTCGCCGCTAAGAAGTGCAGGTAGGTCGAGTCATAAAATAACTCTTATTTTAATAAAATACGAAGGTGGTTTGGTAGGGGTAGGTTTGGTTGGGTTATTATTGGAAATTATTATAATTTATTCTTCAAAAATTGACTAAAAATACGAAGGTGGTTTGGTAGGGGTAGGTTTGGTTGGGTTATTATTGGAAATTATTATAATTTATTCTTCAAAAATTAACTAAAAATATGAAGGTGGTTTGGTAGGGGTAGGTTTGGTTGGGTTATTATTGAAAATTATTATAATTTATTCTTCAAAAATTGACTAAAAATACGAAGGTGGTTTGGTAGGGGTAGGTTTGGTTGGGTTATTATTGGAAATTATTATAATTTATTCTTCAAAAATTAACTAAAAATATGAAGGTGGTTTGGTAGGGGTAGGTTTGGTTGGGTTATTATTGAAAACTATTATAATTTATTCTTCAAAAATTGACTAAAAATACGAAGGTGGTTTGGTAGGGGTAGGTTTGGTTGGGTTATTATTGGAAATTATTATAATTTATTCTTCAAAAATTGACTAAAAATACGAAGGTGGTTTGGTAGGGATAGGTTTGGTTATTGTTGAAAATTATTATAATTTACTTTACAAAAATATATCTTATTATAAATGTCGGTGATTTAATAAATAACTGTATTTCATAAATCACGTACTTCAGTCGGTTAGCGCCCAAAATACACATAGGATTAAAATAACCTTTCGCCTAGTTTACATGTTGTAACAAGTGCATTAACCCTTTAGCGCCCAAATTACATCCGCCCACAAATTGGTACACTTGTGAACTCTCCCAATTTTGAAAACCCGAAAGTTTGTTATATTATGCTTTCATTTATTACTATTTTATGAACAAAAATCGATTATATTGCTCAAGACTGTGCTGTCTAATCGTTGAAGTCGGAGTCAGAAACACTGTCGCGGCTTCCCTCTTTTGGATTCTAAATTATAATTCGATTAATTTCTTCGATTTGGTTTTCACGTACCCACGAATCCTCTATCAAATTTTCATATTCAGTGCTTGTTGCCACTGTAACGATTACCATCAATGTGGTTATTGTAATATATTTTGCACATACCCCTAAAGCATTTCATAGGGTTAAATTGTCAATGGTAAGGAAAAGTCTTACCACATGATGCCCATACCTCAGTATAATTTAATTTACTACGTAAAATTTGTCTCGATCATTCCTTTAATATATAACGATAACGATGCACCAGGCGTTTGTTGGTTGCTTATTTTATTTAAAATTCTCGAAACATCTTTTTCGTGATAATCAGCCGATTTTGATTCAACAAAAATAAGAGATCCAATCCATAATCAAAACCATGCTTTCCAACTGTATGTACAATAATCTGCCCTTATCTAGAATCCAGGTTACGTCTAAATATAGAAATGAAGAATAATCTTGCTTCAAGTTGATATAAATACCATGATATTCCTTATCCAAATAACCTTTTATTGCACCGTAATAGTGTGGAGGGGCACTATCCTGTTAGAATGTTATTTTCAAATTTTCGAATTCATCCGAATCATCTTCAAAATTTTCAATGCATTTCTATCGCATTTAGCAGCATCTCCAGATAAACCTCATCAGTTGAATTAGTATTTAAAAAAAAAACAGGTTCTACGATGTGGTTTCCCAGGATATCTGCCTAAACATTCACCTTCTGAGGAAACTGAGTATGCGTTTCACGAAACATGTGAGGGTTTGCGTCACTCTAATATTTCACATTCTGTGTAAGTATTCACATTTACATTTAGATAGAAAGTACTTTCGTTACCAAAACAAATTGTTTTGGAAATAATTAACTTATTAAAATCTAATAACATTGTATAATTCTACTTCTTTCTCCTCAATCTACAAAGTAACAAATTATGGCTTAGATGATAATTGACAGGCTTCATTTATGCTTAATTCCTATTTTCTTGAATTTTCGACACCTTTAACTAATTTTGTTGATAACTGATGCCTGTACTTTTATTAATGCGCTACCATATATGTATAGCACATATGTTTCACTAGATTTTATCTACGTACAATTTAAATTAAGAAAATCATCCTTGCAATATTTTGACGTGATTTTAAATTTAATTTAAATAAAATACAACTATGGTGTGAGGTTATGTTATCAAGGATACACCTTATATCGAATTTTATATTTTTTTTTACTTTATTTAGATAACATCTGATTGCGTTCCTTTTTGTGAAATTTTTGCGAAAAATATATAATGCACTAGTCTTATCACACTTTATATATAAGTAGTTGCAAATTTCAGTCCATATCTGATCTCAACATGGCTGTCAAGATTGCGTCCCAAGAATCCAGATAATCAAAAGTGCTAGGGAGAATAGGGGTGGAACTCCGAAACAAGTATTCCCTTTTTCATTCGTCTGCAAAATGTCTTTGAGAGTGGGGTGCATACAAACATTGGTTCTTGCACTTTCGTTTCCCTAAAACGACAATGTGTTTTCTGGGGACGAACTGCCCTACCTAATACATTAGGACATTACAGCATTCGAATTTAATTCGTTTTTGACGAAGGTGAATTAGCTGTGAAAGCAACCGATTACCGATTTAACCCCTAGTGTATCTAAAGGGATGTTGAAACTGTTTAAAGGATATTATTTGTATATAGTTAATACATGTCTGCTTAAATTGTATTATTTCACATTAAGAAGCAAGATAAAAATAATTTCACAGATTGATTTCTTGTGAGTTGATATCCCAACTTGTTCTTTTATTTTCTATTTTAGGTGTTCTTGTTTATATTATATTGCTTACTTTGTTAAACAAATGTACTGAACCTACTGTTATTATTAATGGTTTTAAGATGGAAGAACAGCCTAATTTTACTAATAAAATACTATTCGGAAACGTAAACTGCAAAATTACTTTTTTTGTCAAAACTTGACAGACAACTCAACTATTTCTTAAAACAATAAAAACATTATACAGAGAGATTAGATAAACAAATCTGGCGACATTGAATATTTCTTTCTAACACCCCCACTCGACAGATTATTCTTCGATGAAATTCGAATTTTTCTGGGAGACCACCCAATAAAAGTGCTGCTACGTGAAAGTCTTTTATCTCTTCACCGATACCTCTTAACATTTCGACCATTTCCAGAATTGTTCTTATCTATTCCGACATATTTTGTCCAGGTTCAAGTTTGGCTTGGTATAATTTTCTCAGTAAATGAAGCTTATTGGATAAATTCGCTCTTTCGTGAACCTTTTGAATTTCCATGGTTGATAATTACTGTTATTCAATTTGGCAATTCCAAATCTTGAATTGTCTGAGGACGATTCCATTACGGTATGGTTTTACTGCAGCCTTATGTTTCCGCTTCACTTTTTACACAGACTGTCTTAAACAACTACTGGGCCCATAACCTAATGGTTTTAAGATGGAAGAACAGCCTAATTTTACTAATAAAATACTATTCGAAAACGTAAACTGCAAAATTATTTTTATTGTCAAAACTTGACATACAACTCAACTATTTCTTAAAACAATAAAAACATTATACAGAGAGATCACATAAACAAATCTGGCGACATTGAATATTTCTTTCTAACAATTATTTCTTCAAAAACTTCCTGAATAAATTTTTCTCATTACAAAACTTATTGTAAAATTTATTTAAAAAATAAATTCTTTGTTCCAGGTTTGGTTCCAAAATAGACGAGCGAAATGGAGAAGGCAGGAGAAAATGGAAGCAGCTCGACTAGGCTTAAGCGAATACCACGCAGCTACTCTTTCAAGAGCAGCTGGTTCCAGTCTCACATTACCAATGGATCCGTGGCTATCACCACCACTTCTTTCTGCTCTACCGGGTTTTCTTAGTCACCCTCAAACCGGTTATCCTAGTTACCTTACTTCTCCAATAGCTGCAGATCCTGGAAGACCTCCTATGGCGCACACACATTCCCATTCACCTAGCAATACTCCTCCCGACCTTAGAACCACTTCTATTGCTGCCCTCAGGCTTAAAGCAAAAGAACATGTTGAAAATATAACTAAAGGTTTGCAAATGGTTTAAGTGAGTGTGTAATATTTAGTCTTAAATATCCTAATGACTGCGCCAATTCGGTGTGACCAGAAGTTTTAGTTTTGCCTTAAGAATCATGTACACTTATGATTGTGTTTTCGACATAATTCTATAAATTCGTAAGATCAGTTATACGTTATATATGTTAGTTGAATCCGGAGAGGGCGCTAGTTTGACATACGTCGAAGTTCTAAGTCATTTGATTCCGATAATTATTGGAAATTAAATATATCTGAAACAGTATTTTTTTGTAAATAATCTTGTATATTACAATGTACTTATTATATAATTGTTGATGAGTATTTGTGTTATCACTTGTAGTTATTTGATATTAGATTTTCTAAAATGGCCGTTTTGTTACATATAGAGCAATTTAACAGAATGAGTTGTTTTTTAAAGAAAATAATTGAGAATTAAACCTTAAAAGGCACTTCGGCTCTCACAAAAATTGGAAAAATAACGTTAAAATGATTATTATTGAAACCTACGATATAAAATATAGTAGGTATAATTCAAGGGGTAGCTATCAGTTTCTAGAACGTAGCTGTTGGAGACAAAACGTTTCGAGGTTTTCATAAAAAAGAGCACGTATTTAAACATATCAGAGGAAATTTATTGCAAAACTAATAGTTACGAACAATCCCCCCAAATGTCAAATTAGTTAGGTGACATCTTCATTTGACAAACATATTTTGACCTATTTACTTCATACGCATGCGTCAGTTCGAAATAAGTTCTACCAACACTTGCAAATAATATAGGTTTAGTAGAGCTGCTACTGAACCATTTTTGTTTAACAGGTTTAGGGTTGAGCTAAGCTTATATTTTAAGCCCAGCTCAGTCGAGCTTAATTTTAAGTTTCAAATGTACCTACAACCGGGCCGTGTCTGGAATGGAAGTAGATAACATGGGGAAAGGTACAAAGATTCAGTTCAAGCTGCTGTTTAGCAGAAACCAATCGAGTGAATGAATGAATATGCGTTGCTCCTCCCACGTTGAATTCTTTTGATGGCAATAAAATACGCGGGTTTTTATCACTGCAGAGTTATACAATATATACCAGATATTAAGTTTGCATGTAGCGTTTTTTTCTGAGATTTCCAAAAACACTGAACCCTACCACTGGTTGGAACACCAGTGGGTTCGGCAAAATTTCCGGTTAGGGGTAGAGTGCTCCCGGCGTCGGTGATTAGCCTCAGTCGCAGAAATAGGCCGACGTTAAATAACCAATTGAAAAAAAAAACATTGTCATCGTCAAAGAGGGCCAGGAAATTTTGGATGAATGTAAATTAGGTTAGATGGACATAAAATCCCATCTAGTATCTGTAGTTAACGTTTGACAGGAGAGTTTCTAGACACCTTCTTAATATTACATTTTTTTTCGGTAGCATTATGGCGAAGCCAATCAGAATAAACTCTAAAAGTGAGTGATAAGGGGTTTCCGTGATTAATCTAATGATTATACGCTCAACCTTTTGTGAGAGACCAAAACACTAGGTTAAAATATAACTTTAATATGTTAAGTTGCTCTAAATATTTCATTTTTTGAAATAATTATTTTTAACACCGTAAAATAGAATAAATATTATAGGGTTGAGAATAACTAACCTACTCGTTTCAGATCTTGGAACCAGCAACAAAGTAATACAGTATATCTATATTTATGTTATATAGTTTGGATTTACCTTTGATATTAAGGTGAACATTCATAAATGTACACATTTGATTTGATTTTTTGGATGATTATATCATTTATCAATGATTCTAGTCTATGTGTCCATCAATTTTGGAAATGTAGTTGAAATCCAATAGAGGTTTTCAAAGAAACTCAAAGGCAAACGACAGTATATAATATAGTTACTTCAAATCAGAAGGTTTCAGCTAGTTTCGGTTAATACCATCATCAAGCTATGAAGAAAAATATTTGATAAAATTACATGATCAGTTCCATTTGTTTAAGATTTATAATTTTTTAAAATAATATTGTTTTATTAAATGTTAAAAAATTTTCGTTGTCAAATATTGAGTATTTTGTTTGAGTTTCTTCGAAAACCTTCAATGTTTCCAATAATGTCAGATAAAATATTTCGGTATTATAGATGGAAAACCTTTTGTTGATGTATGTCCTGTTTCTCCCTAGATGAGATCCATCCATCCTATTATTATTGAAAACTGCAGGTTATACTATCATCTGAGCATAATAGGGCTCTGCCAAGGGAAAGATCAATCGGTGAAACACATTCTAATCCGATCTGATAAGTTGGTAGGGTAGCCCCACAACACCTAGGCCTCATTGGGCCCTTTGAGCATCATCCTGAAAGTCCCTCTCAGTACGTCAACAGCCTATGGTTTTAACCTAGTTGATAACGTCCCCAAGAGGAACTTCTCTCAGCTCGTGTTAGCCAAAATTCGCCAAACAAGGATTTACGGATGAATGACACATCCGAGCATTCAAAGGGGACTCCTCTACTGTCTAATCCTTCTGTTCGTAGTCTTGTTATAAGGATGGGTCTGATAACCTAATTCTATAAAGATATTTGTTTAGTTCACAATGTCCGGTCAAAGCCCCCGTTGCAAAGCGTAGGTTCTGCCGGGTTATCATCAAGAATATTATTGCTGCTGCACTGTCAGGATAATACAGCCAGCCAGTTTGCTGTATGTATGTTCCAACCCACATTTTTTTGAATCTATGGTGAGTATGTTTACGCACTAGTCTTGCTACTACTGTAAATATTGCATTGTCGGAGCAGGCAGGTTCAAAAAGTTTTTGAGCTGATGCGTTCCTAGCCATATACATTATGTGCTACTGTTTGGTTGCTGACTATGGACTCTATGAGTTGTATTTGTGTTACCTGAGAATGTGGATAGACTTATATGTTCCCAGATTATCAACTTCCTTGTGAAGGCTGATCTTAAAGGGGTAATCCAGCTTGAGAGGTATAACAAACGGTATTGTCAAAGTGTATGGTTCTGTACAGACCACTTTCAAAAACCGAACCAACATGGTAGGAACCAAATCAAACAATTATTTAAGAAAACAGTAAACCTTGTAGGTTTTCGTGACCTATAAGTGGTATAAAGATCAGAATCTTTTAATTTTTGGTTCATGATTCTGATCATTATAAAAAAATTACGAAATTCCACCTTTGTGCTAATTTTTCAAATATTGAATCGAAAGAATTAGATTAGATATACTGTTATTATACCAATCAAAAAATTTTTATATTATTTATATATCACCAAAAGTATTATTAGATATGGGTAATGTTTTCTATTTGATCTCAGATATTTCTATATAGTGATTTCATGAAATTGTAAATATCTTAATTAATATCGAAAAATAATTCGAATTGATATTTATTGTACTTCTTTCTTTATTTAGTGCTGTGAATTTTTGTAAATAACGCAATAAATAATCTTCTAATTTGACAGTGTTTTATTAACAATTGACATTACTACCATTGCGGTTACAATACATGAGGAAATTTGTGACAGCTGATATAAAAGGGACACTCACTTAAACCGAAGCCAGTGGATTTTCCTGAAATTTTAATGGAAAATCGCTCTAAGTCTCTGAGACTTTTCATGTCAACAAAAGAAAATAAAGAACGGCCACTAAACATGTTAATATAATTAAGTGTTCAATGGTAAAGGGGTATATAATAGCGGAACAAGGTATTGGCGTATCAAAGTTCGCCTCACCCTGCGGCACAGGATATGTTGTTTATAACTATAGCTACTGTCAAACAATGTACTAGTAACCATCGGCTCTTCCAAACGCTACAATACGTTGTTTTTAAGCTTATAGGCTGGTTTCCATGTCAAACTTATAAACCCATGTCTCATCACCAAAGTTTTATAAATGTGAGGTCGGAGTTGACTTGTTTTAGCATGTGTTCAACGACACATTCGGTATTGAGGTTTTGCAGGAAATTCAAGTTTTTCGGCACTAGCCGAGCCCCAACTCGTTTCATGTCCAAACGCTCGTTTCAAATGGCAGGAATTTATAGGTATGACAGAAAAACTCCAGCAGATTCCTCAAAGCTACATGATAACTCTCACTTGACATAAAAGCAGAATACCTACATACTCAAAAAAAAGATCGATGCAGTATTCACGAAAGAAGAAGGAATCATGCAAAGAATATTTTCAAGAATTACTAGATGATACGAGAGATGGAGAGGAGCAAATCCAAACTAATATGCTGGAAACTGCAAAAATAAAAATGAGTAAGGAAGAGGTAATAACACTACTTGAAAATATAAAAGCACCTGGATATGAATCGAAATCACATCATCAAAAAAATTATTAAAAACGTTGAACAAAAAGGAAACGATATGATGATACATATTTTCAATAAAATTATAGAAAAAACATTACACCTAGTAGGATAAATACCCAAGTCCTTTTTTTTCTGTTATTCACATATAAAATGAATGTAGCAAAAAGCTACTATTTACTTAATTTCTGTTTCCCGTAACAATTGTCATATTTTAGTAAAGCGTGTTATAAATAGACATCAAGATAATAGTATCATACTATAATAACGCCTTACAAATTTGAAAATTACTTCTCAAAGAGTAGACCGTTCACCAGGAAGCTACATCTACTCCTCGGGATATATGCCACGACAGACAATGAATTACACTTCCTAGTTCAACGGGTTTGGTATATCTGCAAGATATAAACAACCATTCGGGTTTGAAATAAGAAGGGACAATACCACTTGCAAACCGGTTTCCGCGTATTTGCGCCTCATCAGTACAAGGTAGATAGTAGATATACCAACCCAGTTTAACTTGGAAGTGTAATTCGCTGTCTGTCGGGGCATATAGAAGCAGATGTTGCTTCATGGTGAACGGTCTACTCTTTGAAAAGTAACTTTCAAATTTCTAGGACGTTATAATAGTATGATACTACTATCTTGAAGTCTATTAAAAAGCTACTAGATTTGGGCACAAATTAATTTACTTTAAATCTTGAATCGTCATAATATTTTTGAACGGTCTCAAACATTATATCCGAATGTTGATACAATTTGTAAATTTGTATCGCTTGCAGCAATCAAAGAAGACAATAGTTATTTGTATGCCTAGGCCGCGAAATACCTTTTTAACGTACCGAAAGAACAGTTATCGCCGAAGCCGTTTGCGGCCGAGGCAAGATAATCTTGAGGTCGTTAAAAAGTTTCGCGGCCATGGCATACACACTTTTTTCCGTGCAATCGTTAAAATTATTAAACTAGATAATTGTAAATAAATATATTATTGCTCTAAAATCAACAGCAGTTCAATTTATTTAACAATGTGTGCTATGGAAATGATACGTTACAATATATACAAAATATCTTGACAGTTCTTGCTTCAATTTCTGGAGTAAATATAAGTAATAATACAAACTGTACAATTAATGTTAATATTCTTCCTGAATAATATATGTAGGTACTTATGTTTTTGTTGGTATTCAATAAAAAATAATCCATGTCTTTGTAGTATTTTAGAAATGTCAAATTTGGAATTGATATTCAAATTTGGAAGTGACGTTTGGTTTTGCAGCCGTTGCTATGGGTAACGGCCGCGAAATTGAATTTCGCGGACTGTGTTGAGAACGCGAAATACTGACTTCGCGTCCGATTGCACGAAAAATATATTATTCAACAAAATTGTCCCTATATTGCCGTATTTCAAGAGGGTCACAAAACACCTCTACAGGTTGGCAGTGATTAACAATTTCAACAAATTGATGATTCTATTTATTATTTTATATATTTCGTCTGAGCTTCTCGAATGTGGTGTAGCCTTGACAACAAATACATAATTATATTTTTCCACTTGTTCACATTTTACTCCCTTGGGAATAATCGACTACTGTTTTAATTTTGATGTCATAGAAACTGATTTCTACTCCCAACCGTGGAAAAAATAGTATATACCATTCGGGAGAGATGCTATTTTGGTCCTCCGTGCATTCTAGCCCTTGGGATTCGCCCTTTACCAAAATAACGCATTTCTCTCCCTTATCGTATAATGTACTATTGTCCACGACCAGTTAATAATAAGTCAATATTTCACCTCCTAACTAAAAGTGTTTGGTATCCATATATCATCAGAGTGAAATATGGTTATTCACGCATTTGCATCTAAATAGCATATGTTGCTATGACAACACAACATTCCGGCACATTACTTTCCGTTATACACTCGCTTCAGTTACTTAACTTTTATTTAATAAAGAAATTTAGGGTCGTGGACAATAGTATATTATTAAACGAGCAATGTATGATAATGGATATGAATAATGGCCATAAATTGCGAGTAGAATACTATACTTCGTCCACGACCCTTGATTTCTTTATTAAATAAGGAGAGTGTAAAGCGGAAAGTAATAATTTTGTATTATTGACAATTCTTACGTCGAAATTAATAAATTTCTGGAGTACGTCAAATAATGTGACATATAGAGATGGGCAATAGTGTGTAAAGTATCGATAGACCGTACCATTATAAATATATTGTTTTAAAAATATAAATATTAGAAAATATCGTTATGAAAAGTATCAATAATAAAAATTTCGATATTTTATTTTAGAAACAAATTCCCTAAACAAAATTCGCAGATTTAATAGTTTATTTCATATTGTACCCCCACCTCTAGTTACCTATGTACCGAAATGGATTATTGACAAGTAATGACATATCTTACTTTTGTTAATTGAATAATATTGACAATTCGATGGAATAATATTATTCAATCGTCCCGCCAAAATTAGAAGAAGGTAGTGCGAGGCTGATAGTTGTAGATAAAGTATAGTATTCTATTCGTGACTAATGGCTATTACTCGCTCATTTGATAATATACTATTTCATCGTTCAGTACGTTGAAGTGTTTTCATTATATACTTTGAAAAAATGTATATCAGTTAAAGAAAATATAAACTTGTAATTCGTTAGTTAGTGGAATAAATTATGAAAATAATGGTCCGGTGTTACACTTGCATTTCAACTAATGTTAGGATTGAAATCCCTGCTTCACCCAACGGTGAAAATCCTGTAAATTATCAGAGACGATAACTTTTAGTGGTGTTTAGGAAACGATTTCGTTTAGCAAATATTGCACCTAATAATAATTGTCGTTTATATTTAAATGGTCATCAACGCCTTTTACGTTGTATTGCAAATAATGGAAATCCATTGGCCATTCCCTTGGAAGTGCATGGTCGAAGTAGAGGTATTTGTAACCGAAAAGATTTTAATAGCAGATTGTCAATCAAGTCTCGTGTAGACTTTTATGTCAAAACTAATGTATTTCTTCCTGTAGCCGTGATTTCACCGATTCCGGACTCATTCAATTAGAATTAGAGCATATGGAAAATTATACTTTCCTGTCCATGAAAATTATTATGGCGGGAGCCGAGATAAATGAGGGGTTTGCGAAATTAAATTGTACGTAAATTCGAAAATTCGAGCAGTTTATACGAAACTGAAAAAAACTTTAGTGATCATGATTTTCGTAGCCTTACGTCACTATCAAAACAGTAACTAGTTGAACTTTTTAATTACTGCCAACCTGTAGAGGTGAATAATAAATTGGGAACACCAATGCAAAAATAACTGATAGCCTTTTCAATGAAACTAAGGCGATGAGTGTCAAAATGTAAGTCTTGCAATAACCATATCAAATATTATATCAAGTGTCCGTTCGTTGAATCACCCTGTACATGCTAGAAAAGAAAATAATATCACTTTTATGGAATATATTTTGTTTTTATTTCAAAAACATGCCTGATCTATCAGCCAAAGTTAAATTGCAGCTTTCTGCAATAATAATAAAAAAAATTTACAAGAATCTTTGACCTATTTTTTATAATTACCCTGTATGGCTACAAGGTCGGTGCAATGAAAAAAAATGCTTATTTCGACTTGGTTAGTTGGTTGGTTGGTAAACAGAAGAAAACAGGCCGGGTTAGTGGGCCCCAACACTGCAGCCGATGGCTTATTGTATTGTCCTGTCTATCTGCTAGTCCGTGAGAAGATTTGTGACCTTGATGAGATCTAGAAGTCTCTTTACAGTATATCTTTTGGTGAGGTTGTATATAGGGTCATCCGGCCCTATCTGTCTATACCTCCACCAACGTAGAGCCTCACATTCGAAAATTATATGGGTGGCTGTTTCGTCCTCCTCACCACATAATCTACATGTAGGTTCTTCTTGGAAAATCCCCATTGTGTGAAGGTGCTTTCTCAGGCCGCAGTGTCCGGTTATAAGGCCGGTTACCAGCCTGATATTTCTCCTATTTAACTTTAGGATTTCTTCAGTAAGTTTTGGTATGGGTTGTTTAACCATCAGTTTACTGTGTTTGAGCTTCGGAATTGTTTGCCAGTATTTGAGGTGTTGTTTGTGCACCCACTGGTTTAATGTGGTTCTTACCGAAGCCTTTGTTACACCGGTTGCCGGTTCAGGGCCGGTGTAGCCGGTTGCCGATCCTTCTCGTGCTAGGGCGTCTGCTTTTTCGTTCCCTTAAATACCCTTGTGACCTGGGTTACCTTATTTGTGGCACTGAGTTTTTTAAGGTTTTCTAAGCACTCCCAGACAAGTTTGGATTTTATTGTACTACTATTAAGTGCTTTGATTGACGCTTGACTGTCTGAGCAGATAAGAATGTTTTTACCGCTGTATCCCTTCCTTATGTTTTCTCTCAGACATGAGTCAATTGCGTAGATTTCTGCTTGGAATACAGTGGTATTTACTTTAATTGGGGAAAAATCTGTCCGAGGACGAAATCTATAGGAAGTGTGAGATATTATATCAAACCCTGAATTACCATTTTTCCATGGTTTGTATTTCACAATTACAGCTGGGAGTCTATCCTATCCTGGTCTATGCTAAAGATCAGTTAACTATTGCTTTCGCTCACATCCAGCCACTTAGCATTAGTGAATCAAATGGTAAACGTCCCCAAAGACTGTTGTATCGTTTTTTTCACTCAACGGTTGTATATAATATGCAGACTCCGAATACTTGATCTTTCAAAGTCATTTATAAAACACGTAAATTCTGTAACTATACAGTTTGATCAGATAAAAAGACTATTCCTCTGACTATAGTACACCATGGATATTGGATTTTGATTTAAAAAATCTTCAAAAATCAACCTGTTCCAGCATTTTCTTAAAATTCTATGGCCACTCTCCCAAATAACAGGGTGGATTGTTTTAAATTGCATTCATTTCGAAGTCATTGGAAAAAAATCCTCACATATCTTGAATATTTTCGCTGAATTATCGTATAAGAATTATTCAGCTCTAACCTCAACAGTAGCTACAGGATTATAAAAAAACTTTGAAAAAAACGAATTTTATCAAAATTCCCAAGACACTTTGTGGTGTTAAATGAGTCGCGAATCTTTAATCGTTATAATTTTCTTGAATTATACAAACTTATCCATGTTGTCGCTGAAGAACGAAATTTAATTTAAAGTTGTTAATTTCGAACGAAAATAAAATTCTAATTGCTGTTTAATAACGGGTTTAACGAGTCGCTTGGTTCCATTTAAATGAAATGCGTAGAGATGGAGAGTACTTTTGTTAATTGTTACAAAATAAATGATGCATTATGCGAGTCTCCGGTTTCGTGGAAATGATCAAAATATCGGTGATTCTTCCTCCCTGATTTTCTGGGGTAGCGCCCTGGACCTATTCTTGAAGGGTGCGATTCAGCCTCAATCCCTGTAGAGTGAATTTTGACGATGTTGCCAGTATTATTAGGAGCAATGGCCACATCGAAATGGGCTCAAAACTAGAAAAGAAGAATAATATACTGTCTAAAACCACTAATAATAGTTGCGCAGTGTGTCGTTGTCATGGAGAAATAATATATTATTTCTCTATAGTCTTTGTTTTTTTTTTGGTATTATTTTGGTTTTTGGATTTATAATAATTTAATCTCCATACCAATTTCAATTTTAAATATAAAACTCAGACAAGTATAAATATACATTATTTAGTGTTATTCTTTTTGAATAATTTAGTTTTTTTTTAAATCTTTTTCTTTCACTATTGATAAATTCAAAATACACTGTGCTTTTTTAAATAATCCTGTCCCTTATCCTGAATTATTTGTATTAAAAAATTTACCTTCTTCACTCCTTTACCATGGAGAAACAAAAACTCTGCCCCAATTAATGTTGAACAAAAGCGTAGGTATAATGGTGGAATATGTCCAAAAATACCATTGTTTAGGGAAATTTTCCCAGGAGATTACCTTCAAAAACTCCCAGGAACACTTGGAAGAATTTTCCCAAATTTTAAACAGTGTACCTGGTAGTTCAAAAAAACCTGGATGCAATGGCGTGAAGTGAGATTATAATCTTTATTTATTAATTCAGTCCAATTTATAAAGTCAGGATTGGGGTTGACGGAGTTCAGGATTTTGGGATGATTTATAAATTTTGGTATGAGTTTTCATAGCAGCAATAATTATAACTTATAACAACATATTCTAAATCTTCATATTTCACAATTTCACTTTGAAAATAATTTAAACTAAAAACTGACAAAATACATGAAAAATTAAAACTTATAATGATGAGCAGCACATACATTTTTGGATTTTTAAACAATTTTAAAGAATGTGAAAACAAAACTTTTCTTTATTTATTTAAACACTCCGTCAATCACTTGTGTATTTAAATAAAAATAGAATTATAAAATAACTTCACTGCAGAACTCGATGGATCCAAACAAAACATCAGACGTACTGAAGCTACTTGCCAAAGCAGGAACATAGCAAACTCAAAAATACTGGAGTCCCTGGCTAAAGAATCATTAAACCTTAGCACCGGCCAGATCAGAATAGTGACGAGATCACTGATTACTGATACCTTAGGAATCACATGTATGCAATTGGCATTGGCAAGTGTCGCTCGTGCATAAAGGAGAAGGAAATAGCCTCTTCGAATGTGAAGCACTCTTTCATTGAGCATAGACTCCTAGGAATAGAGCACAACAAGCATGAATGCTGAGGTGCCGAGGTCTTGAAGACTCTGACTGGTGGTACCGAACTAATCAATAAATCAATCTGTTATGTGCTCCAGTGACTTAAAACACATGAAGTAGTTATCGGAGAGTTATACTAGTGCGTCCAATTCTTATCCTATTTCTTTCCACTTGAACAAATATAATATTGTGAAGTAAGAAAGGAAGTTTAGATACATCACTACACCAGGTTTTATTTGGAGAAATAGTTAGTTATTTATTTTTCTATTGAATGTTGATGGTCTTAGTTCGGAACTACCTTTATCAATACCACACAGTGGTAAATGGAGTTTTTGGCAGTTTTCTCAGCATCTTCACTTTCTTTAATGCCTGTGTGAGATGGCACATAAAAAAGTTTTGTGGTTTAGCCTTTGTATAATGTTTATTTGATTTTCTGCACAATTTTTCCATTACACTCAGTAAACCTGTGATTAACAGAATATCCTAATTTATCGTTAGTACAATTTCTAATGAATGGACGTAGTCTGTGCTTTACATTGTTGTAGACTGCTCCTTCCACACCTGTTGGAAGGATATGTGTACATTGTGGAGTGTTTGGATTAAAATAGGATTACTGGAATGATTCGATAGTATAATGTATCAATCCAAGTACAAGCAACACCCCGTATAAGAATTGATCAATAAGTAGGTCAATATCTATTGATTTAAACTTAGAGGATTTTAATGTCATTTATATGTGTCCAGATGTGATGACGAGGAATATAAATAGATGATATTGGCGGTCAGGCAGATTTCCCATCAGTCATTGATCTGTTAGCTACAAGTAATGTCCGCAGTATATAAGTGTAAGTTTGACACATGAGTAAAAGTAGTCAGAATAATAGTGTTATCTAGTTATTTAGCACCATGCACTAATCACCGATATACAACTAAACTACCAATATACTTATGGTTTCAACGATGTCTGGAACATCATAAGGTGAGACTTGTGCTGTTGGAAGATCCAACGTGCCGTCTTTGTTTGAAAGATGATGAGACAGCAGAGCATATTATTTTGTAAGTCAAGAAAGCATTGTATTATGTGTAAAATTTTTAATTTAAAATATTGCAAAGCGCTTTCGGCTCTTACGCCATCATCAGTGCGATACCTGCAAGTAAGTAATGAAATTGTTGTAATTATATAAAATGAGAAAATATTAAGAATTACTAGTACTAGTGAGTAATTCTTAATAGCTATGTTCGCGGGTCACAATCCGAACCGATTCCGAACCAGTCTGGAATTAACTCTAAATTGTCTAGAGCGCATGCTTAGTTCCGAATCAGCAAATAATTTTAAGTATACCGCGAACGGTCTTAGAACCACTGATCACCTTTCAGGACTTGGACGAAAACAAAACACACTTCTGACAGCTAACAAATGAAAAATAATGAAAATACACTAAAAATAAACAAAATATAAAAGCCAAAATAGACTAAATAGATCATTTAAATTTACCTTACACTAGACTTGGACAGTGGACAGCTAAATTAGAGTTTGATATTTATTTACAACGTTAAAACGCAACAAAGCAAACAATAAACAAGTGAAACAACAGGTAACCAAAATAAAACAACTGACATATCGATCATTTGCGCATGAGCAGCCGAACCGAACTTTCAGTCCTTACCAAAATCAGAGAACTGCTAGGACTGATTCCGAATCAATAACGAACCAATCCGATATGATCCGCGAACACCGAACTATTATTAAAAACTCAGAATTATATTTACCGCGAACGCCACTTTTCAGAATACGCATGCGAATAGTCCCTGAACTGGTTCGGATTGTGACCCGCGAACATAGCTAATATTCTCTTATTTTATATAATTACAACAATTTCATCACTTACTTGCAGGTATCGCACTGATGATGGCGTAAAAGCCGAAAGCGCTTTGCAATATTTTAAATTAAAAATTTTACACATAATACAATGTTTTCTTGACTTAATATTAAGAATTACTAGTACTAGTGAGTAATTCTTAATATTCTCTTATTTTATATAATTACAACAATTGTTCATAGAAAATTTTGCAATAACATTACAAATATGGTAATATCATTTTATTAAATAAAATTATTAACTGTTGTATCTGAAAAGTTATTTTGTAACAGGTATTTTGATGAACAAACTCGATTAATTAAATGAGTTATTCCCATCCCAACCAAGAAGAGAAAAAGAAACAAGTCACTTTTCTCTCCCTCTCATTTAATAAGTGTGGCCAATAGCTCAGTTTAGTTAATACAGTTGAGATCAAAGAGCTCTTCAGTTTTAATTCCACTTTATCTAGAGGGCGTGGAGGGTTCGACTAAAGCAATAAAATGCTAATACCTGTTTGTCGTCGTTGATCAACCATTACGAGCGGCACGAGTTTCAGTTTCTCCACCATCTTCACTAAGAATTTCTGCCTGAATACTAATTAATTTCAAATTAGTTGATGATTTTGCCAGCTATTGCTTACAAATTAAATCGATCTTTCGGCTAGTTTAATCGAATGCAGAACAATAGCTCTGATTTTCTCTTGAGTTAACCATTAAAATTTATTCGCAAAACTTGTGCATCAAATTGGATCCGAATTTTTTTTTAAAAATATTCAACTTCAGAAGAACTTGTTCCAGTCGCCACTTTCATTAAAAAGGTTTTTTTCTTTTTTTAAATTGATTCAAAAAACAGAATTATAATATGAAATTTTTCACAGATAGTAACCAGATTTTATATTACGTAAAATGTATTATCTAAACCTTCATTTTTCTAAGAATAATTTTTTGAATAGAATTTTAAAGAAGCCGAAACCAGTTCCTAAAATGTCTTATCTCGTTTTTTTGAGACGCGATGAGACGAGATGTCACAGGATGAGAGGCGACGGGCCTGGATGGGACGGAACCACAGACATTTATATGTCTGTGGACGGAACGGAACGAAACAAGACAAGACGAGAAAAATCTTATGCTTGTATATGTTGCCCAAATTTCATCTATCTTAAAGATAAATGGAAAAAACTCTGATCTTTGGAGTGATTTTTTACAATTGTTCCGATAAATTCGTACATATAAATGAAAGTTTTATTGGAGTGATCAATACTACATTTCATCAGGAGTCTTTCACATCATTAATTTCTTGAAACCTTTGATTACTAATGTTTTAGTCTAGAGTTATAAAATGTAATTTTGCAATTCCAGGTCTCACATAATATATATGTACATTGGGGTAACATTCACATCTAAGTGAATAGTGATCTATTTCGCCTTCTTACTTCCAGTCAGTGTCTGGCGAAAGTCTCAGGAACTAGTAGTTTCTTCAGTTCTATTTCCTGAAGAAATTTTAGGATATTCACAGGCTTTCCTTGGGCTAAGTGATTCTATTTATCCAGCAGTCCCTCAAGTGTTTGTAGTGCTATGCATTACAAAAGTATGTAAATGGTGGTTTCTTCCTTCATTCCACAAGATACATTCTTCTTGCTAATAGTTTGAGCTTTGTGAATGAAGTGCCCATTCAGGCTTCAGTGTCCTGTTACGATACCTGTAAAAACTCTTAGTTTAGTCTTACTCTAGCTTGATAATTCAATTGTTCTCATCTAGTTGTAGCTACCCAGCATTATCTTTGATCGTATTAGCCCTTCTAGATCTTTCTAATGGTTAGATCTTCTTTTTTCTTCGGCGTTGCCTATTTTTTTTGCTGTTCCCGCGTGCTAGATCCTATTTCTGCTATATCATTTACTTCTATTCCAGTGTGTCCCGAAACCCAAAGTGAGGTGACTATGTTGTTCTTGTCAAGTATGTATGGTTATCACTTGATTATAGTCAATCCAGTCAATCTAAACTCAAATTTGACACTGATAGACTCCGTAACGTTTTCACATTTTGTAGGTCACTTAACACAAAAGTAGAATCTGTCGGCCTTGACTATGAATAGACTGAACTCCTCTACATTCTTGCGCCAGTGAGACATTCATGACGAATCAAAACTATTTTTTTATTGAATATCAAATTGTTTGCTGGCAGTGGATTAATGTTATCGCAACTTGATTACAGATTTGGCAAGAAAAAAACGACCCTCGTCAATAACAAAACACTCACGAGTACGTCAAGTTAATCCATTAACAAGGGTCGATTTCATAAAATGAAAACTTATTTTTGTCTGTGACTGCTGAACTGGAAAAAAAAATTAATTCAAATTATATTTATCATTTCGTGGATCTGATTGACCTCTTATATTTGGCAATATTCGGAATACTTTGGGGTATATCCACTCGTTTAAAAATCGTAAATGTAAAAATAACGTGACTGTATTTCATGATAATCTGAATCCTAACTTAATTAAACACACGATTAACAATATCGTGCCCGGTCACGCACTGTCGACTGCGTAGGTACAATTTCCCCCTAAAATTTATGTCAGTTTACACATTAGCATTCGTCTTACCCACTTACAAACTATTTTCCTTTTTTAATTTCACGTTTTAGATTTTATCTAGCCGCTGGAAAATTAATTTCATTCTGCGATCTTGTTAATAAAGGTATTATAATTACTTTGATGTTATTAATTTCTACTGTTACAAATTCAAAGCTCAGGCACACGTAAACGTGTCTAAGGAGTATTATTTATGTTATACCGCTTATTGTAATTATCGCGAATCAAGCCAAACAATACTTCACTTGGTAACAAAAAATTGAAGGCTGCTCTACGATATCGTATTTATTGTGTGTGTCAATGTTTTAGTCAGTAAGTGTATGTCAATGTTTGAGTCAGTGAGTATGCGCGAGTGTGTCAATGTTTTAGTGGATAAATAAGTGAGCGACAATGTTTGAATGAATGGGAGTGAGTCAATTTTTGAGTGGTGAGTGCGAGAATGTTTGAATAAATAAGTGCAAGTCAAGGTTCGAGTGAAAAATTGAAGGCAGCTCTACGGTATTGTTCTTTTGTTTGTCGTTCAACCTTTTCCGTCTTATATTCACCAAATCTGTATGTTTAGTTATGTTTGTTTGAGCTTAGTGGTAATAATCATTGAGTGAGTGAATATCAATGTTTAATTGATTAAGTGTGATTCAATATTTAAGGTGTAAATGTATCAATGTTTGAATCAGTGGATTTGTGTACAAACTTCACCTATCAATAATTTAAGTTTAAATAATTTGAATATATAAAAGAAAATAACGACCACTGTTCCAGTTATTGTTTCCATTAATGTATAATTTTATAGAAGAAATTTGAAATTTGCGAGTAAATTTTTTCGATGGCTCTTGTTCGAAGTTGGAAATTAAAAGTAATCTTTGAATCAAGCTATTGTAATGTCATTTTGGAACACAAACAGACCTGATAATTCCATTACCGTTCGTGGAAGCACCACGAAAAAACTCAATCGAAAAACAACAATTGAAAATGAAAAAAACTAAATCGAAAATAAAAGATGTCAAATTAGACGTAGTTCAATGGAAACGAGGTGAAGCATGGAGATGAGAGTTTCAGTGCCGTAACAAGTTTTTGGATATTAGCACTCGCTGTGGAAACGTTACATTTTTCACCTGCCAATTTTTTCAGAACTGCTGGTTGCTTATTAAATTAAAGACCTCAAATCAGATTAAAGTCGTTAGTGGTTCCTTAGACACTAATATTAATGAACACTAATACTATTGTGGGTCCCAGGGCATAAGGGCATTGTAGGAAACGAAAAGGCAGACATCCTAGCAAAGCTGGGGCCAGGACAGCATCCACTGGTCCTGAACCAGTATTTGGGATATCCAAAACTGCTGCACGTGGTTGTATATCTCGGTGGACTCAAACTAAACACCAGTCGTACTGGAGACACGTGCCAAAACAGGAACACAGCAAACTCCTGGTCAAAAAACCCTCGGAGAAGCTGACCAATGAAATGCTAAATCTTAGCAGGGCCCAAATAAGGATAGTGACGGGTTTACTCACCGGTCACTGTACTCTAAGGAAGCACATGCATACAATCGGCATATATAGGGAGGAACCTATCTGTCGGTTGTGCATGGAAGAGGAGGAAACAGCCTCTTACATTATCTTTGATTGTGAAGCATTATCTCACTGGAGATATAGACTCCTAGGACTAGAATATCCAAGGGAGGATTTCTCTAAGAAGAACCTAGTGAAAAGTCTGCTGAGCCTGATAAGGGCTTCTGGTCTCTTCACATAAACGGCACAACCAAGAGCACAAAAAGCCTTAAGGCTGAGGTGCCGAGGACATCAATCCTTTGACTGGTGTGCTGATCCAATAAATCAATCCTATTGTGTAAATCCGTAACTTTTCTTTTCTTTGCTTTGCTTTACACTGACACTCAATTAAATTAACTCACAGGGGTTCTTTCTCTTTGGTTATCTGTCTGGTGTGGTCAATGAACAGAATAGATATTCCGGCAGCACTAAGGCGCATTGACTGCACTCCTCAGTTCTCTGTTTTGAGAGCATAGTACGAGTATAATAGGTATGATGCTAGCTTTGGTACCTACTACCCCAAAGCTTTATACCGTAAGTCCACACTGGATTTATAGTCGGCTTTTATAATAGTATATTATTATTATATAGATGAAGTGAAACTGATTCGTTAGTGTATAATAGGAATAGGACTGAAAGCATCATAAGATCAAATAGATTTTGGTTTTTTTGAGTGGAAAATACGCTGATTTCATTTCAGGTACAAATTTATACAAATGCTTAAAATTATAGGTATATTTTGTCAATATCGGCCTTAATATTCCCAAAAATTGGCTATGTACCAGACTTGTTTTTTTTTAGGAAAGAGTTTCTCTAAAATATTTTTTTAAGTACTCTCCCTGGTGACGAAGAATGTGACCTCTTATTTTCTACTTCAATTTAATGAACTCCACTCGCACATTTTTCTCTATTTGTCTCACAATTTTGTCATTTGTTACCTAATCAAACCATTAAATATACCTTGATACTTGATTTGGATTAGTACATTTTGAACATATATTATTCGGTATTACTTTTGCCAGTCACAATAAAATCTTTCATTCTCCTAAATATATGCTAGTTGTCAAAAGTACTCAATTAGGTTGACAGCAGATTGGAGAAGAAGATTAGAAACAAATTAGACAATAATCCATTTGGTTTGCAGAAGTCGTCAACGTACAGAGAGTAGCGCAATCTTTGTGCCGACAGTTATTATCAAGGAAATTGAAACAGCGTTTGTGTATCTGAAGTTGATAAGTTGTATTGGTAAGTTTAGATCAGTGACATCCAAAGTGGTCTGAATCAATCCAGAGGGATTGACGACGACCTGCAAAGGTTCCATATTATCGAAAAAAAAAAATTAGATTTGAATGGGACTCCATGATAGTGTCTCACAATATTATGATATTCATAGCTAAACCTGGAAAAGGGCATACTATTGGAGGAAAATCGTATTGCCAGTCATTGCAGAAGTTTTAAAATAGAAAAGAAAGGGATGTGAAAAATGCATCCCTTACGCAATAGCATAGTTCCCAAACCTATTGATGAAATGAGATATAACATTGAAATCTCTTGGTGTAATTATTTGCAAACGACATATATTTCTATACAGCTGGACGAGTCAAGTCTATCTGGTAATTCTGCATTATTATTGACATAATATATTCGTTTCATTATAGATAAAAAGAACTTCTCTTTGCGAAAACCACCAATACAAAAATTCACTATTTTGTTGAAGGATACTTCGAGGAAAAAGTATTCCCTCCATCAAATATATTGTCAGTAGCAGCAGATGGTGTACTTGCAATGGTTGGATGCTCTCGTAGATTTTTAAGTTATTTCAAACAAAATGTACCCGGCAGTTCTCTGGGTACTCCACCGACAACATTAGATTGCTAAAAATCCGATTGGTAGATTGCATGGATCTCTTCAATCCTCAACGTAGTCAACCGAATCCCAAGCAGCGCCTTCAGCTCACACACGCTATAAGTGTCGAAACGCTAACGTTTGATTTTTTGAACTTTTCAAGATTGTTTCAGGATTGTTTTTGGATGCTTCACATGCAGGAAGAAGTCTTAAGGAGCGACTAAGTATAGTAGAATTTAAAAACAATGAAGTGTTAAACTGCGAATGCAAGCAGTTAGTGTTATATAAAAAATAAACTGAAAATTGCAAATGAATTCATGATAAATACAAAATTGGTCACAATGATGAACAATAACGCGTCGATGTTGACATCTTAATACTTTCGCCATATCACTGCCAACTGTACCCAATAAAAATGGTGGAAAGTGAAACGGTACGCTCCTCTAAGAACTTTAGTTTAAAATCAAAGAACGATAGAATTTGGTTGCGAAAAAGAACAGAGCAATAGGTATTGGGAAAGTTATGCCAAACATGTGATAAAAATCGAAAGTAATTTTGGTAAAGTAGACAATATTCATGATGACATTAAACGATCACTCGGAAGATTGAACGAGATTATGAAAATGAAGAATGGTAGTTCTGGTTCTGATAATATAACTTAAAATCCATGATTAACGAGCAATTTACCTTAATTATAAAAGTATTGTGAGCATTATGACCTTCTATTTCATTCAGGAATATTCTAAGACTTTTTTCTTGAACATATCTTGATCTAACCAGACATTTTGGTGATCTTCGTAAAGACGGCCAAGCTTCTTTGGCAACTCTGTTATCCAATACTTTTGTGCTGCTATCTGTATGTGAAATCCACTAAACCAGTAACTGTTACTGTTTTTAATTTTAATTTATATGTTTTGGTAATATATCGACTAAAGCTTTAGGAACGCCGTTATCTTTCCAAACCTATTGGTCGGATTATCCTCCTTTTCATCCCTGGCTGCTGCGTCTCTGTGCAATGCCCATTGAAGCATCGCATCAGTAACGTTAAATTTCTGTGAGATGAAGCGAGTCGACCGCTGGCAATAAAAGGGCAATTAGAATGGTTGGGAGGTCTGAATACATTCTGATTAAAAAAGAGAAGGGCCAATAGACAGACACAAACCAATAAAGTAATAAGAGGAGAATTAATTTTTACCGTTGTAGCGCGAAGCTTTTCAGGGATTTCTATTTTGGAGGATTGAAATTAGTAAATTTATTTGTTAGCGAATTGAGAGTTGGATCAAGTTATTAGTAACAAACAAGTTTTGGAACAGTTAACTTTTTGAATCGAAATTGGAAAAGGACTCAAATTTATTTTGATAAACCGTCTAAGAAGGCTGCAAAATTCAAATATTTTGGATATGTCATGCAGCATCAAAACAAAGCTGACCATCGATAATTTTCGTTATAATGAAGCGTTTAAACAAAAATATTCTGTAATTATTAACATTTCATAAGCAAAGCTGGTCTGCGATATTCCTATTTATAAATAATAGCTAATGATGGGCAATCCCTGTATTTTCCGAATAATAATCCTACTAACTAGAAACGTACCTAATAGTTCTTACAAAATGTCTCAAGCCAATATTGAAATACAGATTTTCATGTATCCACCACAGGTGCTATAATACTTAACCTAACCAATCTAAACACGAAGCTCCACCAAACTAGACAGGCAGACGGCACAAGCGGTCTTGCCGGAAACATTAAATTCAGCGACTTTAGCGGAACTAAACTGACTTGTTCAGTTCATTGCTGACTGGCTTTTATCGTGAATGTTAAGCGACGATGACATTCTATTAGGGTACCTATATGGTTATAAATTAATTTTGCGTTTTGGTTTCAGTATCTACCTTTGATCGACTGAAGTTTCAAAACAACCGCTAGTTGAAGTAGCAGTTAACCGAAAGTCGAACCTCTCACATAACAATCAAACCATAAATTCAATTTTCTACAATTATCTCGCGCTTTGCACTCTGTTATACTATTTGGCACTATTATCAATTCATTGGCAGAATCAACTGATGATAATGGAGTTAATGCCACATTCACATTTGATAAAGACTATAGGACTGAGAGATACCATCGCTATATAAACCTTAGAAGGAGATAATTGTTCAGTAGAATCTTCAAATGATGAAAAAAATGTAGAAACTAAAGTTAGGATTCGACGGAATTTCTGACACACATTTTACCATTTTAATAGGTGAAATAAACAAGAATACTTCGTCACATTGGGTGTCACTATAATTTATCCGTTAAACTTTTTGTTGAGACAGTTTGTTTTGAAAACTTTGGTATAAACTAAACAAAGTAAACAAGAACTGTTTTTTTACTTATTGGATGAATATTAATATATTATGCATTCAACGAAGAATAAAAAAAATATTTAAAGATTGTACCAAAGTGAATTTTTCAAACTTATTCACGTTTCACGCAGTGGCGGCGCCAGGCAAGTGCGAGCTGTGCGATCGCACAGGGCCCCGGGAGGCGCTATCAATCTGTCAGTATTTTTCAGAAAGCTGTGAAGGTTTTATCCAATATTTCCCCTATTCTGAGGATCTGAGGTTATTTTAATTTTATACTTAAAAATAAATATGTATATAAATATTTTCTACACGGTTTTAATGTTTTAAAGTCTGGGGCCCCGCAAGTATTGAAGTATGAAATCAAACTTTTTAAATCGCGAAACTGCTATGCTACTGCAACTAGACAGACAACACATCTAGAAGTAATTTGGGGCCTTTCAAGAAATATCTACGCTCTGAAAAATCATGTTGAAGGACAAGGATGGGCGTCGCTTTAATTAGACCTACAGATGATCGCCGTTTAAAAACAAAATGTACTTAGATTTCAGCCTTCCACTAGTGTTTATCCAATTAATTAAATACATTTTTATTTAGTGTTGTGGATGACTATAAGTAAAGCACATAGGTTCTTATTTTAGACAATTTTTTCTAGAATATATAGAGATATAACACTGACAAAAAGTACTCTAGAGAGGCTTAAAATGTATAATTTAGCACCTAAATTTTCAAAATTTTCAGGGGAAGGCCCCCCCCTAATATCACCTCGCACAGGGCGCCGCCACTGGTTTCACGTCTTCACGTGCTATCCACGTAACATCCGCAAAACTCGATGGTAAACTCGAGAATACAAAACTCTACTTACTTCACACTCATTCAATCGAAATGAGGTTAAGTTAAAAATGGTATTTTCAACTGTCGGTTGGGTAACCAAAAGCTGGCTCTGGAGGTTGAAAACTCAATCGCAGACTAGTCATCCGATAGTTAACTACTACCTTTATAAGACTGGGTATAAAAATAATTATCGATAATAAAAAGTGAAGAAAGCTCAGCTTCTAAGTACGGTACCATTTCAATTTTGACAATTACTTACGAGCCACCTTGTACTTGAATTCAAAAATATTAAAGTGTTTAAGTACTATTCAAATAATTGTCTGATTTACTATGATGCTACGCTAAAAAAAACTACACCTAAAATCAAGAAACAGAAACAAATTGTACCAAAAATATCCTTTTGTATTAATATATTTGGGATGATCCCAATATTAAACATATACAAAAAATGGTAAATATCAAACATATTTCAAGCATACTTTCTGAAAACAAAAATAGAAAATATGATATTGCATTAATAGGGCATGTCCATCAACTGACAGTTGACAATACCCCTGAGGAAAAACAATTATTTGGTTAGATTTCAGATTTGTAATTTGTTTGTTTTGTATTGATTCAATGGTCCTTTTTATTATAAACAGTCATATACATATAACTTTTAAAATACCTAAGGAACTAAAACAACGTCGAAAAAAGCACTAAATCAAAATCAAATAACTATTAAGAACCACGTGTTGAGCAAAGAACGCTTGTTTATTATCAGATGTTGTATGTTCCATGTCAGATTCCTCAAGGCATGACGTCACGTGGACATGTCCTATTAAAATATACTTGGTGCTTCTAAATTCATGCAAAAAAATTTAGGAGGTTAGGTTAGTTAGGTTAGATTGCCCGTATAAGATTATTATGGGTCATTCCTATGACAAGGTTGAAACTTGAAATTTGGTAGTTTTCCAGCACTCCTAATGACTAACCAGCGGTATGTTTTCAACATGCCGATTAGATTATAAGGGAATGAAATTGTCAACCCTCACTTTATCTAATATTAAATATTAACATAACCAAAATACATGAACATAGTCTATGTTGTAAACTAACGACTCAAGGTAACCCCGTAACCAGAAACCACATACATTTAATTCTGGAGATTTATAAGAGCAGTTTTGCAGCACTCTTAGACCAATCCAAAGGTTGGGATAAGTTGCATCTAAGTATTACTCAGAAACCTGACTAAAATTGTCTAATCTTAAGTGGGATGTCCTTAAGTAATTCACGGAGATTATATTTGAGAGAATTGATGTAAGGAACTACTTTGAATGGCTGGGACAGAAAATGTGACCCAATTAGGTAGTACACTATAATTCTAGGTCATAAATTCATTTAAAAAAAACATTTTTTCTGCTCTATAATATTGTGCGGAATATCGTCTACCCATATATGATTATTATAAAAATGTATGATAGATTCTCTTGAAAAATTTGCCTCATCTGTAAGCAATATGTTTTTTGAAATTGATGATTTCGTTTACTATCGTTTGTTATCCAATCACAAAATGAACCTCGCTCATGAAAATCTCGAAAAGAAAGAACGTTGGATGAGGTGAGGATATATTGCTGCTCTTTTAAAACTCACTATACAGGTGTCTGGGTGATAATTAGGATGTTAGTAATTTTTCTAGTGCTTCCTTCTGGGTGCTGATCAATTTCATCTAAAATAATATTGTTCCTCCTTTACATTTCTAATTGTCTCGGAACGACCAGTGTTGTTTGAATTTCTTTGTGAACTTCCCCGTTGGTGAATTCGTGCTGATAAAGAATGATGAGGTGTCACCCGTTTCGGATATTTCGTAGCATAGAGGCGTCTACCTTCTA
Source organism: Lochmaea capreae (assembly GCA_949126875.1). Taxonomy (NCBI): domain Eukaryota; kingdom Metazoa; phylum Arthropoda; class Insecta; order Coleoptera; family Chrysomelidae; genus Lochmaea; species Lochmaea capreae. Next base: position 11,885,593 of record OX421401.1, read on the forward strand.
GGGAATTACCATTTGCCAATCCACACAAAATGTTAATAGATCATTTCAGCGTTTGTATACTACATGTTATAAAATGAATACATGAAACTAGTATAATATAGACAAATAGCAAACTACAAACTCATTTTAAAACATATTTTTGTAAAAAATATCCGTGACGAAGTTCAGCTATACGTTTATACAAAAAGTTATTTAAAAATTAATGAAAAATTTCAGCAGATGGCCAATAAAACCTTCTGCAGATATTATAGTTACAGAAAATTTAAAAAAAAATGATGGTTAAATATTACAAATGTTCAACAGATAAAATTTTTAAAATTAAATCTCTATATTTAATTCCGATCTCATTATGTTTGCCTTCCATCAACTATTTTTCTCTTTCTAGAGTTTCTTGTTAGTTCGTTTAACAAATAACGTAATTTATCTGATTTTATCGGTGAATTCGGATAGTAATGAAAAATTTCTAATAAACAAGTATCTATAGAATATACTAATTTAAAGATTAATGTTTCATTCAGAAATAAAGACACCTACAAGTCATTATTGAATAATTGATACAACGTCATTAGGGACGTCACTCGACAAATGGTAAATTCATTAACTTGATATACCTTTAATTGCGTTGTACACTAAAGTCACATTTTTGTATCGTTTATAATGGAAGGTATTTCGTTAAATTGTTTGCCTTGTTATGATAAAAATATTACTAATAACACTAAAAGCTTTCTGTAATTTTATAAAGCTGCCCAGTTGTACTCAACTAATAACATCAACAACAATTCAAATGGGCTAAATTGATATTTCAACCTTTAAACATTAGTGTTGTTATGAAATTTAAAATTCTTCGGAAATTTCAAACCAATGACCTACATGACTAACTGCCCATATTTATGCATACAGAAGGAACTGTAATGCTCCTAAAACCCTCCTTCCCAGATAAGACATGAACATAGAATGGATGTCCAATGGATATCCACATTGGACATAAGGGATATCCATAGGATATCCGTTCAAGTTCAGAAGGATATCCTATTTGCCACAAAATTGGACATCCTTTGGATCTCCGTTTCGTACTAAGAATGGATATACCTTGCACACATAATGGACATCCACTGGACATGATAAATAAACTATGGACTTTTCATGGGCCTGAACTGGATACGTTTTGAACATGAACAGGATAGGATATGGACATCCCATGTACTTGTTATGGACGATTACGTAAAAAAACCAAAACGACTTAAAGAAATGAAGAATGGTTGAGATTTTTGACAGATTTTCGAAATAAAATCCATCTGCTTCCTTACAAGTTATTTCTCGGATTATCGAATGTTTAATTAACTAACTGAGTATTGAGGGATCAATTCTAATATAATAATGATACTAAAATCCATAACTTTGTTGTCTATCTATCTATCTATCTATTTATATTTCTTCGATAAACCACAAAATTTGTAAACAAAAACAATGTCCGCATATTCGGATATTGAAAACCTCTTACATTAGCTCCTAAGGCAATTTTTTGGGACCAAATTGCCAATAGTTCCTTGGAAGCGAGCTGCTTCTACAATAAAATAATTTCTAAGTTACCTTACTTGGAATTGTAAGGCCAATAAGCCTATCTAAGGCCAGCAATTAACCACTGCGGAGAAGAAATTAAAAGGCAGGAAATAATTTATCGGTCAGTTGCCATCTTCACAGACAGCCAAGCTGCCCTGAAGGCACTCGATTCCATAGAGGCCATTTTAAGCTAGTGTAGACAACGAAAAGGCGGATAAAATGGCACGACAAGGCTCATTAATGCACTTCATTGAGCCGAAATTCTTCTGTGGCGTCGCAAAACCGACGAGAAAATGGGTGGCACAGATATTTCTAGAATGGTAGTAGAGTGTAAAGGTTGAGTCATCACAATTCGTCATTTTGCAGGTATAAAATATATAAGTTCTATTCCGTAAAAAAAGTTAGAAGCTCATTTAAAAAAGTAGATATGGGGCTTTGACCCCCCTCATATTCAACGATAATAATTTCGTAGCAAGCAAAAAACCGGTTCCTGCTAATAGACATAAAATTTCTCCTTTACCGTCTACATCAGCTGCTTTTTGTTTAGTGAGTATGAGATAAGACCATATCCAAAAACAACTTTGGAGGAAAGAAAAATTCTAAGAAAGCTGAGTTAAGGGCTTAGAGTGATACACCGGAATATGAAAACAGATACTGCATTGGAGAAGATATAAAAAGAAGACAATCAGTAAAAGGGAATGGGTTCATATTGTCTGATAGTCAAGCAGCCATTAAAGCGCTGAGTTCTTGTGTAATCAGTTCCAAAATGGTGTGGGAATGCCTAGGCAAACTTAAAGAACTAGGCGAGAACAATATAGTCACCTTACTGTGGATTCCAGGACACACTGGAATAGAAGGAAACGAAATAGCAGATGAATTAGCGAAGAGGGGGACTGATATACCCTTTTGGAGGCCGGAACCTTTTTGCGGAATCAGCTCCAATGTAATATTGGAAGAAATAGGTAAAGCCGAAGAAAAGAGAAGATCTGACAATTGGAAAGATCTAGTAGGGCTTAGGCAATCAAAGATTCTTCTGGGTGACTACAACCTGTTGAGATCAAATGAATGCATAAGTCAAAGCAAAACTGCACTAAGAGTTTTAACAGGAATCCTAACGGGACATTGTCGCCTGAATGGGCACCTTAAAAAGCTCAAAATAGTGGAGGAAGAAGATTGTAGGTTTTGTAGAATGGAAGAAGAATCCTCCATCCACATACTCGCGAACTGCACAGCAATTCAGAATCCTAGGGCACAGCACCTGGGAGACTACTGGATAGAAGAGGGACAGTTACCTAAGTTGAAGCCTGCAGATATCCTAAAATTCCTCGGGGAAATAGGACTAAAGGAGCTACTAGTCTCTGAGACTTTCCTCAGGAACTAAGTAGAAGTAAGGGGCACAATAGATCTTTTAGGTCTCAGTGAATGTTACCCCAAAATAAATACATACATACAAGGGAATGGGTTGAGATAAATTTAGTAAAAGTGGAGTGAACCTGGTATCTTCTGAAGAAGAAGTCTATTCGGAAGATATGAAACTCATTAGCTAGTTGGAAGCTATTAATGTGAAAAATTTTGTTTCCAAATCGGAAGATTACGTTGGACTCTTTCTCTGCAAGATATGAAATACGAAGGAAGACAGTTGTTGATGTCATCTTAACAATAGAAAAAAAGCATTTGCCAATTTTACTAAGTTAAGGGACCTCATAAACATAAAATGTAAATCAATGTAAATTTTGCTAGCTTGAAGGTAAAATGAACTTATTGGTTTTTGTTAATTTATTTATTTATTCACTATATGAATACCCAATTACAAAACATTTGGGATGGTAAATATATACATCACAATCAGATTATAGTATCAACAGCACTCTTAAAATATTTTACAAGGAATATATGGCTACACTGAAAAATATCTTTCTTATTGCAAAAAAAATGTTGAGACAATAATTATCTGAAATAATATATAAGGAAGAATTTTTCAAAACGTTTGTTTTTGGGACGTTTGAATGACCAGAAAGAGTACCTATTTCTCTCCGACAATGGAGGAATGTTAAATCATTTGTTTCAGTATAGTTGGCGTTTTCAACTTGTAATTTTTTCTATGAAAAAAAACAAAATATATTCTGTTCTTTATGTTCTTTGTGGTGTAAGTATTCATTATTCTTTTCCTTGGGAAATTAAACCACAATATTGTTTATATTTTTATTTCAAGGTTTCGGTAGCGTTCCAGCTACCGTTATCAAGAATACCTACTTAATTTTTTAAAATTCCGTTACATTTCTGACACTAGGAAAAAATTTGACAACTAGACAATCAATAATATTTAGAAGTTTAAGACTGCAAAAAATGTGTTGTCTAATATCCTTGGTAAAATGTGAAATAATAGTATATTATTAAACGAGCAATTTATGATAGCCATTATTCACGAAGGGTGACGTTTGCGTCCCGAGCCGTAGACGAGGGGCGCTAGTCACCCGAGTGAATAATAGCCATAAATTGCGAGTAGAATACTATACCTTGTCCCCGACCCTTGATTTCTTTATTAAATAAGGCGAGTGTAGAACGGAAAGTAATAATTTGGTATTATTGACAATTCTAGCGTCAAAATTAATAAATTTCAGGAGTACGTCAAATGTGACATATATAGAGATACTGTGTAAAGTATCGATACAGATTTGATGAAACGTCTCACAATCTGAGGCGTCTATCACATTACTATATAATTTAAAGTCATTTGCGTGGAGTAAAAAATGTGTGTCAATAACCTCTACAATGCAATTGAAGAAAATATTGAGCTTGCGGGACCTTAGATGTGGATGTAAAATCGACTGGCCTATTACCACTGACTAGAACATCCTGCATTCTATAAAAAGAATGTTTATTTCGATTTTTTTATTCTGAAATATTTTTCACTTTTAGTAAGGACCAGTTTCAGTTGTAAGTAGCAATTTTCCAGTAAGCAATTTTCCAGTAAGCAATTTTCCAGTAAAAAACAAACTGAACAGTAAAATATTTTCCACATCAGACATAGGCTGAAACATCCCCACTTGGTAGATGATTCAGCTATTTAACAGAAAAGGTGAATCTTAAAAATTTCTAATCAAACTGTAAAAAACAATATCACTTTATTTTGTTATGTAAAATCAGTTGTACCAATACTTAACAATATTTCAGATTTTAATTCTCCTACAACAAATATGCCTAATCATTTCACCTTTTCCTATGATACTCCAGTTGAGTTGGCTCAAGCGATAAATGCAAATCACGTCATCAACCGTAAAAGGATCACGATGTTGCATGCTAGATCTAACTAAATAAAATCATTTGGAACAGCGAATTAGGAGAGAAATTTCATTGCAATGATTAAAATCCAAGCAAAATACGGACCTGTTCGGTCATATTGAAAATTCACAGCTTTCACGGGTTTTTCTTAATAATATTTTAGTTAGGCACCAAACTACATCCTGTAGGTATAAACAAACTTAACCTATTAAATTATACTGTTTCAAATAATATAAAGTAATAAGTATTGAACAGCTACTTAATCACAATTTAGCAATATTTGAGTGGGATGTTTAATTACATTTTTTAACGTTCCCTTCTGTATAAATTTTACATTTTTTTAAATTGATTTTACGAATCTCAACCGGTCTCAAAGTTCGGAAGAAACTCGAAGCGCTATCTGTTGGGCAAGTATAAGATCAATAAAAGTGACTAGTTGTAACAAGTAACGTGAGATGGCAATGTAATGCAACTGAAAAGTTTGTCGATTTAAATGCTATTATATACGAGGTGTAGATTTTTATACCGCCTAAAGGCAAGAAAAACTCTTATATTTTAACACCATTTAGAATATACACTGTGGGCCAAATTTATTTGGAACCCAATTTGTCTCTGAATAATTATTTTTTAATCTGCCGGATTTTGGTGAAATTTTGTGTGAATATTAGGGAGACCTTTTCTTAATTGTAGAAAAATTATCTAATCAAAATGTACAGGGGGAGCCAAGTAAGAAGCAGTATTTTTAATCATTGCTTTTGGGGCTTTTGCAAAATTAAATTTTTACTCTAAAACTAAAATATTATTTGAAAATATTAAGAAACTATCGGAATGTATGTATTTTGGGGTAACATTCACTGAGACCTAAAAGATCTATTGTGCCCCCTTACTTCTACTTAGTTTCCGAGGAGAGGCTCAGAGACTGGTCCTTTAGTCCTATTTCCCGGAGGAATTTTAGGACCTCAACTTAGGTAACTTAGGTAACTTAGGTAACTGTCACTCTTCTATCCAGTAGTCTCCCAGGTACTGTGCCCTAGGATTCTGAATTGCTGTGATGCTCGCAAGTATGTGGATGGAGGTTTCTTCTTCCATTCCACAAAATCTACAATCTTCTTCCTCCACTATTTTAAGCTTTTTAAGGTGCCCATTGAGGCGACAATGTCCCGTTAGGATTCCTGTTAACACTCTTAATGCAGTTTTACTTTGACTTATGCATTCATTTGATCTCAACAGGTTGTAGTCATCCAGAAGAATCTAAGATTGGCTAAGCCCTACTAGATCTTTCCAATGGTCAGATCTTCTCTTTTCTTCGGATAAAATTTTAATTAAATCTCTGAGAATCAGTGGTTATGGTGCCAAACTGATTATTAAAACTTTCCCAGAGAGTAATTGGAAGTTAAGTATCTACCGTTAGTTATTTTTTAAGACATTACTTGAGACTAATGGTTCATTACCAATGAAGCCTGGAAGAGGAAGAAAGAAAACTGGTAGGAGTATCGGAAACATTGAAAGAGTAAGGACAATTTTTGATGCTGTCGAACCCGGAAATACAGTCAGTTCAAGGAAAACAACAAAAATTACTACTATTATAAGATCGTCGGTAAGAAGGATTATTAAAATTGTATCGACCGTTTAAAAAAATAGACTGTCACAAATTTTCAAATGTTGTTATAAATAAAAGAGTAGAAAGATGGCAAGCATTGTTAAGAAGAGTCAGGCGACGCGAAGATATTGAAAAAATTTGGTTCTCAGACGAAAAAGTTTTTTCTTTGCACCAACCAAAAAATTCTCAGAACAACAGAGTATATTCTAATGTACAAAAAAAATCGGAAATACCACTGGAACATCTTCTGGTTCCCAGAGATCATTTTTCTAAATCAGTTATGGTTTCTTTGGCTGTATCGAAATCCGAAATCTATCAATGGGACATTTTAGAAAATATGCTTCGAGAAATATAAACAATTAACGACAACCACACATTCCAGCAAGATTGCGCACCTATAGCCATACGTCAAGAAGTACTTTAAGATATCTGCAGGAAAATTGTCCTGACTTTATTGAACCAAACATGTGGCCTCCAAATAGCCCGGAACTAAACCCCGTTGAGTATAACATTTGGGCAACATTAAAAAAAAAGTTTATGAGAACACTCGCATCAATTCTATTGATCAGCTTAAAGAGAGAATAGTTTACTGTTGGCATCAATATAATCAAGAAATTATAAATAAGTCAATTGGACAATGGCGCCGAAGACTACAAGCTGTTGTAGATAATCAGGGAGGTCATATTCACAATAAGTTCTTGTAAAATATTTTTTCTACAACCGTGTGTTTTAACCCATTTTCCGGCACGAATTTTAGTTTTGAAAGTGTCACTTCCCCGCATTAGTGCGGGAAAGTGAAATTATGCAAATTTTGACCTTATTAGATAGATTAGATAGATAGATTAGGACTCCGAGAAACAGAAGAAAAATATATCAAATAAAATTCTTTCATCTACAAATGACTTAAAACCGTTGCCGTCACCGTCATCGTCATCTTTATGGGCCGGCAATTATAAGTAATTTACAGAATGCAACAAATTGTGTTTTTAATATTAATAATTATAATAATTAGTAGTTTTTAGTTATAGTTTTGTATAATATGTATGTTGAAATAAAATAATTTTTTAAAAATGGGTTGGTATACTTTTTTGTAATTACGGTCATAGAAAAAATAATGTTCCTAACTCATGGGTAAAGTGTCTTTCCCGCCCTTGACCACTTGCCCGAACTCCGCACCACGTCGTTCGGGTCAACTGCAGTCGCGTGCGGGAAAGTATCACTTTCCACACTTGTTAGGAAAATAACTATTTATTCTATATTTTGGCTTTGTTAATTAATAAAACCCTCTTACGCTGTATGGTAATAATGTATTAAACAGAGTTTTCGAAAAAAATACTTTTTAGATACAAAACCTAAAGTTTTTTTAAACATATTTTTATAGCTTCTTTTCCTATAGTTTCTTAATATTTTCAAATAATATTTGTATTTTTGGAGTAAAAAATTTAATTTTGCAACAGCCCCAAAAGCAATGATTGAAAATAATGTTTCTCACTTGGCTCCCCCTGTACATTTTGATTAGATAATTTCTCTACAATTAAGAGAAAGTCTCCTGAATATTCACACCAAATTTCACCAAAATCCGGCAATTTGAAAAATAATTATTCAGAGACAAATTGGGTTCCAAATAAATTTGGCCCACAGTGTACAATGTTTCTCAGTAATTAGGGCTAAAGTAGGTAATAGTTATTTATGTATCAAGGGAATTATAAGGGCCTTAATAACCTTACCAATGGCAAAGTTTGCGTCCCGAGGGACAGCAATTGCCTGAGGTTATTAAGGCTTAATTCCCGTGGTACAGAGATAATTTTATTTCCTACCGATTTCAATAAAATATTGTTTGGAAAAAATGTACCAATTTATTACCTTTCCAGTATATTTGAATCAGGTACCATTGATTATAAGAGTTTTGTTGTTGCTATGTTACGTGTTTATAAACATAATTGCGCATATGCTGTTTACTTCACCATAAGAAATGACAGGTATAGTTGACGTAAAAGATATAATCCAGCTATCTAATCGTATAAGTTATGTTGCGGAGCTAAACTCTGAAAGGTATTTATATTATTTTCGTCTACTTAACAAACATAATTCTATATTGTATTTGTATTTTGACCCATCACTCCATCCTTTCTTAACCGTATCGTGTGTATCATACCGAGTTTCGTCCAAATTGATAATTGCTTATAAATATATGCATACTTACTTACAATTTCCACACAAAAACACACACTCTTACTTGATGTCAAATCACCGACTAAAGAGAACACCTGCAACCATCTCTCAAAAATAGTTATAGTTCAGTCAAACTAGTGAAGGCAGTTTCGTTTATTAATCGCCTTCATTAACAAACTAGTTTATTAAATCACTATTAACAATTATTAGTTGAAATTATAACATTTAATGAATTTATCGTCAAATAAGTAAGCGTTTTAAATACGAGTAATTATAATATTAACTGGGCTACGGTATACTCTTAGAGTCAAACAAAAAGCCGGCAACTTTAAGTTCGTACTATACCTTTTACGTCAACTATACCTCGACTGTAGTGAACAGAAGCTCCAGCCGTACAAAAGAAGAAATTGTTTCTAGTGGCGGTAGTAATTTTCAGGGAACATTTCAAAATTGTACATTTATTATTTGTAATGACGCAAATCAATAAAATATGGTTCACTTTTCATTTCATAAATATATACACATATATGTATATTAGCATTTTTTATTTTATTTTTACTTGTGGAAGGTAGAGGGAATTATAGAATCTATAATGTCCCAAGGGAGTTATGACTCTCTTTATTCATAGCAAACCGTTGGCGATTTCGGTTAGGTGTTTGTGTTGGTGTAAAGGTAGTGTAAAAAACTTACATTTGATGAAGAAAAATGGAAAGAAAGCAATATTCAATAACTTTACAAAAAACCGTTTGGGGAAAAACTGAAAGAGTACCCACATAACTATTTATAAAATTTACGGAGGTGTGTGAAATACACATGCTAAGAATAATTATGGCAACTCAAACAACAATTATCAATAATAGCTATAACTTTTTATTGGAAAATTGAAAATAACAAAATTGTCTCCTGTTGGTACAAACTAAATATTATAATAGTAGATATTAATATCCGCATTTATGGTTTGATAACGTATAGGTAAATAAATGAAATTCCATTAATAATTATTTGTTTTATTCACAAAAATCGCTAGCTACACAGCCAATATATTACAAAAAGTCTATAAAACAGAAATAAATAAAAAATTCCATAAAAAAAATACCTAAAAAGAAAATTCTATAAAATATCAAAATAAAAAAGTCTTTATACAACAGATCAAAATGACTAAAGAAAATCGAAATGTTGATTTGATTTCATGTACATCAAGTATTGATCTAATTGTATCCACTATATAAAAAGATAACTCTCTACAAAAATTAAATATATATATATCTATACTTTTAAATGTATACCTTTCTTCCTGTTTATAAATAGATGTTTCACTAGCTACTGGGAGTTAACAATAAAAATTAACTTTGTTACAATTTTCATTACGAGCCAAATTATAAGTGGTTTTGTATATTATAAGGTCAAAACTATTATGTCATTTAATGATTTAAAATAATCTGTAATATAGACAAAGTCACATCAAAAATACAGCACCACCAGTATAATATAATTAAAATACCTACGTTCCAGTAATATGTAAAACAGACATACTTAGGTTTCTCAATATAAAACAGTAACATAATAAAATAATAGAATAAGTAGGTACACTACTTACCCTTGAAAGATTCAATATATTCGTTTTCTAGATTGAAATAAGATTTTAATATTTCTTCCATAATAATAAGCGCACCTTGCAATACACAAAAATGCATTAGCCAAATGACCACAAAACATACCGCGATATCTCATCAACGAAGGCGTCAATATATATGACGATGGGGTACGAACTAGGGTTGTTACATTTCGGTTGTACCTATCTCATTAAGATAGAAATACGTCTAATACGGTCTAAAGTACGAGAATGTAAAATTAGATTACTGAGAGTATACTCGTTATCTGAAATTTCCAGGTCAATTCGTAATACTTACCTACTTAGGACACTGGTGAACCAAATTTATTGGACGGGATATTTGAATTTATAGGATAGATTTTTATTTTAAATAGATATTTCTAAAAAGATTAATTTATCTGTCGTTGTATTATGGATTTTTCACCTTTGTAAGACTGTATATATGTTTCATTGGAATTTTATATAGTTGATATATTATAAAGACGTTTTGTAAGACCGTCTATTAGACCGTCTTTTTTCAGTGTAAACAAAGGTTTTAATGTAAATTACTATTGTAATAATTGTGAATGGTTCTTTGGAAATGACACCACAATGTTTTTTATATCATTATTTCAACGTTTTGGTATCGTTCCAGCTACCGTTATCAAGAATAATTAATTTTTCAAAATTCTGGTACATATCCGACACCAGGACAAAGTTTACAACTAGACAATCAATAATATTTTGAAGTTGAACAATGCGAAAAATTTAAGGTCCACTCACAGTAGATCATATCCTTGGTAAAATCCAAAGAAATTAAGCAACAAGAAGGAATGGGATCCAAATACCATTACCAACCTTGGAAATAATGCCATTCAATTGTACACAGACGGCTCAAAAGCAATAGAAGGAAATGGGATAAGAGTGTACGGGCAGAAAGTTTGGGAAATACCCCAAGTATATTTCAAGCGGAAATTCACGCAATAAGAAAGTGTGCCCAGTTCAATATTGACAATGCATATATAGAAGGCAAAAGATGATCATAATGTCGGATAGTCAAGCAACTATTAAAGCACTGAGCTCTTGTGTAACCAGTTCCAAAATGGTGTGGGAATGCCTAGGTATACTCAATGAACTAGGCGAGTAACCTTACTGTGGATTCCTGGACACACTGGAATAGAAGGAAATGAAATAGCAGATGTACTAGCAAAGAGGGGGACTGAAAGACCATTTTGCGGTATCAGCCCCAATGTAATATTGGAAGGAATAGTCAAAGCCTATAAGAAAAGAGAAGATCTGACCATTGAGAAGATCTAGTAGGGCTTAGGCAATCTAAGATTCTTCTGGATGACTACAACCTGTTGAGATCAAATGAATGCATAAGTCAAAGTAACACTGCACTAAGAGTTGAAACCTGTATAATTGGTTATCGAAACGTGCGTATAATAGTGTAAAGTGTTTGAGTTGGTGTAGTGGTAGTGTAAACGGTGTTCAGTGTAAACAAAGGTTCTAATGCAAATTACTATTTTGTAATAATTGTGAATGTTTCTTTGGGAATAGAGATTAAAAGGTGTCGAATATCTTAAACCTATTCCAAAAAATAATTTTCCTCAATTATAATTGAATCTCCTACTTAGTGTTGTTTTATCAGTGACTTTTTCCAGTAGAAGATAAGGAACAGGATGTACGGAAGAGTTGGGATATGTAGTATATCACAACTTTTCGAGTAGAAAATGTGAAACTGTTATCTCTGGGAATTTAGATTTATACCGAATGCTTTTTAACTTTTTCCAACATATTTTAGGTAATTTGATTGGAAGGATAAAATCAACTGAATTATTCTGTGAAGCTGTCATTAACAAAAGAAGCCTAATCTAGCTTTTGCATTCTTTTCTACCGTCTAGTCTTTTTGAAAATTATTGATAGCGCGATAGTACGATTATTTTACGTTCTTATCTCACAGATTACAAAAATTACAGTGTGTTCAGCAAGTGCAGCACTAGTCTCAATCAAAGAACAATAACATCATTGTAAATTATAATTAACTACAACCAAAGATAACTTATCGATGAACATCTGAACCGTAGTGCTTTAATGGCGAATTAATCGTATGGGTGGCCCTTGAAAGCCTGTCGAGTAAACTCCAACAGCTTAGGCAAGGTTGTGGTCTTTGTTAACAGTCAAAAAGAATCCTGTAATTTTATCATTTTTTTAAACAAATTCAAAATTTGTATGCTCAATTTTCTTAGCATTTTTCAAAGATGGTAATATAGTGATAACAATCAAATAGTTAAGTTAAATTGGATAGAATGTCAAAGCTGTACCAAATTAAATTATGTAATTGTGGAGTACGTGGAACTGCGCTGAATCTCATATCAGATTATTTAGGAAACCGAATACAGCGGGTGTAGGTGCTGACATAAGTTCTAAATGTCTCATAAAATGTGGTGTACCGCAGGGAACGGTTCTAGGGCCGCTGCTGTTTGTTATATATATGAATAGTATTACAAAAATAAACAATTTCAAAGGTCATTTAGTTTGTTAGACTAATGACACAGCAATAGTATTCACTGGGGACCACTGGGACGAAGTTAAACAAATAACAGAAGTTAATTTAAGGAAAATAAATGCGTGGTTAAATTATAATAAACTGGCCTTAAAATGTCTTAAAAACTAAATACATTGCTTTCAGTCCAAATGTAGTTGATCAACCATATAATTAAATTTCATAATTCAGATTGCATCGATACATGTAACATGTAAGTGTCCCATAATAGAAAAAGTTGGTTCTATAAAGTATTTAGGAGTCATTATAGACCAACACATTCGCTGGTCTGAACACATAACGAATGTAAGCAAAATATTACGTACGTTAATGCACACATTTTATAATCTGCGTGATATTTTACCAAGAAGAACTACCCAAAATACAATTTTATTAATTATTATCAATAAAAGTAAGCTTTATTCCACGGAAAAATTATTTAATGAAACAGGAGTTTTGAATATAAAACTACTTTATGTTTATAGCTGTATAATGAAAATCTACACAAGCCCTACTTTATTTAAAATTAAAGATACCCGAGTAACTAGATCCACAATTAATTTGGACATTATAATACAAACTTTTAAAAAGTCAGTAACACAACGATCTTTGTTTTTCTTTGGACCAAAACTTTATGACTTAATTCCATTGACTCTCAAACTAGTACCTAAAGTTAAAAAATTCAAAGAAGAAATTAAAAACTATCTAATGATACACCAAAATTCATTTTTAGAGATAATATCGTAAAATCTCAAAAATTTTTAATATAAACAGACTTGGTAGTGAAAATTGTAAATATCTGAACCTCGCCTTCTGTCCTATAGTCCTAGTATAAATACTAAAGGTATAATTATGTTTCTCTGTCGACTCTTTCCCGAATGACACCAGGATGTATGTACTTCTTTATTGTGCCTACCTAACCATTTATAATAAGTGTACAAATAAACAGGGTTTCCAGAGTTGGCATATTACAAAACAGGCATATCTTGCCTAGGTTATGATGCCAGGTCTGGAAATTTTGATATATACAGGGTGTTTCAAAAAAAGGTAACACCGTCTCTAGGATAGGTAAAAAACTGAAAAATAATTGGGGTTTGCTTAGTAAATTTTTTTTCTAACGCCATCCGTTTTCAAGATAAAGGGCGTTGAAGAAAATAAAAAATTACACATTTCTTACGACTTTGCCGAAACTACTGGCACCATTGTAATGAAATTTCATACGAATATGTTTTGGAAGCTGATATATCCCATGAATTTGTTTTTATAACTAACTCTTATAGAGGGCGCTAGTTACACGATTCATACAACGTATTATTCAACATAACTTTTTTTAGGGTAGAATTATTAGTCAAAACTCCAAGTGAACATAAACATCGTTTAATTTTACACCAAAAAGGTACTCTTGGTAAAACTCGATATTATGTACCGTTTTCGGAATATTTTGATTTGAAAATTATGAAGTATGATTCCATGTAGTAGTTAGATTCACAATTGTTCAAGACACAAATAAAATTCAATCATTGAAGGAAAAATATAAAACAAATAGACCTTCCATTTTAGATTCATCCATAATAGATTTTGGAAAAATTCAATTACCAAAGTTTAAATACAAAATTATATTTTAATATGAGATGTATTTTTCATTAAACAAACTATTCGCTTAGGTCCATTGTTATTTCTACTTCTGGGTAATGTTAGAATATCAAATAATAATTTTGTATACTTACAGTCTAATCTTATTAAAACACACTGTCCCTCCATTGCATTGTCCTAATATATTAATATTCCAACAAAATAAACTTAGATTGACATGCTGTTGATGTTTTTTCTTTACATTCCTGAAAACCAAACAAATTTTAAAAGGACTATTACTGAAAACGATTTTTTCTTGCATGTACCAGGCACACTGGTACAACTATAGGGTACTGTACTATGTGTACGACATATATTCTGTAATTCCACAGAATAGTGAAATTTTCGTCCATTCACAAATATATTGGTTGTCAGACAGACTTTGTCAATGTAATATATATTTTATTTAAACACAAACTTTACAAATAACAAGTCAGTAAACTGTCTCTGAATTGAATTAAATAATTAAAATTTCAGACGCAAAAAAAGCAATCAACAGAGGAGTTATGTGAATTATGTGATTCAAGAACAACAGATTCAGGTGCACAGAGAGATCAATTAAATAGTCACCACGATGGGTTAAAACCACAGTCATTTGTTTTTTATATGTCTGTGGTTAAAACAGCCAGAAATCGAATTACTACCCTTAATATTTAAAAAATTGAATTCAATCCCAAAGTAACGAGAAGCCAGGTTGATTTGTAAACATAAAATAGATATACTGACAAGACCACTATGTACAAAAGGAAAATCGCTTCGGTAATAAAATATTTCCCCTGTATAAGCTAGGTAAATTATCCCGCCCTTTAAAAGAAAAAAGAAATTAAACAAAATATGTACCTTAGTTCTTCTCCATTTTGTAAATTAGGGAAACAAATTAAAGTAAAATGTCCCCTCAAACACATAAATCAATACTACAATAAAATATTTCTACTGTATAAGCCAGGTAAAGTATCCCCTGTTAAAGAAAAAGAAGAAGTGGACAGATATTCCTAAGTCTCTTCTTCTTTCCGTGAATAGCAGAAACATATGAAGGTAAAATATCCCTTCTAATACAAGTTAATTGTGTCGATATATACACTGCTCGCCAAAATGATACTGAAAATAGAATTCACAATAACAATTTTCTTGTAATTTTTTAAAATAATCTAAAAATTTGTATTTATTAATTATTTTGGAACTTTTCTACTTTCCTTGTATACTAAAAATATCAAAAATAATAAAAAAAACGTTATTCAAAATAATCTATCTTTTTATTCTTAAATACGGCGGCCAGTGTATATTGAATTCATATCGATGACAAATAGTTGTTTATCTCGATTGGCGTGACTAATGAATACATTTTAAATCTCGCTTTCAGTAACGAATTAAATTTTGAATCGGACGGTCGTGTCGGGAGTGTATATTCGTAATTTACGGGAATTTAAGTGTTTTCTAATTTTCGGGAGTGTACCTTTGTTCGAAATTATTTTCGGTAGTGAAACTGTGTGTGTCTTCGAATAGTGTACCTAAGTGTAGTTCGAAATTTTGGTCGTGATTTCCAAGGATTATCATTTTATATATAAGGTAAGTCTGTATTTTATTATTTGGTAGTTACTAGCACTAAATAAATACTCTATTTATTAATTTTCCATATATTTTTTTTTCAAAAGTCATAGGTAAACTATGTTTTTTTCTATATTTTACCCGTAGAAGTAAAAATAATAGTATAAGACTATTAAAACGCCTTACAAATTAGAAAATTACACTTCCAAGTAGATGTTGCTTCCTAGTGAACAGTCTACCTTTTGGAAAGTAATTTTCTAATTTGTAATGCGTTATAATAGTTTTATACCATTATTTTGACTTCTATTGATAACACGCTTTACTTAAATATGACAATTGCTACAGGAAACTGTGATTAAGTAAATATATTTTACCGGTATATTATCATTTCAATAATATTTTCACCAAAAGTTATACTAACCCATGTCTTTTGGAAAAAGGCGTATGAAGAAGTGATAATAATTGGGAAAATATGTAAAACAATATGTCTTTTGAAAATTAAGTGCATAAACAGTTTTAAATTCTAATACATAATTTATAACAATATTCCAAGTTCATATATGTTAATAATCAGCAGTAGGCAATTATTTACATGCAGTATATAACTAACTTCATTGAAAAGTGTTCTAAACTATAAATCGGTTAACCTTACTGTATGAAAATTATTTGTAAAAGATCCATAGTATTTATTTATTGCTAGTAGTAGTGAGAAATAAAGAGAGGATAATATTTTGGGGAATATAGGAAACAACATAGCTATCGTAAGTCTTTGGAAAAGAATATTTGGGAAATAAATCAATACAGAATGAATTCAATAAAATAAGTAACCTACTATACAATAACTCAAAAGATTCGAAAAGTATATAACTTAGTGAATCAAAGAGTATTCTGAACTAGGTATTTCAAAATCAAATAAGAAAGTACTCAGTTTGTCAATAAATTTTATATCAGTTAAACTTTTTTTATAAAAATTATTTGTATAGTGTGTATATTTATTTATTGCTAGTACTTAGAGTGGTAGTGAGAAATAAAAAGAGGATAACATTTTGGGAAAATGTAGCAAACAACATAGCTATCATGTGTCTTTGGAAAAAAATATTTGGGAAATGAATAAAGACAAAATCAATTTTATAAAATAAGTAACCGACTGTACAATAACTAAAAATATTCGAAAAGTATATATCTCTATTGATGAATGTTTTAAACTATTTCAAAATCCAATGAAGTACTCAATTTGTTGATAAATTATGAATTGGTTAAAATCTTTGTATGAAAATTATTTGTAAAAGATCCATAATATTATAAAAATCTTTTTTCATACAAAAAATTTCAACCGATTCATAATTTATTAACAATTTGAGTACTTTATTGGATTTTGAAATAGTTTAAAACATTCATGAATAGAGTAAGTTACCTATATAGTTCTCGAATATTTTTAGATATTGTACAGTCAGTTACTTATTTTATAAAATTTATTCTGTATTCATTTATTTCTAAACATTTTTTTCAAAGGATGAAATAAAACAATTTAATTTGTTTAAATCTTCATTATATATTTGAAGTAAGTTCAATATATATTCGTGATGCGTAGATTTTTCAAAACGAGGGTAAAATGTATATTGAACTTAGTTCAAATATATAATGGAGATTTAGAGGAATTAAATTGTTTTATATCATCATTAGTATGGGTCTTCATCAAGTAAAAGCCTCATCTTTTCAATTTTCTACATAGGATAGCTACGCTCATTGTTTGCTATATTTTCCCAAAATATTATCCTCTCTTTATTTCTCACTACCACTTTAAGTTCTAGCAATAAATAAATATACACACTGTATTTAAAATATTTTGGATCTTTCACAAATAATTTTTATACATAAAGTTTAATTAATATAAAATTCATCAACAAACTGAGTACTTTCATATTTGATTTTGAAATAGTTTAGAATACTCTTTGATTTAGTAAGTTATATACTTTTCGAATCTTTTTAGTTATTATACAGTTGGTTAATTATTTTATAAAATCCATTTTGTGTTGTGTTGTGTTGTTTCCTATATTTCCCAAAATATTATCCTCTCTTTATTTCTCACTACTACTAGCAATAAAAAAATACACTGTATATAAAATATTATGGATCTTTTACAAATAATTTTCCTACAATAAGTTTAACCAATTTATAATTTATCAACCAACTGATATGGGTACTTATTTGATTTTGCCATAGTTTAGAACACTCTTCAATAGAGTAAGTTATATACTCCATGTAAATAATTGTCTCCTGCTGATTATTAACATATATGAACTTGGAATAGTGTTACAAATTATGTATTACAATTAAAAACTGTTTATGCACTTAATTTTGAAAAAAAATATTGTTTTCCATATTTTCTCAATTATTATCACTTCTTTGTATGCCTTTTTCCAAGAGACATAGGTTAGTATTCCTTTTGGTGAAAATATTATTGAAATGATAATATATGGGTGAAATATATTTACTTAACCACAGTTTCCTGTAACAATTGTCATATTTAAGTAAATATATTTTACCCGTATAATATCCTTTCTTTACTAGCTTTATTAGCAATATATGAATACAGTGTTTTTAAAAAGGTTTATATAATATTTTGGATCTTTTACAAATAATTTTCATAAAAAATTTTTAACCGATTCATAATTTATTAACAATTTGAGTACTTTATTGGATTTTGAAATAATTTAAAACATTCATGAATAGAATAAATTATATACTTTTTGAATATTTTTAGATATTGTACAGTCAGTTACTTATTTTATAAAATTTATTCTGTATTCATTTATTTCTAAACATTTTTTTCAAAGGATGAAATAAAACAATTTAATTTGTTTAAATCTTAATTATATACTTGAACTAAGTTCAATATATATTTGTGACGCGTTTGGCTAACACAGTAGCTTTCTCAAACGAGAGTCAAATGTATATTGAACTTAGTTCAAATATACAATGAGGATTTAAAGAAATGAAATTGTTTTATCTCATCGTATAGTATGAATCTTCATCAAGTAAAAGCCTCATCTATTCAATTTTCGACATAGGATAGCTATGTTCGTTGTTTGCTATATTTTCCCAAAATATTATGCTCTCATTATTTCTCACTACCACTCTAAGTACTAGCAATAAATAAATAAATATACACCCTGTATTTAAAATATTACGAATAATTTTTATACACAAACATTAACTGATATAAAATTAATCAACAAACTGAGTACTTTCTTATTTGATTTTGAAATAGTTTAGAATACTCTTTGGTACAGTAAGTTATATACTTTTCAAATTTTTTTTTCTATGTTGTTTCCTATATTTATTATCCACTCTTTACTTCTCACTACCACTTTAAGTACTAGCAATAAATAAATATACACACTGTATTTAGAATGTTTTGGATCTTTCACAAATAATTTTTATACATAAATTTAAACTAATATAAAATTCATCAACAAACTGAGTACTTACTTATTGGAATTTGAAATAGTTTAGAACACTCTTTGATTCACTAAGTTATATACTTTTCGAATCTTTTGATTGTATAGTAGGTTACTTATTTTATTAAATTCATTCTGTATTGATTTATTTCCCAAATATTCTTTTCCAAAGACTTACGATAGCTATGTTGTTTCCTATACTCCCCAAAATATTATCCTCTCTTTATTTCTCACTACTACTAGCAATAAATAAATACACAGTATTTAAAATATTATGGATCTTTTACAAATAATTTTCATACAGTAAGGTTAACTGATTTATAGTTTAGAACACTTTTCAATGGAGTTAGTTATATACTGCATGTAAATAATTGCCTACTGCTGATTATTAACATATATGAGCTTGGAATATTGTTACAAAGTATGTATTAAAATTTAAAACTGTTTATGCACTTAATTTTCAAAAGACACGAGTAATTGGCGGTATTATTGAAAATGTAGGTCCTACCTAATTACATGTGAATATTTTGTTGATATTTGATATACCCTTTTTATAATAATTCCTGACCTTGAATTCATTTGTTTATGTTTGTACATTTTCATTCTTACACTTTGCCAGTAAAGGCAAACTACCAGAGGGTGCAGCAGATAGAAAACATCCTATGAGCCGGTGGGGAATATTTTCTGTCGGTTGTAGACTTTTTGACCGGTTGATTATATTTTCTACTGGCTGGGGTCATCTTCCAGCCATGGGGGGACAAAAATCCATCTACGCAAGTTAGCTTTCAGCCTTAATTGCTTAACTTTTGAAAAGACATACCTAAGAGATGTCGTTCCTCATTTTTCTAAATATTCTCCTCCCTTTTTTCCACAAGTTGGTTATTTTTCAAAAGACATAGGTGAGCTATGTCGTTCCTCATTTTTCTAAATATTGTCCTCCTTTTCTCTTCTGAATTGCTTATTTTCTCAAAGGACATAGGTAAGCTATGTCGTTTCTCATTTTCATAAGTATTTTTCTCCCTTTCTTTCACAAGTTGGTTCTTTTTCCAACAGACATTAGTAAGCTTTTTATTTTACTTGTCAAGGACGCCACATGTAACCACTTGGTTGCTTACGATTGACTTTTTCCTTCACGGATGCACGCAGTACCACACTGTGGGAAAGTGCTCGTTCACTAGGTTGTCGGTCAGACTCGTTTGCAAAGCAGGCGGTCATCCAGATGGGGCGGGTGCGCTTAAGTGTTTTCCGTTTGTTGAATGGGTATGGGTTAACAAGTTGGGGAAATTGTTGCCCAGTATGGGCTATCAAAATATCGTAGAAGCCAAAGTTGTTACATGCAAAATGGCTACTTGGTAAATTCTGACTAACTACTAACAATTTTTTTCAGCGCTTCCTTTTCAGCACACTAACACTCTCTTACAGGCTTCAAGATTCCATCGAATTTTTGTTGAATTTTTTAATTTTGTTTGATTTTCTCTTCCAGAAATTTCACCAGCGATGGATATGCTCTTCAGAATTTATTTGGAATATATCGATATATTTAAACTTGCTGATACGCCCATCTTAGAAATGATACTAAATTTCAGATAATCTTTTTTTCATTAATTTAATTTTTTGTTCCAGAATTTCTTTCAGGAAAGGATTTTTTAGGTTACAAATGTTAATACTTGACTTTTCCAATTTGGAGCTACAGATTTTTTTCCAGTACTATTAATAAATCAAAATTTCTATTCTGATTCATTATAAGCCTATAGTATTTGGTAAAGTATTCTTTGCATGTTTATTTTATTAATAACTGCATGGGTTTAATATTTGCATGCTCAAGCTTGAGTGTGGTAGGGGTTGGTGAAGTAGTGGTGATATTGGAGTGTTTGTAATTTTTAAAATATATTTATTTTGTATAATTTGTGTTTGATATTTTTGTTAAAAATATTGTAATAAATGTAGGTAAATGTTAATATTTTGTTAATAATTGATATACGATTTTTTATAATTGTAGATTTTGAATGTATTTGTTCCTGATTGTATATTTGTATTTCTGCACTTTGCTAGTAAAGACCAACTTCTAGCAGGGTGCAGCCGGTAGAAAACATCCTGTAAGCCGGTGGGGAATATTTTCCGTCGGTTGTATATTTTTTAACCGATTGATCATATTTTCTACTGGCTGGGGTCATCTTCCAGCCATGGGGGGACAAACTTCCATCTACACAAGGTAATCTTCAGCCTTAATTGCTTAACTTTTCAAAAGACATAAGTACCTAAGTAAGTGATGTCATTCCTCATTTTTCTAAATATTGTCCCCCTTTCTTTCACAAGTTGGTTATTTTCTCAAAAGACATAGGTAAGCTATGTCGTTCCTCATTTTTCTAAATATTCTCCTCCATTTCTCTTAGGGATTGATTATTTTCTCAAAACTGAGTCAAAACACATAGGTAAGCTATGTCGTTACTTATTTTCCTAAGTATTCTCCTACCTTTCTTTTAAAAGTTAGTTATTTTTCAAAAGACATAGGTAAGCTATGTCATTCCTCATTTTTCTAAATATTGTCCTCCCTTTCTCTTTCGAATTGCTTATTTTCTCATAGGTAAGCTATGTCGTTCCTCATTTTTCTAAATATTCTCCTCCATTTCTCTTAGGGATTGATTATTTTCTCAAAACTGAGTCAAAACACATAGGTAAGCTATGTCGTTCCTTATTTTCCTAAGTATTCTCCTACCTTTCTTTTAAAAGTTAGTTATTTTTCAAAAGACATAGGTAAGCTATGTCATTCCTCATTTTTCTAAATATTGTCCTCCCTTTCTCTTTCGAATTGCTTATTTTCTCATAGGTAAGCTATGTCGTTCCTCATTTTTCTAAATATTGTCCTCCTTTTCTCTTCTGAATTGCTTATTTTCTCAAAGGACATAGGTAAGCTATGTCGTTCCTCATTTTCATAAGTATTTTTCTCCCTTTCTTTCACAAGTTGGTTCTTTTTCCAACAGACATTAGTAAGCTTTTTATTTTACTTGTCAAGGACGCCACATGTAACCACTTGGTTGCTTACGATTGACTTTTTCCTTCACGGATGCACGCAGTACCACACTGTGGGAAAGTGCTCGTTCACTAGGTTGTCGGTCAGACTCGTTTGCAAAGCGGGCGGTCATCCAGATGGGGCGGGTACGCTTAAGTGTTTTCCGTTTGTTGAATGGGTATGGGTTAACAAGTTGGGGAAATTGTTGCCCAGTATGGGCTATCAAAATATCGTAGAAGACAAAGTTGTTACATGCAAAATGGCTACTTGGTAAATTCTGACTAACTACTAACAATTTTTTTCAGCGCTTCCTTTTCGGCACACTAACACTCTCTTACAGGCTTCAAAATTCCATCGAATTTTTGTTGAATTTTTTAATTTTGTTTGATTTTCTGTTCTAGAAATTTCACCAGCGATGGATATGCTCTTCAGAATTTATTTGGAATATATCGATATATTCAAACTTGCTGATAGGCCTATCTCAGAAATAATAAAAATTTTAGATATTTTTTTTCTTATCAATATAATTTAATTTGATTTTTTTCAGCGCTTTCTTTTCAGCATACTAACACTCTCTTACAGACTTCATAGATTCCATCGGATTTTTGTCGAATTTTTTAATTTTGTCTGATTTTCTCTTCCAGAAATTTCACCAGCGATGGATATGCTCTTCAGAATTTATTTGGAATATATCGATATATTTAAACTTGCTGATACGCCCATCTCAGAAATGATACTAAATTTCAGATAATCTTTTTTTCATTAATTTAATTTTTTGTTCCAGAATTTCTTTCAGGAAAGGATTTTTTAGGTTACAAATGTTAATACTTGACTTTTCCAATTTGGAGCTACAGATTTTTTTCCAGTACTATTAATAAATCAAAATTTCTATTCTGATTCATTATAAGCCTATAGTATTTGGTAAAGTATTCTTTGCATGTTTATTTTATTAATAACTGCATGGGTTTAATATTTGCATGCTCAAGCTTGAGTGTGGTAGGGGTTGGTGAAGTAGTGGTGATATTGGAGTGTTTGTAATTTTTAAAATATATTTATTTTGTATAATTTGTGTTTGATATTTTTGTTAAAAATATTGTAATAAATGTAGGTAAATGTTAATATTTTGTTAATAATTGACATACGATTTTTTATAATTGTAGATTTTGAATGTATTTGTTCCTGATTGTATATTTGTATTTCTGCACTTTGCTAGTAAAGACCAACTTCTAGCAGGGTGCAGCCGGTAGAAAACATCCTGTAAGCCGGTGGGGAATATTTTCCGTCGGTTGTATATTTTTTAACCGATTGATCATATTTTCTACTGGCTGGGGTCATCTTCCAGCCATGGGGGGACAAACTTCCATCTACACAAGGTAATCTTCAGCCTTAATTGCTTAACTTTTCAAAAGACATAAGTACCTAAGTAAGTGATGTCATTCCTCATTTTTCTAAATATTGTCCCCCTTTCTTTCACAAGTTGGTTATTTTCTCAAAAGACATAGGTAAGCTATGTCGTTCCTCATTTTTCTAAATATTCTCCTCCATTTCTCTTAGGGATTGATTATTTTCTCAAAACTGAGTCAAAACACATAGGTAAGCTATGTTGTTACTCATTTTTTTAGATATTGTCCTCCCTTTCTTTTAAAAGTTCGTTATTTTTCAATAGACATAGGTAAGCTATGTCATTCCTTATTTTCCTAAGTATTCTCCATTTCCTTTAAAAGTTGGTTATTTTTCAAAAGACATAGGTAAGCTATGTCGTTCCTTATTTTCCTAAGTATTCTCCTCCCTTTCTTTTAAAAGTTCGTTATTTTTCAATAGACATAGGTAAGCTATGTCATTCCTTATTTTCCTAAGTATTCTCCATTTCCTTTAAAAGTTGGTTATTTTTCAAAAGACATAGGTAAGCTATGTCGTTCTTTATTTTCCTAAGTATTCTCCTACCTTTCTTTTAAAAGTTAGTTATTTTTCAAAAGACATAGGTAAGCTATGTCATTCCTCATTTTTCTAAATATTGTCCTCCCTTTCTCTTTCGAATTGCTTATTTTCTCATAGGTAAGCTATGTCGTTCCTCATTTTTCTAAATATTGTCCTCCTTTTCTCTTTTGAATTGCTTATTTTCTCAAAGGACATAGGTAAGCTATGTCGTTTCTCATTTTCATAAGTATTTTTCTCCCTTTCTTCCACAAGTTGGTTCTTTTTCCAACAGACATTAGTAAGCTTTTTATTTTACTTGTCAAGGACGCCACATGTAACCACTTGGTTGCTTACGATTGACTTTTTCCTTCACGGATGCACGCAGTACCACACTGTGGGAAAGTGCTCGTTCACTAGGTTGTCGGTCAGACTCGTTTGCAAAGCGGGCGGTCATCCAGATGGGGCGGGTGCGCTTAAGTGTTTTCCGTTTGTTGAATGGGTATGGGTTAACAAGTTGGGGAAATTGTTGCCCAGTATGGGCTATCAAAATATCGTAGAAGCCAAAGTTGTTACATGCAAAATGGCTACTTGGTAAATTCTGACTAACTACTAACAATTTTTTTCAGCGCTTCCTTTTCAGCACACTAACACTCTCTTACAGGCTTCAAGATTCCATCGAATTTTTGTTGAATTTTTTAATTTTGTTTGATTTTCTGTTCTAGAAATTTCACCAGCGATGGATATGCTCTTCAGAATTTATTTGGAATATATCGATATATTCAAACTTGCTGATAGGCCTATCTCAGAAATAATAAAAATTTTAGATATTTTTTTCTTATCAATATAATTTAATTTGATTTTTTTCAGCGCTTTCTTTTCAGCATACTAACACTCTCTTACAGACTTCATAGATTCCATCGGATTTTTGTCGAATTTTTTAATTTTGTCTGATTTTCTCTTCCAGAAATTTCACCAGCGATGGATATGCTCTTCAGAATTTATTTGGAATATATCGATATATTTAAACTTGCTGATACGCCCATCTTAGAAATGATACTAAATTTCAGATAATCTTTTTTTCATTAATTTAATTTTTTGTTCCAGAATTTCTTTCAGCAAAGGATTTTTTAGGTTACAAATGTTAATACTTGACTTTTCCAATTTGGAGCTACAGATTTTTTTCCAGTACTATTAATAAATCAAAATTTCTATTCTGATTCATTATAAGCCTATAGTATTTGGTAAAGTATTCTTTGCATGTTTATTTTATTAATAACTGCATGGGTTTAATATTTGCATGCTCAAGCTTAAGTGTGGTAGGGGTTGGTGAAGTAGTGGTGATATTGGAGTGTTTGTAATTTTTAAAATATATTTATTTTGTATAATTTGTGTTTGATATTTTTGTTAAAAATATTGTAATAAATGTAGGTAAATGGTAATATTTTGTTAATAATTGACATACGATTTTTTATAATTGTAGATTTTGAATGTATTTGTTCCTGATTGTATATTTGTATTTCTGCACTTTGCTAGTAAAGACCAACTTCTAGCAGGGTGCAGCCGGTAGAAAACATCCTGTAAGCCGGTGGGGAATATTTTCCGTCGGTTGTATATTTTTTAACCGATTGATCATATTTTCTACTGGCTGGGGTCATCTTCCAGCCATGGGGGGACAAACTTCCAACTACACAAGGTAATCTTCAGCCTTAATTGCTTAACTTTTCAAAAGACATAAGTACCTAAGTAAGTGATGTCATTCCTCATTTTTCTAAATATTGTCCCCCTTTCTTTCACAAGTTGGTTATTTTCTCAAAAGACATAGGTAAGCTATGTCGTTCCTCATTTTTCTAAATATTCTCCTCCATTTCTCTTAGGGATTGATTATTTTCTCAAAACTGAGTCAAAACACATAGGTAAGCTATGTTGTTACTCATTTTTTTAGATATTTTCCTCCCTTTCTTTTAAAAGTTCGTTATTTTTCAATAGACATAGGTAAGCTATGTCATTCCTTATTTTCCTAAGTATTCTCCATTTCCTTTAAAAGTTGGTTATTTTTCAAAAGACATAGGTAAGCTATGTCGTTCCTTATTTTCCTAAGTATTCTCCTCCCTTTCTTTTAAAAGTTCGTTATTTTTCAATAGACATAGGTAAGCTATGTCATTCCTTATTTTCCTAAGTATTCTCCATTTCCTTTAAAAGTTGGTTATTTTTCAAAAGACATAGGTAAGCTATGTCGTTCCTTATTTTCCTAAGTATTCTCCTACCTTTCTTTTAAAAGTTAGTTATTTTTCAAAAGACATAGGTAAGCTATGTCATTCCTCATTTTTCTAAATATTGTCCTCCCTTTCTCTTTCGAATTGCTTATTTTCTCATAGGTAAGCTATGTCGTTCCTCATTTTTCTAAATATTGTCCTCCTTTTCTCTTCTGAATTGCTTATTTTCTCAAAGGACATACGTAAGCTATGTCGTTTCTCATTTTCATAAGTATTTTTCTCCCTTTCTTCCACAAGTTGGTTCTTTTTCCAACAGACATTAGTAAGCTTTTTATTTTACTTGTCAAGGACGCCACATGTAACCACTTGGTTGCTTACGATTGACTTTTTCCTTCACGGATGCACGCAGTACCACACTGTGGGAAAGTGCTCGTTCACTAGGTTGTCGGTCAGACTCGTTTGCAAAGCGGGCGGTCATCCAGATGGGGCGGGTGCGCTTAAGTGTTTTCCGTTTGTTGAATGGGTATGGGTTAACAAGTTGGGGAAATTGCTGCCCAGTATGGGCTATCAAAATATCGTAGAAGCCAAAGTTGTTACATGCAAAATGGCTACTTGGTAAATTCTGACTAACTACTAACAATTTTTTTCAGCGCTTCCTTTTCAGCACACTAACACTCTCTTACAGGTTTCAAGATTCCATCGAATTTTTGTTGAATTTTTTAATTTTGTTTGATTTTCTGTTCTAGAAATTTCACCAGCGATGGATATGCTCTTCAGAATTTATTTGGAATATATCGATATATTCAAACTTGCTGATAGGCCTATCTCAGAAATAATAAAAATTTTAGATATTTTTTTTCTTATCAATATAATTTAATTTGATTTTTTTCAGCGCTTTCTTTTCAGCATACTAACACTCTCTTACAGACTTCATAGATTTCATCGGATTTTTGTCGAATTTTTTAATTTTGTCTGATTTTCTCTTCCAGAAATTTCACCAGCGATGGATATGCTCTTCAGAATTTATTTGGAATATATCGATATATTTAAACTTGCTGATAGGCCTATCTCAGAAATAATAAAAATTTTAGATACTTTTTTTCTTATCAATATAATTTAATTTGATTTTTTTCAGCGCTTTCTTTTCAGCATACTAACACTCTCTTACAGACTTCATAGATTCCATCGGATTTTTGTCGAATTTTTTAATTTTGTCTGATTTTCTCTTCCAGAAATTTCACCAGCGATGGATATGCTCTTCAGAATTTATTTGGAATATATCGATATATTTAAACTTGCTGATACGCCCATCTCAGAAATGATACTAAATTTCAGATAATCTTTTTTTCATTAATTTAATTTTTTGTTCCAGAATTTCTTTCAGGAAAGGATTTTTTAGGTTACAAATGTTAATACTTGACTTTTCCAATTTGGAGCTACAGATTTTTTCCAGTACTATTAATAAATCAAAATTTCTATTCTGATTCATTATAAGCCTATAGTATTTGGTAAAGTATTCTTTGCATGTTTATTTTATTAATAACTGCTTGGGTTTAATATTTGCATGCTCAAGCTTGAGTGTGGTAGGGGTTGGTGAAGTAGTGGTGATATTGGAGTGTTTGTAATTTTTAAAATATATTTATTTTGTATAATTTGTGTTTGATATTTTTGTTAAAAATATTGTAATAAATGTAGGTAAATGTTAATATTTTGTTAATAATTGACATACGATTTTTTATAATTGTAGATTTTGAATGTATTTGTTCCTGATTGTATATTTGTATTTCTGCACTTTGCTAGTAAAGACCAACTTCTAGCAGGGTGCAGCCGGTAGAAAACATCCTGTAAGCCGGTGGGGAATATTTTCCGTCGGTTGTATATTTTTTAACCGATTGATCATATTTTCTACTGGCTGGGGTCATCTTCCAGCCATGGGGGGACAAACTTCCATCTACACAAGGTAATCTTCAGCCTTAATTGCTTAACTTTTCAAAAGACATAAGTACCTAAGTAAGTGATGTCATTCCTCATTTTTCTAAATATTGTCCCCCTTTCTTTCACAAGTTGGTTATTTTCTCAAAAGACATAGGTAAGCTATGTCGTTCCTCATTTTTCTAAATATTCTCCTCCATTTCTCTTAGGGATTGATTATTTTCTCAAAACTGAGTCAAAACACATAGGTAAGCTATGTTGTTACTCATTTTTTTAGATATTGTCCTCCCTTTCTTTTAAAAGTTCGTTATTTTTCAATAGACATAGGTAAGCTATGTCATTCCTTATTTTCCTAAGTATTCTCCATTTCCTTTAAAAGTTGGTTATTTTTCAAAAGACATAGGTAAGCTATGTCGTTCCTTATTTTCCTAAGTATTCTCCTCCCTTTCTTTTAAAAGTTCGTTATTTTTCAATAGACATAGGTAAGCTATGTCATTCCTTATTTTCCTAAGTATTCTCCATTTCCTTTAAAAGTTGGTTATTTTTCAAAAGACATAGGTAAGCTATGTCGTTCCTTATTTTCCTAAGTATTCTCCTACCTTTCTTTTAAAAGTTAGTTATTTTTCAAAAGACATAGGTAAGCTATGTCATTCCTCATTTTTCTAAATATTGTCCTCCCTTTCTCTTTCGAATTGCTTATTTTCTCATAGGTAAGCTATGTCGTTCCTCATTTTTCTAAATATTGTCCTCCTTTTCTCTTCTGAATTGCTTATTTTCTCAAAGGACATACGTAAGCTATGTCGTTTCTCATTTTCATAAGTATTTTTCTCCCTTTCTTCCACAAGTTGGTTCTTTTTCCAACAGACATTAGTAAGCTTTTTATTTTACTTGTCAAGGACGCCACATGTAACCACTTGGTTGCTTACGATTGACTTTTTCCTTCACGGATGCACGCAGTACCACACTGTGGGAAAGTGCTCGTTCACTAGGTTGTCGGTCAGACTCGTTTGCAAAGCGGGCGGTCA
The DNA here is from genome assembly GCA_949126875.1 of Lochmaea capreae. Taxonomy (NCBI): domain Eukaryota; kingdom Metazoa; phylum Arthropoda; class Insecta; order Coleoptera; family Chrysomelidae; genus Lochmaea; species Lochmaea capreae. The sequence goes on from OX421401.1 coordinate 11,915,078, forward strand.
TCCAGATGGGGCGGGTGCGCTTAAGTGTTTTCCGTTTGTTGAATGGGTATGGGTTAACAAGTTGGGGAAATTGTTGCCCAGTATGGGCTATCAAAATATCGTAGAAGCCAAAGTTGTTACATGCAAAATGGCTACTTGGTAAATTCTGACTAACTACTAACAATTTTTTTCAGCGTTCCTTTTCAGCACACTAACACTCTCTTACAGGCTTCAAAATTCCATCGAATTTTTGTTGAATTTTTTAATTTTGTTTGATTTTCTGTTCTAGAAACTTCACCAGCGATGGATATGCTCTTCAGAATTTATTTGGAATATATCGATATATTCAAACTTGCTGATAGGCCTATCTCAGAAATAATAAAAATTTTAGATACTTTTTTTCTTATCAATATAATTTAATTTGATTTTTTTCAGCGCTTTCTTTTCAGCATACTAACACTCTCTTACAGACTTCATAGATTCCATCGGATTTTTGTCGAATTTTTTAATTTTGTCTGATTTTCTCTTCCAGAAATTTCACCAGCGATGGATATGCTCTTCAGAATTTATTTGGAATATATCGATATATTTAAACTTGCTGATACGCCCATCTTAGAAATGATACTAAATTTCAGATAATCTTTTTTTCATTAATTCAATTTTTTGTTCCAGAATTTCTTTCAGGAAAGGATTTTTTAGGTTACAAATGTTAATACTTGACTTTTCCAATTTGGAGCTACAGATTTTTTTCCAGTACTATTAATAAATCAAAATTTCTATTCTGATTCATTATAAGCCTATAGTATTTGGTAAAGTATTCTTTGCATGTTTATTTTATTAATAACTGCATGGGTTTAATATTTGCATGCTCAAGCTTAAGTGTGGTAGGGGTTGGTGAAGTAGTGGTGATATTGGAGTGTTTGTAATTTTCAAAATATATTTATTTTGTATAATTTGTGTTTGATATTTTTGTTAAAAATATTGTAATAAATGTAGGTAAATGGTAATATTTTGTTAATAATTGACATACGATTTTTTATAATTGTAGATTTTGAATGTATTTGTTCCTGATTGTATATTTGTATTTCTGCACTTTGCTAGTAAAGACCAACTTCTAGCAGGGTGCAGCCGGTAGAAAACATCCTGTAAGCCGGTGGGGAATATTTTCCGTCGGTTGTATATTTTTTAACCGATTGATCATATTTTCTACTGGCTGGGGTCATCTTCCAGCCATGGGGGGACAAACTTCCATCTACACAAGGTAATCTTCAGCCTTAATTGCTTAACTTTTCAAAAGACATAAGTACCTAAGTAAGTGATGTCATTCCTCATTTTTCTAAATATTGTCCCCCTTTCTTTCACAAGTTGGTTATTTTCTCAAAAGACATAGGTAAGCTATGTCGTTCCTCATTTTTCTAAATATTCTCCTCCATTTCTCTTAGGGATTGATTATTTTCTCAAAACTGAGTCAAAACACATAGGTAAGCTATGTTGTTACTCATTTTTTTAGATATTGTCCTCCCTTTCTTTTAAAAGTTCGTTATTTTTCAATAGACATAGGTAAGCTATGTCATTCCTTATTTTCCTAAGTATTCTCCATTTCCTTTAAAAGTTGGTTATTTTTCAAAAGACATAGGTAAGCTATGTCGTTCCTTATTTTCCTAGGTATTCTCCTACCTTTTTTTAAAAGTTAGTTATTTTTCAAAAGACATAGGTAAGCTATGTCATTCCTTATTTTCCTAAGTATTCTCCATTTCCTTTAAAAGTTGGTTATTTTTCAAAAGACATAGGTAAGCTATGTCGTTCCTTATTTTCCTAAGTATTCTCTTCCCTTTCTTTTAAAAGTTAGTTATTTTTCAAAAGACATAGGTAAGCTATGTCGTTCCTCATTTTTCTAAATATTGTCCTCCCTTTCTCTTTCGAATTGCTTATTTTCTCATAGGTAAGCTATGTCGTTCCTCATTTTTCTAAATATTGTCCTCCTTTTTTCTTCTGAATTGCTTATTTTCTCAAAGGACATAGGTAAGCTATGTCGTTTCTCATTTTCATAAGTATTTTTCTCCCTTTCTTTCACAAGTTGGTTCTTTTTCCAACAGACATTAGTAAGCTTTTTATTTTACTTGTCAAGGACGCCACATGTAACCACTTGGTTGCTTACGATTGACTTTTTCCTTCACGGATGCACGCAGTATCACACTGTGGGAAAGTGCTCGTTCACTAGGTTGTCGGTCAGACTCGTTTGCAAAGCGGGCGGTCATCCAGATGGGGCGGGTGCGCTTAAGTGTTTTCCGTTTGTTGAATGGGTATGGGTTAACAAGTTGGGGAAATTGTTGCCCAGTATGGGCTATCAAAATATCGTAGAAGCCAAAGTTGTTACATGCAAAATGGCTACTTGGTAAATTCTGACTAACTACTAACAATTTTTTTCAGCGCTTCCTTTTCAGCACACTAACACTCTCTTACAGGCTTCAAGATTCCATCGAATTTTTGTTGAATTTTTTAATTTTGTTTGATTTTCTGTTCTAGAAATTTCACCAGCGATGGATATGCTCTTCAGAATTTATTTGGAATATATCGATATATTCAAACTTGCTGATAGGCCTATCTCAGAAATAATAAAAATTTTAGATATTTTTTTTCTTATCACCTGACATTTGGACCGGAAATTCAGCTAGTGTTACAAGAACTAATACTAACACCTTCGAAGATTTTCGTCGTAGCTTCAATGATTCGATGTATACAAAGCTTATCCAAAGGAGCCCGCACTTTTTATAGGTAAAATGGTTCTCGGTGAAAGTGTCTGAATTTTTAGTATATTGTAGTATTCGATGTACTGATTGAACGTGCAGAATCGCAAAGTTCGTTGGTGGATAGTTAAAAATCAGTAAATTTTATTTAATTATTTCCTCGGGATTTGAAAGTGCCAACTTCATTTTTTTTCGCTCTTATCATCAACGTACCTTCATATTAGTAAATATCAATCAGATGGTGCAGATTATATCATTATGTACAGAGTGAGAAATAAAAACATTTTAGTAATGTCTCAAAATTCGATGTAATAATGAAATATTGATATAATTATTTTGGCATGCAATATACTATTTCCATTCCATCATCAATCACAATTCATACATTTCGTACAGGGTGATTTGAAAAATTGGTGAAATATATGGCCGGTTCTTTCGTAGATATCCTGTATATTCAAGTGAATTATCATCCTCCGAAGATAGCTGATATCGTATAAACATGATCTCGTTGGGATATATAGGGTGATCATGAAAATTTTCGATGATAAAAATGACAAAATATCAGTTTCAGTCCCTGTAAATTGTCTTGATTTTTTATTCATTCACTTTCCGTCAACGACAGAATCAAAATGTACCCGATAGCCGATAGGGTTTTCCTCGGGGTTTTCTTGTTGTATGAGGACCGTAGCGCTGCTACGGGGGAGGTGGATTCGGTTAAGCCTGTTCCTTGTCACCTTCAGTAATGTCCCGTACCGGGGCCTCATACACGATTGGGCGAGTCAAACTATCCAAGCATTTAATTAAGAATTTTATCTGGGTCATGCCTAAGTTGTAAAGTGGTAACTAATGTGTCGTTCATTTTGATCTCCACATTCTCAAGTATCACTATTTGTGAAAAATCTTGGCCACTAGTAGAATTATGTACGCGTGAACAAAGTTCCTTCAACTCGTCAAAGTTTCTCAATAATTAATAACTATGAATCTAATCATAGTAGGAAACTGAATTTTTGGGAAAGATGTTGAGGAGAGAATGATGAATATATAAAAAAATAATAAAGAAATTTCACTGGGTTAATCGTGAATTACAGGGTGATTTCTGAAACTTTGATATTTTGTCATTTTTATCATCGAAAATTTTCATGATCACCTTATATATCCCAACGAGATCATGTTTATACGGTATCAGCTATCTTCGGAGGATGATAATTCACTTGAATATACAGGATGTGTACGAAAGAACCGGCCATATATTTCACCAATTTTACAAATCACCCTGTACGAAATGTATGAATTGTGATTAATGATGGAATGAAAATAGTATATTGCATGACAAAATAATTTTATCAATATTTCATTATTACATCGAATTTTGAAACATTACTAAAATGATTTTATTTCTCACTCTGTACGTAATGATATAATCTGCATCATATGAATGATATTTACTAATAAGAAGGTACGTTGATGATAAGAGCGAAAAAAAATGCAGTTGGCACTTTCAAATCCCGAGGAAATAATTTAATAAAATTAACTGATTTTTAACTTGAATGTCCTGTATTTCAATATCTATCCATCAACGAACTTTGCGATTCTGTACGTTCAATCAGTACATCGAATACTACAATATACTAAAAATTCAGACAATTTCACCGAGAATCATTTTACCTATAAAAAGTGTGGGGTCCTTTATTTGCGTTTTTAGTGAAAATTTCAAACACAAACTTATACTAAAATTTAAAGATCAAATTTGCTTGCGAAAGTGTGAAATATAAACAAATTTTTATTGATAAAATGATAAGTCGCTCTAATAATATAGTTATTTCCTAACTAGTGCGGAAAGACACTTTACGCATGAGTTGGGAACATTATTTTTCTACGACCGGATATACAAAAAGTACGCATTTTTCAAAAATTATTTTATTTCAACATACATATACAAAACTTTAACCAAAAACTACTAATTATTATAAATATTAAATAATATTAAAAACACAATTTGTTGCATTCTGTAAATTACTTAAAATTGCCGGTCCAGTGGAGTTATTTGGTGTTAACTGGTAAGTAGATGACGTCAATGAGGATGGCGCAGGTCGCATAACGATGACGATGGCGGTTGTTTTGTGACACTACTTTAAAGAATGTACAAAGTTATATAAAAATAACTTCATTGTTTTATATTTTCAAAAAATTAAAAATGCAAAAAGCTAGAAAAGATGTAGATTTTATTTGATGGACTATTTCGTAAATATTCATTTACCTGTTGTAACAATAGTTATAATTTTACTTTCAAAACTAAAATGCGTGCAGGAAAATGGGTTGAAACACACGGTCGTAGAAAAAAGAAATATCTTCACTATTTTTTTTTTCAAATGAGTTAAATATCATTGTGAGGCTCAAAAATAAGCTATTAAATTTGTGAATAATTGATGTATTCTTTTATATATTATGTATGTTTATAATATGAATTAGTTATAATATTTTTTCTTTGATATTTGGTGTTTGTTTCATGCGAATTATTGCTTATATTAAAATAAATACAAACTTTATTTAAATATTAATATATTGATTTTCTTTATATGGCCCTCTTACAGCTTTTATTAAGATAAAACAGAATGACCCAATAAATAATCCGAAAAGGGTGAGTTTTGGCCAGATTACATGGTGAATTTCATGCCTGAAAAGGTTTCTTGGGAAATTACATACAGTGTGGAAACCACTTATGGAATAAAATTCTTTATGTCATTATTTTAAAAAATTATAAAAAATGCCGAGACATATCAATTTTTGAATTGAGTTATGTAAACATAAATTTAAATGTACAGAGTGATTCATGCAAGTATGCCATAGTCGGTGTTCTTTTTTTTTAAGAAACACCCCGTATATTTGCATATTTTTAAAATCCTCTTAATGAACCGATTCCAACAAAATGTATGGTCAATTATGAATTATACAGAGTGAAATTTTAAAATTAATAATCTATTACACTTGAAATATTGGTACTTTTTTAAATTAGCTAAATATGGACTTATCAAAAATCTAAACTAACTAATTATAAGACATATTTGTATATTAAACAAAACCTGCCTACGCCCATAAATTTTATCATAAATACCTAAAAATTGCCTAAAAACGCCAATAATTAGACAAAATCGGTAAATAATGTGGATTGTTTTCTATTCTGTCAGTTGTTGATGTGTTGACAGTTTATACTGGAAAAGTAAAATCTTTGTCAAACACTTTTGCCTTGTCGACATAACAATGAAATATTTAACTGACACTAACCGAATTGAGATTTTAATGATGATCGGGTACGGGGATAACTGCGGAAGTCAAGTTGAAGTGGCAAACTTATTTAATCATAGGTATCCCGAATTGCCTAATATTTCACAAAGTACTGTGTCTAAAATTCATGCACAATTCAGAGAACTTGGACATGTCAAACCATTGAAAAGAAAACCACACTTCGTTGAAGATGATGTGAAAGTGGATATTTTGTTAAGTGTCGAAGAGAATCCAACTTCAAGTACACGTCAAATTGCCCGTGAAAATAATGTTAGTCATACAACTGTTCTAAGATGTCTTCATAAAGAAAAACTTCATCCCTACAAATTAACTTTTGTGCAGGAGTTAACAGAAGACGATCCAGATCGTAGAATGGATTTCTGCGAAAGATTGATGAATAAGCTGAACAGAAATGAGATAGCTCTTGGTACCATTCTTTTTTCTGACGAATCAACATTCACATTGAATGGAGAGGTAAACCGACAGAACTGTAGATATTGGTCAGCAGAGAATCCTAATTGGATGCGTGAGACACATACTCAGTACCCTCAAAAGGTGAAAGTTTGGGCCGGTATCATAGGCGACCATATTATTGGTCCTATATTTATAGATGGAAATTTGACAGCTGAAAAATATTTAAATATGTTTAGAAATGAAGCTATTCCTGCGTTGGCAAACTTATATCCCAACGCAATAGATCCTAGCTTACCGAATGAAAATGTTTGGTTCCAGCAAGACGGAGCAACACCCCATTATGCTTTAATGGTAAGAACTTATTTAGATCAAATCTTCCCCAATAAATGGATTGGACGAAGAGGTACTATTGAGTGGCCAGCTAGATCGCCAGACCTTACGCCGTTAGATTTTTTTCTGTGGGGTTATCTCAAGAACAAAGTATATGCAACACAACCAACTAGCATTGTAGACCTCAAAGACAGTATAACTACAGAAATACTTTAAACTTTAAACAAAGTTAAGGAGGAGTTCTATAGGAGACTGTGCTATTGCCAACAACTAGGTGGAGAGCATTTATTTTAATGTATTGAAATCAAGTACATCAGGTATTTTATGTATGTGTTTAATAACTGTAAAAATAAAAATTTCACCCTGTATAATTCATAATTGACCATACATTATTTAGTTTGTTGAAATCGGTTCTTTAAGGGGATTTCAAAAATATGCAAATATACAGGTTTCATTAAAAAAAACACCGACTATGGCATACTTGCGTGAATCACCCTGTAGATTTAAATTTATGTTTACATAACGCACAACTCAATTCAAAAGTTGACGTGTCTCGGCATTTTTTATAATTTTCTAAAATAATGACATAAAGAATTTTATTCCATAAGTGGTTTCCACACTGTATAATAAAATGAGTTTATGACCTTCTTTATAAAAAATAACAACACCCATTTAAATATGAACCAAAAAATGTTCAATACTCTTAATAGTAATCTGGAGATTAGTGCAGGTAGAATTGGTGATGCTCCAAATGTACTCTATGTTGGCGACATTGAAAAAAAATGTGTCCATTTCCTATACAAGAAATTCAACGAATTAATTTTAGTAATTGAATCATTTGTAATGAAGGAATTTTAAGTGGAAACATATCCACAGTTGATGCTCAATTTACTAGAGATGGCGTTTGTAATTCACGGAACTCGCACATTTCGACTGAAGAAAATTCCTTTGCCACAAGAGAGGCTGGTGAAGTCTATTAGGAGTTTCTACAGAATATTTTGTCAGTGCTATTAGATGATGCAGTAGTAAATGTAGCAGGAATATACACTGTGGGCCGAAATAAACGAGTATATTTTTTAATGGAAAATATTTTTTTTGTTTTTTGGGCGATTTATTTTCTTTTTGCAGGGCTAATAACCTAACATATCCTTAACATGACTGTGAATTTGAAAGCAAAAATAATGTACAGGGTCGGACTTATAAAAAAAATTATATAACAGTGCATTTGAGCTCGTTGCAAATGAAAACTGTTTTAGCTAAAATTGTACTAATATGCTTTTTCGGTAGATAAACTATTCAGAACACTTCAGTAAAAAGGAAATTTTCCGAAATTACCGGATTCGCGAAATACCATTTTTTTATTAAATAACATTTTAACAAATAACACATTTATGAAAACAGTTTAGTAACTTTAAAACTTAGAGCAAAATATTATATTATATTATTTAATAAAAGAATGGTATTTCGCGAATCCAGTAATTTCGGAAAATTTCCTTTTTACTGGAGTGTTCTGGATAGTTTATCTACCGAAAAAGCATATTAGTACAATTTTAGCTAAGACAGTTTTCATTTGCAACGAGCTCAAATGAACTGTTATATAATTTTTTTTATAAGTCCGACCCCGTACATTATTTTTGCTTTCAAATTTACAGTCCTATTGAGGACATGTTAGGTTATTAGCCCTGCAAAAAGAAAATAAATCGCCCAAAAAACAAAACAAATATTTTCAATTAAAAAATGTACTCCTTTATTTCGGCCCACAGTGTATATTCAACGTGATAGTGCTTGGGTGGATTACAGACTCATAGTAAGACGGTTTTTTAAATGAAAAATCAATCATATTTGTATACATATACATATGTATAGAAAGTGCTTCTCGAGGCAAAATATTTTTAAGACAAAAATTATGTTAATTAACAATTGCCTAACGTGCTGAAAATTTAACTTTAAGAATTTATCCTAACGGCAAGGAATTCTTTAAGGTGAGAATATACCATGATTTTTCCAAATTTTTAAATTAACAACCAATACTTAAAAAAAAATGATTTAATGTGACCTATTTGCTTTTGACAAGGCGCAAGCATACCCAAAATGACGGGTTGAGACCTGTTTTCATCATTGAATAAAAATTATAAATAATAGAGATAGAGTTACGTGAACTGTTTTATACGAAATATCCTACTCTTCAAGAAACTTTTTTGAAATATTTTTATGACAGTATCTATAACTGTTCGCGGAAAACTGAAAAGCAAAAGAGTAGATTCAGTTTTTGATGATTTTCTCAACTATGAAGGGCGATTTAAACAATGTGATGTTTTTAAAAAAGACAAGTTTTTTAAATTGTTCGCTGACCTGAATTATCTTTTTGGTGATACTTTTATGGAGTTTCCAGATAATGGATATTAGGTGTATCAAGTTTCAAAATAATCTACAGGGTACTTCGGAAGTTATGAGGTTCCAAAAAGTGATAAACACCCTGTATCTTGGTTATAAAGTGTAAAAGATACATTAAATATAGGTGTTTTTTGAAACCACAAAACTGGTGTGCATTTAGGTAAGGCCCTTTTTCAAAGAAACACCCTGTATATGATAGAATGGTCGAAGCATATTTTCGTAAAACCCTGTATTTTCCATTTCCGTTACCGGAAATATCAGCTACAAACAGATACTGTCGGTTAGGAGAAAAAAATTTCTAAACAAGTTGTAAAAGTAATTGTAAACGACGTCGTTAAAAATACCTAATTGCCCCACGCCTATTTCCTATTAGCGCCCTCAAACGTTTCCCTGTAATACCTAATAACCTTTATCAGGTCTCTAACCAACGGATGTTAACAATAGAAGCAGTTAATAAATAGTTTCTCATTTGCAAAAACACGTATGGTCGCCTGTATCAGATTACGTTAATGCCATTTAGACCGTGGGAGACTCACGATCTACCCTAATTTTCCAGCAGCTTATTTTATTTACCCCTAGATGTTTGGTGTTATTATTGTTATTGATTTGGTGATCTTTGTTACATATTGTTTTTTATATTTAAACAAGTTTCTACGAATTAATAAAAAATCCTCTAACGATGAAAAGATTCATGAAATGGAACTAGAAATTGATTTTGGATTTCTGAAAATATTTCAAGAATTTATTCAGTGAAAGAACTCGGCCATTAAAGCAATGAGTTTCTTGCTTAATCAGTTTTAAAATGGTATATGAATGCTAGGAAACTTAATGAACTATGCGAAAATACTGTAAATTCCAGGACACACTGAAATAGAAGGTAATGAAATAGCAGATGAACTAGCAAATAGATGGGCTCAAGCATCCTTTTGGGTGCCGGTATCAGCTACAATATACTACTGGAAGAAATAGGAAACGCCGAAAAAAAGAGGAAATCTGACCATTGGAAAGATCTAGTGGAGCTTAGACAATCAAACTTCTGTTACATCTATAACTGAACGGCCAGTTGTACCCTTAGCTTTGAGCTAAAATAGGGAAATTTTGAGAAATAACAAATCCCCAGTCACACATATTTTTTTTATTAACTGAAAATAATGTGAAGATACATTTTTAATGAAACGTTTGTTATACTTAAGGATGGTAGGTAGTGATTATTCCCTATGTTGTTGTTGCAATCATCGTCTAAGCATGTTTAAGCTACTCTCCTACATATCTGGACTCGGATCTCGGACCATAAGTTCTCAGCTCGGTTCTTATTGTGATAATGTTTACAAAACTCCTCCGTCCATTCTGTTGAAAGTAATCAATAATCAGGTGCTTTAGGTTAGGCAACACAACCAGCACATTGTGTTCTCTTTCGTGTAACCATTGGTTTATGTCAGTGGTGACATATGTAATGTTAAAGTGTTAGTTGAAGTTTATGTTTGATATATAATTCTAAGTAGCTGTTTCTTTATATTAAAGTTTTTGTATTCGTCTGGGTTAGTATGTGCACCTATTATCCAACACATTCCACTAGCAGTGGCGGATCGTGAACTTTTTAAGAGAGGAGGCTGGACGTAAAACGTTTTTGTAAAAATTTAACCTTTGTGGAGGTTTAGAGTTTCTCTTGCCAAAAAATTTGTTTTGTTCGTTTTTTTATTTTTTTTTGGATACTTAATTTTCTTTTTTAACTTTTCATATTTTTTTTTATTGATTTTATTAACTTTTTTTATATATTAACGGGATCCTACGGTCTTTAGTTTGCGAAAAATGATCAATAGTATTATCAGGAAATGAATCATTTTGTTTTAAGCGTTTTACTAAATCTTTATCAATAGATATTAAACTAACATTGTATAAACGTCTAGATGATTTCGGAAGACATCTTCGTTTTGTATTGTTTTTGAGGTGCCTGCAAATAGGTACTGACGCGTTATTCATAAAAACGCGGAGCTTACTATCGTATTACAAAACAAAAATACCAATTCCCTAAAATGACCTTCTATTAACTGAATTTTCAGTTTCATCATGCCCTCTGAAAACCAATCTTGGGATGCTAAATACAACAAGAAATCAATAAATGAACTTAATACTTGATGTAATATGTTCCTGTGATTTTTCATGTCTGTCTAGACCACGAGATAAAATTTTCAAATCGTTATTACCCAAGCACCCCCAACAGGAAGAATTATCAGTTGTAAATAGTGAACAATTCCAATAAATTTATTGTGTTCCTCGGATCCCGTTAACCATAAATATTTTGATACTTACCTCATAACACTAAACCCTTCAAATCCGGTAAAGGCCGTTTATTTTTAAAAAACACTTTTTTATCGTATGTTAATCCACTAAATGGATTTTCTAAAAAGTCAGCAACTAAATCACTAGCACAAGAGCTCGAACTCATTTTAAATTTTAATAATATAAGGAAGAGACTAATAATTCTAACCTTACTTCACGTTATTCCCGCTAATCGTATAAATATAAGACAAAACAAACACCCACGACTCGTATTCTCTCTTCGGCAGGTCGTGTATCATCGCGACCGCTAGAGGCAAGCCTCCTGAGAGTGTTGCCATTTCCGCTATTTTTTACGGTATTAGCAATTGGAGAGGTCGAAAAAACGGCAACTGTGTTTCAAAAATAACTAGTGAAAACGGGGAATTAATTGTAAAATTTGAAAATTATTAGATAAACAGGAAAAAAAAAGGAAGAAAAATCAACAAAATATTTCTGGTGCTATTTGTTGGAGGCTGAGCCTCCTTAGCCTCCTTCGCGAAGCCGCCACTGTCCACTAGGAGTAGGTGTATTGACAAAGATAATGGGGGTAAATTAAGACCGTGATTATGTCCATGCCTTTTAAAGCTTTCCAATTTTCAAATACCTAAGTCACTATTTATTTTCTAGTAGAAGCGACAACTCCTCACTGTCATAAATATTCTGCCTATATCTTTATTCTTTACACAGATATAATCTACCCAATTTTCAAAGCGGTTAGTTTATGGAAAACCCTGTTTAATATAATATGGTTTCACAAGGAAATATTAATTAATAAATTTAGGTACAACTAGAATAGAAGAATTAAGTCATTCTGAGTCAACACGGAAGCTTCCGTCAAGAATAACTTTCGAAAAGCTGACAATAAAGAAGTTTCTGACATGCTGGTTACTTTGCTGATGATTATAATGTATAAAATACTATTCAATGAAATTGAATAACATCAAATTAAATATATTTTTTGATATTTTCGTCTAATAATCTGTACGACAGGACTGAAAAGCGAGTTTAGTTAATTAAAATAGTTTTTGCAAAAGCGTTTCTTAAACTGCATACATAGGATTCACATTTCGCAATTTTAAAAACTCGTTCCATACATTCAGCTTAAATCCTAACTCAAATATCAAGCAAACAGTTTGAAAACGTTGGAATACTCTCACATAACCAAAATTTAATCCATGCCTTATGTATGTAGAGAGGCAATAACCTGGGTTTAATTCAAGTTGGAGAGGCGTTAAAAACCTAGATTGACATATATTGAGCAGATTCCATGGGCGGATGTAAGGAAATACACTCTAATGGAAATTTTATTAAATTACTAACGGCGCCAATATTACATATCGTTTATTCACTTCAATCAATAGGCAGTATCGGTGTGATTCTCAGTATAGTAATATCACAAGAGAGTGAGAATAAATTGAAAATAATTCGACAGATTTTAGAAAACTTGTTACCAACATGTTTGAGAAAATGCCTGGAGAATTATTATCTAATTTATCGAAATAAATATAAATAATTTCTTTTTTGCTTTGGATTTTAGGTTTAACACAGAAATTGTCAAAATTCTAAAGGACACTGAGAATAAACATGTTCTTTCTTATTAGTTTGGGAAACTATAGTAGCGTAACTGAAGAGAAATTATGGTAAAGATAAATTTCACCAACAGTCAGAGCTCGTTTATTACAAAAAAGTCGACGGCCTGGATGTCATTAACTACAAAATTTATTATCACACATGTTTATAGGAACTTCCCATCTTAAAATTGAATGATGAATTACCCATAACAATATTTCAGATTACTTTGAAAACACTCTGTATATAAAAATTAATTTTTGTTTGTTCTATTTTATGCGCTACCGTACCGTTCATCCGATAAGACTTTGACAACTTGCTTGCTTGCTTGCACTTGCGGGAAGGTTATAGAATAGTTTTTGTCCCAAGCATACCAAATGGATACAATAGTAATTTGTACAACTAGTGCGCAAAGCGTCACTTTTCCCACGAGCCGTAAGGCGAGTGCCGCAAATCTAGCTAGTGGGAAAAGTGATTTGCGTACAAGTTGTACACAATATTTTTTCTACAACCACATTTATTAATGAAATAAAAACAAAAATTTATTAGGTATTTTATTAAAACTTTGAACAGAAAGAACATACAAAATGAAAATTTAATATTACAAAATCAGTTAAGTGTATGTTTAATAGTGAACAATGAATATTGAATAAATAAATAATCAAATAAATAGTTTTTGATTTATATTTAAAATTTTTACACCTAGAAATTCACTAAATATAATAAATATGTTGAATTGTCAAAAAAAGTTGATAGGTCGTAAGTAGCTTTGTTTGACATTTCGGTGCGGAAAAGTGCCATAGCGTGTAGTTTTCGCATTACTTTCCCAACGGTTATCAAAAGAATTAAGAAAAGGCCTGCTTTGCGTATAAAAATTTGTGTAGAAAAGCGTGTTTTGCATAGTGGTTGTAGAAAGAGTAATTTATAATTTTTTTCAAGGAAAAAACCTGTAAATATTTCATTACATCTTCGAAAATCCCATATTTTTCTGAATTGGAAAATATACCACATTATATATGACTAGCTTAAACAGTTATTGAATTATTAAACATTTAAAATAATGGTTTTGCCCTTGGAAAAAAAGCCAGACGAAAGTTTTATGGTATGCTCATCATATGAAAATGCTTAGAAATTAATTAAAACAAATTTATAAACCAATGAATAGGCATGATGACAGTCACTAAGAATCACTAAAATATTGATTTGATATAATTATATATGATGCAGAGATTGTAAAAGAATTACCTATTTTTATTTTACAAGTACTGTGATGACCAATATTTTAGTGAAAATATGAGCACAAAATTTAACAATCAGACATCTTAGCTCAAACACCAATCTGAAGAGAGTGTCGTCGTACTTTCGCAAATTTGACCTTGATAATTTGTCTTTCGTCCGAACCATAGATAAGTCCGAAATATCTATGGTCCGAACATCTGTTCTGTTTTGAATTTCGTTTGTATGACTCAAATTATGTATCAAAATAAACTTCAAGTGTCAAGTGTTTGAAGTTTGACGATTTTACCAATGACATAAAACAGTCTGTTTTATGGTCTAAGAATGACACAGATCACCTATAAATGGTATTTACCATAGAGATAATATACATAGAGTAGGCAACCTATCGTCGGAAGCGTCCACGCAATAAAAAGAGATGGCGAATGAAATTGGTGATGGTGTCTCTCTAACATCGCGTGATGCACATGCGCGAAGACTGTAACACTACAAACCTTTTAAGAATTTAGAAAGATGAAGCAATACCAAACTGGTTGTCCATCTCTTTCTAATGGGTGGACGAATACGCTTACACAAGCCCCTAGAACATGCCTACTCTATGGTATTTACGAATTGATGATGTCACAGACAGACGCCATTACTATTCTTGCGTTTTGGCGCAGAATTTAAAATGCATTTTTAAAAGGTAAATTTCTCCTTTAAAAATTTTTTTTCTCAGAGAAATAACATTTATTGTAGATAAAGTATATATGTGAAAACATCGTGGAGCAGTTTTTCAAAATCAGTCGTCATGCCTAGTAATCCATTATACTCCTATGATATACAGGGTGTGGCGCGACAAGTTTTGATTAAAAGTAATGGCGGATACAGTTATGTTAAAAATCTGAAATTACGTAGCTGTAGGTTTTGGATGACGCTGAGTTCAAATATAATGTTGTCCTGAATGTGGCACTTCCGGTTATACCGGAAATAGACGTCAACTTTGTTATTTTAAATAGAACCTAATATTTTTTATTTTATTTTCGAATTCTACATGAAATTTTAGATAAAATTTGTGAACAATGTCCTATACCAAAAATGAAGTATTTTCGAGATATTTCGTTTTTTTTCAGAATTTTGAAAAAATCCTAGTCCACATTAAATAACGATATCTCCATTAATATCGAAGCTAGTAACGTGAAATTGTAACCAATAAACAACAAGGGCTTGCCCGTTAACTCCATATGTCCAACTCATTGATATTTCATACAGGATGTTTTAAACTTAGCCGCCAACATGCACAATTTAAATCATTTATAAGTTGCTTACTTTAAATAGAACACCCTGTATTTTATTACATTTGCCGATGTATTTTTTTAAGCCAATTCGTGTGGTATGGGTATTCCCTATACCTAAATCCAACCACTTTTGAGATATTTCATTATTTTAGTTAAAACATAACAACACTTAATGATTTCAACATTAGTAAAGGGTAGGCCATGATTTCCATGATTTAAGGTGATATTTTATTATTTTTTCATATTATTACTTCTGAAAAGTAACCAACAGCATGAAAGGATTATTAATTGTGGATATCATCAAAAACGTTGACAAGGTATTTTGTATTAATTTAATTAGATAACGTACAAAAAAAATAGCTAAATGTAATATTAAACAAATAAAGTTTTATAGTAAGTGTTCAAAATTAGCACCATCTACTTCTAAACATTTATGAATCCTTTTCATTAGGTTATGTCTTGTAATTCTGGAAATATGGTCGGGTGTTAGAGAATTAAAAGCAAGTAAGACTCTCTGGATCATATCTTCCTTTGTCGTAACAGGAATGGAAAATACCTGATTTTTAATGTAACCCCAAATGCCAAAATCTAAAGGAGCCAAGTCAGGAGAGCGAGCTGGCCAACGAAACGGACCCCGATTGGCAATCCATCTATCATCAAACATGTCGTAAAGATGCTGAGCAACAGGCCCAAAGTTATGAGGAGGTGCTCCATCTTGCTGATACCAAGCTGAAGCCGCCTCTCCATTTCTTAAAGCATGTAACGCCGGTCGTATAGCTGCTTCTAAAATGTGGCAATATCTTTCACCATTTAAATTTTCATCATAAAATTGTAATGCTAAAATTTTATCGTCTTTTATTGCACAAAAAACATTAAAACTCCAACTATCTTGGAAATAACGTTCTCTACTAACATGTGGATTTTCATTAGACCAAAAATGGGAGTTATGTCGATTAAATAATCCATTTTTGCTAAACTTTGCTTCATCACACCATATAACTTTGTTTATGAAGTTTTCATCCTCTTGGGTCTTCATTAAAAACCATTCACAGAATTCTACCCTTCGAGGAAGATCACATAATTGTAAGTGTTGCACCAAATTATAAGAAAATGGTTTCCATTTGTGTTTTTTTAAAATGCGATGAATTGTTCTCGTCGACAAAGTAAGATCTCTCTCACAATCTCTAATGGAGGCATTTGGAGAGGCCGTAAAATAACCCAAAACATTAATTTCGTTGATGTCATTGTCCACTAGTGGTTTATTTTTATTAATTTTTGGCTTAAATTGACCAAACTGACGGCAGTTTTTAAGCAATCTTCTTACAATATCACCAGTTGCATTTGGTCGATATGGATATCTTTCTGCAAAAACACGGCAAGTCCGTTCAACAATTCTATTACACTCACCGTAAATAATAATAAGATTTAAAAAATCATCATTACTAAATCCTACATTTGCCATTATTTACTATAAAATACAAATGTGAACTGTCAAAATAAAAACCTTCTAACTATCAAATCTTTGACAGCCATGGCCTACCCTTTACTAATGTTGAAATCATTAAGTGTTGTTATGTTTTAACTAAAATAATGAAATATCTCAAAAGTGGTTGGATTTAGGTATAGGGAATACCCATACCACACGAATTGGCTTAAAAAAATACATCGGCATATGTAATAAAATACAGGGTGTTCTATTTAAAGTAAGCAACTTATAAATGATTTAAATTGTGCATGTTGGCGGCTAAGTTTAAAACATCCTGTATGAAATATCAATGAGTTGGACATATGGAGTTAACGGGCAAGCCCTTGTTGTTTATTGGTTATAATTTCACGTTACTAGCTTCGATATTAATGGAGATATCGTTATTTAATGTGGACTAGGATTTTTTCAAAATTCTGAAAAAAAACGAAATATCTCGAAAATACTTCATTTTTGGTATAGGACATTGTTCACAAATTTTATCTAAAATTTCATGTAGAATTCGAAAATAAAATAAAAAATATTAGGTTCTATTTAAAATAACAAAGTTGACGTCTATTTCCGGTATAACCGGAAGTGCCACATTCAGGACAACATTATATTTGAACTCAGCGTCATCCAAAACCTACAGCTTCGTAATTTCAGATTTTTAACATAACTGTATCCGCCATTACTTTTAATCAAAACTTGTCGCGCCACACCCTGTATATACATATATAACAAAGATTCTACAGATATTCACATGTTTCCCAAACTTAATTTATTCTCACGTTTGATTAGCGATTCGTGTTAAATATTACGCGAATACTCCTTGTACATCGATTTATTAAAGTTAATGAGTGTTAACCTGAAAGAAAAATTACAGCCGAGCTGTTACTGGAAGTTCGAAATGCGATAGTAATGTAAGTGAGTGTTGATCTTGTCGGACTCCCGGTGAATCAGAAACCAATATCCGAGGTTGGTGCAGGGTATGAATATAGTTGTTGGGTTGGGAGGCCTGAAGGCAGAGGGCGCGCTATGTCGCATCGACTTTCATATGGTAATCGCCTACAGAAATCCATTCACAATGGCATTAGGGCCAACTTATTACGTTTACATTGATCTCGAGGTTTATATTTTTCCTTCCTCTATTTGTCTTTGTATTTGAATTTAGTTGGTTGCTGCTGCCGTTGCACTAAACTACCCTTATTCAATATTAGGATCATCGCTGTGCGCTCGTCTCCGTCTCGCTCACTCTTTGCTTTATGAATTTTATTTGTTGTGACGGGTTTGTAAGTAATTATCTTGGATTTAACGTCTTATTTACTCTTGGGCTTTATGATGCTGGTACAGTATCTTTAGTCTGCGCTGCTGGTCACATATTAAACAGACATTTTGGAGAGACGTATAAACGTCGTAATCCGCGAAAATATTTTCGTTCAGGACAGTTAGGTACTTGATTAATAATTGAAATTATTATTCTTAGGAAATGAAAAATTGGTTTTAATAAAAAATAAAGAAGGTTATTTAAGATTGAAAATGAAAATGAGTAGGAAAGAGTGCGACTCTTACTAGAAACTCATTTTCCTGGAAGTACCCCAAACAGAGGAGATAATCCTCTCGAAGGTCATAACAGGCCTTCGAGAGAAAGTACTACAATGGCCAAGCACATTTGTAGTAACAATAGGTTGAAATGGGCTATGAACACCTTTTCACCTTTCAAAGCACCTGGAGCAGATGGGATTTTCTCAGCATTGCTCCAGCAAGGACAAGACGAAATTATTCCACATTTGGTTAGAATTAGTCGAAGTAGTTTGGAACTGGGTTATATACTAGGAGCATGGAGAAGGGCAATAGTAACCTTCATCCCAAAAGCTGGAAAAAGGGACACAACAAACCCCAAATCCTCCAGACCAATTAGCCTAATATCGTTTGTGCTTAAAACGATGGAAAAAGCTATTGACAACTATATTAGAACGGAAATCCTAGAGCGACTACCTCTCCACCCGTATCAGCACGCTCACCGGGCAGGCAGATTTACGGAGACTGCACTGGTACAACTGACGGAGGATATCCGAGGTGCCTTAGACAACCAAGAAACTGTAATATGTGCATTTTTGAACATAGAAGGAACTTTTGACAACACTCCACATGAGGCTGTCAAGAGAGCATTAAATAGAAGAGGTGTAGACAGCACAACATCCAAATGGATGTCGGAACTGCTCACCACCAGAGTAGCAGAGACGAGAACGAGCAAAGACATTGTCTCCATCTGCACAACCAGAGGATGCCCACAGGGAGGAGTAGCATCCCCATTAATGTGGAGTCTGACGGTTGACGAACTCCTGTGTGGTTTGACGGACCTCGGAATATCCTGGCAAGGATATGCCGATGATATTGTCATAACAGCCAGGGGAAAATTTGAAAACACCCTTTGTGACATCGTACAAAAGGGTCTGAACTATACAAATAGCTGGTGTAGGCAAGTGGGACTCAGCACCAACCCCACCAAAACCATCTTGATAGCCTTCAATAAGAAAAGAAAACTCAACCTCAAAACCATTAAACTTGATGGGAACGACGTTGAATGGAGACAAGAAGTCAAGTATCTAGGTTTGACTCTAGACAGAAAACTCCTGTGGAACAAACACGAGAAGGAGATTACATACAAAGCAAAAATGGCTCTAATGGTGTGCAGGAATCTGACAGGGAGAAACTGGGGTTGTAACCCAAAAATCCTGAGCTGGATGTACACTGCCATAGTGAGACCAATTATCACTTATGGAGCCATTGGTTGAAGTAGTAGAACTAGCCTCTTGACGACGAGAGAAAACCTCTCCAAAATTCAAAGACTAGCCTGTATATGCATAACAGGTGCAATGAGTACATGCTCAACGGCAGCAATGGAAGTAATTCTCAACCTCTCACCATTACATATGGTGGTGGAGAGTGTTGCAGAAAGAAACTCGTTACGGAATTAAGCAACAAGAAGGAATGGGATCGAAATACCATTACTAGACTTGCAAAGAATGTCATTCAATGGTACACAGACGGCTCAAAAGCAATGGAAGGAACTGGGATAAGAGTGCAAGAGTGTACGGGCCAGGAACCAAACATTCTGAAAGCTTGGGAAAACCCCCAAATATCTTTCAAGCGGAAAATCACGCAATAAGAAAGTGTGCCCAGTTCAATATTGAAAAAGGATATAGAAGGCAAATGATTATCATAATGTCTGAGCCATTAAAGCGCTGAGTTCTTGTGTAATCAGTTCCAAAATGTTGTGGAAATGCCTGGGCAAACCTAATTATCTAGGCGAGAACAATATAGTCAACTTACTGTGGATTCTAGGACACACTGGAATAGAAGGGAATGAAATAGCAGATGAACTAGCGAAGAGGGGGACAGAAATACCCTTTTGGGGGCCGGAACGTTTTGCGAAATCAGCTCCAAAGTAATATTGAAAGAAATAGGTGAAGCCGAAGAAAAGAGAAGATTTGATCATTGGAAAGAGCTAGTAGGGCTTAGGCAATCAAAGATTTTTCTGGGTGACTACAACCTGTTGAGATCGAACGAATGCATGAGTCAAAGTAAAACTGCACTAAGAGTGTTAATAGGAATCCTAACGGGACATTGTCGCCTCAATGGGCACCTTAAAAAGCTCAAAATAGTGAAGGGAGAAGATTGTAGATTTTGTGGAATGGAAGAAGAAACCTCCATTCACATACTTGCGAACTGCAATTCAGAATCCTAGGGCACAGCATCTGGGAGACTACTGGATAGAAGAGGGACAGTTACCTAAGTTGAAGCCTGCAGATATCCTAAAATTCCTCCGGGAAATAGGACTAAAGGAGCTACCAGTCTCTGAAACTCTCCTCAGAAACTAAGTAGAAGTAAGGGGGCACAATAGATCTTTTAGGTCTCAGTGAATGGTACCCCAAAATACATACATACAACGGAATCTTCATTATAATGGAACTCCTAATAAAATTAACAATCTCCGAATTTATGAACTTCCTTAACTTTTGTGAAGCAGTTTATATATACCCTTCGAATGGGGAATGTCATCCTTTTTTAGAAGTCAATTAAGAAGAAAATGTCATTTAGAAAATTCAATTGTTTTCTGTACTTCCATAATATGTGTAGAAAAATATATATACCAAATGCGGCCTCGAGAAAAAACTGGACATTTTTTGCTGTTTTGTAGGTTCACTGTTATTAGGCGTAGCTGAATTTAAGAAATTTGAAACGCTTAATGTTACAAAACTTACCCAATTAAGTAGCATAACAAAAACAAACACCGTACTTTCAAAATCTTCTGTGTATATTCCATCTAGTCAAATAACAGGTGGGGGAGAGTGGGAACCTTGTTATGGAAGAACATTTGTATGTTCGGTTCTGCTTAATCGATTTTTGCAGACATTGTGTTGTAAAAAACAGATTTATTTCCCAGTCTCAAGGTTATAGGTATATAGGAAATATGGACGTATCTTTGTGATTAATATTTCCTATTTATTGAAAATACGTTACCAAACAAAATGTTGACAGCTACTTAAAATTATATATCAATCTACTTGTCAAAATATCGATCTTCCCCCCTCACTACTGTCACTCACTTTTTATACATATTGACTTTAGAATCTCAACCGCCACACTACCCCCCTTGGCAGAGAATTTGGCTACAAATTCAAAGATTTTCTAAACCTAACTCTTCTGCCAGACCGCGTTGTATATTCGGGAGCAGGAATGGGTTCTTCAGGTACAGGTTCAACATCAGGCGTGGAAACAGGAACATGTTTCGGAACAGGAACAGAAACGGATGTTAAAACTTCGTCTTGTATAATAAATGCAGGTTTCACTCGATCGATAGACACTTTGGTAGGTTTATTATGTATCGAGAGTGTCATCGCCTTTTCGTCTCGATCAATGATTTCGGAAGTACCAGTGTATGGTGGTTGGAGTGCTTTTAGAATGGGTCCTTCTCTCAAAAAGACATGACTGCATTTCGAAAGTTCCTTGAAAACAAAAACGCCAGGTTGACAATGTCTTGATGCTGGAGTAGGTCGTGAGCATGAATTCTCTTAAGCTTGAGAGAAAGCTGCTTGAATCGTCGAGATTCTTGTTTTCAAGGTTTGGAGAGAACTGTTCGAAAGGTGAACGTAGAGTTTCTTCATAAACCATCTCAGAGGAAGTAGCCTTGATATCTTCCTTAAAAGTTGAACGAATTCCAAGTAATACGAGCATGTACTCAGTCGATGTCGGAATGAGCCATTATTGCAGCTTTTAAGTGACGATGTAAGCGTTCGACTAAACCATTCGCAGCAGGATTCCAGCCTGTAGTGAGAAGTAAACTGAGGGTATAGTTTGAGGAAAACCAAAACGAGATATCCAGCAATCCAAAAGAGCGTGAATCACGGAATCTGCACTTATATTCTGTATACCCAATCCAACTTATTAAGCGACGAGCACGTTAGGGGGCGATAATTGATATGCAGTTTCAATCATGAATTATTGAAGTGAACCAAATAAGCCACAAACTGGTGAGAATCGTATGTCGATTTTTTTTCCAAAAATACTATTCTATCCATCCCTTGCACAACATTCCTAATATCACCTCGTGTATTGCTGAGTAGATCAATTTAATTAGTGTTTGATATTAATAAATAATAATATAGGGATATAATTAATTTTGATTTAATATCAGCAATAAACTATTTTTATTTGTGGTCAGGACAGTATTACATACACGCTGTCGTATTATGGAATACACTGGTCAACAATAATACACTGTTTGTCGTGGACGATCATTATGTCTGAATACTCCATCTAAATGCCTTTCTAATGATGTGCCGCACATGGTTATTCCCTATTTAAAAATATGGGGTTGGTGAAGTGGAAGGAGGGGGTTGACAAATGACATATGCCTGTATCGTAAAAATGTGTACCCATTAGAACAAAAATCGAAATGTTTCCTAATTTCCTTCAAAACTAAAGGAATACTGCCAAATATCGGGGTGGACTGTTTTCTGTGGCCCACTCTGTATGTTTTATATTAATACTTATTTCGTTGAATATGAATAGGAAATTATTGTTTATGTGACTATTAATTATTGTATTGATAAGTAAACGTGGCGCACTCAGTTATTTCGTCTCCCTTCCCGCATTTTGTCACAGAATCTGTAAACTGGTTGCTTTAAGTTTGATATAATAGTAGCAAGGCTGTGCTTCTGAATTTAAGTCAGGCTTTCGATTCTGAATTTAAGTCAGGCTTTCGATAGTGTCTCACATGAAGGCATCTTGTTCAAGATAAAAAAGCACCTGCCTTATTTCTTTTACTTCACACTGAAAAGCTACCTGGACGAAAAATGCTATGACGTAAATCTAAAAAACACTCTGTACTATCTGTTCTAAATAAAATCAGATGTACCTCGAGGGAGCACCTTAGGGTCCGTACAGTATCCCATCTTTACGGATGAAGTCCCCGTTAATAACAAAACCGTTATTGCCATGTATACTGATACTGCAGTAATGTCAGTAAATACCATCCCAGTAATCGCATTAGCAAATCTCCAAAAACATATTACTGAGATATGGACATGGCGATACATATGGAGAATGAAAGCTAATAAAAGTTAATCAGCTCCCGTCACTTTCACAATAAGGAAATACCACTCTCCACCAATCACACTGAATGGAGAAAAAATCCCACACGTTACCGCAAAATACATATTCATGCATCTGGATAGGAAGCATATCTAGAGCAAAAGAAAAGCCCTGGACGCAAACCAATCAGTGTATTGGCCGATCGGTAGAAAGTCTCAGTTCACCAACGAAAGTAAAGTAGCACTTTACAAAACCATTCTGAGCCAGTCTTCACATACGGAATATAACTTTGGGGAACAGTACGGAATCCTGGAATGGCCTCTATTGTATGTATATGTTGATCATTCCAAAACGAATCGAAATTAAATATAATTTGAACGACGTGAGTCCCACCACTGAAAGAAGAAATCGCTGCATAAAGCTTAAACTACCAACAAACATTAACTATACATAATATTTTGGCTGCTGAACTAACAGGCTCTTACCATCTTACCATTTACCGAACACTGAGGAGGACCAGCGTTCCAAATCTTAAATGAGTCACCACAGGATAGTGAAGGTGATCATTGAGCACTCCCCCAAGAGTTTTAGCTGTGTTAATTATTAAATAATATCTCAAACCAAAGTTTAGATGGTGAAACTGATAAAATGATAATTAGTACTCTCTGCCTAGAAAATCCCTTATGACAATAAACGTTGATATATAGGTTATTATGAAAATCTTAATACTCAATTAGGTAATGTAAAAATCCATGAGGGTTTTTCCCGGTAACAATATTTGAATAGTATATCAAAATGGTATTTGCTACATAAATCCCAATTTGGACGGCTTATATTTTATTCAAACTGGAATAGATTTCCTAATATAGGTATTTGATCATTAAATTTATCAGCTGTATCCATGTAAACGACTCTCCTCCTTTATATTTTTGATGACATTCTTTGATATCAGTAAAAATATAAGCAACTTATATTTATTTAATTTATTTACGGAGTTTGCTTGAAGTTTTGGCTTCTTTAAGTAGTCAAAGTTGAAAAATATTAATAAAAATAAAATGTTGATAGCTTTTATAGTTACAATTTCAATGTAAATGTTAACAGGAAGCCACCGAATTCTCGGATTTATTCTATTTAGCAAATATTTGCGACCGTTTAGGTTGGGTTAGGTTACGTTAGCTGTCAATAGAAAATAACTACCTTACATCTCGTTTCAAAAATTTATCACTAAAATAATCAGATGTGGAAAATAAACACTCAATTGTAAATAAAATACTTTCTAAGAAGTCTTCATTTTCATTCTGATTTTCTTAATTTCAAGTTTTTGTGTAGTTTGTACCACTGTAACAGTGGTACCCATTTTGAGAGTACGCCCAACAGTTGAAAGAAGAAATAATATCAATTATCATTACTTTGACATCCCTCATCGATTAGTCTCACTCGCTGTTCACCGGGTTGACACCTTTTATACGGTGTAAGACACCCCGAAGTTTCAATCTTTCAATTGTTTCCTGTAGTATCACTTGGTAGGGGTCTATGAAAAAATGTATACGTCGGCTGCGATAAGTCAATTCGAAGAAATTGCAGATTATTCAGATTTTCACTAAACTTTGTGTTTTTAGACTACTGAGAGGTTTCCTAGTTTAAATATGCAGAAACATTTAGTGGGACTAACAAAAAAGTTATAAATGTTTGTACTTAACCCTAACCTAACTTGAGCCTGAAAAAGTGTTAAAAATAATTTTATATTCGGTGAAAAACTTATTCATTAGTAATTTTGCGGTGACGTTCCAAATTGTTTTAACAGTGAATTCCTTGTACTTTTCACCATTTTGCTCACGCATATTGAATGCCCAGTCCGTTAATATTTCTGCCAAAACGTTGATTTGTGTTGTTTCATCCAATGTATATTTTTTTTCAGTACAAAAGCTCATAAACTGTCGCCACACGTATTGTCTGTTGTGTTTGGTGTTCTTTGGTTCGCTTTCCATCACTTTATTTTCTATAATTCCCAATGAATTACATCCGAAACGAGACATGTTTAACAATATTTTTTGACTATACTTATCAAACTGATTTTATTTTTAATTATCATGGATTCACAATGGGATTACCGTGGATACGTAAATTATCGCAGTGCTTTGTCGGTTTCTACAGTGCAGTTACCGCTGTAATCAATCGATAATTGCACTCCTCACATGGGATTTTTCACACATGAGGGAAATATTCAAATAAACAAGATAAGTTGCATAGTTTATTCATAAATACGGCAGAATAATAAATCTCCGTTATGATTATCAGGATTGGTTCACCAAACAAGTGTTAGACTAAAGGGCAAGTCCACGTGACGTCATGTGACAGTTGCCCTGATGAATCTGATGATAAACAAGCGTTCTCTGCGTAGCACGTGATCCTCAATAGTTATTTTAATCGTGTTTAAGAACATTAATTTTGATTTGGTGCTTTCCTCGACATTGCTTGAATTTCTTAGGTATTTTAAAGCTATATCTGACTGTTTATAATAAAAAAGATCAATAAATCAATACAAAACAACCAGTTTACAAATCTAAAAATAATTGTTTATCCTCAGTGCGATTGTCATTAGTGTCACCTTGTCAGTTGGTGGAAATGCCCTATGGTGGGCTTGACCTACGATATCTAATAGGCTACTATCGTCTGATAATCTGAAAATTGGACAGTTGGAAGAACCTACATGCCATCTTTGTCTGGAATATGATAAAACAGCAGAACACATACTTTGTGCCTGTCCAGCCACGGTATCAGGTATCTGATGTTTGACAGGGTCTCTCTCTCGCCCTCTTTCTTAATAGTATGTTATTAAACGAGCAAGCGAGGGACGCAAGTCACCCGAGTGAATAATGGCCATAAATTGCGAGTAGAATACTATACCTTGTCCACGACCCTTGATTTCTTCATTAAATTCAAGTAAATAATGCGAGTGTAGAATGGAAAGTAATAATTTGGTATTTGGTATTTCTGACAATTCTAACGTAAAAATTAATAAATATCTGGAGTACGTCAAATAATGTGACATATGGAGATGGGCGATACTGTGTAAAGTATCGATACTCCGTACCTTTATAGATATATTGTTTTAAAAATATCAATATTAGAAAATATCGTTATGAGAAGTATCAATACTAAAAATTTTGATATTTTATTTATACGATATATTTCAGAAACAAATTTCCTAAACAAAATACCCAGATTTAATAGTTTATTTCATATTGTACCCCCATCTCTAGTCACCTAAGTGCCGGAACGTTGTGAGTGTTGTGTTCTCATAGCAACATATGCTATTTAAATGGACAAGCGTGAATTATGAACCATAATTCACTCTAGTAGATATATGGGTACCATATACCTTTTGTTAGAAGGTAAAATATTGTCTTATTATTAAGAGGTCGTGGACAAAATATATTATTCACCTAATAAACTGATCGAATATGTTTACTAACTGAATTTATTTGGTGCAATATGAATAAATGCAAGTTATAATAGACTATTGCGAGACGCAGTGGAGAGTCGAATAGACCCACTCACCTCAAATCTAAACTTATTCCTTCAAGTATTTTTATGATATCAGTAGGCTTCAGTTTTGGCAAGTCTTCTTATTCTATACAGTAGTCTCGCAGGTGTTGTGCTCCAGGATCCTGCAATACCTGGCATTCCGCTAGAATGTGAATGAACGTTTTGCCTTCCATTTTACAGAATCTGTAGTCTAATTTGGGCTTGTAAGACACATGATGAGATTATTAATGTAGTTTTATTCTGACTAATGTTTTCTTTGAATCTCTCCCAGTCGTAGTTTCACATGAGTATTTTTGATTGCCTAAGCGCAACTGGATCGTTCCAATGGTCCGATTTTCTCGTTTTCTCCGTTTCCCAATTTTTTTTCAATATTAGGTACATAACGTACTTGTGATTTGGTGGTCAAAAGTCCACACACAAGTATTATACATATAATCGTTGAGTGAAACTTGTATTTTTCACTCAACGATATAATATTATATATTATATTAATAGTATATTACAATACTTGTACGGTAGGTACGTCTTTATTGCATGTGCGTGATGTTTAACAAAACGAGCCGAATGCGAGTTTGGTAAATCACGCAAATGCGGTAAAGGCACCTACCGTAAGTGTATTGTACGATATTTTATCTACAAGCATGTTTTAGGGCACCAACATTAAAAACTCTAAAAGAGCACTGCTTTAATTGACCCCGTAGGTGCCTCGTAAGTCGTTATCAACAATGCATTAACATCAGGTTGCTAGGGAAATAAATTATAGAAATTTAATACATTGCTTTTATAGATGTACAGATGTAAAACTTGACAACGGATTAAAAACTTGTTTTTATAGTTTGTAATTACTTACAGCACTAGTGCGGTAAGTAGTTACTTACCGCATGATTGTAGATAAAGATGATTTTGTATTCTACATCTTCTTCCTATATACATAATAGTTAATAAACAGGAATATACTTTTTTAAATCGTTGACTATGAGAAAGGACACTTGTTAATATCATGAGCCAGGAGATTATTTTTGTGTGCATTTATCTGTGTTTTTTCTCGAGAAATCTCTCTCAGTGGCAACAAATGTTCAATAAAATCTTCAATTTATGAAATTATTTCTAATAGTTTTCAAACTAAATAAAATGTATGTAGCCCAAAAACAATTCGGTCTGGATATTTTGAAAATATAATATTTGTATAGGTATTTATAAACAAACCAGAAAATAATAAGGTATTTGGAGTCTATTCGAGTAGTTTTTTGAAGTGCACATATCTTCTTATTCGAAGGTATTCATCGGTACCTTTTAAAATTTTTTTCTCTGAAAATGTTTACCCAAATTTCATTAAGTCGTAATCCGTTCCTATCATTCTGCTCGATCTCGAAATGTTAAGAATTACCCAGGTAGAAAATAAAAGGAAAAAAAAATCAAAATATCTTTTAGGAAAAGGAACCGACAGGGGCGTTCGAGCGTGTGTCTTCAAAGCTAATGGACCGAAATCCCCTTTCTAAATTCACCAGGTGAGATTATAGAGAAATCTGCCGTTATTGAAAATTTTAAGCGCACTAATTGTTTACAAAAGCCAATTGTTTAAAAATTAGAAATAATAAGTTGTGTATATTGTATATTGCATGGGTTTGGTGCGCTACTCGAACTCTGCCTCCTGATGATATGATAGACTGATTAATTGAAAACTTGTAATGAGATCCATAAAACAGTGTGGACAGCTTAAACTTGCAAGGACATATTTCAAAAATTCTATATTCCATTTATTTAAAACGTACACTCCCGAATCGGTCCTAAATTGGATTCACCCTACTTTGCATACAATAGACAGACGAGTTTGGTGAATGAAAATAATGTGACATTGTTTTAACTACAGGTAGTTTAATATAATAATAAGCATAACAATAGTAACATCATTATAATTATACAGATATACAGATTTGTAATAATTGATATCAATTATTTTAATAAGTATTAAGTGTATAAAAATGTATACAAGGATGGGGATTAGTTATAATTAGAACAAATTTGCCTATCAGTAAGTGGAATATACATGGTGTCCAGAAACTCTCCTACCAAACACAAGCTACAGATACTAGATGTGATTTAATGTCCATCTAACCAAATTCACCTTCCTCCAAAAATAAAAAATCAGTAACTATTTCTGCACTTTTCGTTGACAATATAGACGTGAAATAGGTGATTTAAAAAAATTATTGCAACCCACAAGCAAACTCTAATTTGGGAGGCATGTGATCCCATGACATACGACGACTAATTTAAAAGATGGCTTTCGCAGATTTCTCATTGCCATTACAAGCGGGGGAGGGGCTACGGAAAATTTGGTAAAAATTTGTGTATGCCATCAAATTCACAAACAAACAAATCACACCTCGTGGAGTGATAAACTACCTGCAGTGCGATTCGCGATGAGTACAGTGAAGTGCGAGTCTACGGGTCATACCCCCGATTTCTTAAGATTCGGTAGAGAACTGCGTACTCCGGACGACGCGAACCAAGATTTTCGTGCTATCATTGAATCCGACACTTTCGTGGCTCAAATAACCCCATACTTGAGCACACTAAGCCAGACACTAGGTTACGCCCGCGAAACGCACGAATGCACCCAAGACCAACGTAACGCTAACATAGGGTCTCAACGATGGACGTGTGTGTTAAGAGTAAGTGACCTCGTACTCGTAAAACACATGCTTTGAGTGATTCGCCTAAGAAGTTCGCGGCTAAACTCGCACCTCGTTGCGATGGACCGTACGTTATTACTAAAGTTACCTCACCGACCACCTATGCCGCCAGAAAATACCACGTGGCTGCCACTACCCCGCTTCGCGGTGGCTCTGAGACTCCACTGCCCAACCCTGTTCAACTCCTCCGTAAACGAGGCCGCCCACCAAAGTCTCTTCCTGCAAGCTCTTTTATTGAAGATACTCCAGAGGATTGGCCCCAGAGCCCTCGGACTTACCAAGTCCCTCTCAGTCAGCACCATCCGTAGAAGGTATTTCTAACGCGTCTTCCCCGGATTCCAACAGCACTGCAGCCCGTCGCCGTCAACCCTCGGTTAAACCAAGCTGTCTTTGCTGCCCTGAAGATCCACCCACCGGGCCGCCAGAGTGTCGAATAGGGGGAGACTGTAACGTTACGACGAACCATTAGTCAGTCCGAAAGGTGACACAAGAACTGTCAACGTTCAAGTATGTCACTGGTTGAAGTTTGAAAACACGTTGTCATGCTGCATACTCAATTATAGTATAATATTAAACTAGCAATTTATGATAGCCATTATTCACGCAGGGTGGCGTTTGTCACCCGATTGAATAATGGCCATAAATTGCAAGTAGAATACTATACTTTGTCCATGACCCTATTAAATAAAAGTCAAGTAAGTAATGCGAGTGTAGAACTGAAAGTACTAATTTGGTATTTGGCATTATTGACAATTCTAACGTCAAAATTAATAAATTTCTGAGCACATCAAATAATGTGACATATAGAGATGGGAGATACTGTGTAAAGTATCGATACACCGTACCGTTATGAATATAGTGTTCCAAAAATATCAATTTTAGAATATATCGTTATGAAAAGTATCAATACTAAAAATTTCCATATTTTATCGATACGATATATTTCAGAAACAAATTTCCTAAACAAAATAGGTACGCAGATATAATAGTTTATTTCATTTTGTACCTCCATCTCTAGTCACCTATGTACCAAAATGTTGTTGTTGTGAGTGTTGAGATGTCATGGCATGTTATTTAAATGCAAAAGCGTGAATTGTGAACCATTATTCATTCTAGTAGATACATGGGTCCCATATACCTTTTGTTAGGAGGTAAAATATTGACTTATTATTAAGTGGTCGTGGAAAAACATTTTAACAAATGAGTTTGTAGTTTACAATTTGTCTATATACTAGTTTCATGTATTCATTTTATAAAGTATGATACAAACGCTGAAATGATCTATTAACATTTTGTGTGGATTGGCAAATGGTAATTCTCTAGAAGGTAGACGCCTCTATGCTACGAAATATTCGAAACGGGTGGCACCTCATCATTCTTTATTTGCACTTATTCACCAACAGTTACTGGAAGTTTACAAAGAAATTCAAACAACACTGGTCGGACCGAGACAATTAGAAATGTAAAGGGGCAACAAGATATCCCAAGTAGCATTTGAATATCCTAGGATCATACCTGAAATGTCCGACATGGTCCAAGGTACATTTCTAGAATGTACATAAATAGCATTATGTATATCCCTAGGACTTGCTAGGGTTGTGTCTTTTGTATGTCACGTCAAGTACCTAACATGTACCTAATATGTCCCTATGTACCACAGTGGATATGTGTGGTATGTTTTAGGGACGTGCGGAATATCCCTTACATAAGCATGTTATATAACAGGAATATACCAAGTATATTCCCTAAATGGGTCCCCAGATTGTAGCCTCCACCATTTTATTGTAATTAGTGAGAGATTATTTATACTATTGTATTAGGGAATGATTATTATCGAGTCACATACATAATAATTATTAATACAATGAAGTGTCCTTAAACTAATTTAATAAATATTAATAATCCGTTTTTAATTTTGCTAATTATTAATAAAAAACAATATTAAGAATAATATTCCTATTTATTCAAAATATACATAACTGGAAGTAAAGTAAACTGCAATATAGAAGAAAAAAGAAAAAATTACATTTCATTATTGTCAGGCATATCTCTTGCAGATTCTTTGGATGCTTTCGCCATCATATTTTGGGCTCTTACCAGCTAATGTTTAATCACACCAATTATCTCTAATTTAGTGTAACTGGGAAACATCAGTCTCACACTTCCTATGAAAAAAAATAAGAGGGCTATTATACAGTCTAGTAAAAATAGGATTATTGTTTTATATTGTCTACATTTCATGTTATACTTACGCATAATAAAACAAGAACTGATTTACGGTAATGTTGTATGAAAATCGCACTTAATGTAGCTGATAATGTAGTACCTATTGTGATTTGTGAACAAAAAAAAGAAGATCAATCCTAACCCTACAAAAGTGGTTTACCGTGTCTTTTTCTCCTTTATTCGCTTTATCCAAACTACATAACATTCTTGTTCTTGTGCATACTTGTTTGTGTGATGTGTTATAGAAAATGGTGCATTGCTGAGTAGGTAAGTAATATATGCTATAACGATACTATAGCTCGTAACTTATAAATATCAACACACGTGATCAAAGTGCCAAAAAAGAGAAGTTCGCTTGAATTATGTCATTCTTTTGCTGCTGTCAATCAGTATGTTTTACAGCCTTAATCCTAATAAATATTAAAATTTATAGGTCGCATGTTATCAAAAAATATGATTATATGCTTAAAGAAAGGTTTCGTAATTGATTTCATATGTAATACAACTCGTGGGTTTCTTAATTATTAAACTCAAACTAACATTAGTCGTACTAAAAACTTTATATGTTGGCAAAAATGCGCGCTGTTGCCGCGATTAAAATGGTTTACCTGGTACAGTTGACGTCTTGACATTTTTAAGGTTATGTTGTCACTGTTTAATATTGATCATTCAATTTTTCGATTATTTCATCTCCTTGTTATAAAAAACTGCGAAAAACTGAGTAAATTTTCACAAGCAGTGATGAGTTGTCAAAGTTAACGTATAAATGAAACTTAATAACACTACAATAGTTGATGTATTTACTATTCATCTATTCCTGACTATTTACAGCATGTATGAAGCAAGTAAGTATGAGTTTAATATTATACTCAATCAACTGTATTTATTGTATTCTGTTACACTATTCATAATACTTAGCAATTATATTTGCACAATTTATTTACAGATAATCCATTTCACTTTAGAAATGTTACTGCTGCAATTGGAGGAAGAACAATTATTTAATGTAGAATGTTCCTAATCATAGTTTCCTAAAATATGACACACATCCACACAGTGGATTTCCAAGAAAAATAAACCACAATATGAATTTGTTTTTATTAAAATGAATCTTGAATTTTCCAACTATTTCATACATACCTTTTTAGGCTCAGTAGGTTTTAAAATAATAATTTCTCACTTAGTGCTGTACTTTTAACATACAAATAAAAGTTTTATACAGAAATAAGTTCAAGTTTGTTTATATACAGTAACTATCAAAAACTAAACATAACCTATAGCCAAATAAAAAGAAGAATATTTGATAACTTCATTTGACATTTACTAGATTCTCATACTAGTTCAAGAGCTTGGCAACATAGTCCAGTTATGACAGAAGTCACGTGGGTTGATATTTATAAGTTACAAACTATAGACAATTTATGTACAAATCAATTAGAAGTATTTCTGCCCGTCATAGAAAACGCCTTAGGCAGACAATGTTAGTGAAGGTTCCTTTTAATTCCTGAAATTTGAGATACTTATTATTTTAGTACTTTGGTGGTGTGTTAATTTCTTGGAGTAGTATAGTTTACTTTATTATTGTTTATTTTATAAAATAATTATGTTTATTTGGTGTTTTTTCATCTCGGAATGCTATTCAGTTCTTGGTTGTGAAAATATGTTTTTGTTGAATAAGATTTCATAGACCCACTGACCACGAACCTATTTTAGGAAAACTAATGGAATAAATGTAAAATATTAATTTTAAATTTTGGCCAGGTTTAAAATATCTTTCAGTCAGTATCTCAAACGAAATAGTCCATCCAAAGTAAGGAGTATGAAGCATTTTTATAAAAAATGCTTTATGCGTTAAACAATAGTGAAGAAAACTGCAAAAGAAAACTAGCTATAAACTTGAAACTCTGGAAGTTTGGATCTCGTTAAGTTTACCGGTTGCATAACGATTGTTTCAACCTTTGCTTTTTGAAATCTATTCATAACAGATCAAAAATAAAATTGAGAATTTCACTAAATTAAGTAAAATACTTCTCTAAATCGACAATTGCTTCTTGTCAATCCTGGTAGAAACTTCACTTCTGAAACCATTGTTGATTTAGAGAAGTATTTTGCTTAATTTAGTGGAAATTTTATATCCTATCATTTACAACAGGTTGTATATAAACTCTTCATGGGACATCAAGAGAACCTCTATTTCTAATGTTCCAGGCATATTAAAATAAGCAGCTTTTTTATATTTATTGGAATGTTGTGGCGGACGTTTAAATTTACCTCCCCTAAATATTTATCCAAAATATTGCAGAAACGTTTAGCTGCAATATCTCTAGAATATCTCATTGGAATATCTATGCAACATTTGTAGAATAGTGCAACGCACGGACATTTCAACGTTGCAGTAACGTTGTGGCTTTATTAAAATAACATTACTTGCGAGGTTGAAAATCGTGTTGTAATGTTTATTTACTTCCTAGAAATGTTACTGTGCTGGCTGGGTACTAGTGTTCACTTGTACATATTATGTACTTTTTCTAATATTCCATGAATGGCACAGGTAGATCCTTGAATGGATATACCCTGAAGTACATTCCTGTCATATTGTGGGTACAATGTGGAGGGTATATACCATCCAAGGTATGAAACAATATATTGGGAATGTACCCACTTTATTTGGTATATATTTTGAACATTATGGATATTCCAGGAATATGCTTTGTACATTGAATGCTACTTGGGATTTAGATGAAATTGATCAACATCCAGAAGGCATCACTAGAAAAATTACTAATATCCTAAATATCAGCCAGACACCTATGTAGTGAGTTTTTAAAGATTCCTCCAACATATTTGGTTTTATTAGCGTCACTTCATGTTTTTCGTTAAGGTATTGGCTTATTGACTTACATGTTTCTTTTGCTGCATGGGTTCTACTATAACCCCCACGTTTTAATTATTCAAACACATTTTTCATAATTCGCTTCACATCTCTTTTTTTGACCTTGGACGCCACATACTTAGTTTTGAGCGGAAGATTACTTTCGAACTTAAATATTTATTACAAACTAAAATTCTGAGACAATATTATAATGATCATCACAAAATCCCTCCTTTCTATTTTATCTATAAATATTTTAATCCCATTATGTGAATTGAAAAAGGGCATTGGAAATAAAGTAGTAGTAGTAGTTTATTCACAAACATTCATTTTCAATAATACAGTAATGCAATGCAATTCAATACAATGATAAACTAAGAATACCATGTGAATGAAGAAACCTTGATAAGTGATTGAACACTTGTTTCAAGTACAAAGAAGACATTTAAAGTAAAATAGATACAATAATATAATAATAATTCGATTACAAGTAAGATCAACTATAATAATGTAACACAATTGAGATAAAATAAAAGAAAAGAAAGAAGAAGTAGGTTGGTGCAGTTCAGGTCAGACAAAGGAAAACAAGCAATGACAGATCTTTTCATATTTAGAGAATAAAATATTTATAGATGTATGTATGTATGTAGTACAATGGGGTGACATTCACTGAGACCTAAAAGATCTATTGTGCCCCGTTTAAATATTTATTTTATAGATAAGGTGGTCAACCATGTATCGTGAAAAATAATTTGATCTTGAGAAATAAAAATACGAAATATGTCGTCCGAAGCAGAAATAAATAATAGAATAATGAAATACATTAAAAATTGGACTTAAACGTTATTTTACCATCCAAACATTTCAGTTGTAAAAAAATCATACTATTGGGCATTATCTTTTCGCTTTTCGAAGAAACGAGTACGATACTGTGCTGTTGTTAACAGATTAACGACTACCTGCTGTGGATTTTGGTCTTAAATCAATAATGTTGGCATAAGTCAAAACGAAATATCTTGGAACGAAGTATACAACGAAATATATGGAAATGTACTTTACTGTCAAGTAAGTAATCAAATAACAATATTGAATGAAAAGAATACCAAAGATTAAAATTGGTTTTTATCTAAAATCGTGCATAATAGAGAATTCTAAAAAAAAAATTTTCAAACTTCCTATTGGAGGAAGGTTTTATAGAGGTAAATTAGGTTGGATGGACTCAAAACTACGTCTAGAATCTGTAGTTTGCGTTTGGCAAGATATTTTCTGACTCTGTAAACTATAGCTTCAATTATGTAGTGAACAATTAACATGTCAAAAAGTCCATATTGACAAATGTAATTTAAAAAACAAAGTTTTTGAATGCCAGCAAGTTATTTTGATGTTAAAAATTCCTTTTCCATATACTGAATCAATTAACCGTTAATAATATTTACAAAATAAGGATAAAAACAGCCTCCTTCGTCCTTATTTTATCACATCAAGTTGTTTAGGTAAAGGCCACTTACGGTTATTTAGACCGTAAACAAGGCGTAGTCGCACCTGGGACACCCTGTGGTGTTACATATATACGTGATGCCCTTGCTGCAGGATCGACCCCCACGCTAGTCTCAATTGACAATTAAGCCGCGTTGGTTTCACCCAAAAGGAGTCAGTCAAGCTGATAATTCGACGTTTCTAATAATTGATTGTAATGTGGATGAGAATTTATTAGGCCATACTGGATACTGGCATTATGATTAAAAATCATTATTTCTTAAAGTGATGAGGTTAATGCTGCCTTTTCAAGACTTGGTACTTACATTTGAATATGAGTACCTATAGCGACAAAATATTCACTCAATTAAGGCAGCGGAAATGACATATCTCAGCAGTCATCAGGGGTGTTATGAAAAAAGACAAAATGAGAAATATAAAAATAAGAGAAGGCATGAAAATGCCAATGCTGGAGTGTATCGAAAAACGACAGCTTGGTTGGTGGGGGACATTTTCAAAGAATGAGCCTCTATAATATGTCTGTCAAATTAGTGTGAAAATCAAAGGTGGAGAGAGAGAGAAAGAGAGAGAGAAAGAGAAAGAGAACGCAAACATGGGATAGAGAGCACGATGCTAGCAAAGAACAGAACAGACATTAAAAATATGGTTAACTAAAAAGATACTAGCATGCACTGATTATACGCGGTGATTACACATAAGGAAAGTAAAGACAACAATACGAAGACTGTGGACTAACATTAAACGTGGAAAAAACTGAGTAGGTATTTATATGAAAGCAGGAGGACATGGAAAAATCAAAGACACCGAATAACAAATAAGAAAGATTGGAAAGACCGAATGTTATAAATACCTGGGAAGTATGTTAACCGCAGAAAATAACTTAAAAAATGTATTCAGAATAGAGTCCAACAGGAGAGGTAGGCAAGCTCTGAGTTCTCTGATATGGTCAAAAAATATGAGATCAATCACGAAGGTACGTTTCCAGCGTGAAGACAGTGAATGAGTTTGAACGTTTATGATTATGGAATTGTAGTAATTTTAAACCAAAAACAAATAAGTAATTTACTGTCGATATTAGCGCGATACTGTTTAAGACTTTTTAAAACCTATAGTTTGTACACTTGGTGAAATAAAACGTGAATTTTCAATAAATTGATTGGAAAAGGAGAATGAATGTGGGAAGCTGATATGGAGCTGAAACTGGTAGCCGGAGATATGTATAAAAATGTTTTGTGAGCACTTCAATAGTCAAAACAAACATTCGGTATTAACGGCTACTGAAGCCTCCACTATCTACGCTGTTAAAAAAAATAACAATATGAAACTTCTCCAAAAATGTTGTAGATTCTATAAGCATCATAGAAATTTGATAAAACTTTTTCTGAATTCCTGGACCCTCACTTTGTGGAATCAACTCATATTAAATTAATTCCACTATTTACCTAATGAAAAAAATTATGAAAATTTTAAAATACTATTGATAATTATTTCCATATTGACATATTTATCATCGTCAAAATGACAGAAATAATTATTATCAATGGGTATGTTTTTATAATGTTTTCGTTAAATAGTGGAATTAATTAGAAACAGTTAGTAGTGTTGTTTTTCTGAATACTTTGATTAACGAAAAAAACATTCGGTATTAAGAACTGCTAAAGCAGC
Source organism: Lochmaea capreae (assembly GCA_949126875.1). Taxonomy (NCBI): domain Eukaryota; kingdom Metazoa; phylum Arthropoda; class Insecta; order Coleoptera; family Chrysomelidae; genus Lochmaea; species Lochmaea capreae. The sequence goes on from OX421401.1 coordinate 11,953,192, forward strand.
CACCATGTACACTGTGAAAAAAATACAATAAAATTGTAATAAAAAAACTCCAGGTATCATAATTTTTCTTCAACAGTGTATACAGCGACAGCTTTAGCAGCCGGTGTTATTCACAAAAAGTTTTTTCAAATTTTCATCATGGGTAGGTATAGAAAATAGAACATTGTGTGTGGAAAAGAATTGCTTCTTGTGGTTCCCAGATTCAAAAGGTAACGACAATGGCGTCCGACCGGTAACTCCAGCTGCCAGTTTCAGCATCACGAAGCTGATAACGGAGCACTCACAAACTTCCCTAAATACAATCAGCCCATGGTGCCAAAGGGTTGGACAGGATTGGTCATCAGTTCCTTACAAATAGAAACTTCAATAGCACAAGAGGCAAAATACTAAGGACTCAACGATTCCGAAGAAACAACGATAATTCATATCCATGATTCTTCATTTGCATAGTTTGAAAAATAATTTAATTAATATTGCCAAAATTGTGAACAATAAGAAGAAGAAACGTCCTATCTATACTACATCATCTCCTACACAAACTGGGTCATCTCCTGAGGTATCCAATATTCCAGAAGTCTCAAACACCTCACCTTCTAGCAGTGATCAAGTGTAATATGTAAATCAACATCCTCCTGCAGGTTTTACTACAAATCATGTTGTATTTCATGTTAAAGAAAAGCTGGGTTTTACAGTGTTTATTCGTTGTTACATTGGAATCATACAAATGTTTACCTACGACCCCCCTGTAATCAGTCAATAACACACAGTCCGCATCAATGTAATGACGTCTATTACGCACGGTAAAAAAAACGCACAGCTGTAAAGTAAATCGCACGGCTTCCCTAGCAACATCTTAGCAACTGTCAATAGACGTCGTCATTTTATTCAAAAATATGGCATAAGCCGTCAAAACATCAAACTTAAGTAGGCCGCAATAGTGATTTGCGAACGAACTGTCAAGAAACTGACAAAAAATTGTTTTATTATCCTTATATCTTATAACTGGTTTGTGTATTTGTGTAAAGGTTTCTTCAATTAAAAAATATAGCAGGTGCAAGTAATAAAGATGAAAGTTTACCAAGCACCTCTAATGTAAATGTTGTTTCTTATGCTTCAACAAGCAAACGGTAACAGATCCTCAGAAACTAAGTAGGAGTAAGGGGGCACAATAGATCTTTTAGGTCTCAGTGAATGGTACCCCAAAATACATACAGACATACGTGGTCATACTCAATATATCTACGTCGTGGTGGAGATAGTCTTAATATAACATTTTCCCCATATTAAACATAATATTAAACTTATCTATAACAAAGCAGCACCCTGTATATTAACACGATCTCAAATCGTTTAATTTAAACACTGATTATCGAAAGTTATCATTCTCAATAATCCTTCGCTATACATTTCATCGTTAAAGCTCCTAAATAAAAATAACAATTTATTCGAGATTTATTGGTATATACAAAGGGGTGCAGTAAACGATTTATCCGTAGTTGGATTATTTTCGCCAATTATCAACCGCAATAAGTTGTATTTCGAAAAAAAAAACCCTGCCTGTTCTCACGAATGGCAAAAGGTCAGTGTTGCGGACCAATGAGCAGCGACACCCGCCGAGACCTCCAGAAAGCGAAATTCGCTAGCAAAAAGATCACACTTCAATTAGTTAGCAAAAAAAAGGGAGAATTAAAAGGAATTTCATGCGTGACTTATGCTATTCACTCTTAACTGGTATCGATGAGAACTATTATATTTTTGACCGAAGAAATTTAAGAAGTAATAACCCGAAGATTGGGGGATACAACTTTATTTTAATATTAAAAGATTTTCCGATTCTTTCTCCAGAAAACCCGTATAAAAACTCTTGCATTGACAAATTAATTTACGTATAACAAATAGCATAGGTATACCTTTGTGCAATTGATATTTGACAGCGGCGAAAGTTACAGCGCCAAAAATGCATCGTTTTTCCACTCGCATTATTCGTTACCGCAATAAATAATACGACATTTTAGAAAACAACTCATTGAATTATTAACACTCTCTCCACCAGGTGTAACATAACTGGACACCCTCTATTGAGAAGCGTGTATAACATTAATGTACACTTGCTTCTTTATTTATTACTTAAACATTAACAGCCTTATTAATAATAAATTTAGATCATTCTAACATGACTTTAAAATCAAACTAGTGAAAAAACATATTATTATTAAATACATTTAATATATAAAGCAGAAAGTTACTAGATTTGGGCAGGTCCTAAATTAATATTAATTGACATTAAAACTTGAATTGTCCGAATAATTTTTTACTGTCTTATAAGCATTCTGTCCGAATATTATGTTGATATAGCTTGCAAATTTGTATTGTTAACAACAATTCAAGAAAACAAGATAGATTATTCAGATAAATTGTCTTTATGGATTACCTACTGTTGCAAATCGGTCACAAAACATAAATATGGTCAAAATAATTATCGACGAAGAAAAGATGTTCATGCGGTTAGGACCATTATAAACATGAAATTGGTTGTGAGTTTGAACAAACTAATAACAAACAATTTTTGACAGATCTTCCTGAGACTACGATCCAAGAAGTTACAGTTTCTTAGAAAATATTCCGAAGAAAAATGCCCCAACTTATATAAACCAAAGGTTCTAGATGAGACATGGATTTTTAACAAAGGTCAGATGTAAAAAACATTACAAGGTAATACTGTATTAACAGGATAACAGGCAGGGACTCAAGATATATAATCATGCATGCTTTTTGTGAAGAAATTCAATCATGATTTATCCTTGGATCTCTTAGTAGCTGGTATACTATCCTTGTCTAGGCTAGAGATTAGAGAGCTATCGCTTTCTCTTCCTCTCAACCACTGAGCATTAGGTCTCATAGAATATAACCCCAATATAGATACCTACAACCACTGAGTATTGGTGAACCAAAAGGTAAACGAGCCCAAAATAGCTGTTGCCTGTGAAGTGTAGACCATAGATAACTTATACAGTATGTCGCTAATGTATGGAATACATTCATTATTTCCAAATTAATCGACTTTTGAAAAAAATCCAAAAAGAGCTCACATTTAATTTTTGAATCGTCATCACATGATGTAGATGTAACGAACATTGCGTTACCAGTATTAACGTGGTGACGTAATCAACAACTTTTTTAAATGCAACACCGCAAGACACCTCATTGGAAAGGTCTTCTAATCGTCTTTACAACGATGTAATTATTTGAATATATATTTCTACAGGGTCGACCAAAACTGTTTATTTACTAAAATACAGAGAACTGTTCAGTAAAAAACAATTAAATTATATTTAATGTTCAAACTGATAACCTTCAGCAATAATGCAATGAGACAGCCGAGCAATAAATTCGTCTCTAACGTTTACGAGAACTTCAGGCGTTATTTGTGCAATCTCCGTTCTGATGCGATCCTTCAACTCTTCTATATTATAAACTTTACTCTTCAAGTATCCCCATAAAAAAGTCTAAAGGTGTCAAATCTGGCGACCTTGGTGGCCATTCGATCGTTCCTCTTCTTCCTATCCACCTATCTTGAAAAACAGCATTTAAGTAGGTTCGTACATCAAAGGCGTAATGTGGGGGTGCCCTATCCTGCTGAAACCACAAATCGCATCTATTTGGACATAGTTGATTTAATTGTGGTAATAGATAATCCTGAAGAAATTGAAGATATCGAGGGCCGGTCAAGCTTCCTAGGTACTGATACACACAGGTGAGCTCCACGGCATTCTTCAGGCTTTCAAATATATCTCCCTACCCCACAAAAATATTGCAATATGTACTGAATCCCTATCTTCAATTCAGTCAATTAAAACAATCTTCACTGACCAACCAATTGTCCAGAACATACATGACGTCTATCATGTATATTCTGGTATATTGTGATTGCGTGCAGCGGTCAAATACCTTCTGGGGTACTGAAATTTGCCCTCAAGACGGATGTTGTGATTGCGCGAAACGGAAGGATTGAGGCAATTAAGGCAGGTGGACAAAAATTTTTAGAAAACTTATCTAACATTAGGGTATATAATAACTAAATTCTTAGAATGATACGATTCCAATATCTGTTTTCTTAATGACATTTTGTAAATTCTTATTGGTTGAAGACAGTATAAATACAGGAATCAAATATTAAATATATAGTATTTCGAAAATGGAGTTAATGTTGAGTGAACGTGGCAGCAAATTAATTGTTTTTAAAAATTTCACATTTCGATAGGGTACAATCTACGTGTACAAAAAATCGGCTAGGTTAGGTTAGAAAATTAAAATATGTTACAAATTTAATAGGTAAATTTAAAAATAAAGAAATATCCAGAAGCGATTTTGTAAAAACTATATGTTATAAGGCATGTTCAAATTAAATATATGTACATTATATAATACAATGAATGTAAATTAAAATAATAAGTAAAGAATATGTAGTTTTCTTATCATAACTTTGCGCACAATTACAGCATATCTTTTCAAAGACGTGCGCGCAATTGCATGATTGGATTAGGACAGCCGCTTGAGAACCCTGACCGCTGAGCGCATTTGCAGTCTGCCCATCCTCTCTCGTTGCTCAAGATATAAAAGTCTCTCTCATATAGCTTCCATCTCACATCGAAATTGCTGGTAACGAAACTGCGAACCGCCACGCGAAAGAAGCTGCCTCTAGTACCAACCAAAAACACATTGTCCAGCTCGCAACCGACCTCAAGCTTCAATTCAAAAATTTTATGCAAGAATCTTGGCGATATCTATGGCGCAATAGCACGACAACACTTCATGAAATCCATCCATCTACTTCTCCTCTCTCCCTTAACTTTTCAACCAGAAGAGAGGCTGGTATAATTAGAAGAATACGAATCAGCCACACCAAACTCACTCACGGATATCTGATGCCTTCAGGAAATCGTCCCGTTTGCCGTAGCTGTAATGCTATATTGACCGTTAAGAACATACTGACTACACGTCAACGATTTGATCTAAGGCTTACCCTCAAGAAAATGCTCCACTGCTCCACCGAGATCAAGAAAGTCTTAAGCAGGACGCGCACTGAATCCGCTCGACTCGGATCGACACGGCATAACATTGCCTAACATTTGCATTGTTCATATTTCAATATATCACCGCGCACTCATTCGGATCGACACGGCAGTGACCGTTCGACTCGACTCGACTACGGCGGAGATTCCTTGGGATGGCAACTTCTGCCGAACCAAACGTCCAGTTGATTATTTGGAATCCAACAGTGGTGTCAATACTGTATTTATCGTGGAGGAATTGTTTTTGTGGATCCTATAGCTGTAGAAGTTCATTAAATTTCATATGGGACATTCTAAAATATTTGGAAAATTTTCCATCATCCTCAACTAAACCTGGAAATAAGTGATCAAATTCCCCATATATTTCTCTTTTAAGATTAATATAATGAATCCAAATCTTAGGAGATTGCTGTTCGATTTCTTCACAAGCTAGAGCTATAATAATATCCTTCCTCCTCAGAATCCGATGTTGAACTCATTTTGTTTCGAGACACTGGCTTGCTCCGTCGATTCAGTGCGTGGGTAATAGTTATGCCTATCCGATCCGTTCCGTGTCGAACCGAGTCGAGCGGATTCAGTGCGCGTCCTGCTTTACAGTTTCTGAAAGCTACTAATCTCTACCATAAAATGTAACTTCTATAAGTTCCTTGTGGCATTACTTGTTATTTTTTCTTATTTTCTTGGGAATCAAACCACAATAATGTTATAGTTGTTGTAGTTGTTATTTAACTATGTAAATATTTGTCATTATTCTTTTCTGTGACAATGACCAGCGCTGTCGAAGCACGTTAAGCTAAAATAAAAAAAATCAACTAGGTACTTCCCCTACCAACTTTAATGATAACTATTCAATAGTTTATATCAATCAATTTTTTTTAAATACTTCCAAACTAGCTTTCTAAGAACGACACGAAGTAACTACTCAAGTTGCATTACGTATTCGTTGCATAATAATTTCTTCAATTAAAATTCCATTCTACCGTATAAATATATTTTTTTAAGTGTGCTGCTAATGTACAATATGATATTACGAAATAAAAGTTTTGTATTGAATTTGGAAGTCAGTTTATAATTTCTCCATATTTACCAAGAGCTTATAGAATCGTTATGAAGGCCCATATTAAAAATATAAGTGGCTTTAAAATAGATCCAGTTGGCAAATAAAGGCTCAACTTAAATTTGATCCTTATTAAAATGGTCTTTTGTTTTCGAATTGCTCTTGGAATATGCGCAGCGTTTTTAGGCATATATTCGCGGTACTGAAATGTTCTGAAAAATCGATTAAAAGCTGCAGCCGAAAGTTTAAATTGTCGTAATCTCCATAATTCCGTGCTCTTGATTTTATTGAGAACTATGGTTTGATAATTACTTTTCAAAACTCTTGTAGTTTCGATAAAATAGATAAAATAGATTTTAAGTAATTTAAAGAGGCAATAGAGACATAACTTGACCGTCAAAAACTAATGCAGTTCATTGTTTATAATTATTTTTATTAACATGTATGTTCCAAAAAAAAACCGGACGATGCTAGCTGATCATGTTACTTTTAGACATTTCACTGTAATCCTAAATAGTCTACCAGACAGTAGCATTTTTTTCTCGAACATATTTATTATGGTTAATATTTTACTGTAATGTATACTGGGTGTTCCGAAACTCTCCTGCCAAATGCCAACTACAAATACTAGAAGTAATTTTATATCTATCTAATCTAAATTACCTTGGCTAGAGCCAGGAACAAACGCTGGAGGGGTGCGACTGTAGAGGAAATGGAGAAATGGATGGAGGAGGAAATGGAGAGAAGATGGGAGAACTATGAGGGCGCGCTAAAAGGAGCGATTGGGAGTAGGAGAGAATGGATGGACCGGAAATTTGGGGAGGTGAACTACTTCTTGACACAGGTGCTCACTGGGCATGGGTCGAGAGTAGGGTACCTCCACAAGATTGGGAAACGAGAGACTGGATTGTGCGAGAGATGTGAAGTGGAGGATGATGTGGGGCATGTGTTCAGATGCTGGAAGAACGTGGAGGAGCTGGTGAAATTAGAGCAGAAACTAGGGGAGGCTGTGTATTGGGAGAACATGGTGGAGATTATGTTGAGGGGAGAGGAGGAATGGATGGAGGTAAGTGGCGTAGTGGAGAGAAGGAAATGATATGACATGAGACGTAGGAGTGATAGAAGGGAGAAGATGACGGAGTGTGTGAGGGACCACCGCCCGTCTCGAAGTATGCTAGGGTAGTGATTCCGAGGCGGGAGTAACGGCGAGCTTTGAGGTGGGTTTGGTTGGTAGGCATCCCTTGGGATGAGTCCAGCACTGTCTGGGTCATGGGACATGGCCCATTCGAACATGAGTTTCCCATCTCGACCCGAAAAAAAAAATCTAAATTACCTTCATCCAAAAATTCCTCTTGAGGGACATAGCGCCCTTTGAAGATGAGAAGGTCAAATACTTACAGAAACTGAACGAATCGAAATATCAATGGTGCATGATTGGCTATGGAGATAGAATAAGGACACAGAAAGAAGTTGGCAATTTATTTAATGCTAAATACCCCAACCGTGAACCTATTTCTCAATCAACGATTAGTAAAATCGAGAAAAAGTTTCGAGAAACGGTCCATGTTAAAGATCTCCCCAAGAGTGGTAGAAAGTCAATTTCCGAAGACAAAAAAGTTGACGTTTTCCTTGAGTTTCAAAAAAATCCCCACACCAGCTCGAGACAAGTTGAGCTGGATAATAATTTACAGCATTCTACTGTTGCTAGAGTGCTGAAAAGGGAGAAGTGGCATGCGTATAAGATATATTTGGTCCAAGAGCTGTTAGAAGATGACATTGATAGGAGAATCGAGTTCTGCGAAACAATTATGGAACGATGTAACATAAAAATAGTTACTGACAAGTATAATTACCTTTCTGTGTCTCTTTTATATATACTTTACTATCCTGAAAACATTTATTGAAAAGACAGTCAGTCCCTAACTGAATCCCCTCTACCCACGTGGCCTTGAAAAACATCTGGCTATTCTATTGTCCGCATTGATAAATACCGATACTTAAGTTTTGTAAAAAACACGCGAAACAAGAAACAAGTACAACTATCATGTCTTCCTCCAACATCGGCATCTGCTATTCAACACTTGTATCAAGTATACTATCAAGTTCAAACATGGCTAGGCAATCAACTGAACCTAGAAGACTGGGGTTGGAAATTGATAGATAATACTCTGGAACCGATTGAAACTTTACTCCCACAAGCACCAGAATAACTCCTCAACACTATTTTTTGCAATTTCAAAAAAGGTTGTAGTGCCAAATGTGACTGTAAAAAAGTCGGATTGCTGTGTTCTCCAGCGTGTACCAATTGCCAAGGACAGTCTTGCTCAAATGTCCAGTTGAGTACAATAGAAGAAGATTGCTGTGATTTTAATGAAGAGGCCAATGACTCAGTCACATTTGACCAATTTATGGACATCCAGCAAGAGGAAGAGGAGGAAGAAGAAGAAGAAGAAGAAATCGAAGAATACATGACTGTTGAAGTAGACTTACAAGAGTATGAATCTGATTAAAATATCTAAAAAAATCAAAATAATAGTTAACCCAATAATCAATAGCAATATCAATAATAAAGTAATATCTATAACTTGACGGGTATTGTTCCCTTAAATTATCCTAAAATTGTCATGACAGCTAGTGGAGTAGGCCTACAGGGGAACGACGGTAAAAAAACGCGCCGAGTACACTACATCACAGGTGGCGTGGAAATGTGTGCATATCAGGTATAATGTGACTCTTAGAATCGCGACATCTCACGAATGGTAACTCTTAGGAAAAAAATCATAAGGACCATTCTGTAGATAATTTTAAGATCCACAACTTTGGTTTGAGGTTTTTTTTGATAAAACACACCGTTTTCAAAAAATATCCAAAAAACCTCAAATTTTGACCCCGAATAACTTTTGAAACACACATAGGATCGATGGGGACTTTTGACACTTTATTTGTAATAGTAAACCCCAGCTCTCCACCAATATTTGGCTTTCCGGGAATTTTTGTTATTTCAAATGTCTATATTGACCGGAGTATTAATATACTATATAACAAGGTATTATGTATTTTAAATTATAGACATTTGTCACTTATGAGACAAGAGGTTACTTTGATATTTATGAATTCTTTTTAATAATACATTATGCTTTTTGTCTATTTATTAAATAGTCACACCTTTTATATAGATTTGTGTAATTCAGATATCTTATTCTGTTTATATTTTAGGTTAAAGTGAATTACATTATTCAAGAATAATAATTTATAGAGAAATATTTTAGGAAATTATTAATTAAAATGGATAATTTTATAAATGTAAGAAGATATTTGAATTAAACTGAATTCAAAATAAAATTTATTGAAAAATCGTTGTTTGTTTTATTTTTTTCTTCAAAATTTAAAATATTAGCATAAAGACTACTTAAGTTTTGAATATCTGTTTTTTTATTCATAGGCAAAGGTTCATTGTGTATATGTATCATTTCTAAAAAGCAACGTTTTTTCCACAGTTCAAGATAATATATAATAGGAATTTTTGTGGGGATGTGGCAATCATACCAAAGTGTACTCTTTTAAGAATTTATTTCCAAGCTTTCGAACAACTATGTGTCCATTTTCAAGGACTCAAAAATGTTAAATAAAATAAATTATATAGCAGATCAAATTAAATAAAACTTACATAAGTGAGTGAGTAAGTGAGATTGACGGTAGAATAGAGAGTTATTAGAGAGTTATTGAAACGTCTTTTGGGATTTCCTTTATTAAAAGATTCCTCTATTTTGACATATACGCATGCGCATTTCCTAAGTTTGTCTTAAAGGTTTTTATGTAAATAAAGGATATCCTATATTTAAATTAAATAAAGGAAGGGAAAATTTTAGTTAAAGCTTTTTAATTTTGACAGGTTTGACATACTTTTGTCAATATGTGACAGAAAATAATTGTTTTGTCGAGCGAAATATTTTAAATCGCACAATTTTTCGTTGGATTTGCTATATTTTTTATATAATTATGAAACTATCATCAAAACCGTTGAAAAACCGTCTTCGTTTCACCTATGAGGATGATATTATTATGCTAAAGGTACGTTTTCCTCCACATTCGCAGCAAATTTGGGTAGCAGCTACTCAGTACGCATAGGAAAACACCGTTTAAATACATGAATAGGTGTCTTGACGAATAAGTCGTCGCTACTTTTTGGCGGCTACTAGCGACTGGAGAATGTGGAGAAAAACGTACCTTAAGAGAAGTGGTTTCACAGAATCCATTTAAAAATGGCAAACATACATGGGATGATGTCAAACATAGTATGTTTGTGCTAAAAAAGATTTTACAGTCAAAAGTATTTGCCAACACAAAATAAACATAATAATCTTCTGCACTCGCTCCCGCTAAAATTGCTATCTCTAATTGTTCTTCCATAATATGAATTAATATTACAATAAATAGATACATATAAATAAAGCAGCATAAAACATAAATGTCATAATAAAAATGTTACTTTCAATAACTCTATCAAAAGTCACATTAAAGGATACTTTAATAAAGGAACTTTTAATAAAAGCAGCCTTTAGTATAGATCTTCAATAACTCTCTAATATTAAAAAAAATGTAATAAAGTAATTATTGGTATATGAAAATCAAAAAACAATATAATATAAAATTAGAAATATTTTGTTTGATTGATGTATAAATTCAAACAATTGTTTAAAAACTGTTTGATGAACTAGCTGTAAGTATGTTAGTCATTGATTGGTGTGGCATTTTGGTCACCGTGTAAAACGACAGCTCGAGACAGTTCGGGAAGGTTATAATTTATAAAAGATGGGATTAAAATATATCTTTTCACATTGGTTTTCGAAAAAGTATACATATAAACTATTGTGAGTTTTTGAAGGTATAACAACTGATTCAGATTCTAAGTAACATAAACTGATATAATTTTTTATTCATTATTCAAATTATTGCGCTCTCCTCTCCTGTTTCTCTTTTATAGGGGCATTTAAAATAGGATCAAATACTGTTGGCCCCCGGTATTCCAATTAATATAATGGTTAACGGTTTGTTTTGAAAAATCCAAAACGTAAAAACTGCAATAAATGTTGATGCAGTTTGGTTTTTTAAAATAATTTAGTTTTCGTGCAATCGCTCGCGAAGTCAGTATTTCGCGTTCTCAGCACAGTCCGCCAAATTTAATTTCGCGGCCGTTACCCATAGCAACGGCTGCGAAACCAAAGGTCACTTCCAAATTTGACATTTCTAAAATACTACAAAGACAAGGATTATTCTTTATTGAATACCAACAAATTCATAAGTACTTATATTATTTAGGATGAATATTAACATTATTTGTACAGTTTGTATTATTACTTATATTTACTCCACCTGGGAGACTACTGGATAGAAGAGGGACAGTTACCTAAGCTGAAGCCTGCAGATATCCTAAAATTCCTCGGGGAAATAGGACTCAAGGAGCTACTAGTCTCTGAGACTTTCCTCAGGAACTAAGTAGAAGTAAGGGAGCACAATAGATCTTTTAGGTCTCAGTGAATGTTACCCCAAATGACATACATACATACATACATACATATATTTACTCCAGAAGTTGAAGCAAGAACTGTCAAAATATTTTGTTTATATTGAAACAAATCATTTCCATAGCACACGGTGACATTGTTAAATAAATTGAATTGCCGTTGATTTTAGAGCAATAATATATTTATTTACAATTATCTAGTTTAATAATTTTAAAGAAAAATAGTGTGTATGCCATGGCCGCGAAACTTTTTAACGACCTCAAGATTATCTTGCCTCGGCCTCGGCGATAACTGTTCTTTCGTTAAAAAGGTATTTCGCGGCCTAAGCATACAAATAACTATTATTAATAACACCTTCCAATACGTATTACAAAATTTGCTGGTACCCAGTCGTCTAAAAAATCTTTCTTACACAATGAATAATTCTAAAGCGATTTAAGGAACCAAAACAGGCGGTAAATCATTATTTTGTCGTTGAAACGATATCTTGTTACATGGAAAAGTCCAGGTGGTTTTACATGCGGTAAACATCAGAACAACTATCGACAAAATACAAAATAACACATTCAGATGGCATTACATGTTATTAACTAGGTAATATGAGAAAAGGTGTAAGTTATACACCGCTGTGAATAATACCGGTCATTCATATATTTCTATTCATCCGACATAGTAGCAAATTTGTATTGATACATATCTTTCAACTCGCTTTTGAAAACGTTGACTATAGTTGAGGACTTTGAAATCGAAGACGTGTGGGTTTCTTATTATTATACGAGAAGGATATCAAACGAAGATCAAATAACTTTTTTTATCTTTTACTTAATTATAGTTTCGTTTAAGTGTCATTTTAGTAAAGCGTGTTATCAACAGATTATAATTACATTTACATTAGAAAAAGTTGATTATTATAGTTCCCTATAAGATGTTCATGCACCACATTATTGAATTTCAATTACACTATTGCATTAAGAAGTTGGTCTACTTTCAAGTATACATTATAATTATTACATTATATTTTTAGTGAAAACCATGAAATCGCGTGCGCCAAAAATGTTCCAGCTGTCATTCCCAGGTTTGTTTTGATTTATGTTTTGTCAGCTTTCAGTGTTATGTTATCATTTTGAACCACAATAATAAAATCGCCTGAAGGCATTTTTGTTGATAACTTTCCATAATCAGATTGAACCAAGGAACATTAATTGTGTTGGAAGGTCAACATACTCATTTTTATGACACCGACAGTTCAAGAACAAGCAAGCAAAGCAAATTCTTGGTCAACAATTGCAAGCGTAATGGACTGCTCAAGTAATGAAAATAATGTATCATTTCTCATTATGAATACCTTCTATTTCGACCAACCAATAATACACTGATAAAAATGGGTGTCTTGAACCAAAGTAGTCAACTCTCTTGACAAGAAATTATTAGCGACAAGAGAAATTATTTCAGCATAAGAGAATATCTCTTGCCTATAGAAAAAAGTTCTTAGCTAAAGTAAGATGGTTCTCTCGAAGAAATGTCTTAAATCTCTTGAATATTTTTCCCTTCAACCAAGTATAGTTTGTTTTGCTTCAAAAGCTACGAAAATGATAAATATCACGGCATTCATTCAAGAAACATTTCAATTCTCCCAAGTACCTGGTGGAAATCCTCTCAATGTCTATGTCTATGTCTAATGTATTTGCTCTTGGACCAAGAAAGATTTCTTTTCAAAGCAAGTTCTAAGGTTCTCATGTCAAGAGAGTTGTTTTTTTTTGTTAAAAATCTAGGCCTTGTCCCTAGAAAGAATTGCTTTCAAAGCAAGTTCTAAGGTTCTCATGTCAAGAGAGTTGTTTTTTTTTGTTAAAAATCCGGGCCTTGCCCCTAGAAAGAATTGCTTTCAAAGCAAGTTCTAAGGTTCTTATGTCAAGAGAGTTGTTTTTTGTTATAGTTCTACGGCATTGTCCCAAGAAGTGGATTCTTTGAAACAAAATATTTAAGTTTTGTATCAAGAAATATCTTACATACTAGTTTGAAGCTATTAAGACTGTAAGGACTTTGAACAAATAGATTAAGTTCTTCCGTGAAGGAATTTTAAAAACTTATGAAAAGACAATGAATCCTTTGGCTGAAGAAACCTCGCTCTTGGACCTATTCAAAAGCACCAATTCTTTGGGCCAAAGGTATAATCTTTTCTTCCGAGAGTTTCTTTTTTCAGTGTAGTTACAAAAATAGAGACGCTTATAATATTCCATCACGTTTTTGCCGTGAGAACCTCATAATTTCCAAATAATTGCAAATAACCGACTTTCCAACACAACAACAAACGGTTCAAGTATGACATTTATAAATTGCCAGTCTTGTCACTCTTGTCAGTTCATGCGCATTTGCAAATTCATAATTAACTCGTTCCATGAACTGGTGTCATCAGGCAGTGAAATAGTATATTATTAAACAAGCAATTTATGATAGCCATTATTCACGCAGGGTGACATTTGCGTCCCGAGCCGAAAATGTTATCGTGGTAGTTCATTCTGTAAGCAAATAATAAATTTTAACGCATAGTTAACTCTAACTTTAGCTCCATTTTACTATTCTGTATGCATAATAAGCTATACAATATTAACGGAAAACTCTTAATTGGACACCATACATATTAAAATTTAAATCCCAAACTTGACTATTTATAGATTGAAACATTTCTAATAGCGTAAACTTCGTTAAATATAACGGTGTGCCGTTAATTTTTAACCACTTCATACAGAACTGACCCTATAGCCATGCAAATGTATTATTTTAACTTCAGGGAAGATAATGTATACCTATCTATAACTCCGAAATTATGAGGTATAGAAAACATTACATGAAAAATATTCAGTATTTCTTAAGGATTTCAGAAGACAAAAAATATATGGGGTAATTTATTTGAAATAACATAGTTCATTATTATTCCGGAAAAATGAAAGTTCTGACAACAATGTTATTACCATGTTTGCTCCAACTGGCATTTATGAACCGTTCTGGAATCGTATTGAGTACTGTATAGTGCGCAAACTCGAATTAGTGATGTACACATCAACTTTATCACCCCTTCCAGAAGGTAGTTTTTGTACCGTCCCAATAACGTTGGAACGCGAGCGATATCTAGAACGGTTCTATCGCCAGCTGGAATGAACCTTTTATCGGCCGCATCACAAGACCCTTGAACACCAAAATCTGTGAAAATACGTAAGTATCTGAGATAATTGATGTGTTCCATACCTAAAACTCACTCTGTATATACAGATGTAGTAGCAGATGGAGAGGATAAAGTACTACTACTACTACTAATTTAGTCAGGCGAACCCTGGGCCAAGACAAACACAAGCCAAGGTTCCGGCACTGAGGCTACTGGCGGGCCCATTGTGCCATTCCTGCTACTTACGCATCCATGAAGCCGATTCCCTCGATGAAAGACTCAATCCTCTTCAGTGGATGCCTGCTTATGTCCCCAGAGGCCATAACAGAGGGACTCCGAAGATTCGCCTGCGTAGCACAGCCCAATGTGGACATATGAGGAGAGCATGGTCCGAAAGGATAAAGTAACTCAAAGCTTTAACTATCCAATAAATCTGTATTATGTGTAGAAATAAAAAATATGGGGACATTTTTATGGAATACTTCAAATTAAAGAGATTTGAAAAAGTACTGAAAAGGTCCATTGGTCTTTTTCTTGGTTGTGACATAATAAATTTAATATAATTTGTCGATTTTCCGCAGGATGTACCGAGAATACTGAAGACTGGCTACAGAGATAACAAATGAAAATATAATAAGGTATGGTTGTCCGCCAGGAGGGATGCTATCACCTCTTCTGTGGGCTATCCTAGAAGACAAATTACTGACAGGCTAGAATTCGATTGCGATTATTGCAAAAGGCAAATTCGGAGTAGACCCAAATAATGGTCGTAAACATAATCAACAGGTGGTGCAAAGACTAGGAACTTACTTCAGACCCTCTTGAAGCCACGATAGTAGTTTTCACCAAGAAAGTACTGAATATATTGAGGTCGCCAGATCTTAACAGGGTAGATATACTTGGGAGTTGGCAATAAAGAGGCAGACTCACTAGCCCGAGAACCAAAGTAACACTGCACTAAGAGTTTTGTCAGGTGTTTTGATGGGACACTGTTGCCTGAATGGGACTTTTAAAAGCCAAACATAGTGAAGCAAGAATAATATGGATTCCAAGAAATAAAAAAAAAACTCTAATCCACGTAATAGGGAACTTGCCAAAAAAATAAAATCATTTAAAAACAATTAAAATCGTAAGATATTATCATAAGGAACTTCGTAGAAAAAGAAAAATTCCAATAACGATTAAATTACCTGGGAAATAAAGGGTTAAAATTTGAATCATTTGAACTGCTCTTAAAACGCGCTGCCATTGATTGTGACGTCAGACCGCACTTTTCGAGTCAGGCGATTGTGAACCGACAATTCAAACAACACGTAAAGAGCGCTAACGATTCGAATTCGATAAAAAATCAATAATGCTTCAAATGGCTGTTTCTGCGGTTACCGATGCGCGAGGTGCGGTGTGACGTCACAGCCGCTCCCGCGCATTTTTCTTCGTTTGAATACACCCGGTGGCGATTCCAACTTTAATTATTTATTGTGAAATAAGTATTGCGATTTAAGGACTGATATTTGGTATAATGTGTTTTCATATATAAACACACATTTTAGTAGAATAAAAAAAAAATGGGCAAGTTCCCTATTGCGGACTGTATAGCAATACAGAGTCCTATGGTGCAACACCAAGGAGACTACTGGATAGAAGAAGGGCATTTACGTAAACTTAAACCTTCGGGAAATAGGTCTGAAGGAACTACTAGACTTTCCTCAAAAACTTAGTAAGAGAAAGGAAGCACAATTGATCTCTTAGGTCTCAGTGAATGTCGCCTCAATATACATACATCCAATTTCATCATATTCACTATAAATATCCTCCAACTTGTAAATAGACTATACACTATTATTCAACCCATATTCTTAACACTATTATATAAAGAGAAGTAGCATCGCACTACATCAGGGCTTTTAATTCGGTAGAAGTAGTTTGGAGATTTATATTTGGCTATAAAGGTATGAAAAATAAAAGGCCAAAAAGTTAGTTTGATAAATTTATTATCAATAAAAGACACTGATCATTAAAAACAAATTCTTGCTAAGATTACTGGTTTTTAATAAATATTGGTTGCTAGATTTTATTACATTTCACAAACACTATGGTATTTCGAACATAAACAGTAGTTTACTGCATTAATTATTGTCTATTTCAAATTAAATAAATAATGTATAATGCTCCTAGAGCAAATGCGAATTTATTACAATATATACAATAAAACAACTTATAATATATACAACAGATGATTACTTATATAAATATATACAATTATTGCAGAGAATACAGGCGCACATCCCTAATAGGAAGACACTTAGGTATTAAACAACTTTCATACGTGAAATAATTAGTGTTAAATATACAATTTTGTCATACACTGAAACACAGGATGAAGAGATATTGTTTTTCTAGTATCCTTACTATATTTTATTTGAAAATATTTGATAGCACAAATTTTATCAAATAAACCGATAGATAAACTTATTTAGTTCTAATTTTCATTTTATATTATGTTGTTGCATTTTGATTGGGTCTAAGTATACAGATACCGAAAGTCCCACTAACATGTTTGTGACTGTTATTGTACTTTTCTGCTAAGAACCTTTTATAGTTGCTGCCATAAACAATAGTGCAACAATAGTGCAACACAGTTAGAATCAATGCCAAAATTTGAAATTGTCACGGGAATTGTCAGTACCAGGTATAAAATTTTATTTTTAGTAGGATACATTATTAATAAAAAAAATTAAATAATTTAGTTATGATTTTATTTATGATCTTCTAATTATACATATACCATTTTAAATTATTCAATATATTGAAACCAATAATTTCCTGAAGAT
The DNA here is from genome assembly GCA_949126875.1 of Lochmaea capreae. Lineage (NCBI taxonomy): Eukaryota > Metazoa > Arthropoda > Insecta > Coleoptera > Chrysomelidae > Lochmaea > Lochmaea capreae. The sequence goes on from OX421401.1 coordinate 11,970,837, forward strand.
GTAGAATGAGAATTTTAAAACGCAATTAAATGATAAATTCCTAAATTTGTACTGTGAGAATAAAGACAGTTTAAAAAAAATTGATGATGTTACGATTTAAAAACTGATATCGGCTTTGTTAAAGCCTGTAAAAAGTATTATTATTTTTGAAATATCACTCACAATCTTCAGCCGTTTTGCCATTTTGTTGATCCCTTTATTTTGCAACTTTTCTCCCTCTTCAACCAACTATGTTTCAATTTATGACAATATTTAGCGGGACAACCCTTCCAACGAGAGAAATAGAAAATATATTTATCTAATTTTGACATATAAAGTGACATTTTTCAAAACTGACTTCCGTTAGCAAACGTCACATTTTTCGTAACCAGTTACATAATGAAAAATATTATGTAACTGCTGATGAAAAATTAATTTTATCACCAGTTAATAAAAACAAGAGAGAAAAGAAGAAAGTTTAATGTTATATTATAGAAAAATAACAACAACTAGAACTGAAGAGAACTACTAACAATAAGAACAACTAGAACAATTTACTTTTTATTTTATGCATTATAATTAATTATGATAAAATATTTTCGATTTTAATTTAATATTAATGGTAAAATAATAAAGAGAGAATAAAGAAGGATTGTCTTGTGTAATATTGGTTGTGCTGTTTTCAAATCAGAAAAATTAATTAAAAATTGTTAAAAAACACATAAAATAAATTAAATTTTCTTTTTGTCAAAAGGACTCACATAAAATAAATTAAATTTTCTTTTTGTCAAAATTAGATAAAATCTTGTATGAAACACGTTATGAAATGCTTTTTTGTGTAACTCGTGTCATTTTACAGGACCTCGCTCGTCCCGAAAAATTTCACTCGTTACACAAAATGTTGCATTTCAAAACTGGTTACATAAATAGCTATTCATAACAAAAGTGAATTTTGTATAAAAAATATATAGGCGACGAGCTTACACTATCTATATACTGAAAACTACAGCTGTCGAAACCTGGAGCATGACTTAATAGCACAAGTGTCATATTCCAAAAAAACTTACTGGGTGTCATAGAAATAAATGTAGTAATTTTTGTTAATGGTTCAATAAAAAAGCAAGTACAGTATACTACAAAAAATACTACAATATTTTCTATAATATGTAGCAGTTTTACTGGAAAATGACAATTCTGCCATTAAGTCAGGTCCAGGTCTCCGAAAAATACTGCACGATTTTCAAGAAAATTGGTACATATGGAATGTGAACATAGGTACCCGATACCAAATTAAAAAAAATTCGAGTTAATTAGTAAAGGGTTTAAGGTAATTGGAGACATGTCGAAACCTGCTTTATTGTAAACAGGGTCATAAAAAAGAAAATTCAACTACGAAAATGTCAAATATTTTTTTTTTAAATCGAATTAGCATTTTTCTCTCTTTTATTCAAATCTATACCAAAAAAAGGAAGTTTCGTTCACTGTCCGGTAACCAAGACGTGAAATTTTTTGTTGAGATATTAACACACATTTACAAATGTTAATTATTTCCACCTGTTTATTTTAGAGGTCCGAGTAACCATAAGAAAATTATATTATCTAGAAGTTAGCCTTTGTAGCCTCGTTTTAAAATCCATAGCTGTACATACCCCAATAAATATAGAAAGGTTTCGACTAAGTTTTTTTCCCATGTACCTATATGTGTGGTGGCGGAGATGTAACAAGGTGATAAAAATGAGTTGCTTGAAGTTCTTTTATGTTCCAATTTTCATAAAAACCCTGTGAATAGTTTCCAATACATAATATACATATAGTATAAGCTTTTTGTGAAATAGCTTATATATTTTAATACAATTATTCATTCTGTATATTGTAGTGCAATTTGTTACTTTTTACTGACGTCAAATTACAAATATCTTTGGTAAGAAGACACTATCAGGAACAGTAGTCTCAATAGGTCTCAATTATTTTCAACAAATCCTTTCTGTCTCTCGGAAAAAATTAAGATAAAATGATATTTTGGGAACCTTTCAAACCCAAATCATTTAGTATTATCACCTGCTGATAAATATTCGGCTACTAAGTTCAGCAGATTGTCTATTTGAAAAGAGTCATAACTCGTGACTAAACTTGAAGAGAAAGCTTTAATCGTCTTTTAAAAAAAAATTTTTAAGTAGATTTTCAATGAGTAATGCCAAATTGTAATATCCAGGTGTTTAAAATAATTCGAAAATATAACATCTCATATATACCTAGCTGTTTTTATTCAGTTTTAATAATTTTCGACCAAATTTAGGTAAATTTTCTCCAGATGACCTGCATCTTGAAACAAAAATAAATATTTTTTACATATTTCACACTGACACTAACATAGAATAGAATATCCCCTTTCAAATATACCTGCTTAGAGATCTTCCATTATACTCTTGATGACCTCTAGCTGTCTTTCATAATTTCTGAAAACGGTAAAAAAGTATATTGAAACCCCTTTAAATTATTGTTCATACCAGTGAAATTACAAATTTATTTTTTTACCGCTACTTCTGAAAGTAGCTCTTTCTGTATTCATTTACGTATCTAAATTTACGTTTTGTAAGGTCCATGTGCTGAAAGTGACAGTTCCGTACTACAAAACACTTTCTGGACGCTCTGGGGTAAACAGCTTTAATAACTTTCTAGATGTAACTGTACCCACGTCAATGTTGACAGTTCTCTTGACACAACATTATTAATTTACTTCTTCATCCGGTGCAATAGAAATTAATAATTGCCCTGGAGGTACAATTAATATTGGATACTTTTTGCAAATAAATCAAATCTATTAATATTACAAATACGTAGGTTACATTCATAAGCATTAAAAGCACTCCAAAGTAACAGCTTGAGATCAAAAATGCTTCATGAGTGCCATCTGGCTCTAAACCAGCTGGCGGACAAGAATAAAGTTGAACTTGTCTGGGTGCCAGGGCATGTGGGTATAGCAGGCAACGAGGAGGCAGATCAGCAAGCGAAACAGGGTGCACAAAAGTCCTTTATAGGACCAGCTCCCATGTTTGCTTTTGGACAACGAGACTACCAGAAAGTCATTACCAACTGGATCAACAAAGAAATCAACAGAACCTGGAATGCTATTACAGGTCTCAAACATTCAAAGAAATTCCTTAACCCTAACAAAAAGAGGGGAAGGGAAGTGTTAAAACTAAGCAGAAGGGAGCTAAGACTACTTTGCGGCATACTAACAGGACATATCCACTGCAGGCATCACCTGAGAAAGATGGGACTGGTGGATGATGACACTTGTAGGTACTGTGGTGAAGAGGTGGAAACTATGGAACACATTATCACGAGCTGCCCGGCGTTATGCCGCAAAAGACAGAAATTCTTAGAATTTATTTTCATCCTGGAAGAAGAATTACTAAACCTACCGATGAGGGGCTTGATCGACTTTGTCAATGACATAGATCTCTCCTGAATCCAACAAGAGGGGGGCACAAAAGATCTTATTTGGTCGCAGTGCAGGAGGTTGCGAAAACCCTGTTCTTAATAATAATAATAAAAAATACATTCATAAGTAATATTCAATACATTGTTTATTAATTCTGTATTGATTAATTATTTTCTCGGATGAATGTTATTTTATTTAAATTACTGCCAAAAAAATGTTGTGTACGCCGCGGCTGAAATACTATTTTCTTGAACTCGTCTCTTGCTCGCCTCGCAATTTTCAGACTCGTCCAACAAAGTAGCACTTTCAGTCCTTGGCATACAAATAAATATTGTGGATTAGTGGATTACAGAAAATGTTTTGAAACTCTGGGTTAAAGTAAATTATTATTGAAGAGTTAAAATAAGGAAATAAGCGCAAGTAGGTACTCATTGTAAATTATGATAATTTGTTAATATTACCGCTGGCTACTGACTTCAATTTTTGAAAAAAGTATAAGTGGAAAAACGGGAATTGTTGGTAAAAAAGCAGCACATTTTTTAAAGACTTCATTATGAAATAAAGGTAGTTGGATGAATGGAAGCTCTGGGACCTTATTAAGATATATACCCGACCTAAGTATAAAGCACGTTGGGTTCAATGTACGCGCTAGAAAAAAATGGGAATCGCATTTTCAATATTATTGCAAACGAGTCTTTCCAGAAGTAGACTGATATAGACAAGTATACAGTTCACTTTTGTTGTGTTGCATGACGTTATTTTCGAGAAATTACTTTCAAAAGTTACAAAGTATTCAGTAATCCGGAAGCTAGAGTTTTTAAAATAAACAGATTATTGCAAAAAAAGATTATCAGTAAAATCCGATTATCTTAAGTCGACTTAGAGAGAATCACCAGAATTCAAGAGTGGATGGAAATTTTCAAGAAATATGTCATTATTTTCTACCAACAATAATAAGTTGAGAATATTCAGTACATGTTGATTGATGGATACTAAATAAATTAAGATTATGTGGAGAGAAAGTGAGTGACTGCAATGTATATTAGAAGGGATAGAAGTGAACTGGCCAAGAATCAAGGAATAACATTCTTAGAAAGTTTGTGAAAAACTCCAAACAACTTTCAAGCGGAATTGTTCACCTGAAAGTGTGCCCAGTTTAATATTTGGAAAAATATAGAAAGGAGAGGATTTTATATTGCGTAATCAGTTCTAACATGTTATGAAAATGCCTAGAAAAGCTCAATCAGCTGGGCAAGAGCAATTATATTCTTGGAAAACTACGATATTCTACGAAAACTGAGTCAGATCAAAGGAATGCACAAGACATAGTAAGACTTCTCTAAGATGTTTGACAGGTTTCCTAACAGGACACTGCCTCCTGTATAGGCAGCGCACGAACTAGTAAGTAGAGAAGGAAGGAAGTGCGAAATGAAATGTAAGGCACTAAATAATTCCAGGTCCCGGCCTAGGATACTATTGGATGAAGGCTAAACTGAAGACTGCGGATATCCTAGAATTAATTCATAGGACTAAATGAGTTAGTAGTCTCTGAGTATTCCCTCAGGACCTGAGTAGAAGAGTGGGGTACAATAGATCTTTATAGTCTTATTTGGAATCAACTAAAGAGGCAATAGCCAGTTGGAAAAATTACTTTTCGAAGCTTAACAAAACTAATGTGATGTGAAGGTGATGATAGAGCAACTTTTTTGAGTTATCCAAAAATCGCTGGTTTAAATAGTAAATCAGTACCGGAGGAAAAATATGTATAAAAAACTAAAATATTTCAACGAAATAAAATAATAAAATGAGCAAGCACATCTGCACCACAGACAAAACTTCTTGGTTCTTGTAGGGCGAGAAATACATATAGTGATACAAAGTGGTACCAACAACATACTCCGTCTGTTATTAGCACAAGATGTGAAGTGAGAACGAATATAACCGAGAGAATAACAAACAGGTGTATTTTTTTCGCGAAGGGGCGAATTCAGTTAAGTTCTAGTACAGAGAAACTTTTGAAGTCACACAAACGAAAATGTTTGAAAACAAATATACAGTGTGATTGATTAGGGTGATAAAGCTCAGTAGGTTAGTTATCATAAGATATACCAAAAAAGTTATCTATAAAAATATTTAAAAATTATTTACAGGGTGTTCCATAACTGGGTGTCAGATCAAAGTTATGTTTTTTTTTAATGAAACACCCTATATTTTACTTTGGAACTGAATTTTGCTGTCTTGGTCTTGCGAAAAAGCAAGACCAAGACCGAGACCAAAACCATTCTTCTACTCGCAAGACCAAGACCAAGACAGTATGAACAAGAACAAGACTAATACCAAGACCGACTATGCAAGACCAAGACTAAATACGCAACAGCAAATCCAGGATATTCTCCCTACAAACCCATTATATTATATTACAAAGTCTCATAAGTTTTAAATTCTTCAATCGGGTGATCAATACCGTAAAAATATCCATTTAAACCATCCATTTAAACTATCTATTCACAATCCATCTTTGAATAACAATAAGAAATAATATCTTAATGAACTTTTTTTAATTCAAAGATAGTAAATTTAGGTTTAAGAATGTTTGTTGAATAAAAATAAAATGTTTACAAAATGTTTTGAAAGATGTTCGTTAAGAAATTATGGCAAGACCAAGACTAAAACCAAGACCAAACAAAATACAGCAAGACCAAGACCAAAACCGAGACCAGACAGATTTGAGCAAGACCAAGACCAAGACCAAGACTGAACAAGCAAGACCAATACCAAGACTGTTCGAGTCTTGGTCTTGGTCTTGCTTTGCTCATCACTACGGTACAACAACAACAAGTAGGTACCCATACTAGGTATACCGTAGTAGATGTGGGATACCAAGAAAAAATCGTCTATTGTAAAGCGGTCTATAATTGTTATTGAAAAATTTTTTTGGTATATTTCATGATAACAGAATTATGAGCATTATCAGACTAATCCATCACCCTGTATTAGAGACAGTGTAGCTTTGTTTTAATTATGTTTTAAATGGTTTTTTTGTTACTTTTATAATTTTTTTCATTTCAGACTACACTGTGGTACTCCTTTCAGAGTGGATCCCTCTCACTTAACTGCGTTTTAATAACGATGTTGTCAGCACCGCTTTATATCAGTATATATTATCTATTACTTGCACTACATTTAAGCCTACTTTAAATTTGATAGTGTTATTGTATTTTGGTAGCGTCTAATGTTGTCTAAACATACTGAAAGTAACACTTTGATTTTTGTAATCTGAAAGGTGAAAACATGAAATAATTGTACCTTTATACTATGAGTCGACCTGTAGAAAAACTTAGCTGCACCTAGCTGATGCCAGAAGCACTGTGCTATCGATAATTGTGTTGTTTGGGTAATTTCATTCAATATTTAATAACTGAATAAATTTCAAATGTTCCAAACGAATCAGCAGCTTACACATTGTTTTATAATGAATTATCATAAACTGGCCCTTACAAAGCAATTTAGAGCAAACATTAGAAACATTCGTTAATTTATAAGTGAGAAAATTAATTTTTGTATTTGGCCAAAGACGCCGCCTGTCGTCAACGCACGGACTGATGGACAGACGTCTCAAACGCACGCTCTAACTTCATAATTTACGTAGTAGACGATTTTTACGTTATTGTAAAAACGACTATCTCTAGACTGGACGTCATCATGTGATAGACAAGCCGTACGTACGTGGGTTTGTCTACAAATTGGTGTCTTCATTATGGGATCCAAATAATTTTTGCTATAAAATAAGTGGATATTTATTTTGTGAAAATTCCCCTTATACTTTACAACCCTGAACGTCCTGTTTAATAGCTTGGCAAGATTCTCTGAGCAGGTAAGGAAAGTGTCGCTTACATCTTGCCCCTCACTATACTAACAAAGTTCGAAAATATATTTAAAGAAAACAGTGAAAATAAATCAGAAAAAGTTCTCAAACCAATATATATTTTTTTAATTGAAGAAACTGGTAGCGAAAAACATGTTTGATATAATTTAGAGAGGTTTAAGACTTAACCTAAATATTTACATCTATATACAAAGATTATATACATCGACTTCTACCTACGAGTTAGCATGTACCTTCCTCGGCGATGAAGGTGGTAAAGAAATATCTTGACTCCTTACCCTAAGAGCATCTAAGGCATTCGGAGACAATTGGGAGGGACTGTGCATCTCGGGACTAGAACTTCTTGAACGTTCGTCCGAAATGGAAGAGTTACCTACGAGATTAAGAGGCGGTACTCCACCTCCAGCTAGCATATATTGCGAAAGAAATGCGTGGAATGTTGGCATTGGTGTTTTAGGAGGCCAATGAAGGCCAAGAGCTGGACTTAGCATTGGTGGGAACGGTACAGCTGGCCAAAAGTGTTCGTTGTGTATTGAAGGAATTCCAACTGGACCGTGAATGGAGAAATCTGGTAGAGATGGTTGATCTCCGGGATGCATGAAAGATACTGCTTCTCTTCCCATGGCTTTTTCTCGTTTTCTCCATTTAGCGCGTCTGTTTTGAAACCATACCTGCAAAGAATGGTTTTATTTAATAAAACTATTGTTTGTTATTATATCTAAAAGTTTCCACTATATATATTTAATCCGTTTTTATACTTTGGGCGATTATGTAAATTGCCAGGTATGCATAATTACAACCAGGTACATTCTGCCAATCAACTGCAGCATGTGTACCCTCGATTTATGCTCGTTCAAATCCGATTTGCAGCATATTACTCTGTTTCCATCGCGCACTAAGACGGTTTATAAATGAAGAGGGGCCAACGAATTTACTGGAACTTTTGTTACGTGTGTAGTGGAGCTTATCTAAATCGATGCTAAAAGGGCAATTATAAAAGAGACAACTTTCCATCATTTTATACATGTTATAGAATTACAAGACAGCGGCGTACAGTACGGTTAATGTTTACACTTCAATAGAAATAAATGGTGGCCTTGAAATATATTTTTTCAACGGCTGCTGATAACGAAGGGACAGTTTTGGAGTTCTTGTAAAAATTGCTTGAATTTTGGCACAATCGCCTAAAGGTTGCACCCATTTTAGGGTAATACAGTTCTTTCATTTGGACATGCTGCCCAATAGTGTAACTTGCCATCGTGTGCATTAGTAAACAACAGATTAGATAGACGCCACCAAAATAACAGGCAGTCAACATTGACCCGGCCCAAATGAAAATATATATATATATATTATAGATCTTCAGCAAACTAATTGTTTTAATCTTGATTGGTTAAATTTGATTAATGTATAGTTTTGTGTCGCTATTATTAAGAGATTTATCTAAAATAAAATCGTGCAGTCCACCACTGTATAAGGCACTCTAAATGAGACATCAGAGAGAATCCTGGGGTCCGGAACCAGTTCCGATTACCGCTATTGTGGTGAACAATAGCCAATTGCAATGCTACTTACGCTGCTACAAGCCAGATTAATTATCCAAATTGTTACCAATTAAGATGCGATTCATGTCCGCTATTATCCAGCATTATGGATTCAATGACCTGAATCGCACAGACCACAAGTCGAAAGCATGCACTGTACTGGATACTAATTTTTAATTTCTAAGTAGGGAGGAACATAAGCCCAGATTTACGGTGAGAGACTTAAAAATAAAAGTTCAAACTTCTATAACTATTTTTTTTTATAATTTTTTGTTTTTATACCTTTTATATCACTCAAAGTACTGCTCCTCATTTCAAGTTTTCATTAACAGACAATGGTAATATTAGCACAAACGATTTTCGCTAAACCATGTGTTGATGAAAATATTAGGAGAGAATATACCTGATAAAAAAATATTCACTGACAGCCAGGATTTGCTTAAAGCTATCAGCAATCCAACCACTACCTCTAGACTGTTGGAAAAACTGTAAGGAGTTCCTTAATGAGCTGGCGAGAGACACCTCTAGTATGGGTGCCGGCACATGAGATTGCAGGTAATGAATTGACGGACCAGTTAGCTGAAGAAGGCGCTCTAAATGGGATTTCATAGGTCTGGAACCGCTCTGTGGAATCACAAAGGATTGCATAAGACCGGAGCTGGCTACTCAAAAAACTCCACCTCCATAAGGTTACTAAACAAGAGAAGCAAGAAACTCTCAACCAGGTTATTGAAAATAAGCAGAAGGTGGAATTGAAAAAAAATTGAAAAAACCGCATCTTAATATCCATTTTCTACGCAAAGAAAGACACTTACCGACCTGGTCACTGGACAATGTACCCTGAGGAAACATCTATACAAAATGGTGAACCTTTGAATAGAAAATGTGAACTGGGGATGAAACATACTTACATACTTTGCTTCTGCGAGAACTTACAGGGACTCAGACAGAAACACTTTGGAGAGGAAATAACACAACTACTCAAAATCCTACCAGTTGAACTAGTGGCCAATATAAAGATCACGTAACTTCTGAAATGAAAGTAGTGAGCATTGGAAATGGTACACAGATTCAGTTCAAGTTCCTGGGCTGTTGAGCATAGCTCATACGAACGAATGAATGAGTGACTTCCAAACAAATTTGATTCATATAATTGCAGTTGTTTCATGGTAAAAATATACTATCAACTTCTTCCATTCTTCCATGGTAGATAAAATTAATGAAGGTAAAATCCCACGCATAGTGATTTAGGTTTAAATTTTTTTATGAGAAATAAATTGGGATTGCCAGACAGATAAATAATAATTACTTTGATGTCTTTAAAATTTAAAACTATCGAAATTACCGTCGCCAAAAGTGAAATTATAGTTTACGGTATTGGCCACTTTTCAGTTCATGAATTTAATTAAAAATAAAAAAAATACACAATACTGGTGGTGGTTTGTGGAAATTTTGAAAAGGTAGCCCTTGCAATGATTGCTTTCAAAACCCTCCAACCGAAGGAGGCTTTTTGTTAGCAATGAAGGTTTAAGACACTTCTGCGAATTACTCATTTAAACTGAGTGCTGATACGTATGCACTTGTCCTTTTTGTGCATAGCCGAGTTGAAGGGGTTTTTTTCGAAATATAAAAGCAAATTTCAAGGATATCAAGTACTTAATAAAGAATAATTAACTCTAAATTATATTCGAACACCTAGAGAGTTGAAGTTTATAATAGCGCCTCTTGTTAATATAATAAAATAATTGAATAATTTACAAATAATTCCTTGTTGTTAAGATATTACGTGAACTGTGTTGTAAAAGGAAGTTTTTTGTGAAAATCATAATTTTAATTTGGGTATTTTCTAAAATTTTTAAACTTATGTTTGAAGTCGAATTTGGTTTTCAGTTGATACAGGTATGTTGATATTTGAAATAATACAACAATAATTTGGAAACTAAGGGCCGGGACAAACATAACCGCACAAAGAACTTCCGATTCGATTATTCGAATGGAAAGGAATAGTTGCTTGGAGATACCAATTTTTTCGGGAAATAAGAAAACTGAAGAATTATGAAGCTGTATAGCAAGATACAACAATAAATAATCCACGATAAGCTTTTGTAAATGGACTGCTGGCTTAGAAACTCCGAGCGGAAAAGGACCAAGATATACTAGGTATATTCTATAGCAGCAGGAAGCAGTGGCTTGCAATACAGACACATTATCGGTAGCTACTTGACTGCTTCCACCAGCAGGCAGCGACTATTATTCCGGTCACATTCTGATAGCTGGCCACCTGCAATTTCACAGTTGTCACTAAGCACGTAAATGGTATAGTACTCGCCGCTGATGCGCTGCCTGTTACCATAAGTTGAACATGTTCATCTTTTCCAGCCGCTAGAAATATTCACCGGGTGGTGGCGCCAGTGGCGAATTGTACGATCACACCAAGCTGATCGATGGCTGACAGTGGTAGCTTCCTCAAATCGAGTCTGGCAACTATCCCAGTGTTATGCAGGGTTATATGGATTTGTTGAAGGTGCTGACATGACTATTCTTGTTATAAAGAAATAAATGCTATAGAGTAAAGTAAGACGGTCCGATTCCTCAAAGGTCTCAAGTTTCAAACCAAACGTCGTTGATTTATGAAGGTTACGAAAAATCAAAAAGCAATAGGAATTGGGAAAGGGAAAGTTACGTCATCCTTGTAATAAAAATCGAGAACAATTTTCGGAAAGTAGAGAACATGCAAAATTATATTGAGAGATATTATTTAGAGTAGCATCGGCATTAATTGGGAATTGTAGTTCTGGTACTCTTTGAGACCACTTCAATTAAATATTAATCAATGTTCACGAAAGGTTAAGTATGTCCAAAATCCATTTCAAAAGCAACGAACACTTACGGCAGTAGGATTGTCAACACAGTTATCCTGTACTCCTGTACTGCCATCTAAATGTGAATTCCACTTTTTTATAGTTGTCCTTGTCAGCCTCAACAGTCTTTTCATAATGTTCTTTCGGGAGATATCCTCTGCTGGGCGCTCTAGTCCCAGGGGTTTATATCTCCAAAGCGTCAGTACTTTTGTATTTTATGATTGCGAGGGTTTTGTGACCAGGGATTTGCTATGATCTTATTTAAGCACGATGATCCAGAACGTCTGATGTTTTGTTGGCCCCCACCAAGATATACGCTAATAATTATTTATAGTTTCTGCTTAAATTACCTGAACTCTGGCTTCACTAAGATCCAATCTCATCGCTAATTCTTCACGTGTAAACACATCCGGATACTGAGTTTTCTCAAAAGCTCTCTCCAATTGATGTAATTGAAAAGTAGTAAACGTCGTCCTAGATCTCCTAATTTTTCTTGGTCTCGATGAATCTGAATCTTCTAAGGATTCTTCTATCAATTCTCCTTCGCTTGTGGATTCTCCTTTGTTAATATCGGAATCTGCAACAAAATAGTACTTAATATCTTCATTAAAAGAGGGTTGTTCTTCACCACCAACATAATATAAAATATATTTGGAAAATTTAAAAAAATTACTGAGTTAATGGTCAATAAATATTGTACTGGGTGTCTTATTAAGAGAAATAACCTGTTCTAACCCAGAGTACTAAGAGTATTAAGTATTAAAAATCATATTTTCTGCGTCACCGGTAGTGGCTTCGCTCGATTTCCCATTACAGCAGCTCATTTTGGAAGAAGTGTTTTTCAAAATCACGAAAATTGTATGGTTAGGAATAATTTTTCTAAACTTGTAAGTCTTTGATAAAATTTAAGCCAGTGATTTCAGAAAACAAAAAGAATGGTGTGAAGTATATTTGAGTGAATAACTTTAGCTAAACTATATAACTAAAGAATAAGCTTTGATAGCATTGAAACAGCTCAACTGAGGTTCAATTTAATTTCAAATGAGGATGTGGGTTTGAATTAACCGGATTTTCATAAGAGAATAATATGATCAGATCTTATGACCAAACTACTACTATAGATAATATATGCAACTAAAAATATTAATGAATTATGGAACTACAAAAATATGTGTAGAGGTCAGATTTTTTCCAAAAAAAAACTTGATTATTGCGAACTTTATAGATGATACTTCCTTCAATTGAGGTAAATTAATTGTGCCACTTTTCTTCCAATCCGTTTCTGAGGAAAGTGACAGAGACTAACTAGTAGCTCATTTCTCGAAATAATTTTAGGATATCCTCATGCTTTAGTTTGGGTAAGTGTCCCTATTCTATTCAGTCGTCTCCTAGGTGTTGTGCCCTGGAATTCTGTTTCTTCTTCCATTTCACAGAATCTACATTCTTCTTGTTCCGCAATTTTGAGCTTTTTAAAGTGGCATACCATTTTATAACTGATATATACTATATCTTTTATCAATATTGAACAGGGCACACTTTCCTATCTCGTAAATTTCCGCTTAAAAAATACTTGAGGCTTTTCCCAAGCCTTCGGAGTGTTTACTTCTTTGAGCCGACTGTATACCATTGAATGGCATTCGTTCCAAGTCTGGTAATGGTGCTGGGATCCAATTACTTATTGTTAATTAATTCCGTATGGAATTTCTTTGAAAAGTTATGTTTTCTCATCATTCCATCCTGTGCGATGTCCCAGGATTTTTGATTTCTTAAAAGTGAAGAGTTGTTTTTTTCAATGATTCCTTTTCTACTTAGTCTGAATTTTTTCTGCAGCACTTTCCACCATCATACGTAGTGGTGTGAAGTTGACAATAACTTTGCCCCTGTTTAGATATTTTTACATTGAACATATTCAATGTATTTTTCACCAAATACATCGAATTCCTATACTTTATCAAACAGCCTACTAACTTAAAATCATCTCGCACTTAGCATAGTTGATTTTCAACGAGACAGTGAAATCTCATGGAACATGAATTATCGCGCAAGATTAAGTTACCCAGGAATGTCGTCAAGCAGTTCCACCATTGATACATCGAAAACCTTATAAAGGATGCCTCTATTATGTCGAGATGAGCACCTGAGATGTTGTCAAATGTCAATATTAAGATTTTATAGTTATAGATAGGTTCTTGAACAAGTTCGGCAGAACAAAAAACTAAATATTAAAAGCGTGGGGTGCTCGATATCAATTGTTGTAAACAATTATTCATGAGATATTCTCTAAACTCTCTTGCTGCAATTGCAGGATTTTAACTATGCATATTTTCAAATTGAATATCTATAGTAAAAACCCTCGGTACATTGATTATTCTAGTTCATATACTTTCATTAATCGGATTGTTCCGTAACGTGTATATAAAAAAAAAATTTAAAATCCACTTAACTTTTTCAATCAATAATAATTTCAATTCAATATCAGTTTATAACGTTATTACAGCGCAAAATTCCATTTCATATTGTGTGTAATTTCGTTATAGCTGCATATATATAAAGCTGTTTAATTTCAATTACTAATCCTTGAGTTGATCCAGAAAACAACGAGCAAAAATCACAAAAACTTTGCACAATTTTCTGGAAACATTCTATCAAACTTTTGTATTGCAATAATACATTGCAAGTTTAAAGCTATTTATTAAAGTTTTCAAGGTTAATCCATCCTTATTTCAATTGTGTTTAAAATCTATTTGTTGGTACCTATGAACGTTTTTGATTTTATGTTAATCATTTTTCATTCACATCTCTACTAAGGTGACAATTTTCCAGACATTTGTTATTTATACTATGTTCGTTTGTTATGGATAAACTCAAAAACTACTTGACCCATTTTAAAATTTCTTCCTCCTATAAAAAACTACATAATCAACGGACAACAGAGGCATATTTTCAAAGAAATTGGTGATCTCTACGAAAATTACACTAAATTCAACGCTCGTACTACCTTTAAACAAATCAGTCCACTTGAAATCCATTCTTTCAAAAGGAGTAAATTTATTCAACACATTCAACATGTCTTTAAAAAACACGCTGACGCCATATAGTATGGTAAATTGATTTTTGATAATATGTATATACTTTTGATTGGAACAAACAGCAAATAACAGGGCTCTAGCAAATGATACGTCCTGGAAATACCTAAAAGCACGAATGACGCTATTTTTGTAAACTAATTCTAAAACGATTGCAAATTTGCATACAACGAGATGAAGACCGAAGCATAGGCTTAAATGTTATTAAATTGAGTAATTTACCGTATTTAATGTGGAATAATCGGCGTTTCTCTCTCGTGTCCATCCACTCAACCAACTTTACTACGAGCACATATTTGGTATTCATAGACTTACCCTATATGTTTAAATGCTCTTTGATACGACAGACGCATATAAATTTATACATGCAAATTGAATGCTAATTTTAAACAAGCTAGGGAAACTTTGTCTGGATATGTGGTCATCATAGGAAAGTCAATCCCTTCTAGTTCAATTTACGCCGATGTTATTGTTGCTAAAGCTTTTATACCTAATTCGCTAGTTTGTAAACGTGTTAAGTGCAATATAAAAGAAAAAGCCTGCATATATTTTTTTATCATAAACTCGTCAAAATAGCAAACTGCCTCACAAGATTTGAGAAAGTTCATAAATTCTGTTTTTACAAATTACGATGTTTGGTCATGAAGTGTTTATATATTATAAATTGAATGTTTGTTCTTTTATGTAAGCCTTTGTTTGCCCTTTTGAGCAAAACTTTTGCAGTTTTAAACAATTGTGGTTTGATTCATCGAAATTAATAACAAAAAGAATAATGAATATACATCAAGGAACATACAGAAGATATTGAAACAATTTTAGATTGAGTACATTGTACTGAAAATTTAAGTACATAAGTATGTTAATAACGAGTATCTATTACAGCTAAACAACGCCTTTGAATACATTCAATAAAGTAGTTGAAGTAGCATTGATCTATTTGTCTCCAAAGTTGGGGTAAAAGCTGTCTAAGTTCTTGGAGTTTCTGTAGGAGTGGATCATTAGAGTTTTTGTAGCTGGACCCAAGCTTGTTCGATGGGATTGAGGTCGGGTGATTGAAGGGAAAAAAAGTCCAAAGCATCATCGACAACTCTTGATCCAATAGCAGCACGAAGCAAACAAATGAAACAAACGTATAACATTGTTAATAGCTTGTGTAAATTTCGACGTCGCTGATGTATGATCCGACAAGTACTCAGAGGTTATCTTCTGGTACACAAAGTCAGATAACGATTTTGTGCGGGGGCGATGACACTTGGTCGTTCAGTTCTAGGTCTTCCTCTCGCGTATCCAGTTGAGATGTGACACTTTCACTGACACTGAAAACGTTCGCAGCTTTTCTCTGAAGATGACCCGCCACAATCATACCAATAGCCCTACCAGCTTCATTCGCACCAAGTTTACGTCTAGGCATTATTCTAAACAAAATTCTAAATTTCAAATCACAGTTGACTGAAGAAAGTGGACACAATAGCTGATGTAAAGTCCCAACAAAAAATGTTTTCCTACAACCACTATGCAAAACACGCTTTTCTACACAAATTTCTATACGCAAAGCAAGCCTTTTCTTAATTCTTTTGATAACTGTTAGAAAAGTAATGCGAAAAGTACACGCTATGGCACTTTTCCGCACCGAAATGTCAAACAAAGCTACCTATGACCTGTCAACTTTTTTTGACAATTCAACATATTTATTATACTTAGTGAATTTCTGGGTTTAAAAATTTTAAATTTAAACCAAAAATAAGTAAACTATTCATTTGATTATTTATTTATTCATTATTCACTATTAAACATACACTCAACTGATTTTTCTATATTAAATTTTCATTTTGTATGTCCTTTCTGTTCAAAGTTTTAATAAAATAGCTAAGTATATACATTTCTGTTTTTATTTAATTAATAAATGTGGTTGTAGAAAAAATATTGTGTACAACTTGTACGCAAATCACTTTTCCCACTCGCTAGATTTGCGCTCATGGGAAAAGTGACGCTTTGCGCACTAGTTGTACAAACTACTATTTCCCAGAGTGACGAACAATAATATTCACTTTGTTGAAAGCGTGAGCCACAATAGACGCTCGCGAGTCGCAGTCGAGTGCCTAATAGACGCACTCACCACAAACCTTACGCACTTATGAAAATGTCCAATTCAAACTTGTCAAGAGAAATAGTAAAAGAGTGTAATTTAAATGGTTGTCGATGTCAATTTTATTTACGATATTTTTTTCACTTCTGGAGTTTTTTTTTGTAATCAAAATGATTAAATCGCTATTAAAATTAGAATAAATACCAGTGGAAAGTTTACCTATATTAAAATAAATGTATTGGAAAATTTACAAACATCAAATTTATTTTGAATTTAAAAATTAGATTTACGAAATTGAAAATGATAAGAACCTCAGCTATCAAAATAAAAACGAAGAACTTATCTTTTCTGATTGGCAGTACTGTCTATTGGCGGGGTTGGCTGTCTTTGCTCATTGTTGCACTGCTTGAGCTACTGCTTGCTGCTTTTGCATGTATGTTAGCTTTGGTTATGGAATGGTGGGCAAATTCAGCTATCGGGTGTCTGCTTCCACGTTAGCACCGCTGGTAATGGGAATAACAGGATCATTTTTGGTGCTGTTATTCTTTGACTAAATGACATCCCAACGGTTTTTGGCTTAATCCTAAGGTGTGCGTATCCGTGCCGAGGGGATGTATGACAGTGAGCCTATCATTTGTCACTAACGGAACCTTCGAGATACTAGGCGCCCTCTCGTCGTAAGTAAGCCTTGTCACGGTAATGCAGGGCTCTGCTGTGATGGACATCTTTTCCCTAGCTACTCGTGGGACTTTTATGGAAGAAGAAGTAACAATAAAACAAACAAAAACAACAGGAACTACAGAGGAGATGGAAGTCGACCTATCGACTCCAACTGACCTCCCTGTAACATCTGATCAGGAACGAGAGCTCCTCAGTTCTCCAACTCCTGAAAGCAATCCTGAAAGCAGTCCTAGGAAACTAGGAGGTGCAGCCAGGAAGCGACTCAGTCGCCTACTCAAGAGCGGGGTACCTTACCAATCCGCCTTGAACCAAATTCTAGAGCAGCGGAAGCAGGATCAGTCGCAAGAGGTGAAGAATATTCCCTCTGTGGCTGGTTCAAGCAAGCGCTTACGCTCTAATGATGACTCACCCGGACAAGAGGCAAAAAAGCCCTGCTCGGATGAATCCGTTGTAACGTCAGATAAAATTGACTTACAAAAACCCTCTTATGGGCAGGCTGTATCCGGCATCAAGGTGGGAATATTACACCTTGAACATCCGACAACCTCCATAACGACCAACCAACTGGAATCTCTTCAGTACGCTATTATGGCCGCTGTAGAGGATATTCCGGAAGGTGGTCCACAAGTGCAGTTCCAGAGCTGTACATTCCGGCCTGGATGGCTGCAGGTCACCTGTGTAGATCAGGAGAGTGTTTCGTGGTTGACTGGAGTAGTCAATACCCTTCAACCATGGGATGGTGCCTCCCTGAGATGCGTCCTGGGTGACCAACTTCCAAAGCCACACATCTGCGTGGCTTACATACCTGATGAGGGCAGTCGTAGACTAACCTCTGAACAGGTCCTCACTAGGCTGAGGAAAATGAACCATGGTCTGTTAACCTTGGAGTGGACTATTCTACACAAGGAAGTTACAGGCCCTGGCCAAACATGGACCTTCGCCATTGATGATGGATCTATGGCCGAGTTGGAGAGGGTGGGTTTTAAACCTTACCTGGGTTTTGGGCAGGTTGTTTTCCGCCCTAAAACCAGATCTTCCTCCCAACAGGCAGCAAAACCAGGTCCCTCGAAAGGATCTGAGAAAATCCATGGCACGGGGCCGAGCGGAAAACTCCCTGCGGCAGTGAGGAGCGCCAAAACTCCTCACAAGTCTAGGGGTAGTGTACCGCCGGCACGTAGCCAAGGCACCAGCCAACCAAAAGCTGGGAAAGCTGGATTTCCCAAGATGAAGACGGCTATCGTCTCCTCTAGGAAACCGGCAAAAGAGACTGGACCTGGTGTCCTGAAATCGAAGACCGTCGTGGCCTCGACAAAGGCACCAAAAAAACCAGCTGGAGCGGCGACGAAAGGTGATCAAACCTCGTCGACGGCACCAAACACAGCCTCATCATTGGCAGGAGCAGATGGTGGCGTCGTAACTGACCCACCGACTGATCCTTCCAATATTTGAGGAGATACAAGTTTGCCTGCGGCACTTAACACTCTGCCACATTCAATTGTTTACAGGCAAACTTACAGCATGCCAAGGCCGCTTCTTATATCCTTGGCAAAAGGTTCAAGGACGAATTAATCGACCTTGCCTTCCTGCAAGAACCATGGACAGGAAACACAGACCGAGTAACCGGTCTCAGCAATATTCCTGGTGAGGTAATAGTCTGCCCTGGGGTGAAACCTAGAGCATGTCTACTCATCAGGAAAAATATTAATTATTTTTTGCTTACAGGCTTTTGCACTCCAGATGTAGTAGCCATCCAGATGTACTTACCGGAGAAGAATGGTATGACAAACATAGTCGCCTGCTCTGCATACTTCCCAGGAGACATGGATACTGTACCTCCTCTTGCTATACGGCGATTAATCGACTATAGCAAGAAGAACAGACTTCAGTTAGTCATGGGCTGTGACGCCAATTCACACCATACATCGTGGGGCAGCACGAATATAAATCGCAGAGGTGAGTTACTCTTTGATTATATACTAGGGGAAGGGCTATCTGTTATTAATAAGGGCTCAGAACCAACCTTTGTAACTAGAAACAGATCAGAGGTGTTAGATTTAACTATCAGCTCAAACTTTCTGAGCAATAAGATACAGCATTGGGCTGTATCTACTGAACCTTCGTGTTCAGATCATAGACATATTCAATTCAACATTGAAATAGGCCAGAGGCCAGTAGTGGAATATCGCGACTCAAAAGCTACTGATTGGAGTGGATATAAAAATTCCCTTCAACTTTATATTGAGGACGGTTTCACCACAATTAACAGTTGCGATGGGATAGATACTGCAGCGGAAAAACTTCGCGAAGCAGTGATCTCCTCCTATCATGAAAACTGTCCACTCAAGACTAAAAGAGATAATCGCAACTCTACTTGGTGGAACAAATGCCTAGAAAAGCGAAGAAAAGAAGTTCGACGACTATTTAATCGAGCTAAAGAGTCAGGCAACTGGGAGCTTTATAGAACTACTCTAACAAGTTATAATAAAGAAATCAGAAAGGCAAAGCGGGAGTCTTGGAAAAAGTTCTGTGAGAGTATTTCTGATATACCTCGTAGTACTAGAATTCACAAGATTCTCTCTAAAGAGTCGATTGCTGAGATTGGGTCGATGAAGCGACCTGATGGCACGTTTACGACCTCTAGAAAAGAAACGTTAGAGCTTTTGATTAAAAATCACTTTCCTGGAAGTTTGACTCTGGATAACAATCGACCTCCACTCTTTGAGGGCGCAAGGCGGCCAAAAAAGATCGATTGGGAGGCCGCCAAGGAAGTTATCACAGCACCGGCAGTTGAATGGGCAATCAAATCTTTTCAGCCGTTCAAATCTCCCGGTGAGGATGGAATATTTCCAGCTCTGCTTCAAAACGGACTGGAATTACTTTTACCCATCCTCATTAAACTGTACAGAGCTAGTCTGGCGTGGAATTACATACCACCCAGTTGGTTGACGGCTAGGGTGGTATATATACCGAAAGTGGGCCGCACAGACCCACACCCTAAATCGGTCAGACCAATTAGCCTAACATCTTTCCTGCTTAAAGGACTTGAAAAAGCACTGGATTGCTACATCAGGCGGGTAGCTTTATATAATTCCCCCCTGAGCATCCACCAATATGCTTATCAAACTGGCAAATCAACAGATTTAGCGTTACACAACCTTGTTGAGAAAATCACACAATCCCTTAACAACAAGGAGATTGCGGTGGCCATATTTCTTGACATTGAAGGAGCATTTGACAATGCACTACCGACTTCCATTGGTTCAGCTTTGACTGAAAAGGGCATCAAACCAACCATTACCGGTTGGATATATGCCATGCTCACTAATAGGACAGCCACTACATCTCTTCAGGACGAGACCATTAGCTTTAAGGTTTCCAGGGGCTGCCCACAAGGCGGAGTACTATCTCCCCTACTATGGTCACTCTTGATGGATAACTTGCTTAGCGCTCTCGAAAGAAGAGGGGTAGAACTGCAAGCGTATGCAGACGACCTTGTCATTTTGGCAAGGACCAAGTCAGGAAGGGTAGCTTATAATATCCTCCAAAAGACGTTGGACGATGTCCACAGTTGGTGTCAGAGGGAACAGATGTCTGTTAACCCTGGTAAAACTGTAATAGTTCCCTTCACTAGGAAAAGAAAGTTGGAGGATCTTCCACTACTTTCCTACAATGGTGAGGTTATTCCATTTGCAGCGGAAGTAAAATATTTGGGGATTATCCTAGATATGAAACTTACTTGGAACGCTCACTTGGAAAAAGTTATCCATAAGGCCAGACTATCCTTGTGGACATGTCGTAGGATCTGTGGTAAATCTTGGGGCATGGGACCCAAACAAATCTATTGGATATATGTGATGATTGTTAGACCAATGATCACATATGGAGCTATTGCCTGGTGGCCAAAAGCTTTACAGCGAACGGCCCAAGCAAAGCTCTCTGGTTTACAGAGACAGGCTTGCCTGGCAATTACTGGTGCTTTCAGCTCCACACCGTCAGCAGCCATGGAAATCCTTCTGGACCTACCTCCTCTCCATATATTTTTGGAGAGAGAGGCTAGATGGACAACATACAGAATTGCGCATATTTCTCAATGCACAAATCAGGCTTATACAGAACGAAGCAGAATGCTAGTGGACACTGAAAGTCACAGTATTCTGGGAATGACCTCTGACATAATGCCTCCAACAGTAAACTACGACCTGCCTTATACCGTCCTAATTCCAAATAGAGATGAATGGGTTCTCCGTAAGGATGAACTATTGAGAGCAGACAGCTGTTGGTATACAGACGGTTCAAAAACACCCTCAGGCTCTGGTGCAGGTGTATACGGGCGCAGACCTAGGACAGAAATCTCAACCGCTCTAGGATCCTATGCAACCGTATTTCAGGCGGAAATTTACGCCATTGTTTCATGTGTGGAGAGATTGGAGCAGGCCAATCTCATACATAGAACAATAAAAATTTTCTCGGACAGCCAAGCGGCTTTGAAAGCACTTAGCTCGTGTAACGTCGAAATTGGTACTAGACTGCCAAAAAAGACTCTCCTCAATAGGAGAACTCAATAAAGTATTGCTGGTCTGGATCCCTGGCCATTCTGGCATGGAAGGAAACGAGAAGGCAGACTCTCTTGCAAGGGAGGGTGCCGCACGTGTTTCTATCGGACCAGAACCTACAATTGGCATCGCAATAAGTTTTGCCAAACAAACACTGAATACCTGGACGGCAAGAAGAGCATTAGACTTCTGGCATAATTTACCAGGATTGGTTCATTCAAAGGCTTTCATACATCCTTCGAAGAATGTCTCCAAACAAATGTTAGACTATAGCAGGCATGACCTACGCTGTCTAACAGGCCTTTTAACAGGCCACTGTCATCTGAATCATCATATGCTAAAACTTGGACTGTCGGAAGATCCGACCTGTCGTCTTTGTCTGGAAGATGATGAAACAGCAGAGCATATAATTTGTGCCTGCCCCGCCGCGGCTCGAATCAGGTATCTGATGTTTGGCAGGGATGCTCTCTCGCCCTCGGACCTGAAAAATCATTCACCAAATAAGCTAATCGGCTTTGTTAAGAAGCTGAATTTGTTTGGTGAAATCTGAATAGGTGTGAGCCACAATAGACTCTTGCGAGTCGCAGTGGAGGGCCTTATAGACCCACTCACCATAAACCTAACCTAACCTAACCCTAACTGTCTATTATATTTGTAGAGCGAAAAGTACTAGCATCACACTATTAAAATGAACTCTTTTGAACATTACATGGGGAATTTCCAGTAATGAACTGGCCGACCAGTTAGCTAAAGAAAGCTGTAAAGGTGGCTTTATAGGTTTGGAATCGTTTTGTGGAATCACAAAGAGGAAATCCGGAACTGGCTAGATTAAGAAAACCAATTCAAATGGAGAATGACATAAGTGGAAAGTTTACGGAACAAAGGATTCTCAACCAGGCTATGGAAACTACATTCATATTAGAAACAGAGGAAAATGAATTTATAAACTTTTTATACATAATAATCACTAGAATCGAAAACAAACTTGAGCATTCAATTTATAGATAACCAACAAACTCAGACATTAAAATACCATCCTACTCGAATCACCATATGTCACAGGAACTAGCAGCTCTATGATACACTGTGATTTTTTCAATTCCAATGTGTCCAAATAATTTTGGAAAAGAAATTAAAATAATTAAACAAATTGAAATATTGAAGAAATATTATGCACAATTGATAAAATGATAGAAATAAAAAGATATAATATGATGGCCATCAATTAACAAAAAAAACAATATAAATCAATAGTACATTTTGGGAAAATTTCAACTCACAAAAATATTGGGTCTTTTTTAACAAATGCTGAAGAAAAATTAACTTTTTTACAAAAAACAGGCGTAGGTACATAATACCAAATGGTCTCATTGTAATGTAGTTTCTAAAGCAGATATACAAAGAAATCTTGGAATAAGAAATAGTGAACATCTTAGTTGCCTTAGAAATAAACATCCAGATAAGTCAAATTATGCAACACTCAATATCTTAGATAATGAAATATCCTTGGAAATATCTTATGACATATCCTAGGTTACATATCAAAATGAGGTATCTTAGTTTCTTGCTTATTTATTTCAATTGGTATAATCTACTCCTGACGATGCAAATATTACTTGTGAAACTGGTCGAGTAATATATCTGTTACAGAGGTCAGAAGCAAACAAGGGACCTGGGTCCATGTCGCTGTTGTTGTATTTTTGTAGTAGCAATCGATATTTAGAATCGAAAACTATCGATATCATACTTACGTGTCAACTGTCAAAAGATAGGTGAACAAATTATTGTACACATACACATCAGGATCTTTTGGAGTAGAGCTGTCGAATTTGTTATTTGTTGTTTGTTATTAGGTAGGTTTTCCAGTGTTCGTTGTGTGATGGTTATATTGTTTAAAAATTTGTTTTTATTAACAGCAGCCGAAAGTTAAAAAGTACATAACAGTGTTAATATAGGAATAAATACTTCACCACTACAATTATCTAGATCTTATATATTTAGTTATAAACAAGAATGTTATGTTATATGATTTGTCAAATATTATATTAAATGCTATTCCACTTTAACTTTACTTCGTTTGCTTTATTCAAACCCACTGTTATTATTATATTATATACAATTATTTAATCAACAACATTGTTAAGTTTCACATTACAAAAGAACAAATTCCAAAAATGAATGAGTCTTGGTAAAGACAGATTGTTCTGTAATTTATGAAGCAAATAATAATGTATAAAAATATAAAAGCAAATACATCTGACATCGAATAATATCAAATAGAATGCAGTCCAGTGTTGCCGATGCAAAAACAAAAATTATCCGAATTCTCATTCAAATTATCAGAATTCAACAAAATCACCAAAAGGACACCGTGTTGTCTAAACAAAAGTCTTGTCTTCGACCCTAGCCGTTTTATATATTCATTCTGCAAAATAAGTTATTCGATCCAAAAATTAACCAGTTGGCGAAATTGTCTGAAAATCGGATAATTATCCTCACATTGACAACACTGATACATACACTAAAATTGATGCATATTGATAAAATCATTCGGTTATATTATTTCGATTATGTTCACATTTACTAAAGTAAAATCGTTAACATTGGCTCCTGATTGGCTGGTCTTATAGTTCACATATTTTCTGGGGCTCTTGTTTGCTTCTGTTGACTGTATATTTCTGTTGTGGAAGTTATTAGGTATTTTTTGATTTTATTCAATAAATAAGCAATTAGGTTGAATAATTTGGATAATATATTTTAAATTGATTGTAATAATTTTAATACTCCTGTTTGTAGATTTCAAATTATTTAATCTAAATATTATTGTTGTTATTAACAGTATAAACAAATGTATCCGAGGAGTGGTGGTTATTTCTACGTAATCAATTAAAAATATATGATAGATGATTTTTTCACATTTAATGTTTCCATTAAATCCTAATTAAGGATAGATACTTGTTAATAAGAGAAATTGGAGGGAGTTCTTAACAAATAACGGAAAAGTACTCTTCCCGTTAATATTATAATTATTGTATGAAAAATATTGATATTTATAAGATATCAATTTAAATAGGTACTCGTTTATGAAAAAGCAAATTCTACTTGATGTTTAAAAAGTTACATAAATTTTCTCATAAACCACCCAAAAACGTATATACTAGTTTTTTTCTAGTTTAGAGGACCCTTCAACAATTCCAAACTACTAAATATTGTTCACGTTTTATAAATTACAAACGATCTCTCTTGTAAAATTAAATCCCCTGTTTTTTAATAGTGACTAATCTCCCAATGACCGATAATACGACGTATCTGCAGTTTAAGGACTTAAAAAATGTTGAGGACTGAACAATGAATGGATGGGATAAGTTGACGGCCCTTGTGTATATCCCCCTTCAATGAGAACGTATAACTGTTTTATCATGATACTCAAAATACAAGTTTCTTGGAAAAGTTTACGTCCATTAAATTAGCCTGATCAACTCAGCCCTAAAACCTACAAATTCGCTGCTTTTTAAGTTGTTGATTAGCTGCTCTAATATTGTTCATAACGGGTTTATTAGTGTTCAATTTCTCTTTGGGTTTTGTACATGTCACATATTGAAACACTAGTACTTTAGAGGTTTTGTACAAATATAATTACCTCTTGTTTTATTAAAAGGTTGAGTAAATAGTCTTAACTCTATTTTATGAAACTTACAGTGTTCGTTACTTTAGGTAAGCAATTTTGGGATTTTATATAAAGGTTACTATTACTTTGATATATAACCAATCATCGCAGCCACTTTGCCTAGTCTACAGAGATGGTATCTCAGTGAGCAGAAGTGAAAAATCCTGTGATTACTCTGAAACTTCAAGAGCTTGGAGTATTCTCCCAGTAGGTCTTCGACGATGCGGATGCAGCTTTTTGGGATGAAGGAGTATAAGCTCACAACAAAGTTGTAGACTTTAAAGCAGCCTGGCTATTAAACGCAATATTATATATCCTGGCAGTTAGGATGTTTTTTGAGGCATTCTTGAGCCCAAAAAACTATTGCTTATATTTTCGCTTGGAATACTGTTGGACTGTTTCCCCGAACTGTCCCCGAACTGTTGATATCCTAGTATTAGGACCTGTAACCTACACCTTCTTTTGTTTTTGTAAAGAATCAAAGATATACCACTCAATTTTATGTATTCAAATCGAACTAAAACATGTTTCGGATGTGAAAAAAAAACGTACAAAGAGGATTTATCGGGATTATTCGATTATTATCTAAATGACTTCATAACGCCGAGTATTTTGTAATAGATAGAGTTTGTTTAACCGTCCTTTGCCGTTACGTCATACATTGTCCAGCTTTATCTTCCATTCTTGAAATGGATGAGACGGAATTATGACGTCATTAACGTATCTCTTAGATAATGACGTAAATCTATTTGTTACTTTTGACAGTTCAGTTGTCATATTTTGATTTGTTTAGTATTTTTGGTCATTTTCGCCTTTTTCAATTAATTTTTCATTGTAATGCCGCATTTACCGTTAAATGCGGTCTACAACGTAAGTATCTACCTATATTCGTTCCTTTTTCCTGTTTTTATTGCATTTTTCAGAAAGAATTTTATTTATTGCCTGTCATTGATTATAATTTTGAGGTTAAGTGTAAAATAACATTCAACTAATGTAAGACAAACGTAAAACAGCAGAATACGTCACCGATTATGACGTAACGGCAAAGCATGATGGTTAAACAAACTCTATGTAACTAATCTATGTTTCAACTCGTTTAAAGTCTTTTGTTTTTATTAAAAGTTGTTAAATTTGGTTTATGCGTAAAAAGTATCATTGAAACAATTAATAATATAATTTATACAGTGTGTCCCAAGAGGTTTGATAGAAATGAAGAAAAGTTTATCTTGCACGTTACAAAAAAAAAAAAAATTCGTGATTAAAAGGTCAATGTGACAGTTATAAGATATTCCAAACATTTCTTTCAAGAAGGTGTTTAGTAAGGATTAATAACAAAAAATAAGACGCTTATTAGAACCATTTCGTACTGCGTGTTTATCAAACAATTGCTGACCAGTTTATTTTAGGACTCTTCCAATTTTTATCTAGGAAAATCACTAATATACAAGATTTCAATGATTATTTCTTTCATCTATTAAATATCAGTCATCAACCAACCATACTTTTGTTTCCTATTTGACAAGAGCAACCAACACACTCCATTAGGGACTAATAGTCACCGACTATTCAGCATGATATAAGTACTTATACCAAGGAACCTGTGCATCTGACATTTACACTAAATAAATACATCTGAAACGTCAAATAGAATCAATCGTGTTGAAGCTGTTGAAGGTTACAATCCCTGATAATACAATGAGTAGTAAAAATAGCATAAGTGTATACAGAATTGGATTCAAGAAATAATCATGGAGACTAGTCTCCATGGAAATAATCTTCATAAATATAATACGACCTTGATAAATTGACGACTATTCTTATATTGCTGCTAAATTTATCTTGTATTTATTAATTTGACTAGACATTACTTTGGCATAGATTCATCAGATTATGAATGCCACAATAATGTCCCATTAAATTATTATAAAATACAGTCAAAATTTAGATGCAATAAAAATAGTCAAAGGTAATATAAAAAGACCTTGATAAATAGTCGACTATTTTTATTGCATCTAAATTTCGACTGTATTTTATAATAATTTAACGAGACATTATTTTGGCATTAATAATCTGATGAGAGCCCGAGAGCGAAGCTCGAGGGCTTTCTTCTCTGATCATTAATGCCAAAATAATGTAGAGTAAAAATAATAAATACAAGAGAAATTTAGATGCAATAAAATAATCGACAATTAATCAAGGTCGTGTTATATTTGTGAAGATTATTTCTTGAATCCACTTTCTCCAAATCGATTCATTTTCATAAATACTTATACAGCTTCAACACGATTGATTTTATATGACGTTTAAGATGTATTTATTTAGAGTACTGTCAGATGCACAGGTTCATTGATATATATAGGTATCATGCTGAATAGTCTGTGACTATTGTGCACCATGTAAATAGTCGCTAATAGAGCGTGTTGATTGGTCTTGTCAAACAGGAAAAAACGTATTATTGGTTGTTGACTGATATTTAATAGACGAAAGAAATAATCGACTATGTAGGTATCAAGATCTTGTCATATTACCCTTGACTCGGTATTTCACTAATGTAGGTACATATTAAACATAATACTACAATGAGCTTTTAACCTATTTTCCGGTGAAAATCTGCCCTCGGTAGTGATTAAGCTGTTTTGGTTCGTTGTCTAGCAAAATCACTGCCAATGTCATTATTTTATTAAAATTTCCTGTCAATTCAACGTTAGGTGCTAAAAACAATGAGCCGTTACGGTATAATTTCTCTATTTGAAATATCCGAAGATATGGGTAAAAGTATTTAGTAAAATACAAAAAGATTCAAAGCATAGGTATACATCTTGTGAAAATTTACTGCGTTTTGTAATGATTTCAAGTTAAAAAATTAAAGTAATAAGTATTTAGCAAATATACAAAGATTGGGCGGACAATATGCGAAAAATAGATGGCCAAGACTAGAAATAAAGCACAGTTACAACTTCATGGAAAACTATTAGAATGAATACGGTAGAAAAATCAATTGTGACAGTTTCTTTTTAGCTGCAAGTTTTATCAATAATGTTACTACATACAAAAATATTCAAGCTAATCGGAATACCATTTCTACGTGGACCCAGAAAGAAGCAAAAGCTGCGTGCTCAAATTTAGAATTAGAGAAAATAGGTAACAAACCATTCCTAAGGAGCTTCTGCTGTAACTATTTTGGCGTAGAGTTGGTAAAGAACTGTTTATAAAAATAACTGGTCACGCGTCTACTGGTTCAATTAAGCCACGTTTACAACTTGATGAAGGTCGTCAAGAAAAAATAAAGAAAATTAGGGAACAGCAAAAACTACAGAAACCTGGGCCATATCAAGTACAATAGCATCTGTAGTAACTGTACCGCTTTTAACAATAATGGAAACGTCGAATCCTGAAGGAGTTCAATCAGCAGCTTCAAATACTGTTTACCTACTAGAATAGCTGTGTTTTAAATTGTAATCATTAGTGTTGTTCGATATACCTAGTATTACTTTTTTTCTTTTTATGAGTAGGTATTTGTAATTCTATTTATTTAATTTGTTTTGCCAATCATTTAAAAACAGTTTGTTTTTAAATGTAATAATGTATTATTCGAGTATTATTTATTGTTTTTTCTTCTTATATGTACCTATTTTCGAAATTTGCATTGCATTCACTTAATTTGTATTGCCAAAAATACATGACTTTTTACCATATGTACCTATTTTTATATTTAGGAAATGTAGTTATTGAAACGTATTTCGTACGTGTAAAATCGTGAAAAAATCATGAAATAATTATCTTTCATGTATGTATATTGTTATTTTCCCTAAAAAGTGCTATTCCTTTTGGAACAAGCACTTTTTGGTCAACAAACCTTCAAGCATGATTTTCAGTCATTTTACATGCACTTAATATAGGTAGGTATTACTGTTAAAAATGTTACTGAGTACTACTTTAAAGTAACTATCTAGCTCCAAACGATTTTCTACTTTCCCTGTATTTCATTTTTTTAAATTTTGACTCAATCACGGATCCACAATCCATGCAGAGTTTTTCAACAAGAATTTTATTTTTGTGAGATGTCTTCTAAGCTTCCTACATTTGTATAAAACTTTTTGCGTTCCACTGTAAATATAATAATCTAGCGAAGCAATTCCTAATAAAAACCCCTAATGAATGTTTGTTTTATTGAACACAATCTATATAAAATGTAATTTATTTATTTTCATAACCCAATTAAAGCCGGCGAAAAATAATTTCTCATACAACACACAATTAAAAAAATTTCAATAAAAAACTTACCCATATTATTTTTCGTATTGGTCGAATGATTAACTCCTAATATTTGATCGATGCTGTAGACAGCTCTGGGTCTAATTTCTTCAGCCAAAACATTAGAATGAGACATGATGAAACAACACTTACAAAGTCAACAAAAACCAGTTCTCACCTCAACACTACCAAATGCAACTTTCAACTGGCAGAGTAGACTACTTGCCAACGTTGTTTTGAGGGGACCGTAGTCACTGCCTTTCAACGTTTTAGCCAATCAAAGTATCATGCGGAGTCTTGAGGGCAGTGCGCATACGCAAAAATATGATAACCACGCCAGTTTCAGGATGTGTGTTCAATTATATGATAGGTTTATTGTGTTAGGAGTTAATAAAATAGATTATGTAGGGCTTATTAATAGGAGATTAAAAATAAGATGTAATCAGGTGTGTTATTATCATCATCAAAAATAATTATTATTTTATTGCTTTTATTGATTTCTCTACTAGGTAGATAGGTATAATCATAATATCCGTGTTTAAATACCTAGCATTAATTTTTCCGAGAGAAGTAGACAGGTGTATCGTGGAAATTAAATTAAACCTCTTTTCAGTTACCAATATTTGTGTGTAGGTAGGTATCTATAGGTACTTATTTGATGTGATATATTTTAACTTCTGCCTACATTATTCTTGCTTCATGAATTTTTGATGTGGAGTAGGTACCCAGTAATTAGCTCAGGTCTTTTTGACCATGAACTAGGTAGTTCTTGTGCACAACACTTGTGAGACTGCTGGATAGAAGAGGTACACCTACCTCAGCTATCCTAAAATTCTTCCAGGAAATAGGATTAAAAGAACTACTAGTCTGATATTTTCCTCAGAAAATACTATTTTTATTGATGCTAAATTTCTCTTGTATTTATTAATTTGACTCGACATTACTTTGGCTTTAAAATAGTCATAGATGAATCAAATAAACACCATTAGCCTGAATCAAATGAAATAATGTAACAATTATTGTGTATGATAAAAACGGTAATGAATTTCATATCATAAAATAAAATTTTGATAGAAAAAATATTACCAATAATTATTGTGTAGGATAAAAATTATGTGTAAACCACGACAGTAAAGTGCTTTTTCAGGCCTCAAAAAGTGGCCAGGCTCCCCAATAAACATTTTCGTTTATATAATAGTAACCGTAACCGCTCACTGCGCTACCTCTGCTGCAGGCAACCAATGATGCAATTGAACCCAGGTTTTTGTTTAACAAACCCTACAAAATTCAAATAAAACAGAACACAGAGCCAGGTGCTGCAAATGCAATACGCATATATACAGATGGTTCAAAAATGAAAGAAGGCTCAGGATGTGGAGTTTACTCAAGAGCACTATAAGCCTAAAAGATGAAGTGGGGAATGGGAAACAATACCAGCGTAGTTCAAACAGAACTGGCTGGTATCTCAATTAACACAAAAGTACTAACCAGAAGAGGAATTTCTGGCAAAAACATAATAATCTGCACTGATAGTAGACAAGCCCTATTAGCCTTAAACAGACAACGTGTTATATCGAGGCTAGTACTAGAGTGCCACCAAGATTTAGCTGACGCCTCGGCAGATAACAATATTATCCTGAGGTGGGTTAAAGGGCACGACAGGAGTAAAGGAAATCGCATTGCTGATTCTTTAGCCAGTGAAGCCGCTGGACTAAAAATTCTAGGACCCAGTGACACCTACGGCCTAACGACTTCGACAATTGCGGAACTAGTCAAACGCTACACCCATACTCAATCCATTAAGAGATGGGATGGAATCAAAGGATGCAGTCTTGCCAGGATCACCCTGGGCGACCCTGGGAAGCTGGAGCCGAAAAAATATTTGGCGATGACCAGGAGAAACCTACGTTTAACAGTAGGATTTCTGACTGGTCACTGTCAACTAGGGAAACACCTCCATACTATGGGGCTAGTGGACACACCTCTATGCAGGATGTGTGAACAGGAAGATGAAACTGTCAGGCATGTCTTATGCGAGTGTCCGGAGTTATCGTCAATAAGAGAGTGTGTGTTCGGTGAGTCTTGGCCTACACCTGCCGATATAAAGTAGAGGTCTCCTAGTGACCTGTCCACCTTCCTGAGAAGGACAGGATGGACAATGACCTAGGAAGACAACTCCTCGGGAGGATGTACAATGGGTCACATGTGGCCTAAGTGCTGTGAGCCTACACTCACCCTCCCTACTCTACAGATACAGATAGTAACCGTAAGGTTATAAAAC
The DNA here is from genome assembly GCA_949126875.1 of Lochmaea capreae. Taxonomy (NCBI): domain Eukaryota; kingdom Metazoa; phylum Arthropoda; class Insecta; order Coleoptera; family Chrysomelidae; genus Lochmaea; species Lochmaea capreae. The sequence goes on from OX421401.1 coordinate 12,003,160, forward strand.
TTCATCGAGGAAGAGGATGTGATGATATTTAATTTTATTACTGACTTGGTTACTCTTATAAACTTTTCCCATAGATATCTTCTATAAGTTCCTTGTGGCATTACTTATTCTTTTTTCTTATTTTTTTGGGAATCAAACCATTACTAAATTATTTCTTTGTCAAGCTGTCATCTGTCACATTTTCAATATGTGTTTTCTCTTTTTAGCATACATTGGTTATTATATTGTTTCTTTTTGTTAATTCCACAATTTTAAACATCAGACAGTATAGTAATTTATTTTTGTCTTCATGTTTATATGATATTAAGATGGATGATGTGATATATTATGTGCACTTTAATACTTGTCACATCATTTCCACACATAAGGTTGAACCAAAATTATATTGCCAATCATTTTTTACTGTAAATGTTAGCAAGGCACTTCTAAAAAATTCATTGGCCTTAAAATAAGAGTCCAATCTAAATTCAGTTTTCCAAAATTTTGTTAAATATTTAATTTTCTATTCTTGTTTATATCTGCGTTTTAGAAAATTATCATGGCGGATAATGCCTACACCCTTATAAAAATGAGTTACCACAGAATTACTGTCGGTAACACTATAAAACTTATATATCCATAAATGGTGATTCTATAAAACTTCAAGTCTACTATAAATTATTAAGTGTTAGTTGAGTGTCACAGCACACCACAAGTGATGGTTAGAGAACTTTTGGTGGAGATATTCAAAGGTAAAGAAGAAATTTTGATGTCATTTGTTGATAAAGTGGAACTGGAAGATACCTGTCGATTAACGAAAGTAATGATTTTTAATTTACCAGAAGATGCTGGCACTACTTGTGTTATTCTGGTAAAACGCCTAGAAACTTTTCGGCAAAATGTACTGCTGTACTTGATTTTTTTCCAGCTATTAATCATATAGTTTTATTCACAACTTTCTTACACAGTTAATAACCACTCCTATTTTAGGTTAACTTTTTACTGAAACACAAAGAGAAAACATCAGTTACCTAAAGTTTCATAACGTATTTATAAAAGAACTTGTTACTAAAAGTTTCATTACGTATTTATAGAAGAACTTAAGTATCTGAAGTTTTAAAAAGGTAAACAACGATGCTATTATAAAACTCAGAAACCATTAGTTTTATTACGGAAGTAACGGCAAACCTTATATAAATTTGTTATATAAATTGAGGTAACGATTACTTCAAGTTTTATAACACAGTCATATAAATAGTTACAACACTTCATTATAAATCTAGAACTTGCAGTAATGGCATAACACCCTAATAAACCTAATTTGCTATAAGTGTTGCAATAAAACTACAAAGCATTTCCTTATATAATTGTGTAACCTTTATGAATACGCTATAAAAATATCAGTTACTATATGTCACGAAAATTGTTTATTGGGTCGGCTGTGTCTCACCTGTCCATATCTTCTTTCGGCTTGAAAAATGCCACTTTACCGCCTATATAGGTATAGGTACCTACAATATACCTACTAATAAAGTACAGTCAAAGTTTAGATGGTATGTATCAAGGTCTTGTTATATTACCCTTGACTAGGTATTTCACTGATGTACAGGTGAAATTCTGCCCTCGGTAGTAATTAAGCTGATTATTTCCTTCCTATTAATTTTGACCAATCGCTATCACGAATTGGTATGTCAAATATACATTTTAAGTGGAAAGATTGCTTAACAACTGTCAACTTAGCTGTCAGCAGTTTTTCCGGAAAAAAAAAATCGAAAAAAGTTCATGCAAGTTTGACATGTTGCCTTGTAAAATCAAACTTGATGGTTTCTATGCTGTGTTGCCCGTTACCAACAGCAAAGATCACAAACAACGCTTACGAATTTATTAATTTTTCAACTGAAACTCAAAATGAATCGGTTTGCTTTTGTTTGAAACTTTTGAGGTTTAAACGAAACAAAGTCGTGTTAATAATTTTGTCTGTCTGAAATATGGCAACACCGATAAAAGAGCGGAAACCATTTTACTATCAATTTTACCTAATTTTACTACGAAGTTTCAACGTTCCTAGTTTATTAAAACTCTTGTTTTCGTCTTTTCAACTGATATATTTTGTGTGTGTGCGCGTACAGATATATAATTAAAAACGATATTTTTTTGTGAAAATCATTGTTTGTCAGTGCCAAATTTGCAAAAAATTAGTCGGAATTTTCCTAACATCTCTTTTCACCTGTAAGTAAATAGTTCTATATGCCAGTGGCATTGTCCGACTAGTCCGACAGTTTCTCCCCACTCCTTGAAAGTCGTTGATTAAAACATGTTATCCGTCTTTTCGGATAGTTTTACGAATGACTTGCGGACTCTATTTGTAGTATTACTCTAAGGCGGTTTCTTTTTAGGGACACCTTTTACCCACATCACCCGCTGCACATACGATACTGTATAGAATACCTAGGTACCTAATGTATAAAATAAAACATATTTCATACATTACCTAAACGTTTTAGGTATTGTATAGAATACCGGATTATACAGATTGCCGGTGCATATATACAAATACGATAGTAAAATAACGAACAACTTTTCCGTTTTTGTCCACCCTTTTTGACAATTTGAATCATCTCTTGAGACTATTTTGAAACCAGCTCGTAAAAGATCATTCGCAAGTTGAAAAAAGCGTTGATATTTCATTAAAAAAATACTAAGGCTGACGTCATCACTTAATAGCTATTCACCCTGTATGACAGATTCTATTTTTTCAATAGAAAATTAAAATAAATAATCGACCTGCTTCGGGATTATTTCATATTGCTGTTTATTTAGCTTCTAATGAATATATGCATTATTTTATAGTCGCACTGTACATTCGATGAATTAATAGAAGATTAAAGATGTAATCAGGTGTTTCATTATAATATTATCGAAGGTAATTACAATTTCATTTTGTTTGTCGAATTATTTGTGAGTTGGTATTAATAACTGATAAGAGAGAAAGAGAGGAGGAGCTTTGTGATGAAAATTAATGTTCGCGTGATTGATCTTATAATTTATTATTAGATACATACGCATTAATAAATGAACGAATTCCAACAACAGATATTAATAATGGGTAGTTATAAATTACTACAAAATTTAATATCGAGCTGATGTTATTGAATACAGTATTTAATAATGGATAATATACCCAGATAACTATAAAGTGATCTGGATTTTATCTTGCAGTATAGAGATAAAGAATATTGCAATTTATTTGGTCGAAATAGAATATGGAATGACAACATTTGCTTTAGCAAAATAGTTGTTTCAACACTGAAAAAAGACGGTCTAATAGACGGTCTTACAAAACGTCTTCATATATCAACTATATGAAATTCCAATGAAACATATATGCAGTCTTACAAAGGTGAAAAATCCATAATACAACGACAGATAAATTAATCTTTCTAGAAATATCTATTTAAAATAAAAATTTATCCTATAAATTCAAATATCCCGTCCTATAAATTTGGTTCACCAGTGTCCTAAGTAAGTATTCCGAATTGACCTGGAAATTTCAGATAACGAGTATACTCTCAGCAATCTAATTTTACATTCTCGTACTTTAGACCGTATTAGACGTATTTCTATCGTAATGAGATAGGTACAACCGAAATGTAACGACCCTGGTTCGTACCCCATCGTCATATGTATTGACGCCTTCGTTGATGAGATATCGCGGTATGTATTGTGGTCATTTGGCTAATGCATTTTTGTGTATTGCAAGGTGCGCTTACTAGTATGGAAGAAATCTTATTTCAATCTAGAAAACGAATATATTGAATCTTTCAAGGGTAAGTATTGTACTTATTCTATTATTTTATTATGTTACTGTTTTATATTGAGAAACCTAAGTATGTCTGTTTTACATATTACTGGAACGTAGGTATTTTAATTATATTATACTGGTGGTGCTGTATTTTTGATGTGAATTTATCTATTACAGATTATTTTAAATCATTAAATGACATAATAGTTTTGACCTTATAATATACAAAAACACTTCCATTTATTATTTGGCTCGTAATGAAAATTGTAACAAAGTTAATTTTTATTGTTAACTCCCAGTAGCTAGTGAAACATCTATTTATACTTATACAGAAAGAAAGGTATACATATAAAAGTATAGTATATATATTTGATTTTTGTAGAGAGTTATATTTTTATATAGTGGATACAATTAGATTAATACTTGATGTACATGAAATCAAGTCAACATTTGGATTTTTTTAGTCACTTTGATCTGTTGTATAAGACTTTTTTATTTTATATTTTATAGAATTTTCTTTTTAGGTATTTTTTTTATCGATTTTTTTATTTATTGCTGTTTTACAGATTTTTTGTAATATATTGGCTGTGTAGCTTGCGATTTTTGTGAATAAAACAAATAATTATTAATGGAATTTCATTTATTTACCTATACGTTATCAAACCATAAATACTATTATATTCAGTTTGTACCAACAGGAGACAATTTTGTTATTTTCAATTTCTCAATAAAAAGTTATAGCTATTATTGATAATTTGGATTTATAAAACATCCCATCTAATTCAGGACGACGAAGTCCCTAGTTTGGAATGACAAGTTACCTAGTTTAAGAGGACGGGGTACGTAGTTTGAAACGACGGGTCTACCAAAAGTTATAGAATGGTCTATTTAACTCTATATGACGGACCAAGTAACTCCAAATGACCATATTGACCTTTATATGACGGTGTATTAAACTTTATATGATTGTTTATTCAACTTTATATGATGGTCTAATCAACCTTATATGATAGTTTGTTTAACTTTGTATGACGAATATTAAGTAACTCGTGACTGTCTATTATATTTTATATGCCCGTCTATTTAACTTTATATGATAAAGGATAACTGAATTAAGTTACCTCTGTAAGATATCGTTAAATAGACTTCAGGCTGTCCCACCGAGTATATGAAATTCATATACAAATTATATGAAATTCATATATTAAGTATATGATTTTTTTTCCGTGAACAACAAGTGCGCAAAATTAGATAATAAACTGTTAATTCCTAGCTTGCGTCACGAGGTAATCAAACATTTCGCATTAAATCACCGTGTATTAATATTTTTATAGAAATTCGTCTAATACACTCACCGGCAAAATAATTGATGCTCTCAAAAAATTGATGAAGTCTGCTCATTATAAATTTGATATTTCACATTCCTTTTCGGATTTCTTCGTATTGTAGGTTTTATATGAAGTTTAACACTGTTTCTGTGGAACGCCTCTGATGCGATAATTACAGTGAAGCAGTGTCGGGCGCGGTTAGTACCTGGATGGGTGACCCACTGGGTAGACCGTTGTCTAAATAGCCCATACAGCCTGCAGCGGAGTATCATATCAAGCTCGCAGGCGTTATACCAATGAACACGAGGTATAATGTAGGTATGCAGTCTTTCGGAGGAGACGTAAAAAATCTGACAAAAAGTGTGTTTTTTACTCTAACTTTAAAACCACATGTGGAATGCCATAGTTGTTTTTGTAAAATTCTTCTTGGTATGCTCTCAATTAGGTTTTGAAAGTAAGCCTGGTTGATTTGATTCCATTCATCAATTAGAACGTCTCTGTTGCTTTAGATTTGCAGGAGCTTGTACACGAGATCGTATTTTTCTCCCAAGAGCATCCCAAAGATGCTCAATAATCATAATCGAAAATACTCGCTAGCAGAAATTAGAAATTAGGTTAGGTTAGTGAATAGCCAAAGCCATTAATAGTACCTATTCTAAGTAAGGTGAACGGTAAAGCGGGATTTATAGATTGACGGACTGTAAACGTATACCACACGTAGACGCACTGGATACGTAACGAACGGTATGTAAAAATTGTTGCAGTTATAAATAAACGGAACGGAAATTTTGCGAATGGGCAGAGATAACGTACTCGCGACATTCAAATTAACCTAGAAAGTATACAAATCATCTACAGCCTGTGTCCTATGTTGTTTTGAGCTTTAAATATTGTATTATACATTCAAAAACACAAAATTCTTTCCTTTGATTGGCCGGACGTAAGAACGCACTGTAAAAAGTTAAAGTTGGCCAACTCTTCCGTTCCAGTCCGTTCCCCTTACGTTACGTCATGCACTTACGTTCCTTTATAAACAAGGTACGTACATTCTGATAGTTGATCTTTTCACAGTGCGTCTACGTTTACAGTATGTCAAACTATAAATCCCGCTTTAATCTTTTCACAGTGCGTCTACGTTTACAGTACGTCAAACTATAAATCCCGCTTAACGAAGGTTTAGCGTTCGAAGACAATTGTTTGGAGGAGAAGCGAAGTGACGACTCCAATAATTATTGTCTGATATCGTTCGACATGCTTATAAAGTTGTTCCCAGGATCGGGATCAATAATAATTAATTAATTAAATAAAACGTTTTCGTTTAAATTCTCGATTTATCATTTTTCGAGCAGCACATGCATGGTTGCTAATATGATTCTCATGAGGCAATATTTAGTAAATCAATAGCACTGCACAAATATGGCAGGCATAGGCATAGGCATAGGCATAGGAAAAATATCTGGGACAAAGCAATTAAAAAAATTTTAGAAGAGAGGAATCTAGCGTGGAATGAAGCAAAAATTAAACAAAAAATCAAGAAAGAATTGTAAAAATTCGTACATGGATGAAAATAAGTACAGCGTGAGCTATAAGTAAGTTTACTTCGATACAACAAACCATGAGATTTTTAAAAATTTGCAATACATTTTGCTACGTCCCTGATTGTTCAATTCTTCTTATATGTATTTGTGGTAATCCTATTTTTTTTATGAATATTGATTTCGTTAATTTTTTTTACTAATTTACTGACAGACTGGGATTTCGGTTGGGACATAAATTATAAAATATATCACATGTTTCCTGTCGACTTCTACGCGTATCACATATCCTGATATGATTGAAATCTCAATTCGTTCTTTTTCTTATATACGATCTATAGTGACTTTCAATAAACACCAATAATACTTATTTATTGGAACGTCAAATCTGTTATTGTATATCAGTCATAGACATCTATACCTTGTTTTTAAACTAAGAGGAGCGATTTGAATTTAAGTTGGCATTTCTGCTGCCTAGTGATTGGTCAGATTGCCACCAGTTTCACACAGCTCTTTTGATACCACTGACACTGACATTTGTCAGTTTTGTGTTTATTTATATAGAAATAGTCATTAGTTCAATCATTACTACCACGTTTGTTGTTTATTGTTTATTTTTAACAAAGTATTATATTTTAACCAAGGTATTTGCTAATTTTATTATTTATTATTTATTCCATGCGTCTTTTTTCTTGTTAATAATATAAGTTTCACATCAAGTTTTACATACATTGCAGTACTATATTATGGTATTTTTCGATAACAAAGCTTCTGTTCACTTTTAGTTTTGCTATACCAAAGCCTCAAATGTTGAAAAAAAAATTAATCATACAATTGCATTTCTATATTCTCATTTATAATCAAATTCTTTAAACATCTTTTCACAATAATGTGACATTTGGTTACTACTTTTGCAATGACCTGTGGCCAATCATCATTCGATATTTAGACATGCCTTGATCCCTCATTGGCCACGACAACAGCGAGCAGTACAATACATATTTCACGTACTTTTCATTTAGTTCAAAAAGTCTGAACACGACCCTTTCGGAACACACTCCCAATCTAGTAACTTTTAGTGGTGTGGTTGAGGTTTCCTAAAATGCTCCTCCTAGTTTAAAAACAAGGAATAAATGTATAATTTTACCTTCAGCGGACACAATGTAAATGTAGCTATAGCTCCGAAATTATGGCATTTAGGTAAAGGGAACATTACAACAATATTAAGTGTTTCTTAAGGATTTCAAAAGGCAAACAATTCACGGGATGGTCCATTTAAAATAACAAAGTTCATTATTATTCCAAAATATCAGCCATATCACAAGATCCTTGCACTGAAAAATCAGCAAAATCTATAAAAATCGTGGGATCCGTTTACCGAGATGATTGAGGCGCGGTGTTTCGGAATTCGGTCCGGGTACCTAGCAAAAGGGCTACCTGCTCACAGAGACCTTGTCCAAATCCGAAAGGGTGATTTCGTAATTCGGTCCGCTGTCAAAGCAGGTAGATTTCATGTGGAAATTAAAAGATTATTTTTAGCAATTGTTTTTCTGAAGTGCAGAGTGTAAGACGTGTTTATTTGTGTCCTTTATTGTGATTTTGTTTGTTTGTTTGACATGGAAAATATTAATTTCACCTCTATGACGAGTGAAAAGGGTAAGCGTTTATTAATAATAGATGGGTTTAAATTTTGTTTTCAAAAATCATTATCTCAAAAATACGAAGGTGGTTTGGTAGGGGTAGGTTTGGTTGGGTTATTATTGAAAATTATTATAATTTATTCTTCAAAAATTGACTAGAAATACGAAGGTGGTTTGGTAGGGGTAGGTTTGGTTGGGTTATCATTGAAAATTATTTTAATTCATTCTACAAAAATTTGACTAAAAATACGAAGGTGGTTTGGTAGGGGTAGGTTTGGTTGGGTTATTATTTCACGTACTGTTTTTATTTTTGACGATACGCATTTAGCGTAAATTTTTAAACATGCCAGTACAACAACAATAAGTGTGTACTGTTGGTCCTAAGCCCAAAAAAATGTGAAGGAAAATAAAAGTCAAATTAAACAAATAGTAGGTACATGGGACCCAATTCCGAAATCGCATTTTCGCTGGTGTGACCACACTTCGAATTTAATCCGTTACAGGTAGTCCCTTCCGCAGGTAGCGGGACCGAATTCCGGTGCGTCCTTGAGGCGTAGGTAGATACCTACCTACCATACTTAAATTTCACTCTATATATTTAATTTTCTTTAACCACCAGAGAAAACTCCAATTATAAAAAAAAATAACGTTAACGATAAACAAGATATCAAAATCTTCATTCAATAAATTTATCACACCTAATTTAATACTAAAAATTCAAATTAATTATCAATACCTACCTACACATTTTTTTTTATTACTCAAATATCGTAAACGGTCTAGCCGGATAAGAAGGTCAAATCTGCACATGACTGATTTGGGAAAATAACAAAGCCATTTTATTTGGCATGAAGAAAAACCCCAAATTTTCAGACCCCCAGATCACCATGTGGAGCAACATTTTGTGTTTTTCGGTTTTTTAACGATATCTAGGTCAGTTTTTAAGATAATGAAATTTTTTAAAAGCGAAATTGTAGGGTTCATAACGATACAAAAGAGTCTAACCTGAAACATTTTGAAACCAAATTCAAATCTTTAAAAACGTCTACAAATTTCAAAAAATGTTTTCAAAAATAATGACTGGAAGAAATGTGTGTTCTATATTTTTACTCGGAAAACATTGTAATTTTTTTTGTAAATTTTTAAAAGTGGTGAAACGACCTCAAAAAAAAATAAAAACTACTAAAAAGTCTAGTTTTTCGCTGCTAGAGCTTTTCACATAATTCCTATGATAAAATAAATAGCTTTATCGCATTCTACGTGAAAAAACACGAGATATTGACAATAAAACATCAGACCTCTAAGTCCCCATGCTGAAGATAAAAGTATTATACATGTTTTATCAAACATAATTCCATATTATATTTGTATTTTGACCCATCAGTCCATGCTTTCTTAACCGTATCGTGTGTATTATACCGAGTTTCGTCCAAATAGATAATTTCTAATAAATATATGTTTACTTACTTACAATTTCCACACAAAAACACACACACTTTCTTGATGTCAGATCACCGACTAAAGAGAACACCTGCAACCATCATTTAAAAATAGTTATAGGTCAGTCAAACTATTAAAGGCATTCACACGCTATCGCTCGTTCGTGCTTTAAACAGTTTCCTTTATTAATCGCCTTCATTAACAAACTAGTTTATTAAATAACTATTAACGATAGTTGAGATTATAACATTAAATAAATTTATCGTCAACTAAGTAAGCATTTTAAATAATTATAATATTGACTGGACTATGACGGTATACTCTTAGTCTTAAAGTCAAACAAAAAGCCGGCAACTTTAAGTTCGTACTATATCTTTTACGTCAACTGTATACCTATCGACCTAATAACCTATAAAGTATAAAGGGTGAAAATATGTCTAGTAGAATTGCATTGGTTGATATTTTTTGAAAAAACCTATATTATGTTGGACTAATATTCAACAATTTAATGCTAATTATCTTTGAAATAAAATTTAACTTACTACGCCTATGTTTTCGTAAAATAAAAATAAATAATTATTAACGATAGTTGAAATTATAACATTAAATAAATTTATCGTCAACTAAGTGAGCTTTTTAAATAATTATAATATTGACTGGACTATGACGGTATACTCTTAGTCTTAGACCCAGATAACACACGATCATACAATGGATGTCCAATGGATATCCACATTGGACATAAGGGATATTGTGTATTTAGTTCCAGAGGCCGGCCGAATGTCCACTGCCCCCCATTTCAACCGCTGTTGCCAGAAGCGCAGCTAATTTGTACAAATTATATTTTTGTCTCGTCATCGTTGACTCCTTTTCGAGCTCATGCACTATTAGGCAAAAGCAAGCACCTCCATCCGGCAGCAGTTTCATTTTCAAATACAATGGTATGCGCTTCCAACGTGATCAACGTTTGTAGCGAAAAAATCTAGGAATAACAATTTAAATGTGAATTCTCTCTGTAAAGGGCACTGTTGCGAAAGGATGGAGGTGTTTGGTTTTGCCTAATAGTGCATGAGTTTGAAAAGGAGTCAACGATGACGAGACAAAAATATCATTTGTACAAATTAGTCTGCGCTTCTGGCAACAGAGGTTGAAATGGGGGGCAGTGGACATTCGGCCGGCCTCTGGAACTAAATACACGCACAGTTGCTCTTTCTCTCTCTTTCAAGCTGTTTTTCTCATATTTTCCTTGTCTTGCCTGTGTAAATCGTACGGTTCGAAAAGCCCTTTCGCAATCTGTATCTACATTAAGCATTAAACTAGTTTATAATAAATTTCTAGTTATGCACCATCGATTCTATGGAGGTTGAGTCAGATAAAACTTGTCGAGACAAGTCATGTTAAGATACAATTATAATTATATTAAGAGCTTGATGATGACTGTTTGAGAACGGAGTAAATCTTATCTTACTTGATATATGTTATGGTAATCACAATAAAATGATTTGTGAGGTTGAAAAAAATCCAGGTACGTATTAAGTAAAAATTGAATTGATGGTCACTACTCCGAAAAACCTCCACTGGTGGCGATGAGTGTGGCGCTGCTGGCTGTGCGGCAAATTTGAAATAATGGACACAGCCGCAAACTTTTTAATTGGTGCGCAGCAAATTTGAAATAATGGACGCAGTGGCAAATTTTTTATTTAGGCGCTGAGTGTGGCGCTACTGGATGCGCGGCAATTTTGTTTTTCGAAGTTGTGGTCTAGGAGTGTCCTTGTATATCTACTTAAACTGGTGATGATTGTGGGAATCTAGAACGTCAGATAGATATTTAGATAACATGATGTTAAAGTTAATGTAAAATGACAACAAAAAAAGTGTCAACTGTTTTGTGATACCTATCTTTTTCAGTAGCTCTACAAAAAAATAGCAAAAATCCGAAAAATCACTTATTTTCAATTATCTCAAAAACAAAACCAATAAAATTTTTGAAATCTGATCGATTTCTAACTATTGTTACCCTAAGTGCCCAGCTTTGCCACAATTTAACCGTTTCTCTATCTCTTACAGTTTCCGAGATTTCAATGATATATACATGTCGTGGTCACATAACAAAATCCGTCATTTCGTGAAAATCCGAGGCAGCACATGAACCGTCGGCATGTCATGTAAAACTGCACTAATTCACTATCTGCCGCGGCATTTCATGAAACGCCGGGCATGTTGTGTACCGAACCTTCAAACAGAATCTGCCGTGTTGTCATATAGTGTAACTAAAGTTTATTGTTGTCCGCTGATGTTTATTGCGGAAATGCCGGAAGAAAACAGTGAGAAAGTAATATTCCAGCAGCACTACTTCAATTATTATCCAGCCAAACCAAATAAAAGGCCGTATACAATAAATCAGCTAATCGAGGTAAGTGACATCTTGCAAAATTTGCTTGTTTCGTTTTTGAGGTTAGAACCAATAATTTTTAGATTGATGTGGAAATCTCGTGGGCGAAACAAACGAAGAAGACCAGAAGAGAATCCTATTTACTACAAACGTACGATGTTGTTCCTGTTAATGGAAAAAAGAATATGATAAAAAGGGTTACACGATATTCATATTATCTCTGAGCACGGTTCTAGGGATAAAATAATTTATGTAATACAGCATAGGAAATTGTGTCCTGGTAAATGTTGATAAAGTTGATCGGAGTCCAGGCGATCCACCGAATTTAGTAACTGTTGTCACTGACATTAAAAACAGAGTTTACCAAGTTGGTACTACTAATGAGATCATTCAATCCTGGTTCAATAGAACATACTTAGATTAGCAGATTAGCAACATCCAACTTTATTGCGACGGCTCAGGTAAACATGAGCAAACTTCTATCTGTCAGGGAAGCTGTATCTGCAGAATCATTGTTCCAAAGGCAAGGCTATACAAAATTTGCATGTCGTCCCTCAGTGAACCAGTGCAAGAGTAACAGGTGCTTGTGCTTCAAAGCCAAGCTGCAATGTAACTCCCGTTGTGACAAGAGTGGACCTTGTGTGAATAAATGAGTTTTTGTACTGTTCTTCGGCTTACGACGTTTTTAATAAATTTGGTTTTGTTATTTTGTTGTTTTGGCATAATTTATGTTCTCGCATAATTATTTTTTGTTGTTATTTGTTGAAAAATAATTTTTTTTTGCTAGGTATATTCTTTGGGTTTCGTTTTGTATTATTTGTTTTTGAATAAACAACAAACTAAATATCTAAAGAGGTTTCCACTTCTACCTAGAGAAAAGGCGATACACTATCTGACGTGTCTGTAACGCATTTCATGAACCCCCAACGTCTACAACACGGCAGATTCTGTTTGAAGGCTCGGTACACAACATGCCCGGCGTTCCATGAAATGCCGCGGCAGATAGTGAATTAGTGCAGTTTTACATGATATGCTGACGGCTCATGTGCTGCCTCGGATTTTCACGAAATGGCGGATTTCGCTATGCGACCACGACATACATACGCTTCGAATTTGGGACACATTGTACAATGCAGTTCTATATGTCAAAAGGCAGTGCTGCCGTAATAAAAAACTTGTGCAAGTAGCAAGTTGCGAAAAAATACAGAGATTCATTTAAAAAATTTAAAATGGTCGTACGCCTAACAAACGTTACATACTGTATATAAGTCATATACAGATCGGTTCAAATAAAACTAATATTCAGTTGACCTGAAATGTCGTCAAAAGATCGCCAAAAGATTCCGTATAAACGACAACTATAAGTATTTACTCTTATGGAACGAATTAACTTTTAAATAAAATTAAAAACAAATTAAATTAGTTCGTAGATTAGGAAACTACCTAATGTGAATTTGGTAAAATACCAATATAATAATATTTAATAATAAACACATGAATATGAACACGTATACCACTAGACACTAATTATCCTGTTAATTTCTAATTTAGATAAAAAAATCCACCAGAATTCTATAGAAAGTAAAATAAAACTGTTCAAAGAAATTGTTATCCTTGGAAGTTCTCTATTCGCTAAATTCGGTTAAACCGGAAATATTTGTTCTAAAATAATCAGTACCTAGTGAATATTTTCCACCTCAAAGGCTAACAGGTATTAATTAAAACTAAATTAGTCCTTTTGTTGACTTTAAATGACTAATAAAATGGTTAGTCCATTCAATTAAATATATATTAACGGTTGTATGAAACAGAACATTTAAAATCCGCACGTAGTCACTTGTTTGATAATAGATTACTCCTTCCATAGAAATTACTTCATTATTAGGTTACTTTCCCCAGGTCGAGGAGGGGACTGTACATGTACATACCAGTCCAGGTGAATTTATACAAGCTGGTAGAAAATTTCGGGCAATCGAATCAAAAATAAATATTTATCTTCTGTATACCGCCCTATTTTACTATTATTCGCCTGTTTCGTATTGAGTACGAAGACTACAAGTGATAAGTACTAGTGTAATGCAGGATACACTTCTGAATTCCACTAATATTAAACCCGAAAATTTGTTATATTGTGCTTTTTTTTATTGCTGTTTCATGATAATGATAATGATAATAAAGGAGAATGCAACTAATAGTAGGTATATTGTGTAACAAGTGCACTCTAGTGATGAGCAAAATTGGTCTTGCTCTTGCAGCCTTGGTCTTGCGAAAAAGCAAGACCAAGACCATCCTTAGACTAGCAGGACAAAGGACAAGACTAAATGAACAAGAACAAGACCAATACCAAGACTATCCGAGTCTTGGTTTTGCTTTGCTCATCACTAGGGTTCAGTAGTCGCCCGTTACCATAATTTTGCTAGTTGATAATTGATATTAAAATTAAATTATTAATAATGTATAACCATGATTATAGTTGAAAGAAGAAAAAAATATGTAACAGCTTAAACGAACAAGACCAAGAGTTTGTACGCAAGACCAAGACCAAGACGTTTTGAGCAAGACCAACACTATCCGAGTCTTGTTCTTGGTCTGCTCATCCCTAGTGCACTCGTGTGAATTGTGATACTCGACTTCTTCTTGTGCCGCAACTTTCACACTCGTGAGAATGTATCATTTTCGCACGTGTTGCACATTGTATTTTTCCTACGACTATTATCCAAAATCAGAAACATCAGAATTCATTATAAAAATCACCGGCACGAAACAAAAAAAACTGTTGAAACTGTAATAAGTACCTATAATGCGGCTAACATGGCGCCTTCAGCTCGACAGTTTGACAATAAATAAATAAGCAGCTGCAGCAGTTGCCTAGCCAGCGGACTGTTTTGCCGGTTTTTTGTTTAGATACCTCAGATTACAGATAAGCAGAACAACAGTTTGCTGTAGGTATTTATTTTGGGTATGCCTAATGTCACGTTGGCGACGCTTTATTTCACTTTGGCTATGCCTTATGCCACTTCTTCCACATTTTTGTTGCTATGAGAAATTGTTAATTTTGCGTATTATAACCAATGTGCTAAATAGTCTTTTGGATGGTGGTCGTGGGAAAAACAAATTCAATTAATATATATGTCTATAATGATATTGTATAATTAACAGTATTTTCAATCATAAGATTTACAGTCAGAATCAATGTCGCTTCTTTCCTCATTTGGAATGTAAATTATAATTGGAATAATTTATTTGATTCAGTTCACACATTTTCTTACATTTTTTGCCAAATTTCAGGTGTGGGAGTATTCGGTGCTGGTGTCAGGTTTTCAAAACATCCTCTGTTGTAACCATTACCACCAATGTGGTTATCGTAATACGTTTTGCATATTGCCCAAATATGTTTCAGGACACGATGCCTATATCACAACTTTTCCGTCCCAGTTCAATAGTAGTGAGAAAAAGTTGATTCCTCATCCTCATTTTTCACCTCACTGTAATAATTTTTCCTCGACCTCGAATAATCGATCGAAATGTTGAACTTGGAACATTTAAGCCCTTTTGCCAACTATTAAACAGTTTTGAGACAAAAACCGACAACCGACATACATTTGAAAAAAAAGTTATTATTCATCCTGATGAATATTCTCTGAAGGCACTATATGTATTATTTGTGAGAAATCAGCCCTTGAAGGAAATTTAGAAAACAAAAAAATGTATAGAATGTTACAATTAAAGAATTGCCGATTAAAGTGCATAACCCTGTAAAATGAAGCTTTGATGTAAAATGTAGAAAATCGACGTGTTTCAGATTTTTTTTAAATGTCTTCTCGCTCCGCAAATATTGAATTTATTCCATACATTACGGATACATTGTATATAGGAATGTAATAATAATAGTATAATATTAAACATCACGCCTTAACACTTACGAGTATAATGAGGTTATCGATTATCCATTATGTTATTTTTAATTATCGATTTGATTTAATTGGGGAACTGGAGAAAAAGAAATTCATATAATGACAAATAAATATTTTTAAAGCTAAAACGTATACAAAAGACTTGGTGGTCTGTAGCACAAAAGTGAAAAATTAGATTCGGCGTGAATAGTGTGTTAGTTTTGCGATCCCAGAGGGCACAGCCCCATTCTACGCTGGCAGTCTGGCCGTGGAACGGAGGAGACACTCATGAGACCAGTTATTGGTTTTTACGAGATAAACATGGACGAAATTAAATCCCGAGGCGAACACACTCCGCAGAAAAACATTTCGATATTTAATTCTCAGTTAATTTCGACCAGATTTGGCCCTGACAACAATGAACTCGTTTTCACGCGCACAAAGAAAATTTGTTTAACCGGACCTCAATATATACGAAAAAAACTCAATTATCTATCGGACTCCTAGTCAGCTTTGCACATAAATATTTCATCTGGCATTGCTTCGTTGTCAACGCATGAAGGGATTTTTCGCTTACTGTCAACGATTATCCATCCTTTCAATTAAATAAAAAAAAATCATACACCGAAAATTTATTCAATATCCAACAGGTGGCATGAACCTAATAATAATAATAATCCGTATTGCTCATTATGACAATACATCAAATACTTATCAATGATTTGTTTAAATGGTTACATTTAACTTTGCACAACATAATTCACAAATTACAAAAAATTGTAAAAAGTTTCCCACTATAGTGTATTCATAAAGAAGAGAGAGTAATAAAACGATGAAAAACTCATTTTTTCGAGCGTATCATTGGCGTAGGTGTTTTGCCAACATTTAAATTTAAATAAAAATAGAAAAAAGACAGCAGCTAAAAATATATGTTATATTTTAACCTGATAGAGAAATTGTTTATTATGCGTGTTTTAATAAAGTAATTTGTTTTAATAAAGTAATTTGTTTTAATAAATTTCATAGAACTTTTTACATATTTACTATTTTCTTTACTAATACCTATATACCACGGTACTTGAAATGTAAGTTTCCCCCAATTGCGGCGCCTATGAGATTAGTTTATCCCTTGCCTTCTATTGTTCTCGGTTTTGGGCTCTATTGTATTCTCCGGTCGAAGAGGGTGAGGTATATAAAAATAAAGGATTTTTACCTGAGGTACATTAGAAAATTTTCAAAAGAGAAGAAAAAGTGATTGATCACAGTATAAAATTTATCCAAATTTGCATTTTTATTACTCTCTTTATGAATATACTATAGTAGTAAGTATTAATTAAACTATGCATATTGAAGATATAATAATAATTTGATAAAAGATAACAGTTAACTTGTTTTGGATGACAAGAGTCGGTTAGGCTAACAATATCTCTTAAAGACGTAAAATGATGATAGTTTAACTACTATTGTTACTGAAACAAGCTATAATTGCATTAAAATAAATCAGAAAAATATTATGATACAAGAATATTGTAAACTGTTTCTTTCTCACTACTGTAGGTATAACCCACAAAATAAATGTATGATTCTGTAACCCTGTAATTTGGATTTTTAAACAGAGAAGATTACAAAGCTGTAAATTTACTACTTTTTGTTTTATTCATTTTATAATAGAAATACATACCACTGCAAGGCAATAACGAAGGCTCAAGCTAAAAAAAAATAATAATTTATTCACAACCGGTCAGTAATATAGACATTTCTTACCTTTAAAACGGTAGGGAAGTGACTCATTACTTACTTTCACTTCCACGCCTTAGCCGAAAAAGTACTTTTCCGACTAGAAGCATGTGTCACTTTTCTGAAGTATGACAATATTGTGTTAAACTGGTTTTAAAAAAAAAGTTAATACCTTTCTTTGCTTTTCTACGGAGTTATTCCCTCAACCGCAGCTTCTTGAACTTCCGGAGGAGTACAGGTTAATTTAAAATAAGACATTATGAACTTGTTTGAGCAAAAAAATTAAAATTTCGTGACAGAAAGAATAATTTATAACATAATTGTCAAAACCAATAAATTAGTAATATCGCCTAGCAACAGATTCATGAAGTTCTTTGTCGAAAAAAATTTTAATTTCTGATTACAAATTTTCTTAAAATTAATGTTTTTAAAAGCTTGTAACTAAGCGATTGTGAATAAAATAGTAAACTTACCACGCGGGAAGGATCGTTCCAGCCACGGCTTTTAGCGACCCTCGAGGCGCTACGCGCCTCGAGTTTCTAACAAAGCCTGGGCTGTAATGTATTACTTCCCCGCTAGGTATGTAATATACTATTTCCAGAGATATATAATGTTCGTCTGGAATTTTTTTAAGAAACCACATGTTTATTAATATCTGTTCACTACGTTTTTCTCCTATCAGGTAAAAATAAGGATGGTCTAGCAGTTGAATATAGTCTATTGGGCTAAGCTGTAATGTACTTCACTTCAAAATGTTTATGGCATATTCTCTTTGTTTGATACACAGCTAACAGCTCCATCGTCTTCAATCCATCAGAGTTTATTGCATTTAACCAGGCTTTGAATTTTTGCAAGTGTTTATTTGGATCTGGAAATACATGGCTAATATTAGATGTTGGTGTGCAATTAGGCACACAACATTTCATGTAACGTGGCATTACAAAATATTACACACACTATTATTTAACAATTGAAATGTATCACTAAAACTAACTTTATATCACTTGAGAACGAAAACTGATCAAATAGAAAGAATAAAACTAAAAAGCGTTATAAACACAAACATTTATAAATCAAAATTAATGACAGTTGACATTTGACAGCGGTGGGTGGATAAAACAGGAAATTGTACAATTCTACTAAAATTCAATGGTGCTTCCATCTGCTTGTCTGAAACACATACTAGCAAAATAGCTTGACCTTGATCCATCTGCGTGAAACATCTAAGAGTAGGTGATTTGTGAGTTATTTAGTTTAAGGGCGCGTTGTATCGAACACCTAAACTCGGTTTAATTATAACTGATGTTTAGACTGATGTAATTGGAATAATAAATAAGTCAATATGTCACAGTCTAAACAACAGTTATAATTAAACTGAGTTTAGGTGTTCGATACAACGCGCCCTAAGAGATGACCACAAAGGACCCCGCGCTTTTCTTATGACAAAGTGGCGTTCCGCCAAATGTTATAAATTTTGGATATGATGTTGTACTTGATTTCTTGACCAAAAGTGGGACCAATTCAATCCTATCACTAGTTTCCGATATTCAGGGTATTAAAGTTGAAAAATCCTTGTTTTTCGTGACCACGTAATTTTATTATTAACAAATTAACAAATAAATATGTATTTTTAGTTGATAGTGCCATTGATATGTTCTAGTTTATCGTAAACTTACACATAAATAGTTCAAAATGCCAACATATAGAATGAAAACAAGTTCAGAAATAAAAAGTTACTCAATATTTAATGTTCTGGCATCAAATATACTAATTCTAGAGGTATTCCATACAGGGTGATTCTTAACGCAACCTGAAATTAGTTTTTTTCTATATGAAATAAATAAGTTACACCATGTATTTCAAAATTACTTTTTGATGCTGAAAACGTATTCGTTACTTAGATATTAGTACTTTTCTTATAATACATGGTGGTTTGCACATACTTCTTGTTATTAAACCGACAAAAATTAAAGAAAATACACTTTTTTTTAATCACTCTGTATTGTATAATTCGATCCGTCAAAATGATTAATTTATTTTGTTTTGTAATAAGCTTAAAATAGTGAATACAATGAAAAAATTTCATAATCTTACTATGACCAGTTTTTCAGAAACATAGTCCTGATGGTAGAGCATTCTTTGTCCTTTGTCTGAAAAACTGGTCATAGTAAGATTATGACATTTTTTCATTCCATTTACTATTTTAAGCTTATTACAAAACAAAATAAACTAATCATTTTGACGGATCGAATTATAAAATACAGGGTGATTCAGAAAAAGTGTACTTTCTCTAATTTTTGTCGGTTTATTAACAAGATGTATGTGCAAATCACACCTGTATTATAAGAAAAGTACTAATATCTAGGTAACCAATACGTTTTCAACATCAAAATCTTATTTTGAAATTCATGGTGTAACTTATTTATTTCATATAGAAAAAAACTAATTTCAGGTTGCATTAAGAATCACCCTGTATGGAATACCTCTAGAATTATTATAATATTTGATGCCAGAACATTAAATATGAAGTAACTTTTTTTTCTGACCTTGTTTTCATTCTATATAAGAATTTCCTAGAATTCCAAAAATTCGTTCTTATATAATTGAGTCCCACCCTAAATATGTTGACATTTTGAACTATTTATGTGAAAGTTTACGATAAACTAGAACATATCAATGATACTATCAACTAAAAATACATATTTATTTGTTAATAATAAAATTACGTAGTCACGAAATACAAGGATTTTTCAACTTCAATACCCTGTATATCGGAAACTAGTCATAGGATTCAATTGGTCCCATGGACACTTTTGGTCAAGAAGTCGAGTACAACATCATATCCAAAATTTATAACATTTGACGGAACTCCACTTTGTCATAAGAAAAGCGCGGGGTCCTTTAAAACTTATTGAGACACATTGTATATGACCAGTATATTCAATTATTTCTAAGAAGAATCTGCAAATAAAATGTCGTGATCAATATTTATTTCTTCAGTAATCCTATACGTAATACTATCCAACTATCACAGTTCCGTAATTATTTCGACAAATTGGGGTTACTTAAATTTCAATTTGCTATTTCAACTTATTAAATAAATTCTCGGAAATCATTAAGAGTACATTAGCACTAAAGATTGGGTGAAAGCTTTGAAATATTTCCATCCAAATACTTAATAAATATATTTTAAAACCAACACGATTTTACAGTACAATACTTAATCTGAAAATTGAGTAAGTTACGAAAAATACAGAATAAGGTAAACGAATTAGCTGGATTAAAAATAATGTTTTTGAACAATTCTCTTTTGTAAGTCCTTCTGTGTAAATATCCTGGCGCACATCCTTCCCATTGAATATTTAAACAAAGTGTCATGCGATAAGTAAGACGAAAGGATTAGAATTAAAGCCGTTTATTATCTGACAAGTGATAGCTGGAGTCCAATGATTATTTCAAATCTTGGTATTGTTGAGGTAATTTAAGTAGATACCTCTTGTTTTGTAAGTTACTTTGTATAACAGTGGCTGGGGATCAGTTAAATAAAATCTATTTTCAATGGAAATCTACTTTTGTAATTCTTCAAGATGTGAGAAAAATGTAAATATTTAAAAAAATAGGTAGCCGTGCTGCTTACCTAATCATTTTTGAAAGTAAAAATGAATGAGTCAACAGGTTAAGCCACTGGAGTCCGTTAGGTTTTTAAATATACAATGAATTAGAATTTTAATTTTCAACGCCAAAACAACAGAAAATAGAGCTTTACAATAATATTATTATAAGAATACAGACGTAGTCGGAAAAATACCCCAAGTCCTTTTTCTTTTTTTTAATATTAACGTATAAAATGAATTAATCATTCTCTCTACAATGCACTTGCAAGCCATAAAATATAGTTGTAATTTAAGAAAGCATCGCAATTTAGGCTAACTTGAAATGTCAATGTTACTTTTAATATTTTTATCAATGATTTTAACATTGAATATATTATTCAAAGAGTTGAGGGCTTGTTTTTACTCGATACTTCTTTCATACAAGCAGTGATGACATTTTCTGATATATTTTTAACTCCGTTTACCAGAGTCCAATCCATGAAATTTTTATAACAAAATTCATATTCTTGATTTTTGAAGTAATAATGTGTTAATACGTCCCCTTTGCGGCTAAGCGATATCTGGTGGAGTATTATTTTTATTCATCACTGGAAGATTTATGAACTATTGGTGTTATCATAAATATTCAATGAAAATTAACTTGATTAAACAAATGAAGAGCAGAATAACAAAAATTTCAGATCCTAAAATTCATGAAAAGAACCTAAAAATTCTTCATAAGTTATTTTAAGAAAATGCATATCCTAATAATTTAATCAAAAACATATTATATAATTATTCTCCAACTGTAGACATTACAAATAATAATAATATAACCCATAATACATTAAATATAAATAAATATAGGTATATCTTTTCCATATATTAAAGAAATAACACCAAAGTTGAGTAGGATTTTCAAACCAATAAATAACATTAAAATTTCCAATAAAAGTCTATTTTTACAAATTTGAAAGACAAAACTCCGATTCTCAATCTTTCAAATGTAATATATTGTATACCATGTAAAAATTGTAATAGTAAATACATTGGCCACACCAGTCAAAAATTAAAAAGTCGTTTAAGCTTACATAAAAGTGATTGTAGATTACATCCTGAAAGATGTGCGTTAGCAAAACATGTTATCGATGAAGACCACGTTATGGATTTTGAATATTTTAGACATACAAACGAATACTAAAAAAAGACTTTTCTTAGAAATGGCTCACATATCTCAAGAACCTCATACTATTAATAAGAAGAGTGACTATAATAATCTCAGTGATATTTATCACTACTTACTAACTATTGATCACACAAATGAGATTTTAAATTCTAATTCTTGATAAAAAATAAAAAAATTAAAAACTTTCATATTTTGACATTATTTACAATGAATTTAAAAAAAGAAGAATGTTCATGTCTACTTATTCAGTATAATCTATCGCAACATTTACTTTTCATTTTTTCACATAATTTTGATAACTTAGAAAAGAAAAAATGAAAATCCTGGGACAGCTGTTTCGGCCTTTAGGCCTCATCAGCCAGGCTATCGAACCGATTGAACCAAAAATCAACTCGACTATAATGATCAAAGACTCCATTTTTGATTTGTTTCTTTTTGTCTACTAGACATGAGTGGAGTTGGTGGTAGAAAGACCAACAAAGTTTGGTCGGCCATCTATGTACAACAAGACAAACCTCTGGCGTAGTGGCTGTAATACCTATACTTTCTCCACATCCATTTTCGACTTTGCATTCGTAGATGGCGACACTAATGCGTTAGTTGTTTCGCCTTGATCTTTGATCATTATAGTCGAGTTGATTTTTGGTTCAATCGCAAAATGCCATAGGTGACAACCATGTGGTATGCATACCACTCAACCATTCAACAACCGCCAAACCCAACCAGCCCTCCCGACAACACGTCCCCAGCTTCTCTTTTGTCATCCCAAAGGTTGACAAAAAAATATCCGATGAAGAAATGGCTGATATTCTTCAGAATCTCAACTTCAGCTTTAAAAAATGCTGGAGAATTATATCCAAAGCAAAAAATGCTCCCACTGTCCTTGTCAGAGTTGTCACCGACTCTGAATCCGCCTACCACTCGGCCCTTTCCAAAGGCATCTCTTTCTACGGCCTCAACCATCGTTGCGAGCCATCTAATGCCAATCCCCTCCAACCAGTCCCCAAATACTGTACTCATTGTACAGAAATCGGCCACCTCTCCACCGAATGTAAAGCCAAGCTTTACACTTGCCCCAACTGCGGTGGTCACAGCCACAAAGCAGACAAATGCGACAAGGTTAAAAAACCTTGGTGCAGAAACTGCGGTGGTGACCACGCAACCTACGACCCAAAATGTCCAAAACGACAGACTCAGCCCTCGAAACCCGAGGAAACTGCCCACATCACCCTCCCCAAGCCCTCCATGCCTTTCGACTTCCTTACGGAAGTTCAAAAAATCTTAGAAGTGGTAGCCGTGACTATCATGAACGCCATCCCCTCTTCAAGAAAATTGGTGATTGAGACACTCAAACACCTCATCCCATCCTATTACAACCACAATTGCTCTGTCCAAGGACAGGGCAACAAGGCGTACTTCAGCTTCACGCCAATCTAATCCGAAACTTTCACCCTAATAAAGGCTTTTGATGGACTTTGTGATAGGAACGTTAAATTGCCAAGGTCTCTCCAGGAAGAGACACTTGTTGAAGCATCTCCTGAATTCGAATAACATCCAAATTCTTTCCATAACAGACACTCTGGCAAAAAACCCTCCTCACTTTTCAGGGTACCAAACTTTCCACTGCAAAGACCAATACTCTCGTGGTAACGGCTTTCTTGTCAGAAATGGAATTGGTGCCACAATTCACAGTTTTCCTGTACAAATCACCTCTCTGAATTTAGACTGCTTCGCTATTGACGTATCCTGGAACAGGTCTACCATTACCTTTATCTCTTATTACAACCACCCTCTCCAAACCCTCAACTCAGAGCTTTTCGAATACTTTTCAAACCTCCCTAAAGCCATAATTCTTGGAGATTTTACCTCCAGACACACTCAATTTGGTGATAGTTACACTAATCAATCAGGTAGAATTTTCTCCGACTTTCTTCTTGACCTACCTATCTTCCGAATTTTCAACAAAAATCCCACCTTTTTCGGCCACCAGGGAACTTCTATTACAGATCACGTAGTATCTACCCAAAGACTAGCCACTTTGTTCGACGACGAATGTTACCAGGGTGACTCAATAACTTCCGACCATCTTCCACTCCTAGTCCGAACAAAGCTAGCAAACCCCAAACCTCCGTTTTCGCAACATTTCACCTTTTTAAATTATAAAAAGGCCAACTGGGAAACTTTCAAAAATCATATATCTTCCCACCTTCCGAACGAACCTGAAAGAATCACCATAGATTCAATAAATTCTCAAGCCGAAACACTCCAATCTCTCATTATAGATGCTACTGATCAAGCCGTACCACTTACCACCATTGATACCTCCAATCGTGCTTTACCTCAGCACATCATTAACCTCATCAAACACAAAAGGCATCTTTATCGCACATTTTTTCGTACTCGAGATCCTGCCGTTAAGAACGAATTGAATCGCCTTAATGCCCTGGTCAGACTTGAGACGAACGCCCTCAAACAAAGGGAATGGAAGCGTGTCACGTCTGACTTAAACTATAGGCGAGGAAGTGAGTTCTGGAACAAATTCAAAACTCTCACCGGACAACGGAGAAGAGTAGAATCAGGTCTTAGAGTACAAAATCAAATTGTGCACACCCCAGACGAAAAAGCCGAGGTTTTCAAAACACATCTCCAAAGTGTTTTAATCTCCCCAGAAAACCCACTTTTTCTCCCCGATTTTCTCAGAGAAACCACCCTACTAACCGCGAACATCACGAGGAGCCCTCATATAATCACTCCACTTGACCAAAACGACCCTTTTTTAAAGCCCTTTTCTCTTGAAGAAATTCAAACTGCCTGCCTTAGAGGAAAAAATACGGCCCCTGGTCCCGATAGAATTTCTAGAAAAGCTCTAAAAAACCTCCCTCCTTCCATTTTACCTCAAATACAGAACCTTGTAAATGCCTGCCTCTCACTTTCATATTTCCCAAATGTATGGAAAACTTCCCATACGATTCTCATTCCGAAACCCGGTAAAGATTCTAAAAATCCCGAAAATTACAGGCCAATTTCGCTTATCAGTGTTCTTGGAAAACTCTTCGAATTCCTGGTAAAAGAACGACTCTGGCAACACTGCAAAGGCCACAATATTATTCCTGACTACCAACATGGGTTTCGCCCTGAACACACTTCTCAAGATCCAATTACCTCTTTTCATACTATCATCTCTCGAGCCATAAACGCCCGCGAATGCTCTTCAGCTGTACTTCTCGACGTTCATAAAGCCTTCGATCAAGTCTGGCACGCTGGACTTGTGAGAAAACTAATGAGCATAAATCTTCCTGTTCACTTCGTAAAACTCATCTATTCATATCTCACTGAACGTACGATTAAAGTAAAAGTTGGCTACTCCGTTTCCGATCCTTTCACCCCTCTAGCAGGCGTACCTCAGGGTTCTATCCTCGCTCCCCTTCTCTACCTTATTTACACTTATGACACTCCGACCCCCGTTAATCGTCATCAACATATTCATTTGTATGCAGACGACACCGCTATCATTAACACCGCTAAAGACATACACACACTTCAAAATAGGTAACACTCAAAGCTCGCTAAACCGATTTTCTGATTGGTGCTGCAAGTGGAGAATCACACTTAATCCACAAAAAACTCAACTGATAGCGTTTAAACATTCAAATACCATCAAACACGACCTTTCACCTACACCAACGAACTTCCGTATTTCACTCTGGGGCGAGAGACTCGAATTACAAAAACAGGTTACCTATTTGGGGGTGAGATATACTCACACCCTCAACTGGGAGCCTGACATCACTGCTACTCTTAGCAGGGTGAAAAATCGAGTTAATCTCCTCAGAATGTTGTGCGGCAAATTCGGTAGATCTCACCCTCAAATTCTTCTGCATACATACAAAACCTTTATTCGCCCCGTAATCGACTACAAATACCTCGTATATTCAACTCTCCTTCCACGGTTGATGAATCGTCTCCTCTCCTGCGAGAGACGTATTCTGAGACTTTGTCAATACAAACATTTTCGCTCCCCTTGCAACGAGGTATATACCAATACAAATATCATCCCCATCTCCGATAGACTGCGAAAACTTCAAGCAGGTTACATTACCCGAGCTCTCTCATCTAACAACACGTTAGCCAAAAATACTTTAAAAATGTCTTGGAAAACCCGGCTCCTTCGCCCAATTTCAAAAATTCCAAAAAATAAATTGCCATATCCTCCTCTACGACTTCTTCGTACTATTCCTTACGAAGAACTCCCCCCAGACTTCCAAGACTTCCTCGATACTTAGCCTCTATCCATTCGATAGAGACACAGTCGTACACCGGAATTCCAAGCCGAAGAAGAAGTGCTGCGAAAGCTGTTGTAAGTAAAGTGTACCGCAAACAGTTGGACCGAAGCGTCGATCCAAGCTAGGAGGAACACCGAACACGACAAAAAGCACTTTTTAGTGTATTGTCTCGGGTACTTTTCAGCATCCGAGACAATTTATAACATATGAAAAAATTTAAAATAATAAAAATAAGTGTAAATTTATTTCCTTTCCCTTTCCTCTACTACCGGGATGATGATGCAGGTTTTCTGTGGTACTTTTCCTGCATCTTAATTTCCGCAATTGTTGGAACCGCGACATATTGTGGAAATTAACCAAATGGCCATCCTTGGGTGCACAGCCACAGCTGTCCCTACCGCGACCTTTAACTTCACTTGCATTAATATTCAAATCATACCTTGAAGAGGATTAATCTCCCATAGCAGGGTACAGAATTAAACTTTTGCAAATTCCAATAAAGGAAAATCAATTATCAAATTAAAATCATGTTCGAACCAAAAAAAAAAAGTGGTTCAATCGGTTCGATAGCCTGGCTGATGAGGCCTAAAGGCCGAAACAGCTGTCCCAGGATGCGAACCGATTGAATAAAAATTAATTCGATGTTTGATCCGCTCTTACGAGCTTTCTAGATCCTTTTGTAATGGTGGATGAGGCCATATTTACTTTTTTATATTTTTTCTACTATTTGTAGCCATTGCTTCCTGTCCTGAGTTTTCTCTTCCCAGTGTTTAATTCCTATTGTCTTGAGATCACCTACTACCTCCTGCAACCAATTTATCCTGGGTCTTCCCCTTTTTCTCTTACTACAAGGCTTCCACTCTAACATTGAGTATATTATTGATCTCTTACCTGCTCTCCATATGTGTCCCAGCCATTTTAATCTTTGCTCCTTAATTTTTCTTACTATGTCTTTTTTTATCTCTTGATATAGTTCCATATTTGTTCTTCTTTTATATCCTTCACCTATTTTTTTTGGTACTAATATTGTTCTTAGTATTTTTCGTTCCTGTATTCTCATATCCTCTTCTTGTTTTCTATTCATAGTTAATGTTTCTGCCCCATACATCATCACCGGTCTGATTATTGTATTATATATTCTTATTTTTGTGCGCTTGCTAATTATTTTATTTTTTGATAATTTTTTGTTTGCCTGAAATGCTTTGTTTGTTGCAACGATTCTTTCCCTTATCTCAGTCTCTCTGTCTCCGTCACTACTTATTGTTATTCCCAGATATTTAACTCTATCCACTTCTTCAAATTCATATCTTCCAATTTTCACGTCTTTTTGTTCACAATTCTTTTTGAGTCTTAATAATTTGGTTTTATTACCATTCTGTTGTTAGTCACTAGTGCTACGTCGTCTGCATACGCTATTATTTGTCCCCCTCTGGTTCTTAAATTTCCTTTACATATTTTCTTCAATGTATATTCTGGTGCCAAATTGTTAGATAGGGACCAGAACTCTATGGAACGCTACCGAAGCGTTGAAATAGAAAACATAAAAAAGATTGTGGTTTAATTTCCCAAAAATTATCAAACAGAAAAATGAATATCTACACCACAAGGAACATACATACTATATCATCGCATTTTCCATCACGTGAAGCATATATGCATTCAGCAGCACAGAATGGAACTATTTTACCACTAAATGATCACAAGTTCCGATATATTTGAAGACGAGGGCAAAAACGGATTTCTTGTCCACAAAATTCTCCATTCCTCATGGCCAATAAAACATCTTGATTTCAGAGTGTATTCAAGGCTTATGATTGGTTGATATTGTTCTGCAGTCAGGTGTTTGGTATCTATTGAGTATTTGCGCCCTCCCAGTTTGTCAAGAAATTGGAATACTTGCAGTTTGTCCTCCTTATAGTCCCCATGTTCCAGAGCGACATTTTTCGTACTAACAATCTGTGGGCCGTAGCAATTGCTACTCTTGCTACGTGAAGTCCGACAATGAACACAACAATAACACTGGACAAGCAAATCGGTAGCACACGAAATCCGAAAGTGAGATTTTCCTAATATTAAATTTTGTGTTTAAAACGTAAATTTTTGTCTGAATAAAACCCGTCTCCTTATTGAAATCACCTACGTTATAATATACTTAAGCTTGAAAACCATTCTCCAATCTCTAATTACCTCCATGAGAAACAAATTCATCAGTTGAAATTTACTAACTCGGTATCTCCGAAATGGAAACAATTGAGGATTCACTTTAATTTACTTTGTAGCAGTCTAGGAAATTCAGTCAACCAGCTTGTAAAGTTTAAATTAAGATTTCGTTTTATGCGAATTCTCCTAGAATACTACTCCCCTTCTATTATCTTATTCAATTGCCTGACGTTTATCAGCAGTATTACTGATTGTTGTATGTGATAAAGGGTATCTTTTGTCTCAAGGGCAGAAAATGAGCTTTTGCAGCCCGAGCACATTATTTTTTGCCTACCAAATAAACGAAAAAGTAGGAAAATGTAAGATAAAGTGTTGATTTACACTAACGTTTAATCACAATCTACGTGAAACGTCAAAGTACTCAAGTAACAGGTGGTGAAAAAGTACAAAATCATATATTTACATGTCATCTTCAGCTTTGAATGCCCCGTTAAATACTTGGATTAAATAATAACGACTTCCTGTTACCTATACTGCCCTACTAATCCGAAAGGCGCTATCTCTGAGATACGCCCTTTTAATGATTTTATACCATTCACTAGCTATAAAAATTTTGCATCTAATGGTATAAGCCAAATAGCACTATCGAACTTAAAACATTTTGAGTTTTAACATCTCTAAAAAGTTTTGTTTAAGAAGGTGCAAAAATACAATTTACAAAAAGTCGATTTTCTCAAAACTTACTCCGATTGGGATAGCGCTTTTTGGCTTATTGGGGCAGTATAGATAAGTAATAAAAAAGAGGCCCACTTCAATGATGCTGTAATTAAGAAATATATTCCATCAGGTTTTGGAATCAACCAGTAGATGGAACTAGTGCCGTTGTTTCCAAAGAGAGATTTTTGCTTTATCAACTGCAGACTAGAGGCATTTTTTCTTGACGAAACAGTTTCAAAGACCGTTTTGAAACAGTTTCGTCGTGACGTAATGGTTAGTGGCGATCGCAAAAATTAAACGTTTTAAAACGTCACGTGATCAGTATCTATTATAGGTACCATCTGCCAGGCCATTTTCGCTTTGTTGACGTTTGTCTTTGAGCATAGCTTCGATATTATAATGTTATTGTTTTCTAGAACTTGTTGAAGTTGAGCATAACATTTTTGAGCAAAATCAGGATCTAAAATCAGCAATAATATTTAATTTAACAAGTTTAATCTTACATTTCTCTAAATGAAGAGCTGTGGATTTATCCATATTCACCCAAAGTGATTTTCACCATTTATTCCATTGCAAAACACAAAAAATTAAACAAACCAGTGCTATAAAAGTGAATAAATTAAAAACGGAAATTCCATTTGTTTTGAATAAAAACATCAACAATTTCAAAAATGACAGTAGTGACACTGCTGACAGCTTAAAACGGTCTTGGAAAACGTTTTCAAACGTTGACAAACAGTTTTATTCCTGACGTCATTAACCGACCAAGAAAATGGACCGTTTTAAAACAGTTTGAAACTGTTTCAAAACAGTTTTTCAAGAAAAAATGCCTTTTGAATTGTAAAAGAATAAGAATATTTCTTCTTTGTTCAGTGTTGCCAGAGATTCTACAATTGTACCAGAACTGATACAAATTACTCTGGTTAAGTGCTTATGTAGGTACAAAATCATGTTATTCTGGTCCACGGTATAATGAAATCTTTGCATAGGATATAAATAGTAATATTGCCTATGATTAATAAATTATTTTGCTGATACTAGTTTAATTAAAAATAATTTAAATTCTTTGTTACTGTAATAAAAATAGTTTGGGGTTATCATATTGGAAATCTGGTATACGGGGTTGCGATAAAGTATGGAACGAAGTAAAACGAAAAGAACGATATTTATGAAAATTTGCAGGTAAGTGCAATGGAACAAAATGCATCTGATGTACATTTTTTTGTTAATAATATACTTCCGGTTTAACCGGAAATGCCACCAACTTTTTCAATTTAAATGGGACACCCTATATATTTTTACAGATTTTGAAAGAGCTTGTTATTTTGAATTAATACATACTGAGTTTAGTGTAAACAAATTTGTAAAAACGACTTTAATCAACCTCCTTTGAGTTTTTTGCATTAGAGCAAAAAACTATTTAGATAAACTAATTGATATTGTTTGTATGCATAGTAATAAATAAACGAGTACTGTTTAGTACGTCTTTTGTTCTCCAAGTATCAATTTCTAATTGACGGAAATACATTTTACAACTTAGTATGGTTCAATTAAGTGAAAAAGAGCGTATTGAAGTTTTAATGATGATCGGTTACCATAACCGATCGTGTTAGAGCTCATAAAAAAGTGTGTCATATTTTTAATAATTTGCATCCGGAGAGAAATCCTATATCACGCTCAACAGTAACTAAAACATTACAACGTTTTAATACAATTGGGATGGTAAAAAATTTGCTAAAACCTGGAAGACCGCGGACTGCAACGAATGAAACTGTTAAACAAAATATTGCAATCGATTTATCACCTTAAACTTCCACCACAAATTTGGCACTAAATCATCGTATCAGTCGACGTTCTGTAGGAAAGATATTAAAAAGTGAAAAGTATCATCCGTATAAGGCACAGTTGGTTCAAGAATTGTCAGGCGATGATTTTGACCGACGCCGACGGCTGGAATTTTGCGAACGGCTAATGGACATCTGTAATGTCGATGACAATTTTGCGACTTTTTGTTTAAATGGAACAGTTAATCGCCATAACTCAAGGTATTGGTCAAATGAGAATCCTCATTGGATTCATGAAGCACATACCCAGCATAGAAGTTAAATGTTTGGATCGGAATTGTCGAAAATAGGCTTATAGGCACATTTTTTATCGACGGAAACTTGAATGGTGACAAGTATTTGGATCTACTAAATAAGGAAATTATTCCTGCACTTCAACAGAATGGGCAATTGCCACAAAATGTTTGGTTTCAACAAGATGAAGCACCACCCCACTATGATAGACGGGTTAGGGATTTTCTGGATGCGAATTTTCCAAGTCGATGGATTGGACGTAGCGGATTCATAGAGTGGCCTGCTCGTTCTCCGGATCTTAGCCCGTTAGATTTTTTTCTTTGGCGTTATCTAAAATCACGTGTTTAGACGACCAACAAACTTACAGGAATTGAGACAAAGAATTATTGATGAATGTGAACTAATACGAGTCTTGGAAAGAGTGACTCAAGAATTTGTTAATAGGATGGCATATTGTCAGCAAGTAAACGGCGAGCATTTTGAACATTTGAAGTAATTTTGCTTCCCATTATTCTAAAATAATGAAATGTACACCTATTGTACAACTAACAGTGAGTTATTCCTCGTTTTTACAAAATTTTTCACACTCAGTATGTATGAATTCAAAATAACAAGCTCTTTCAAGCTCTGTAAAAATATATAGGGTGTCCCATTTAAACAAAAGAAGTTGATGGCATTTCCGGTTAAACCGGAAGTATATTATTAACAAAAAAATGTACATCAGATGCATTTTGTTCCATTGCACTAACTTTATTCCGGGGTAAAATTCAAATTTCTATCACTAGCAACAAGTTCTAAAATGGTGGAAAGCGGCAACAAATTGTAAATGTCTCAAGTTAAATTTTGACTCAATTAGTAATCTGACAAACCGTTTGAGCATAGGTACTTAGAAATGAAGTCACATCATTTTCACTTTCATTGTACCCTAAGGAAACTCCTGCATGGAAGAGGAGGAAACAGCCTCAAATATCAAAAGATTTCAATACCATAAGCTACTTACCAATTACAAAAGGTAATTATTTCCATAAATATTTTTTCAGTACAGAACCACTCGATCTTATCTGAAGATCTTCAGAGCAAAAATGATCAGCGCATAGCCATGGTTGTCTTGGAAGGGGTTGCACCTTTATGATGGTAAATAACGAGAGCCAAGATAGCGAAAATGTCCAAAGAACCCGATTTTTATATATTTTCATATGCTTTATCCGACCATAAATAAATTATGTCTAATATACTTATTATAAAAGCTCATCTACGACGTTACTGGCCCCCTACAAACAAAATAAAGATAGACGAACTCCACTTATCGATGAAATACGGGAATTAACGATCCACTTTTCAACAAATTATATAACCACGAACTATAAGCTTTCAAGATTATTATTACTTTGATTAAATCTCGGACAAGTATTTTATGAAAACATTTCTTCAAACATCACTATAAAATGTGAAAACTACTAAATCCCCAAAAAGATAGTTACCTTCCAGCAATGTCGCTAATAATTAATTAATACATCAGACTGAACAAAAACCAAGAACGAACATTATGCGTAAATTTGTAAGCGATGTAGAAAAAGAAAATGGAGGCTATACTGGTAACCTTTAAAATAAACTGCTCCACAAATGTTAAGGAAGTACATGAATTCGGAGATTGTGCTCTAACAAAATACGATTTCTTGTCTCCAATGTTATATATTGAATATTTTTTCTCTCGTTGCGTTTATTTCACCTTTTACGTAATAATTTTGTAGTTTGGAAAAATAAAAACAACAATTTGAGGCTGTTTTTATTTCAATTTTATAAAAATTTCAAGTACATACGTTAATTAAAGGCTGGTTTTTAGCATGTTTGATTACCCTTGCACGACGCGGCCTAGCATTGGATTTACTCAGTCCTGTTCCGGATGAGCTTCCTCTACGGCTCTTCTATTTCTGGGCACTAAAGGAAGAGTCCTGACATGAACACGACGACTATCAGAAAACCGCCCATACCTCGTCTCATCTGTGAAGAAAACTGTTCTCAAAAGTCGAAAACGTAAATTAACCTCGTGTAATCTTTGAAGTACTGTTTCAATTGAAATCCAAACACCAGAAGCAATCAAAAGACGCACAGAGAAGTACTCAGAGGTTCTCTATGGATATACACAGTCAAATAACGATCTTATGCAGGGGTAAAATCCCTTGATCATTCATAACGTCCGCAACTTTTCTCTAAAAGCGACCCGCCTCAATAATACCAATAGCCATACTATAAAGTTCATATAATAGCCTTTTTGGTGTGCGTCATTGACTGTTTATGTCCTTCTAACACATTACGTTGGAAGAAATAGAAAAAAGGGAGGTCTTTGATCAATCCTAATCAAAATATCACAATAATGAACCGTTTAAACGTATTACAAACGTTAACCCTAATATTTGACTTACAAAAATTAGATTGGTTGATGTTTAGATTACGCGCAAGCACGACCTATTAATCGGGCGAAATTACATCGTTCAATTCACGATGCAGACGTACCTTTCGTAGCGGCAATGTCTCACTGACAGTTCTCGTCAGGTCTGTACTTTGTTGTTTACGGTCAATTGTTATTTTATGAAAAGTAAATATTAATCTTATTGTTAGCATTTTATTTATTTAGATAATACAAAAATATGCCTCGATATACGAAAAAAGAGCAGCATCTTATTTTGAAAGTTCTCAATTAATTTCAGTTAGAAAAAGAAGCTTGTAAACCATTGATACCTTTAAAAAAGTGCACCAAGTTAGTATTTTTTATATAACATTGAGTGAAATTAGTATAATAGTTATTTGTATGTTTAGGCCGCGAAATACCTTTTTAACGTACCGAAAGAACAGTTATCGCCGAGGCCGTTTGCGGCCGAGGCAAGATAATCTTGAGGTCGTTAAAAAGTTTCGCGGCCATGGCATACACACTATTTTTCGTGCAATCGTTAAAATTATTAAACTAGATAATTGTAAATAAATATATCATTGCTCTAAAATCAACAGCAGTTTAATTTATTTAACAATGTGTGCTATGGAAATGATATGTTTCAATATATACAAAATATTTTGACAGTTCTTGCTTCAATAACTTCTGGAGTAAATATAAGTAATAATACAAACTGTACAATTAATGTTAATATTCATCCTAAATAATATAAGTCCTTATGTATTTGTTGGTATTCAATAAAAAATAATCCTTGTCTTTGTAGTATTTTAGAAATGTCAAATTTGGAAGTGATATTCAAATTTGGAAGTGACGTTTGGTTTCGCAGCCGTTGCTATGAGTAACGGCCGCGAAATTGAATTTCGCGGACTGTGTTGAGAACGCGAAATACTGTCCGGTTTCACGAAAAATAAGTTAATCCCATGTATTTCATTGGGATTGCTTAAATATTTCATTTTTATCTATTATGTTTAAAGTTATGAACATCAAATACATGGGGTCGCTGAATTGCATCCATCCAACCGCTGAGTTGCATCCCATTAACAAATTTAATATGGTGTCTAAAACTGGTAGATAATTAAATAAAAGCGGGCATTGTTGTCATGTTTATTCTGATATCGTAATTATTGAATAATTAGTGAATAATGTATTAATTTAATTTTGAATCGCAGTTAATTGAATAAAGTGGAAACAATAACTGATGTAAAATTCTTGAAAATACAAAAGATAACAACTTAAACTTAAAAACTCATCAACTTGAGAACAAAAAAACTAGTTAGATAAGCAAGTAAACATATTGCAGTCGACAAACCTTGGTGAAAAGAATGGTTAATAATTTTTAACATAAATTTAATATTTGTGAACTTACCTCACTTTTGTGGATCAGTTTATAAACAACTTGTTCTCTAGTTTATTCAGTCTAAAGTAGAAATGAGACAGTAACGCCCTCTTATTTCTGGAACTTATTTGATCCGTATCTAGTCTCCATGTTACCATAGGTTTGTTCGTAGAACAGTCAGAAACTATCAGAAACCGTCAGACGCATTCGCATTAAAAAAAAAAGCGTTCGTAGAAACAATTTGACAGTTGCTGATTTAAAAATTCTTTGTTCGAAGAAAGAAATTTGCGGTTTCGGATCAGTTGCCAACTATCAGAATAATTTGCTGACCGGGATCAAATTTTTAGTTTGAGCATGCGTATTGTGATGCTGTAGTAAGTGACAAGTGTAGTGACTTTTACTATTTTTCTGTTATTGTAAAAAAAAAACACGGAAATAGCGAACCAGTCAGTTCCTTATAAAATAAAACGTGAGTAAAATCATTTGTATGTTGTAATACCGGACATAAAAAAAATCTCTGGCTTCTTTTTAGGATGGCCAACGAATGACACACATACTACAAAATTATTTACTTATTCTTTATTTTTCCCAGATGTATGACAACGATTCAAGCTCTTCAAGTGATGAAGAACTTTTAGTTCATTTGTATCAAAGAGCTAAGCAGAAAAATGAAAATTATTTGCAAATAATAGTTCACAGTTATAGTGATATAGAATTCATGGAACATTTTAGAGTTAGCCGACATGTTGCTACTACTATAAAAGAGAGATTTTATATAGCCGGAGTATTATTTTCATCAGGCTGGCGAATTTGGGAGACTAAATGCATCTGATTTCACTTTAACTTTTCTGTGGTATGCTGCACATGAGGCAGGGATGTTGCAGACTGTTTCGGGATAGCCATAAGCACCTTGAGAAATATTATTGAAAGGCTCACCTATTTTTTGAGTGAGTAGATTAATGATTAAATTTCTGGCGAAAACTTATGAAAGTTGCGTTCACTTTGAAATCTCCGGCTGTCACTGTCGTGTTGTCAACATTTTCCACCCGTTCGTACAACAAAAATTGCCAATCGGTTTACAACGAATCACAAACGGAATGTCAGAGTTTGACAAATTTCCAATCGATTGGAAATTCTTTCTACGCACAAACCTCATATATCACTTTGAAGCAAATTGATTCACACTATATAATCAAATATTACCTGAACCAAAATTACAAGTCGATATTTATCACAAACCGAAATATTAACATGGGTGCTCTTTATTTATTTTTCTCCAAAATGTGTCAAGGTAATTTACCCTTCGTCGAAGAAATAACAAGTAATTATAATGTTTAATAATGTTAGATCGACTTTACCGAGTTTTGAACATAATCAACCTATCAGAGACAGCTAGTTAGTGGTTTATACAGGTTAATTAATCTGAGTTTTTGGTTAGTTAAGGAACACATAAAAGCCGGGTATGCGAAACGTCAAATCATAACATGGTAATCGGTAACGAGAGAGTTATTAAAACGCAGATGGTGATGACAGCCTTGATTTCGGTGCCCGCTGTGCTCAGTCCTCCTCAATAAATAATATCACGTTAATTATCCTTCCACCAATTCCCTTTGAAGTATCATCTCGTTTGTTGATAATTTGTTGACAGAATCCAGACTAGGTTGATCACATTTCCCAAGTAATTATCATAATAAGGGTGAAAAAAACGTTGGATCGATGTCTACCGCTTGTATAAAGGGTTGGGATCGATTCATTTCAGCTTTCAATATATTTTAAAAAGTGCTTCTACAACTCTTTGCCACAAATAACGTTCCCCAATCTTATTTTTTTCTTATATTAGAAGAAAAGTTACGGAACAATTAGGCAATCCAGTTACCTGTCAAATAAAATTCAATATGGCGTCCCAGGCAAACAAAACTATGGTTTCAGTTTTTTGGTATACAGAAGAGTGTGTATGGAAAATGTTATTTTATTTAGCTCTATCATTATCATTATCATTATCATTGTCAACTTGTTCTACATTGTATAACCTAACCTAACCCACCTACGGTTTTGAGGTGACTGCTTTGAAGTAATTATTGTTTGCACTTTGTCTAGTAGTGTTAGTCATTGGTGTAGGTCTAGGCAAATTATTTTGATTGTAATTAGGATTCGGTTTCCACACATTTTCGGGAGGACCAAAAACTTATTAAAATTATTTTGTAAATATCTAATTTTACCTTCCCTTTTTATAAAATTAATAGCTTCTAGCATGGTTCGAGGTTCGAGGCCATAATGCCGTAACGATTCCTTCAACCTAATGAATAAAAGTGAAGCAATCGCTTAAAGCATTTGCTTACTAGCAAAAGCAATTGCTTAACTAGCATTTGCTTTAAGAAAAAGCAATTGCTACAGATCGTTATGAATAAATTTTTCAAGCAAATGCTGCTTTTCTGAAATCAACGTAGCAATTGCTCTCCCAACAGAAGTTCAGACTTGCCAGAGCAAGTTTACAAAGTCGTGATCCCTTCTCATACCTGTGTGTTTCGTGGACGTACTTATTTAGTTCAGTTACATTTTTAAGAATATCCAAGTGTGTTACAGTTAGTTTATAAAAAATAATAATAGTATGGCAGAGAGTGAATAATTTGATAATAGTAGTGTCGAGGAAATTACAGATAAACAAATGATATTTGTACAAAAATTGAAAGAAAAGAAGAGTTGGTACAGGAATATAAAGATAATTATAATATCACACTTACAACAAAACAGTTATCAAAAAAAAATAGTAATATGAGAGTTGAGATGAAAAAGAAATTCGATATTAATAAAACCGGTAATAAACCAAAAGTATTTAAGCCTTGGGAAAAATTACTTGTGGAATTGTTGGAGGTGGAAAAGAATCCCATCTTTAAAAAAATACCAGGTAAAATATTTTTATAATATATTCTCTTTAAGTACAAAAAATTTACATATTAAGGGGCTATGTCTGTTGGAATCGATGGAGGAGTATTACTGGATAAGTCCTGTACATCATCGAGTAACACTTTTATAGGAGCATAAACTATTCTTAAAAAAAAATGAAAATATCAAATAGTTTGCCTGGAACTGATGAGACCAAAGCATTATCAAATGCTGAACTGCAACGTTTAGTTTTATTGGAGGAACTGAAATTATGTCGTATGCAACAGGAAGAAATTTTAAAAAGAAAACAGGAGAATGATGACAAACACCAATTCAGTCAAGGGGAAAAAGGCAAAA
Organism: Lochmaea capreae; assembly: GCA_949126875.1. NCBI lineage: Eukaryota > Metazoa > Arthropoda > Insecta > Coleoptera > Chrysomelidae > Lochmaea > Lochmaea capreae. The sequence continues at coordinate 12,041,948 of OX421401.1, forward strand.
TATTTTATAATCTATAATTTCTTAAGTTAAATTTGCATTTACTTATGTTAATTTTTTTGCTTATAGTTCGGTTTGTTTATTTAGTACAAAATATACAAAGCTGTATGCAAAGAGAACCAAAGTCGACTATTATCAAGAAAATGATGCTGTGGTTACCCTACCTCAAAAATTTGGAAGCAATTGCTATACTAGAAAAAGCGATTACTTCATTTATTCATTAGATTTTAAGCTAATGATAGCAATTGCTTCTGTTTTTTAAGAAAAAGCTTTGGCTGACAGCAATTGCTGCATACCTTAGCAATTGCTTAAAGCAAAAGCATTCACTTCAGTTTTTATTTTTTGGATTCCAAGAATTATCAATATTTGTATTATCGTTGAAATGATTTACAATACTGTCTATAATTTCCAAAAAAAATTGAAGCTCATTCTCATTACCATCAAAACCTGGAAAGGTTTCAGCATGAACTTTCGTAAAATTAGGTAAATCTGCCATTTCAAAATTATCTTTTAAAGAAAATGAATTTAAGTTTCTGGTGATTAAATCTAGTTTGAATTGCTCTTATGTACTTTGGTACTTAAATTTAACTCTAAATCGTTGTCGCTAAAGGAAGGGGAAGCACTAGAGGAGTCTGACATATACAAATACTTGAAATAATTTGACTTACAGTACGGTCTTCATTTGCACTTGGACAGCTTTTTTCTCGAAGGATTCTAGTAACTTTCCTTGAATGAAGATAATCCAAAATTAACAGTTCTTAGAAACACCGACCGATTCGTTTGTCACTTCATTATAGAGATAGTTGAAAGTTTTCAGAGTTGGATGCCTTTCGTGACAATCCTACTGACTGCGCCAATAATATAAGTTTCTTCCCAAACTTTATTTTTGATTAGATGCCGAGTAGGCATGAACGAGTGTAGCGAAACGAGGGCAGCTGATATAAGGGCTGCTAAAGGGTTTCCTGCATGTGTGACACACAACTGTTTTTCGCCTACCCAATAAACCAAAAAATAGGAAAATATAACAAAAAGCTTTGACATGCACTGACGTTTAAAAAATTCAGTGAAACGTCAAAGTTGTAATCTTTGAAAAATTAGTTATGTGACTCACAATATAACACACAACACATAACTAAACAGAAATAAGGTTATAATCAGATACGATTTTTGATATTCGAATGGTGCATACCCACTCGAGTCACCACATGAGAAACAAATCGTACACGGAGCCTTCTAAAGTAATTCGAATATACGATTAATCGATTTTTGTGCTAGATTCATTCAATTTCGTACACGAATTATACTCGAGTGATCTCCAGCCGCCCAATGTTTCAGCGTTTTGACGATACCTTTCACTAATTTCAAAATGCATCTTGTAGATAATTGCTTTCCATTTCGAAATAAAAATGTAAATTAACGAGCTCTCAAAGAAGTCGATAACAATATTCATCAACGCTGTTTACTCACCATTTAATAGACAATACAAAACTGAACAGCAAACCAGTCTGTCTAAAATTGCTTGCCCTGGTCGGTCATAGGTATTAGGTCACGTGATCTGGATTGCCTCATATTCAATAACAATTGTCTCTTGTACAAGAGTAACTACAAGACACGTGTAAGATTAAAAATTAGTTCCAGCTACCGCAAAATGACACAACAATATAATTGACGTCGAATAATATATTGTGTCACTAGGGCAGAAACTGAGCTTTAGCAGCCCGGAACACTGATGGTGTGTTGTATCTCACACCTAAACTCGGTTTAATTATAACTGATGTTTAGACTGTGACGTATTGATTTATTTATTATCATTAATTACATCAGTCTAAACATCAGTTATAATTAAACCGAGTTTAGGTGTGAGATACAACACGCCCTTAGATGCACGAGCGAGCATAGCGAAGCGAGTGCACCTGATAGTTAAGGGTTGCTAATGTGTTTCCTACATGTGTGATACGCAACTGCTTTTCTCCTACCAAAAAATAAGAAAAACTTTGGCATACCTACACTGAAACGTTAATGCACTCAAGTGATAGACGGAGAAAAGCTTTGCGTTGCGTTAAGAATTTCAACAATAGTTTTCACCCTATTTTTGGTGGTCATATGATTTATTATCAAATCTGTGGCGGTTTTTTGTATTTAGGATTATTTAATTAATAAAATCACATTTTTCAAGTGCTCTACTGGCCTGTTATTTCAATTTTACATGTATACTTTTGAGTAAGAATAATAAATCTATCAGAACCCACTTCTTTGGCTTGTACTATTTTGTAAACATGTTTAGCCAGTGTATCAGGGAGCCAATTCCTGAATTTGTGTGAATTAATAATTCACATGTGAAAATAAGATAATTAATTCACGTGGTATATATCGCATGAGTTGTCTTTCCACATGTTATTATTTTCTTTTATTCTAGGTTATGTATACCTATCATTTATGAACCTCTTATAATGACATTTTTTTATTAGTATAAGTATATATTGAAAAGTACAACCACAAAAACTATAAAGAAAATTTGAGTACCTAATAATTTGGTAGAACGTTAAAAAATATGTTTAGAATCCTGCAACATCAAGTGCTAGAAAACTTGAAGCAGAAGCAGAAGAAGCCGTTGCCGTTCAACAGAGACAACATTTTCTGAGAAATTGAAGTCCTCAAAGTGACTGGTGTGAAGATAGCCGCCCATTTTAGCTGCAAAAATGTTGAGAACCGCTCAATTCTCAGTTTCAGTGGCGTGCAAAATATATATTGAATCTAATTCATATTTCGGAAAGCAAACTTGATAACCAATGAGTAGGGGTACATTGGTGTAGAGGACAGACTGTTTGGAGAAAATTTGCTTCGATGAGTAACAAGGGCTGAAACGTCACCCCTGAAACTGAAATAAACTATAACATCCGAAGGATATGAGGAGCCTAGTTGATATTTTGAGGGTACAAGCATTATAACATTGTAAACAAACCGTTCAAAGGAAATTTGCTTACGGTGGGGAGCAAGGGTTGAAACGTCACCCCTAAAATTGAAATGTAACTTCCAAAGGAAACGAGGAGCCAACTTAAAATTTGGAGGGTAGAATGTTTATATACTATTTAGAATACACTGTCCAAAGGAAATTTGCTTTCCATGGGGATAAAGGGTTGATATGTCACCCCTAAAACTAAAATAAATTCTAACTTCCAAAGAAAACGAGAAGCCAACTTAATATTTGGAGGGTAGAATGATAAGAATGTTTAAAAGATACTGTTCAAAGGAAATTTGCTTACGATGGGGATGAAGGGTTGAAATGTGACCCCTAAAATTAAAATAAATTATAACTTCCAAAGAAAACAAGAAGCCAACTTAATATTTGGAGGGAGAATCATTATAATGTTTAGAAAATACTGTCCGAACGAAATTTGTTTACGATGGGTATAAAAGGGTTGAAATGTCACCCCTAAAACTAAAATAAATTTCAACTTCCAAAGGAAACTTGAAGCCAACTTAAAATTTGGAGGGTAGAATGATTATAATGTTTAGAAAACACTGACCAAAGGAAATTTGCTTATGTTGGGGATAAAGGGTTGGTTTTTGTTAAAATTTAGATTTGATAGCTTCTAAAAAATGTTGGGTACTAAGCTGTTTGTCCTGTTAGAGGTTCGTTAATAAACAACCAGTAGTAATTCCGCAGTTATATTTAATTCATTCAACGAAGCCCGTCTTTATAGTGAAATATGATACGGTTCAATCATGAGAATAATTACTTTAGTGGTTTGTACAATTCAATTTTTGTGAAAGTATGGTACTATTTGATCTAAAAGACTGAACTATAAGAGAAACTATAAAATAGTGAAGTCCAAATTAGGTATTGACTTGGCCAAACGATTTTGTAAGACCAAGATCGTGTAGACGCAGCAATGAGTATTGTTATGCAAACTGTTGCCGACAGATTCTTCTGTCTGGTATTATTAATGTGCTGGAAATCAAGAACGAACTCAGCCAGGCTTACGTACAACGAACATGTGTCTATAGCTCTCCTTCCATAGTGAATCATTCTTGCTTTACTATACGTTTAAATAACACCCCGGAATCTATGAGGTTGTACCTTAAGTTTGATCGTTAATGAGATACAGGGTGCTCAATGCTATTATTATTTCAATAGAAGCAGTAATATTGTGATAAACAAACATAAAAGTAGTACATTTCAGAGCAACTATATAAATTCTGTACAACCTCGTATCTTCATACGAGGTTGTAGGTAATGTTATTGCGATTTTGAATATCTTGTAAATTTTATATCTGGGTTGTGTAAAAGAGTGATTTTAAATATCCCCACACACAAAAATCCAGACGATTGTGTTCAGGTGATCTTGGCAGTCATGAGTGTGGAAATTGAAAACGGTTATTCAAAAACACCAGTACTATTACTGCAAAACGTGGAGAGGCACTGTCATGCATGAACCACATACGTCCTCTAATTATGAGAGGACATCTTCCGAAAAAGCAAAAAGTTAATGCATATGTTTAATCGTTGAGTAAAGAAAAATTATCCTAATAAATAACCGTCGATAATACCAAACATTGACCAAAAACGATTGCTGGAACAGTGCTACAACTGTGGTATGTGGATTTTACATCAGCCCATATGTGGTTATTATGAAAATTCATTATGCCATGTCATGAGAAATTGGCTCTATCTGTAAACAAAGTAGTGGTAGCGAAATTGGGATTTTTTGCAATTTTTCCTAAAATCCAATGGCAATAGGCATGATGACTGATTTTGAAAAACTGCTCCATGATGTTTTCACATATATACTTTATCTACAACAAATCTTATTTCTCTGAGAAAAAAAGTTTTTAAAGGAGAAAATTACCTTTTAAAAATGGATTTTAAATTCTGCGCCAAAACGCAACAATAGTAATGGCGTCTGTCTGTGACATCATAAATTCGTAAATACCATTTATAGGTGATCTGTGTCATTCTTAGAACATAAAACAAACTGTTTTATGTCATTGGTAAAATCGTCAAACTTCAAACACATGACTGCTTGCAGGTTAGAAGTTTGTTTTGATACATAATTTGAATCACACAAACAAAGGAAATTCAAAACAGAACAGTAGTTCGGACCATAGATAGTTCGGACTTATCTATGGTTCGGACGAAAGACAAAATATCAAGGTCAAATTTGCGAAAGTACGACGTCACTCTCTTCTGAATGGCGTTTGAGCTAGCATGGCGGATTGTTAAATTTTGTGCTAATATTTTTACTAAAATATTGGTCATCACATATGTAAAATAAAAATAGGTAATTGTTTTAGAATCTCTGCATCATATATAATTATATCAAATCAATATTTTAGTGATTCTTAGTGACTGTCATCATGCCTATACTGCATATGGAGCGGATAGTCATTAAGTAGCAAATCTTGAACACGCTGGACATTCCAAACAGTTATGTGACTAGCATTTACTAGTTGAGCAATTTTTTCTGGTACTCGATCCGGGATGTTTATCAATAATTTGAAGAACCTAATCTTCGAGTTGTGGAGCAATCGCTTTTCTAGGTCGTCCAATGATATTCTTTGATTTTACAAAAATTCTAGATTTTTGTAAAGAAAGATGCAATTTTAGTAATGTCATTTCAGCATTAGTAATCACAGGCGTTGTTATAAATAGTCGTAAGCAGAACTGGTGCTACAGTAGAATTAGAGAGATAAAAATTTATTGTTTGCTTTTGCGTTGGATTTCAGATTTATTAGTTTTGGAAACCTAGGAGTCACCCACAACAGAATTTCATATTAATTTGGAAACACTCTGTAAATACTAGCAAAGCCAAGTCCGAATAAACAAGAACAAGACCTAAACTAAGACCTAATATGAAAAAATAAAGAAATAAATTAAAGAATTATTACAGTTTCCTGTAATATTGTCGTATTTAATAAAGCGATTTAACAACGGGTGTCGAAGAATAATTATTTTTATCCTAAAGCTTTACACTTACAGTTTTGAAAAATATTTTTCAAAAACAGTAACCGTTCAACTAAGAAGCAACAACTACTTCCCGTGCTATGTGTAGATATATCAACTACGTTTGACTTTGAAGTGTAATTCAATATCCGTCGGGGCATATAGCACAGGAAGTAGTTGTTGCTTCTTAGTTGAACGGTCACTGTTTTTGAAAAATATTTTTCGTAACTGTATAAAGCGTTAGGATAAAAATAATATTTCTTCGACACCTGAAATAAATTAAGTTGATTATCAAGTGTTTATAAATCAATGATATTGTTCTCCACTCTATTCAATGCAAAAAATGTGTTAACATAATTATGTAAACAAACCGTATATAGTTGTGTCGAACGCTGGTTTTATACATAATTGAAATTTCCATAAACGACAATGTAAAATCAGGAAAATATCTCCTGATAATAAGTCCCGAAGGGCTAAGGCGTGGGCTGGCACTTAAAGGGAGTTAAAAATTGAATAACGCTGATTGTTGAGAGCGACCGGAATCCATTACTCTGCTATTAGGTTGCAAACGTTCAAAGAAGCGCTAATGTTCCGTAATGGCGCGCATTGTCCTTCAATACTTCAATCATTCCATCTGTGAAATAAGCTCTTTACGTTCTTCTCTGTCGTCACTTCGCTTTTTCTCTATGTGTACGACACGGGGATTTGTCAAATAAAATGGGAAACAAATTATGCTCATTTTATAAGAAAAAAGAACGAGATGAATGCGAACATTAAAATATCTTAGCATGTATGTATGTATGTATGTATTTTGGGGTAACATTAACTGAGACCTAAAAGATCTATTGTGCCCTATCTTAGCATATACTCTGGTTGATACTGTTCATAACGATGTTATTTACTATTATTGATAGTTTTAAAACAATATATTTATAACGGTACGTTGTATCGATACTTTACATAGTATCGCCCATCTCCATATGTCACATTATTTGACGTACTCCAGAAATTTATTAATTTTGACGTTAGAATTGTCAATAATATCAAATAAATTATTACTTTCGCATTATTTACTTAAGTTTTATTTAATAAAGTAATCAATAATACCAAATTATTACTTTCCGTTCTACAGTCGCATTATTTACTTAATTTTTATTTAATAAAGAAATCAAGGGTCGTGTGGACAAAGTACAGTATTCAACTAGCAATGTATGGCCATTATTCTCGCCTACGGCTCGGGACGCAAACGTCACCCTGCGTGAATAAGGGCTATCATAAATTGCTCGCTTAATAATATACTATAATATACTTTTTCTCAAAATGACATTAAAAGCGGCCTTTTAATGACACTTGGCAGGCTTCGAAGTTGTACTTTTAATGCCTAGGCAGAAAAAGTCCACTTTTACTGCCTAGGCAGAAGAAGTTCGTTGCTAGGCAACCTTCCAAGTAATAATTTAAATCAAACTGGTTATTAAAATTGACAATGACATTAAGAAAACTCAAAATGATGCTGGATATTGATAATGAAACGCAATTTAAATATGAAAAAGTCGATTTTGCGTGGAATTGGAACAAATTTGAAGAAAAAATTATATGTTTCACACGGCAGAAAAGCAGATTTAATGCCTTGGCTGGTTTCATAGCCGAGCGTAGCGCCGCGGCATTAAATCTTGTGCTTTTATGCCTAGTAAAACAAATAACTATTTCTTGGTAAACTGATTACTCGATATATTTTTGTCCACTCCATCTTCCCTGACCCGATTACCCGATTATTCACATTTTCTATTCACTCCTGAATGAATTATATAATAAATTCTGATGCTCTTTTTTTCATTCGATATAATTCATAAAAATTCTCCTGATTGAAAATTTTTAAAGGATTTTGTCGTTTCAAATACACTTTTTGGTTCCGAATTTCGGCTACTTGCACCACATAAATTAACAAACAGCACAAAATAAACAGACATTAATAAAAATGAAGTCATATTACGTTAAAATTGAAATTTGCTTTGCTGCCATGCATATTAACATAATATTCTCTAGTAACTACTGAAGTACGGACAAACAAATCCATCTTCTACATACTTATCCTTTGTAAAAAAGAACGTGTTTATGAGGGTTGTCTTTTATATTTTGCATATAGAGCTAGAGAAAAACAGTAGATCATGGGAGCAAAGTGTTAGAACAACCAAAAAGCTCTTAAACGAAATTTAGGAAACGCTATACTTAATTTTGAAAAAATGATCTCCATTTTATGTAACTGTGAGGTATTAGTAAATTCTAGACCCTTAACACACATGTTAGAAGAATTAGTACCTTTGATGACATTGTTACATTTTATACTAAGTTTTCCTACAAATGAAGTAGTAGATCTTGATAAAATAGATAGGGAGAGCTTAGTAATACGATATTAGTACTTACAAAGGCTTAGGGATAACCTGATTGGCAAGATTTCGAAAATAATACCTAGCAAACTTGGTGCATTTTGGAAAAGTACGTCAAAATTAATTGTCGGAGATGTAGTTCTTTTAGAAGTAGAAAATAAAAAGAGTAAATTGGCCATTAGCTAGAGTTATATCAACATATACTGGAAGAGATAATATAGCACGAATTAACATGAACGGAACAGAATTATTGAGACCTTATCAGAAACTGTATTCAATGGAAATGTCAAAATCCAATCTTTCATAACGAGAAAAATACAGCAGAAGAAACAAAACAAGAAATATAAGCTCGAACAAGATAATAAATTTCAGCATTGTCCCACAGGAAATAATTATGTTACACGATATGGAAGAAATGTCCAGCACGTTACAAATAATGTTGATTTAATTGCAGTTCTGAAGGTGAGAGTATATTGTTGGAAAAAGAACTCTAGTTTGTATATTAGTAACTGTTCTACAGAACTTATTGGTTTTGATATATTCGTTAGAGTATCCTACTTTCAGAAAAATGTTGTCGTCAGGAATACATTTTTGAAACTTGGTAAAATAAACGTTTTTCGTGCAAACTGAACTTTCTCTAATTCCCCATCAATAACAGTATGGATTCGATGTTTTCCTGATTAAGGAACTCAATTGTTTTTCGAGCTGTGTGGGAACTTGCATTGTCTTGAAGGAGGATTATTCGTCGCTAGTGGTTGGTTTTTCGACATGTCGATCTTCTTGGATCAGCTTACATACAGCGTTTTCTTGGGCGACTGCCGTTGTTGATGGACCTGTTCGTGGATCGTCGCTAAGATGAATCCGACCAAGTTTATATTCTCGATACCAAAGTGAAATTGTCGACTTATGTAGTGCTTTATTGCCGAAAGCAGCCTTCTGAAGGCGGTTTGAAATTTTGGCGTTAAGTTATCTAAACATGACAGTTTTTTGATATTTGATATTTGTTGACAAGCGCCAACTATGTTGTTATATGCAACACTTAAAAGACAACCTTCGTGACACTTTTTAAAACTGATTGACATTATGAAACGTCTTACTTTTTGTAACTAGTTGCATAAAGTAAAATTTTATGCAATTGGTGACGAAAATTGTATTTCAAAACTAGTGACAAAAAAAATTATTCTATTTATTAAACTGTTATAATACAAGCTAAAAACATAAATTATAAATTAATTAATTATAAATATTGATAACACAATTATTGTAATTATTAAAATTAATTCCCGACGACATATTTTTTCATTCCTCGAACTTGCTGTTATTTGGGAAGCGGCGCACATTGCATAAGATGTTTCACCAAATATTTCTTGCGCTATAAGTTTTTTATTAGTCATGGAATTTTTAACATATCCCTCCGCAACAGAGGTAGATTTCCAACCTCCATGCCCCTTTAATTTCAAAATATCACGCCACTGTCTGCTAGGAAAGTGTCAGAGCTTCTTCTGAAGTAGTGGCCAGTATATAGAACAGGATTTGAAAGACCAAGAAATTGTGCAATAATTTTTGGCAGACTGCTAAATGTGTTAATTCCCACAGGATTTCTGGTACATTTTTCATTCGCATATTTTACAAAAAATCTGTTGTGTTTAAGAACCTGGGGACGCAACTTAATATATTTTCTTAATATTTCAACAAGATTCGTATTTTCAATGTCTCCAGTGGTAATTGCAAACTGCCGTATAACTTTTGTTTTTGAAGGTGGGGTATCAAGAAATGTTAATTCTGCTTTTCTGCATGCTCCTGCCATTCCAATTATCATTGCAACCTTAGCCATTAAGTATTCTTTGTCATCAGCTTCCATTAAAAATTTGGCAAAATCTTCTTTAATAAAAACTTTTGACTTTTTAGCACTGCCGCTTGCCTTTTAATATATGCTACCAAATTTGTATATTTTTTAATATCAATATTCCTTTTCAGATTTAGTTCAGACCTTAACATTGAGTAAAGTGTCCATAATGTGGAAACTTTTAGATCTTTCTTACCCTCAAAATATGCAAGTAAAACTTTCACATTAACATGTTTAATTTTCTTCTCATCACACCACGTAACAAATTTTTCGTATGCCAAATCATAAACTGCCTTTGACTTTTTGGGAATTACTGATAATAGAGCATTACCTGCTGCCTCTTCAATATCGCTTGGTAGCTCTTCAGAACTTGAATCACTCATTTTTTAAAAATAAAAAAAAAATATATCAATCTCGGTAAAAACCTTCCGTCTAGACTTTTTTACAAAATGTCAAACTGACAACTAACATGAAGTAACAGCAACAAACTAAATTTATGTTTTCCAAATTTTTATCAATTATATTAAATTTTATTTTTTTATTACTTTCTGCAAAATTAGAAAAAATTTTGTATGCAATACGTTACGAAATGAATTGCGTAACTGATGGCATAAATAGCTATTTCCGCACTTGTATGAAGATAGGTATATCCTTATGCAATGTCTCTGGTACCTACTTGTTGAAGCATCGGCATCGAATGCTAGGCAAACAGCATTACACTTAGTAGAAACTTATTTTTACAGAAAAATTGAACTTCACGATTGAAAATTCTAACGATTATTCCCATGTGTTTTCACTATCAAAATCAAATAGTAGAGAAAATTGGTAAAAAACGTTATTATAAATTATACAGGGTGAATCACGGGATGGAGATTTATAGCGAAACGGTAAGTTTTAAAATATTTGTCAGTTTAGTAGTTTTTTGTTATTTCTGCATCAGAAAAGGTACTAAACCGATCATTTTCACCCATTTTATATATCGTTTTGACACAATTAGGTAATTATTTTGACAACTATCTGACACTTGCAAAAGCCACAGTGATTATTCCCCAGATTTATTCCCACTATAATAATGACAGAATTGGTTGAAACTTACCCTTGTGACAAATAAAGAAGCATTTCATTGGTTTTAAGAAACGTCAAAAAATAATCCATATTATTTCATATTGCTGCTTCTTGAACCAAAAATTATTTCTCGCATTTTTTTGCATAGTTGCATTGGCCTTGCCACTAAGTACAAGGGAAAGTGACAGAGAATTGTTCACATAACTCTTTTACATTATTTATGTTGAATGTAATATTTTTTGATGCTACATACAATTTTAAGCTGGCCCAGACCAGCTCAATTGGATTAAGATCGGGGTGATACAGAGGTAATCTTAAAATTTTATGTCCATATTTTATCGCGATCTCGTCTATTGCATGACGTACATATCGTGGTTTATGCATTTTTACTAGATCGTACAGTTCCGGCTTTAGCATACTATTGTGTATTGGAATGTTTCTGGCCTCTAACCATTCCATTATCAATTCCTTCGTTGGTGCCTTGTCAATTTGTTTATTATGATATGGTGCATTATCTATCACTACAACACTTTGTGGAGGAAAATTGGGTATTAATTCGTTTTCGAACCGCTTACAATAATTTTCAAAAGATATATCGTCGTAATGGTCGCTTGTTTTAGTACCAGATTTGAATATTTAGGCAGCTCCTTGAACAAAACCACACTCACCAGCATGTAGAATAATCAAATGATTTTCTTTTGATGTGGGTTGCTTAATACTTTAATTCGAATCATCACGCCAACTTTTGCGTGTGGTATGTGTTGAGTTTATGTATGTGTCATCCACTATAGGGCGACCGGCGACCTTCTTCTCGATACTAATCAGCTCTTAACACAGTACCGCGCCTATCAAAGAAAACACGTTTTTTTGTTCAGAATTAGATTTATTCATCAACGTAATTTCCATCAAGAATAACGCCACCATTCCAGCGCCGCTGTAACATTTAAATACTACTTTTGTATAACGATTTATCTTTTGCCTCAAAATAGGCCTCAGTGTCAGCGTAACTTCTTCATTCGAGCGAAATTTCTTACCGGCGAGTTTTTTTTTATGTCTGCAAACAGCCAGTAGTCGCTGGGAGCCAAATCTGGCGAATACGGACATATACATATGCGGACATTTTTTTGTAATTTCGGCCTTCAAACGCTCCAATAACGCTATATAATTTTCACTGTTGATGGTGGTTTCCTTTTCAAGATAGTCGATGAATATTACACCACGTACATCCCAAAATAACGAGGCCATAACCTTTCCTGCTGATTGTTGTGCTTTCGGGCGCTTTGGACGAGATTCTCCAGTTGCTCAGATGACAATCGTTTTGATTCCGGTGTGAAGTGATGTGCAAACGCGGCACCCACTTTGAGCAAAGCTTTCTCATAGACAATTAATTGCAACACGTTTTTTTGATATCTTTACGATGTCAGCTAACTCACGCATCTTCACTTTTCGATCATTCAAAGCGATTTTGTTGATTTTTTTGATGTTTTCTGGTGTTACCGACTCATTTGGACATCCACTGCGTTCCGCATCATCGGTTTGAAGTCCGCAAACCATCGTTTTATTATTGTTTCTGATGGAGCAGAGTCCCCATAACACTTTTCAAGCCATTGCTTCGCTTGTACGGGATTTTTTCCCATCAAGAAGCAGTATAAAATTAAAACACAACATTGTTTTTGATCCATAGTTTTGAAAATATTAAAAGTATCGTCACTCTTAGCACTATAACTCACGAACTAATGAATAGAATATCATAAAATTTTGTCACCTGGCTTTTAAGGTTGGCACTAACTGACAAACAGGTTAGATTGCAATAAAACTAGCGCCATCTATGCGTCAGGCCCGGAACTTTTCACTCCATGTAATAAGTAGTCTATCTGAAGCTTCTGGATTTCATGTCTTTCCATTAGAAGTCGTCGATTTGTTTTTGTTTTTCACCAACAGAATCCAATGTCTGTTCAATTAATTTTAAAGATTCGCGGCTACCTTCATAGCCTACAGCATCCATGAATTATTGAGAGAATATTTTTTAGTTGCGGTATGAATAATACGCCTCAACACCCATTTGGGAACGTCGTCAATAGTTTGCTTATTTTTTTCTTTTATTTGTTTTCTTGGATAGACAAGAAGCATTAAATATATTCCATTATTGCTAGTATACAGAAGTTGCTATGGATACCATATAAAATAAGTAAATAAATAGGTACGCACTGGCAGTTACGTAATAGTATATTACGTAACAAGAGTTGTAAGTAACCCATTACGCACGATGTGAAAAAGTTTACGCACGAAGCCGCACAGCGGCGAGTGCGTAAATTTCACGAGTGCGTAATGGGATTACAACTCGTGTAACGTACTTTACTTTTTCTACGCCCATCTATTTTCTTCTGAGTGCTCATAATTTCATCTTTTTCACTACTAACAGACATATTCGTAGTTAAAGTTGAGAAAATGTTCGTATACTATAATTTGTTACCAAAACTGACAGCATAAATGAGATAACGTTTATTCCCCTATCCCAAAAATATGAATTACTTTTTTTGAGATTGTAAAATGTGTTGCCGACATTTAGGGGCATCACTCTTTTAATCTAAAATGTATTTCACTAATACTAAGAGCTTTTATGTTTTTCAATTGATTAAAAGTAAGTAAATAAACCAAATAAAGTATTACGTAAATAAAAATTTGATTGCAATTTGATTTAACAAAGAAATTTAAGGTTTTCTATCTAAACGCACATGTATGTTATAAGATTCTCATTACGTGCATGTTATTGTTAAATGTCACTTACAAGGAAAGCTGTCAGTGCGATTTTTGACGTTTACAGACATGGGCGTAGAAAAAATTTAATTACATTACTTGCGATGTAATGAAACGTCAGTTATGAAAAATGTGGCGTTTCAAAACTTAAAAATGCATTTAAAGTCGGCGGGTGTAATTTAGGCGCTAACCATCCTTCTTTACCTGTCTGACCAAGAAGGGTAGATAATCCGACATGTATTTTCGCCGCTAAGAAGTGCAGGTAGGTCGAGTCATAAAATAACTCTTATCTTAATAAAATACGAAGGTGGTTTGGTTGGGTTATTATTGAAAATTATTATAATTTATTCTTCAAAAATTGACTAAAAATACGAAGGTGGTTTGGTAGGGGTAGGTTTGGTTGGGTTATTATTGAAAATTATTATAATTTTTTCTTCTAAAATTGACTAAAAATACGGAGGTGGTTTGGTAGGGGTAGGTATGGTTTTGTTATTATTGAAAATTATTATAATTTACTTTACAAAAATACATCTTATTATAAATGTCGGTGATTTAATAAATAACTGTATTTCATAAATCACGTACTTCAGTCGGTTAGCGCCCAAAATACACATAGGATTAAAATGACCCTTCGGTCTTGGCGCCTAGTTTACATGTTGTAAAAAGTGCATTAATCCTTTAGCGCCCAAATTACATCCGCCCTTTAAAGTGAGTGGTTAAGATAAGGGTATTTTTTGACTACTTGTTATAAGACATACCTACCTTGTTCAATTTTCGTTTGTTCAGCTGAGACTCTGAAAATTGTATTTTCGGAATCACCTGTTTTTCATTTTAGTTCTGAAAAGAACACTTGCAAAATACAAAGCGTAAAATCATAACAAAATCAAATTAAAATAACGTGTAGCCATTCTAATAAAGTCCAATAACTTCAACAAAACAATAGGTATACTAACAAATAACGAGAAAAATAATAGAAAACAATTAAAATCCTAAGCAGATACAGCAGCATAAACATAAACCAAATATGGCGACACAGCGAATGTTGGATGTTAGCGAATACTCGATACACAAAATTTAGGAATTAGAATGGCCAGAGCAGGCAATGGAATTACAGCGCTACTACCGCCACCTACACCTGGTGGGATATTGAACAAAGATGTATTTACGCAGTTTCAATGTATCAGACAAAGAATTCATCTCATGTTCTCACTAAACTAATTTTCCTATGCACTTGTGCGGTTCAGGATTGTCTCTGCCTTATTTCACCAGATACCTGTTCTACTGAACCCAGAGGTTCCGTCCGCTGCATGTAGCTTGTTTAGTTAAAATGCGAGATAGGTTTGTTACTTTAAGTCCATTCTGATGTGGAACCGACTCGTTCTTGGATGCGTTTGTCAGACAATTTATTCGTACATTTTTGTGTCAGTGACCTGTACTTGTTGGAACGCAAAGTTAAAAGTGAAGAAGACTGAAAAAGTGAACCGTTAACCATCAAAACTGAACGAAAAACGCAATTGAGGAAAACAACGAATTATCCGAATTTATAATTATTGAAGGATCTAACTTAAACTCCCATGAAGTGGAACGGGAAATTAAGTGGACAGCAAACAACACTAAATTATTCTTAGATTTTTACAGAGAAAAACGAGATAAAGTGGCAAGTTTTCAAATATTTTTTGTGCGATGATTCAAAATATCTTCCTCTTCCGATGAATGGGACATTTCCGAATTATCATCACTTACTAAATCACTCATTGAAATTCAAAAATTTTAACCTTAGAATGCGCATTTTTATTAAAAATAAACAAATTGTTACAAATTTAACCTAACTTGAGACAATAACAATACAATACAAGTGTTGAATCGCTGATTAGTTTGACAATCCTTCGACACATTCATGTACGAATCAGAAAATTTGTTGGAACATTATTCATAGAATTATCCGTGGCTTTGTTGGAACGGAATATTTCCATTGCGCATGTGTCTGACGTCCTTCTGTTGATCAGAGGACCTGTAGGAACAAACCTTTTAAATTCCATCGTTTTGTATTAAATTCTCATCCAAACTCTCTACACCCTGTATTTCGGTAACTGGGCGATTAACGGAAACATTTTCATTTATCAATTATCGAGAGCTCTTTGTGAGGAAGCTACAACTTTTGAATATCGCAATACCCTGTATGTATATATGCACCAATATTTTGTACCTTATCCATAGTAAGCCAGTGGAGTAGATACATAGCAGTGAATTTTAGTCTGAATCACATTGAAGTGTAGTGAACCAAACAAATGCTAGGAATGTAATAATTGCGAGTACACTGATAAAATGACATAATGAAGAGCATCCATACTCTCATTTAATAATTCTGGAGAAATTAATAATAATTGTATTATATTGAATGAAGGAGCACTTTGATGTCTAGCGCGTATTTCTATTCGTTCATTGTTAAAAGTTGCCGTTATTAGCAAGCGTTTCAAATCAGAGAATTTATTGACGGTGCTCTTTCACCGTAATTCCAGACATTCCAGACGATTTGAATCATGAACATATTTTTATCGTTGCTTATTAAATGGTGCTAATGTATTTAATTGAGTTGACAGATAATAGACGGGGAGCTGGCTACAAAAAACAGGGTCGATAAGGTGCGCGCCATTTCAGCTTGTAAACTGGCGACCCCAACTTAATACATCACCGAACGCCACTTCTTAAGGTCAGCACAGGTCGAATATGAAAATGCCAGCCGATTTTCCCGAACTAAAAAATTGGCTGAAAAACCTCATAACGGGCGCGCGTGAAACCTTTAGTAACGTGGGGTTTTTGGGGTCTCAACTAAGAGCGGTGTGATAGCGCAAGAAGTTTTGCGGGCCAGAAAACCCCCGAAAAAAATTGAAGAAAATCGGCGTATATTTGAAATGAAAATTTTTCGTATTCGGCTTAATGGAAAATTATTTTTGATGTCTCCATTCAAAATACCTGTTTCGATCACTTCTTACGAGGGTTTCCCGGCCTGCAAAACTTCTTGCACTATTACACCGCTCTTATTTGAGACTTAAGCCGCAAATTACAAAAGGTTTCGCGCGCGCACGTTATGAGGTTTTTCAGATGAGTTTTCCGACACTTTCGATCACTTTTTACGAGGGTTTTCCGGCCTGCAAAACTTCTTGCACTATTACACCGCTCTTATTTGAGGTTTCAACCACACGTTACTAAAGGTTTCACGCGCGCCCGTTATGAGGTTTTTCAGCCAATTTTTTCGTTCGGGAAAACCGGCTGGCATTTTCATATCCGACCTTTGCTGACCTTAAGAAGTGGTGTTTGGTGATGTACTAAGTTGAGGCCGCCAGTTTACAAGCTGAAATTCTGCGCACCTTATCGACCCTGTTTTTTGTAGCCAGCTCTGGGACTATAAAGATCCGGGCTTAAAAGTCATAGAAGGAGGTTGGGGTACACCTACATTCATTAAAAATAAAAAATAAGACATGTTGATACTGCATCTTCCCAATAGGTATATATTCCATTCCATTTCGTTTTAAGCTAACATCAATATGATTGATTCAAGATAAAAACCAATAACAGGTAGTCGTTAATCCGATAATAATAGCATAGTATAGTATTCGTTTCTTCGAAAATAATATAATGCCTGATAGTATGAATATTTCACAACTGAAATATTTGGTGGGTAAAATAATTTAGTTTTAGTATCTAAATTTTACCGATTACGGATCTGTTACTGTTTACTGTACAATGAGGCATTTATAAACTTTTATTATTAAATCCTTAAGACCAGATACCGAGTGAACGAAATATTGTAAAATATACCTACTTTAGATAACTGATTTTAAAGAGCTGCTCCACGATGTTTACAAACATATATTTTATCCAAAGCAATGATATTTCCCTAATAATTACCTTTTTAAAATACCATTTATTTACACTTCGCGCCAAAACACTTGAACAGTAATGGCGTCTGATTATTCTGTACAATAGTAATTTATTCTAATGTGTATCGATGGTATGCGGTCTCACAATGATTTCTCGATTATGTCTCAACTACTATAATGGACTGCCTAAGCTCTGACTTCACAGCAGAAGACTCCTCCTATAAACTTTTCCAAACAAATCTAATGCGCGTGCCCAACACAAACCACGTGTGTCCATGTGTCCAAACAACATAAGATATTTTAAATTTATCGTTTGCTATATATAGTTATTTATATAGGTATTTTCTTATAAAAACGTCTTTAATTCATCACTTTTTACTTGTCTCTAATACCGATCACTCTCATTTAAAACTAAATGAGCAGCAGAGATAATATATCAACAATATCAACACAAAACAGAAAACTTGCGAAAAACTAAAAATCTCACGTGGCAATTCACACTCGCACAGTCGCACTCGGTTTGTTTGGAAAAGTGACGTCAGACTTAGGCAGTCCATACCTATACCTACCAAACAAAACTTTTTATCGAAATTCATCTGAACAAAACACTTTGTTTAATGAAATAAAATCTCTCAGCTTGAACAAGTATAGATTGTTGACAAATTTGAACTATTCGCCTTGATAAATCCTTGCTTCATAGCTGATGTTTATTTATAGTAGGTACATAGATATATTACATAATCGATGCAAAACTAGCAAATATAATGGAAGTTAGAACGATACACAAAATGTCAAATGATGTTCACAAAAGGTTGATGTCATACGCGCTTCTGATAACTGCCATTCCTCTAATTTACGGTACACCGTATAATACCACATTATAAGATAAAAATATCTACGTAATTTCTATAGAATCTGTGTTTCGTCCAAACAACTATTTGAGTTATTGTGTGAAACGGCAACAGTGTCCTAATTCTAAAACACAGTGACTTTCCGATTACCCCTCTTTTCGGGGACTGGTAGAAGGTACGCGGAGATGGATTGCTGACAACAACAAGAGAGAACGCATGATTGCTTCATTTTAACGTCTCTCATTATAATTACTTATTATGTGATATATTTTATTAAGTTTTTTGTGAAAGGGCATCAATAAGTGTAAGTGCGCTCGCCAGCAGTGATAAGACCAACAAACAAAAAATACATCCCACTACAAGAAAACATATCTAAATACTATGTATTCTATAAAAGTATTTCAAATCATTATTTCGGTTATAGAGGAGCGGGACACCCCCAAATAGTCGTCTAGAAAATGAAAAACCGACCAACCTCGTTCTAGTCGCTAAGAACAGTCCATCTTTATATTTTCGATGGTGCTGAACACGAATATGACATTTATTTTTTTATAAAATTGGGGGAACATGGTCATGATTAGCTTTTATCTACGACCACCTTTAAAATTAGGCATTTACGAACCAAAAAAAATGTGTGAAATCATACATTATACATACGTTAAAAAGCGTGCGTAAATAAACAACGCTTTTTATATGGGACTTTCATTATAATACCCAAAATCGTGCGTAAATGACTAATGCTTTTCAAATGGGGTTTTCATTTTAACCCTCCTTTTTAGCTAGTTGCCTTGAATTTAGTCGTTTGTTGTATAAACTTTTGTGCTGTCAGTAAATTTGACAGAAGTGTCAGACATAGTGAAATAGTATATTTCATTACCAGTACAGAAATGAGGATTTTTCCGTGCGCGCGTGACAAATTCTCGTGTGAAGCGCAGCCGAACACGGGAAGTCATGCAAGAACGGAAAATCCATTTCTGGGCGAGTAATGAACGATATTTTTTATTATACTTAGGTACCTGAAATCAACATAAACAAAAAATATCGCAAAAAATTATTAAGAAAATCGGGAATATTTATTTTTATTTTTAAAACAGTAAAAATGTAAGTACATACAACTCAAATTAACAAAAAAAATACAAGTAGGTAATTCTAAGAAAATTAATTTTGGACAGAACCGTTATTATTAATAGTAATATTTATTGTACAATTCGTATTATTGTTGAAGCTCAATCCCTTTTGCATTTCTTTTTGTTGAACTAAAGACTCTGCTAAAGATGTTGAAGCGGAGTGTTCGTGTGTGCTTTGGTTCTCTTGATTGACTGTTACAGATGTTGTAGTTTCCAAGTTACAAGGGCTAAACAACTTCCGTGATACTTCAATTTTTCTTTGTATGGACTCTTCTATACATATATCCTTCTGCTACATTGGAAGAAAGCCATCCTCCGTGTCTTTTCAAAGTGAGCAAATCACCGCCGCTTTCCACCAACATGGTTGCCGAAGAGCGCCTTAGCCCATGTCCGGTATATTCTTCGGGATTTTTTAGTTTTAGGTATTTTGCAACAAGTTTTGGAGTACCACTGATAGTATGGCACCCAACATGTTGAGCGTAACATCTTTGGTTTCGGTATGCAACAAATAATCTTCTACTCTCCATATGTTTGGGGCGGAGATCTGCGTATTTACGGTAAATTGTACAGGGATCGAATTTGCAATTTTCATTGGTAATGGTAAAACTTCTTGACCTGTGAGTTTTTCCATCTCGTAAGAACACGACAAGGAAACGCCCATTATCTTCCACATCATCTAAACTCAAACGTATTAAATCATCTCTGCGGCATGCACCGAAGATGCCAAACACTAAAATTACTTTTGCTAGTAGATATTCTCCATCTGAAGCTTCACATAAAAATTTGGTTACTTGTTCTGCTGTAAGAATCTTGGATTTCTTTGGTATATATCCTACAGCTTGTCGTTTCAAAAAAGCAATCGTTTTTGGATATTGATGGTGAGTATTTTCTTTTATTGCCAAACAACTCTTTAACATAGAGAATCGACTCCATAAAGTGGAGGATTTCATAGTGTTGGCTTTTTCAGAAAAATATACTAAAAGAATATCGTCACTCACAATTTTGATTCGTTTCTGAGTCCGCCATTCGGTAAAACTGTTATATTCTTGTTCATATCTCAACCTGGATTTCACTGGTAATAAATCTGCACTCACTTCTGCCGCTCGTTGTAAGATATTTTCGGGAATATCCCGATTTTCTTCACAATCTGAATTCATTTTTGCAAAATGTAATAAATACATAAATACTTAATTTTCACTGACAGAAAATAAAATTTGTCATTAATAAATAAATCGTTGCTATAGACACATTACTCGTTTCTTTTTTTTCTTCGGGTTGCCATAGGATATCTAGTATTATGGATATCTATGTTTATTATTAAGCGCACGGAAATTGGGATCGGGAAAAAATTTCCGTGCGCTGTTCCGAAAATGTCATATTTACTGTATTTTATAAACAGTTGAAAATGTAGTATTTTCTGTTAAGTATAATAAAAAATATTTTTTGTTATATTTAAAATTTTTATTACACTTATTTTAAATGGAAGAACCACGAGAAGAAAGCATTTCTTCGGATTGCACACCACCTGAAATTGCCGGAAATGCAATTAATAATCTGGCTCCACAGAAATCTCAAAAAAAATTTACACGAAACCTTATGCTGATTTTTTAGATTGGTGTAACAATAAAAAAGTCAAGAATCACACCGAAAATGTTCTAATAGCATATTTTTTCGAAAAGTCAATGCAATGGAAATCATCTACTTTATGGTCACATTATTCAATGTTAAAATCTGGCAGAAAATTCTTCAAACTCACAGCCCAAATCGAATGATTTCATCGATATCCTTCAACTTCAAATTTAACATCCCAATTATTGTCTTGCAACCCAGTTACTTTAAAAAAAGACAGATTACCCAATGTTATAATTAGTAATTTAAATAATTGTCCTCATTCTACTGTAAATATTAATTAAAATAATTAGAATTCGTTGTGTATATATTTATTTATAGAAAATTTATTTTTATGTTTTTTAACCCGTTCCGCGCTAATTTTTTTATTTTTTCTTCATGTGGTCGTAGATAAAGTTTTGTATGACACTTGTGCGTGAAGTACTTTTGCGCACTCGTTGCGAAAAAGTATAACTTCACGCACTTGTATCATAAATAACTATTTAACCGCGAAAATGCGAAAAAAACGATTTTACGATTTTCGACGATCAACTCGCGGTTTCTCGGCGAATAATTAATATTTTTTCACGAAAATTTAATGACGTATTCTCCAACCAATTTTAGAGACAATGAAACTAGTCCGAAATCCCCAAAGCATTTTACATTCGAGCAATAAATTGAAGAAATTTTTTTTCCGAATTTCTGACTTTTTACGTACGATGAAAAAAGTTGAGTGAGGATGTTTTTAATTGTTTATTTCTGAATACGTAGTATTAAAATTTAGAAATCGAAGAAGGTTTTGGGAAAGTTTGAGCTATTAATATGCAGTAGAATAAAATATAGAGCGATTTGAAGATAAGTGCTCTCGCCGCGCGACTCGCGCAGTGGGCGCGCGGACCTTTGATATTTTCCGTGCGAGGATCGTCTTTGTGATAATAGATATTTATAGCAATCCTTAGTATTTTTAGTATGATAAATCCTATTTTATTAGAGATATCAAGTAAAATCGATTGCATCTATACGAAAAAAGACGAAGGTTCGACACTTACATTTGAAGGAAAAAATGAAATATAAACTTGAGCATCAGGTTTTATTTTTTACGATTCATCAGATACAATATCATTTCGGTACGTACAAGAAGTTTTGCAAGAACAAATATCGCAACATTGTAAATTAGATTGCTTGCAAGGGCATACTTCCGTTGAACAAGGAGATTTTCCGGAGCAGGAACAAAAATACTGGTTGTGCTTGGTTGTGGCTCATCATTTTCATAAGTAGGTCGGTTGTCACGTTTTCTATTTTTATTCATTTTTTTCCATAACCAATCGATTCACTTGCAGGAAAACGAATAGTATTACTTGCAAGTTCAAATATTTAAAAGAATTGTATGCTTATTATGAAGTGGAAAACTTAAGTATACCTTATTGAATATTGCTATTCATAAATGTTCTTTCTCCATTTTTGCTTTATATCGAATCATTTCGTGATCTGGAAAAATAGTACTTTCTATATCGCTGTTTACAAACTTTAATTTTAAAGTTATAATAATAAAAAACTCAGTTTACTTACCAGATTCACATTTTCAAGTAGAAGTAGGAAATCAAAGCATTTTAAATAGTATAACTTTGTGTACTCAAACTGTATAATCATCTAAACTTTGAGACGCCTCTCTATCAACAGCACACGTGTGAGAGTCGGTGTGACAGACTGTTGCATTGTCGCGAAAACAAGTAGTGACTACCGGAATCAAGCCAAATGTTTTGTTGGTACTTACTGACGGGCGAGTTGTATTTTAAGTTTATTCAATTAACAGAATGTAGGTACAATTAACAAAAATATTTCATGTGATTAAATACTATACCTGTATAATTTCATTTCAGCATAAATGTAGCTTGGTAATTTTATGTTATTTTTGAATAAATATTTAATGGAAAGTTAAATATTCATTGTACAATACAAATTATACATTTTGAATAAAAGTCACATAATAAAAAAAAATTAACTTTCAAAATGTGAATAATTCGTGAACAAAAAATATCAAAAGGGTCCGCGCTCACTGCGCGGCGAGAGCTCTTATCTTCAAATCGCTCTATCTTTTTTTCCACTGCAAGTTAATAGCTCAAACTTTCCCAAAATATTCTTCGATTTCTTAATTTTAATACTACGTATTCAGAAATAAACAATTAAAAACTTCCTCACTAAACTTTTTTCATCGTACGTAAAAAGTCAGAAATTCGAACAAAAATGTCTTCAATTTATTGCTCGAATGTAAAATGCTTTGGGGATTTCGGACTAGTTTCATTATCTCTCGAATTGGTTGAAGCATATAGTTCGTAATTTATAAATATCAACCCACGTGATCAAAGTGCCAAAAAAGAGACGTTCGCTTGAATTATGTCATCCTTTTGCTGCTGTCAATCAGAATGTTTTACAGCCTTAATCCTAATAAATATTGAAATTTATCGGTCGCATGTTATCAAAAAATATGAATATATGCTTAAAAAAAGGTTTCGTAATTGATTTCATATGTAATACAACTCGTGGGTTACTTAATTATTAAACTCAAACTAACATCAGTCGTAATAAAAACTTTATATGTTGGCAAAAATGCGCGCTGTTGCCGCGAATAAAATGGTTTATCGGATTCAGTTGACGTCTTAACATTTTTAGGGTTATGTTGTGACAATTTAATATTGATCATTCAATTTTTCGATTATTTTATCTGCTTGTTATAAAAAACTGCGAGAAACTGTGAGTAAAATTTCACAAGCAGTGATGAGTTGTCAAAGTTAACGTATAAATGAAAATCAAACCACAATAATGTTTTTTATTTTTTACTTCGACGTTTCGGTAGCGTTCCAGCTACCGTTGTCAAGATTAACTAGTATAGAAATGTGTCAGATAGGGACCAAAAAATTATTTCTATATTAGTTAATCTTAACAACGGTAGCTGAAACGCTACCGAAACGTCGAAATAAAAAATAAAAAAACATTATTGTGGTTTGATTCCAAAAAAAAAAAATAAGAAAAAAGAATAAGTAATGCCACAAGGAACTTACAGAAGATGTATAAATGAAACTTAATAACACTGCAATAGTTGATGTATTTGCTATTCGTCTATTCCTGACTATTTACAGCATGTGAAGCAAGTAAGTATGAGTTTAATATTACTCAATCAACTGTATTTATTGTTTTCTCTTACACTATTCATAATACTTAATAGCAATTATATTTGCACAATTTATTTACAGATAATCCATGTCACTTTAGAAATGTTACTGATGCAGTGTTGCAATTGGAGGAAGAATAATTATTTAATGTAGAATATTCCTAAGTAGTTTCCTAAAATATGACACACATCCACACAGTAGATTTCCAAGAAAAATAAACCACAATATGAATTTGTTTTTATTAAAATGAATCTTGAATTTTCCATACATACCTTTTTAGGCCCAGAAATAATTCAATAGGTTTTAAAATAATAATTTCTTATTTAGTGCTGTACTTTTAACATACAAATAAAAGTTTTATACTGAAATAAGTTCAAGTTTGTTTACATACAATAACTATCAAAAACTAAACCTAACCTATAGCCAAATAAAAAGAAGAATATTTGATAACTTCATTTGACATTTACTAGATTCTCATACTATTTCAAGAGCTTGGCAACATAGTCTAGTTATGACAGAAGTCACGTGGGTTGATATTTATAAGTAAAGCGGGATTTTTAGATTGACGGACTGTAAACGTATACCACACGTAGACGCACTGTATACGTAACGAACGGTATGTGAAAATTGTTGCAGTTATAAATAAACGGAACGGAAATTTTGCGAATGGGCAGAGGTAACGTACTCGCGAACATTCAAACTAACCTAGAAATTATACAAATCATCTACAGCCTTTGTCCTATGTTGTTTTGAGCTTTAAATTTTGTATTATACATTCAAAAACACAACATTAAATGACAGCTGATAGCCACGCTGACATCACACAAAATTCTTTCCTTTGATTAGCCGGACGTAAGAACGCACTGTAAAAAGATAAAAGTGGGCCAACTCTTCCGTTCCAGTCCGTTCCCCTTACGTTACGTCATGCACTTACGTTCCTTTTTAAACAAGGTACGTAAATTCTGATAGTTGATCTTTTCACAGTGCGTCTACGTTTACAGTACGTCAAACTATAAATCCCGCTTTACAAACTATACGTCATTAAATTTTCGTGAAATAATATTAATTATTCACCGAGAAACCGCTAGATGATCGTCGAAAATCGTAATTTTGACCATGTTCCCCCAATTTTATAAAAAAAATAAATGTCTTATTCGTGTTCAGCACCCTCGAAAATATAAATATATATGGTTTTTAGCGACTAGAACGAGGTTGGTCGGTATGTGAAAAAAAAGGGGGATGTTCCTCTCCTCTATTATTCTTACGCCCGATTGCACCGTTTAATTTTTGTCTTAAAATTAAGCAATCTTGAAAATGGGTTGCACCGACCTCTAAGTATTCCTTGAATTAATTAAGAAGCACTCAGGCCCAGCTGCACCAGTGCTACTTAAACATTTAAGTAGGACTTATGTATGACTGCATTCCGTAGTAAGTCGTTCTTCACGTAAGTCGAAGTGTAGGCTCTATTTAAGTACCTACTACTTTTGTGAAAATGAAGGTTATGTCTTGGGTTTTAAATCAAACAAAATGGAATTAATAATGTATATAGAACTTTTGATGACCTTTACCAAATGGAATTGATTGAATTTTGTGTTCCCAGGAATATAATATAATATAACAGCTCACCGATTATATTTTTTTTTTCAAGTTTCGATTACGAAAAGAAGCAGTCAGATTTTTATTACCACTGCTAGAAGATCGATTAGAGTAACATACGTATTGCTCTACAGCAACATCAGTCCTTGTTATCAAAATTAGCTTTGGTTGTATTTAAAGCTGAATCCGAAACTGCTCTGGAATTTATTGATTTCTATCGATAAATTTGAAAAGTTTCGTAAGAGGTAACGCTTCGGACTTGTACTTGGGAAACTCGGGTACTTTCCGCAGGGATCTGCTGTGAATTTTTCTCAAATCCTAATGCTGCTACCTAATGCTGGGTCAGTACTTTACCTCTTAAGTTGCGTACAGACATGTAACAGAACATCGCATCGTAACTCCGTCGCGTAACAAGTCTGGACGGCACTGCGTAACATCGTAACACCGTAACATAGTAACATCGAGGCGTTCCATCGGCTGACGGTTTTTTGACGCCGCATCAAAGAAATGATACGCACTGATGTTGCACCACTTGTTATCATGTTTGGACATGTCTGCGGTACACAGTCGCGATTTAATTTTCATTCGTTTATTCAGTTGAAGACGTCAATATGGGATGGACGGAAGAATCTACAATTAATTTAATAAATAGTTACCGTACTAAAGAAATTTTATGGGATTCAAAAAATCCCAAATATTACAATAAAATAAAGAAGCATGATGCTTGGGAAGAACTTGCTGTAGAGTTTCAGACAACAGCAGATGAGTGCAAAAAAAAATGAATGGTCTTCTGCCAGCACTTAGGCGAGAGAAAGCAAAAATTAAAAAGAGCCATGGTACGTAACGGCAGTATGTTGCGTTTAAAAGATACACGACGATGTATTGATGCAAACAATTGTTACGCGACGGAGTTACGATGCGATGTTCTGTTACATGTCTGTACGCACCTTTAGACATTTAACTCCGTTTCCTCCACATGTATTTCTTGAACCAAATCCTTCCAATGCGACTGAAGAGGCTAAGAAAGCCTATAGCGACCTTCTCCCCTTAATATTAATAGGTTGCCACGTTTCTTTTAGTTGCCTATTCAGACTCCACTAGCGGTCTCTCTACTGGCAAATTATGCCCGAGCTCAGCCGTAGCGGGTAGAAAAAAAAAGGTGAGCCGCGCCACCGGCTTAGACGGTTCAAGCCGGAAACCCCTAGGTCTTGTAGGCACTAGCAGAGCCACAACATAAGTTACTAAAAATATAAAAATATGGTGAACTAAATAAATAAAACTATTACCGAAATATGTTAAATTACTTTACTTGACAAAAAAAATGAATGAAGTTAAAGTCTAACACAATTAAAATAAAATTAAGTCGACATAAATACCAAAATTACATACAGAGAGAATACTATAAGATAAAAAAATATTATTCGTATATAGCGTACGTGTGATACACTAAATTTATTTTACCGTGAAATAAAAACAAAAGTTAGATAAGCTTATCTGTTTCTGAAGTCCAATTCGGGGAGTGAACCTTTTCTTCAAGAACGGCTGAGCGTTCTAGATGCTCAGTATAGTTGAACCTTCAGACGAAACTGCTGGAGTTGGGATCCTCCAATAACCAAGAAAAGGTAGATCTTCCTGATGAGTACAGGGATGGATCCTCCAGAAAAAAAAACCCTAGATAATTCAATTTAATTAGAAAAGAAAATTACAAAATATCTATATGAAAGTAACTTCAACAACACTTAAAGGCCAAAATTAAATTAAAATTCACAATTTGATTAGAAAGGAAAATTACAAAATGTCTATTTGAAAGTAGCTTTAACAACAATCAAAAGCCAAAATTGAATTAAAATTCAGTTACCAAAATAATATACCAAAGTAGAAGTTACTACTAAAATTACGTACATATCAAATCACAGTAAAGTAATATAACAGTGCTCAAAGCGAATAACGTTGCAAATTTCCGATAAAATAAAATACCTTAAGTTTTACTTGTAAACTGAAGAGCTTACAGAAGTTACTAGTAAATACTTACATCTCCAAATCAAAGTAAGGTAATATAAGAGTGAGTTTAAACGAATTACAGTGAAAATTGATAGAATAAAATATACTTAACGTTTTACTTAAAAAATGAAAATTTAAAGAGTGTTATAGTAGACACGAATTTATAGTTTAAAATGATCGAAATTAATTGATTCAACAGCAATTACGTTGATAGTACACATGAAATATAGACAAAATAATCGACTCACCTAGATGTTATAGGGTTTTAAGTCAAACACTTCAGCGAGGAGAACTGTAGCTGGTTTGGTTATGGACCGGCTTCCCTCAAATAAATCCCGCAAGCGGTAATTTTAACTCGACATCAAAATCCAAAAATATCAACAACTGAGGTAAGATAGAATGGTCAAGTTAAAAATCAAATGGTTTTGCTTCAAAATCCAATTAAGATGGCCCAAATACAGCCAGATATGATAGGAAAACCGTAAAGTTCGGCACACTTGTTAACATCACCTTGACCAAAATTCCAAAACCCAACAAGACCTCTTCCAATGCCGGAAATCACAAATGACACGGAACTGACTTCCACCAAGAATATTCGCGAGTCTATATTCAACACTAAAAATCGCGTTCGTCCGTGTTGATAGTTAGCCTCACCTTACTCAATCTCCCATAGACATTAACAAACGAATCTTGCCAAAATTAGGCGACACTATTTACAGCAAACAATAGACTTGTAATTTAAGAAATAGAAAATTATCAGACATCTAATTATAATGGAACTGTAAAAGAATAAAAAGAGCACATTACAAGGTTACCAAAATATTTCAATAAATTGTTTTGTTAGATAAACTTTTAATTTAAAAAATAAACAGAGTTATTAAAAAACAAGTACCTATAAAACACGTAGATATGATCAGCCCAGCTTTTCATATGGACGTTTTAAAACATTTTTCATACAAATCTCGAGTCAAAGGTGAAACCCGTGTTTTGTTAGTGTGAGCTGAGCTCCACTTTATTGAATATCCAGGAAATGAAATGAGAGCTACATCAACTAATATAACCCAAGGATTTTCAATTTAAGACTCGACGTTATTCATCTGCCTTTCAAATGAATAGGAATTAACCAAATTGTATTGAACGAATCGATATTTTGGGAAGAGTCGAATTTAAACGTTTGAACATTTTTAAAATGTCGCTGAAATAATTCTTCATATTAATATTCAATAATGTTCTCTGGCTAGACAGTATTTTGATTTTGTGTTATAGAACAGACCTCTTTTCATTCCTTTACTAGTTCTTTTAGTCAGACACTAATATATCTACTATATCTATCTTTGAGGCATGAGGGTTTGGACTAGACCAGACTATTACATGATTAGCCCGTATATTGGTTGGATATAATTATCATAATATGTAATAGTACTTATTAGACGATGGGCATCGGACAGACTTTTACTGTCTAGGACAATTGGTGCATACAAAAAATACGGCACTAACAAGTCTGAAACCAATAGTGCTAGGAGGAACGATAATTTCATTAGCCAAAAGAAACAAAGATCCTAGGAGTAGATCTTGATCATAGGCTCTCATGGAGCTCTCGCCTTCAGAAGACCAAACAGA
Source organism: Lochmaea capreae (assembly GCA_949126875.1). Taxonomy (NCBI): domain Eukaryota; kingdom Metazoa; phylum Arthropoda; class Insecta; order Coleoptera; family Chrysomelidae; genus Lochmaea; species Lochmaea capreae. The sequence goes on from OX421401.1 coordinate 12,071,795, forward strand.
AAAATACCATTGCCCTCGGCAGTTGATAGGAGGTGATAAGGATGTTAAGTAAGACACGCAGGGTTGCTCGTTTAAGTCAAAAATCACTCCCACAGCATTGGTTCTGTTGAATCCACCAACACCACACATTTTTATACAAGATCAGTAACGTTCAGACTACTTCAAAGTCAACAACACATAAGGCAAATACATATTGCTGACTATCGAAAACTTATCGAGGGGACCTCAAAGCGGATGACATGATGGAGTAACCCATTAAAGAAATAGCATACCTATACCTACCAACAAGATGTAGCTTAAACAATAAACTCCAATCAACTATACTAGGTAGCAAATACTGGAATGCTTTAGGCCAAGCGAAAGGGTAGCTATTTCAACGTCTATCTGAAGAGGCCACCATTTTCCAAGAGGAAGTGACGGCAATTCACTACTGCGTGAAAGGAATTGGAAAGCAGGAAATAACATATCGTTTAATTGCGACTCTTATACAACCCAGCTGAACTCGATTTCATTGAGGTCAATTCTAAGCTATTATGGGATTGAGTACTTGCCATACACACGCAGTGCAAGATCGTGGAAGTCTGGGTTCTAGAACACGAGGGTCATGATGGCAATGAAAAGCCGGATGGTATGGCCAGGCAAGGCACATTAATTTCATTCATTCTACGGAAATCCTTTTGCGGTATCGCAGAATCGACAATAAATATGGCCACAAGAAAACATGTGTGGCACATAAATATCTAGAATGGTGGGAAATGTGCGTGCTAAAAAGGTATTGTAAGCTTGACAGGCATATAAAGTTAATACGGTTGACAGACAAAGACATGTGCAAAGTTTTGTCACTTAGGGGAAGAGAGTGCAGAGCACATCCTGTGCAAGTGCGACAGCCAGATGAATGTGCAATTTCTTGTACTAGACAACAAGTGGCCATTGACAAGAGTCAGCCCGAGGAACGTAATCCAGATTCAGAGGACCATAATTGGTATAAAAATGTTATAGTAGAAGAGTTCAATTAGCCTCCTTATCAAATCTAATAATATTTGCAACAGAGTATATGTCGAAGATTAAACTAACAAAGAATGCAGACCCGAAATATTTTCACAATTGTCACACTGCTTTAAACATTCCAAAAGCCATTTCTGTATCGAGGAAGCATCGTACTCAGCAATCTCTGAACATTTCCGTAAAGAATAATAAAAATTTTGACTGTAAATGAATACCTGCTACCCTAATATACCTATATATAATATATAGATTCATCCAAGGATATATATCGCTCGCCCTGCCAGAGACATTTCATTAAAAAGGATTAAACACATTGAATGTATGATCTGCCCTTCTAATCAGTGTGCTTACAGTTTTGTCACCGTCGATTTTCCTCGATGTTATATTGGGGATTTGGATAAAAATTTCATTTAGCCTGTTTACAGCTTTGCGTTTCACTATTACATTTAATAAAAGAATATTAAACGTTCATTTGACAGGGTAGAAAATATTCATATTAGGGTTATCTTTTTGAATACATGTGACCCTTCAAATCAATAACCCAGGGATAAGATTTTGTTATTTTCACGAACGAAACTGGCGAAATTAAAACGCATTCCTGAACAAAAATTGTCTTAATTTAGAAGAATAAAAAGTAGAACTGAGATCGTATAAGTGTTTTTTTGGGTGTTACTCCTGTTTTTCTTTTCGTGTGCCATTTTTTATGCCTACTCTATAAAGGTACGTAATGGCAATTGAAAAATTTAAAATTGGGGGTGAATAAATCCTGGTGGAGTTAGCCCAGTATATCTAGAAAAGTGGACTGAAATTGCGATATGTTTTAGTTTTTTCCCTGCTTTATAGGTTGAACAGTAACGGTGTTCAATATTTGAAATTTGTGTACTTACTAGAAGTATGATCGCCAAGATATACCGTTGAATATCGCTTGTTAATACTAGGTAATGGGTATTTGAACCAGATGTCTCGCAAACAATACTATAACGTCCTGTCCGCAATATTTTGATATAAGATTTATTTATTGCGTCTTCAAAGTTTGGGTAAAAGTTGTCTAAGCTCTTGGAGTGTCAGTGGGGGTGATTCATGCCCTTTATAACAGGACCCAAGCACGCTCGATGGGATTTAGGTCCGGCGATCGAGAGGGCAGAGCCAATTGTGGGATATCATGGAAGCCCAAAGCGTCTTTGACTACTCTTGCACGATGCGGTCGAGTAAAAAGAGGAAAATATGTTCAATAGCAGCAAGAAACAAATGCTTCCCCAAACAGCAGCTGTACCACTTCTGACCGGCTGAAATTCCTACACTACTCTTCGATTTCTGGGCACTACGGGAAAAGTCCATACAAAAACACGCCAACTATCAGAAAACCGTCCATATCTCGACTCATCTGGTAACATGTTGATTAGTACATGCCAATTGAGCATGTTTATGAATTTGTGTTGATGGAACTCTTCTTAAAAGTAGTCGTGAACGTAAGTTTATCTCGTGTAATCTTCGACATACTGTTTGAGTTGAAACCGAAATACTAGAAGCACTAAAAAGACGCTTATGTATGATCTGACAAGTACCTAGGTAGAGATTTTCTTCGAGTATACACCGTCAGAAAACGATATTGTGCGGGAGTGGCAGCCCTTGGTCGTCCACTTCTAGATCGACAGAGAAGCTTTCAGTGACTTAGATAACGTCTGCAACTTCTCTCTGAAAACGACCCACCTCAATCATATCAATTGTTTATTCCGCACTTCAAAACAAAATCCTAAATTTCAAATCACAGTTGACTGAATAAAGTGGAAACAATATCTGATGTAAAATTCTTGAAAATCAACTTGAAAACAAACAAACTCAGATAAGTAAACATACAACACATTACAGACAAAACAAAACATAAATCCAATATTTGTGAAGTTATTTTTATACTAACGCTTTACACAGTTTTGAAAAATATTTTTCAAAAACAGTGACCGTTCAACTAAGAAGCAACAACTACTTCCCGTGCTATATGCACCGACGGATATTGAATTACACTTCAAAGTCCAATGGAGTTGGTATATCTACAAGATATTTTAAAACCACTATTCTGGTTTGCAATTAGAAGGGACAACACAACTTATAGACCGGTTTCGGCGTATTTGTGCCTCATCTGTACAAGGTATGTGTTATCCGTCCGAGAATCTCTAATCTCGGACTGAAGAATACACTTCAATCGTAATCAATACATGTCTTCCAGTAACGGAAATGTAAAGATAGTGACAGTGGCGACATCTTCACCTCCAATTACAAATCAGAATAGTTGGTTTTGAAATATCTTGTAGATATACCAACTCCGTTTGACTTTGAAGTGTAATTCAATATCCGTCAGTGCATATGGCACGGGAAGGCGTTAGGATAAAAATAATTATTATTCGACTTCTGTTGTTAAATCTCTTCATTAAATACGACAATATTACAGGAAACTGTAATAATTCTTTATTTGTGAACTTCCCTAACTTTTTTGGGGCAGTTTATATAGAAAATATGTGCAGTTACTGGGTTTCTTTTTCGGAGTCTCTTACTATTACTAATGTTTGAAAATATGTATATATCAAACTTATACGATGCTACTATTTCCTGTACATAAAGCTGAGTCGAAATACAATACGCTAAAAACGTTTATGCTAACCTTTGGTGAAAGCGCTCAACTCATACGTAGTTTCTTTGTGACAAATTGAATCAATGTGTCGCAATCGCTGTGATTCAGAGTTGTTCTCTGTTTCTCAATAGATATAATGGAGCCCTGGTAATCGGCTCATTGCGCTCTAAGTGTCTGAAAGACCGAGTAAAGAAGTGACTATGGGGAAATGGCTCGGAATGGTGCGAGGAAGGAAACAGTTCGATCCGATGAGAAGGGAGGAGAATAAGAGTTTCGGTTCGAATGAGATAATTTTCCCCTTTGCGGCTCCGATGGCAATGTTACGATCGACTTGCTATAATTTTCTTTCTTTTTTTTAAATGATCTACTTAAATTGAAACTCTAAAAAATAATGCAAGAAATGAAATATATCCATAATTTCGTTTTTTTTACTGTTAAAATAAAAACACACCAAAGAGGTTGCAGTGTCCGTTAAAAAAAAAATTTTATACAAGGCGTAGTTGGAAGAGTTGCTCATCAAACAGTACCATAACCTACTTAAATTATTTTCACAAACTCAGCAGCTATAACACGTATATACAGAGTAGCTCACTCAAATCAATCCACCCTGTTATTTAGCAGTAGAGTAGGATGAATACCAAAAATACTTTTTTTCTCTTCTAAATACATATTCTAAAATGTATGAAACAAAAGGTTACTACATTTGAGCACGTCGTGAATTAATACTTTTTCTCTCTTCTAAATACATATTATAAAATGTATGAAACAAAAGTTTACTACATTTGAGCACGTCGTGAATTAATATAAAGTAAACTTGAACAGTCCTGAACATTTGTACCGTTTGCAGCAATCAAAGAGGACATAACTCTCTCTAGATTGCAGTTGCCAACTGGCCACAAAACATAAATAGGATCAAAATAATTACCAACGAAGGAAACATGTTCATACGGAAAGTTAACGCATTTTTCGAAAAATACATCAATCTTTTAAAAAGTTTAAATAAGTGCAGATGCGTTGAGAATATACCCAAAAAATGAAGACTCTCAATGATGCCGAATTCAAAAGAACTCTCTCTGAGATGTATACCTCTTATTCTAAGGGCCGATTCTACAATGCCAGTATAAAAGTCAGTACTTATAGTTTTTCTTACCGAGTATAACTGGTTGTCGGTTCTAATATGACAGATACAGTTATTCCGGGAATATCTAGCGGGTAGTTCCAATCAACCAACGTTTTGACAATTAAAGCTTTGAAAAGTGGGAATTTTTGAAATTATCTACCATAAATTAAATTTGTTGCTTTGTTTTGATAAATTAGCGAGTGGAAGATTTAGAATGTTAATTTTTTTACTTTATTATTGAAAATATGGATAAAAAGCGTTGTAACACCCACTACCAAATCAATGTCCGGCAGTACCTGAACCAAATTTTTCCAAATCGGTGGATAGGGAGGCGCGGATCGATAGAGTGGCCAGCACAATCTCCTTATCTGACGCCATTAGACTACTTTTGGTGAGGATATGTCAAAAGTATTGTATACAAAACTAAACCCCTCAACTTAGATGACTTAAAAAGACGAATCACGCTTGCGATTAGATCAGTCACGCCTGAGATGTTGAATAATGTTAGAAGACATTTCTATACCAGATTAGCCAAGACGTCGCGGTGAGCATTTTGGACATTTCCTACATTGACATTAATGTTTTTTTTATTTTTTTTATATTATTAAGAAATAATCAGTAGAACCTTATTAGGTTTTTAGTGTAATGTAGCGAATTTGGAGATGAAATAATTTTCTTTTTTTAATTTTAATTTTTGTAATAAATCTGAAAATAATAAAGGATTATTAAAAAAAACAGTGACCATTCAACTAAGAAGCAACAACTACTTCCCGTGCTATATGCAACGACGGATATTGAATTATGTACACTTCAAAGTCAAACGGAGTTGGTATATCTACAAGATATTTTAAAACCAACTATTCTGGTTTGTAATTGTGTTATCCGTCCGAGAATCTCTAATCCCGGACTGAAGAATACACTTCAATTACAATCAATACATGTCTTCCAGTAACGGAAATGTAAATATTGTGACAGTAGCGACTTCTTCACCTCCAATCGCAAACCAAAATTGGAAAAATTTTACAACAAATCCGTGGATTTGAAACAATGAAGAATGATTACAGTTTCCTGTAATATTGTCATATTTAATAAAGCGATTTCCAAAATTGGAAAAAATTTACAACAAATCCGTGGATTTGAAACAATGAAGAATGATTACAGTTTCCTGTAATATTGTCATATTTAATAAAGCGATTTAACTACAGATGTCGAAGAATAATTATTTTCATCCTAATAGGCCAGGAGCCGCGTTTTTTTTTGCAACGTACTAGTCGGTGGATTTTTTTTTGGAATATGTTCAGGGGTGTCCCCTGAATGTAAATACATGTGGGCGTCATGAAATTGGGGGGCGTCAGCCGCCATCTTGAAAAACACGTTTTATTAAATATCTCGCGAACCGCGCATCGTACGACAAAAACAGTAGAGATCATTTTTATAGATAATAATATTTGCCATCTTTTTTATTTGACGCATAGGTTGTTAATTATAGCGCTCCACACTTTTTTCAATATGGTTTTTACTAAATATTTAGTAAATGGTCAATGATAAATTAAAAATGGTGGTAACTAATTTATAGAGCATGAAATTTCCTATAAATTTTATTACAAACTTTTTCATTTAGTATTATAGCATTTATAGTTTAACAGCTGCAGCTTGGTAGAACTTGCACCTCGTACATTATCAGTGGCAATATTCCTCGTTGTATACGAAAACATTTCATAACGCATAAAATGACATGAAGTGTTCACAGAAATGTCAATACAGCTGTGTAGCGAATCAATTAATAGTATATTACGTAACAAGAGTTGTAAGTAACCCATTACGCACGAAGTGAAAAAGTTTATGCACGAGTAAATTTCACGAGTGCGTAATGGGATTACAACTCGTGTAACGTACTATACTTTTTCTACGCCCATCTTTTTTCTTCTGAGTGCTCATAATTTCATCTTTTTCATTACTAACAGTCATATTCATAGGTAAAGTTGAAAAAATGTTCGGATACTATAATTTGTTACCAAAATTGATAGCATAAATGAGATGACGTTTTTTCCCATATCAAGAAAAACCGAATTACTTTTTTTGAAATTGTAAAATGTGTTGCCGACATTTAGGGGCATCACTCTTTTAATCTAAAATGTATTTCACTAATGCTAAGAGCTTTTATGTTTTTCAATTGATTAAAAGTATGTAAATAAACCAAATAAAGTATTACGTAAATGAAAATTTGATTGCAATTTGATTCAACAAAGAAATCTAAGTTTTTCTATCTAAACGCACATGTATGTTATGAGATTTTCATTACGTGCATGTTATTGTTAAATGTCACTTACGAGGAATGTTGTCAGTGCGATTTTTGACGTTTACAGACATGGGCGTAGAAAAACAATAATACATCACGCTACAACATATGAATTTCATTATTATTATTGTTATTGTTATTATTATTATTAATAATGTTATGATTGTATTATTCTTTTTTATATTATACTTTACAAATGTTACTTTAAAAAAACGGACTCAGGCATTTGTTATTATTTAAAAAGTGGCGCATTATTTTACGGGGCGAGTATTATTTTTTTCGATGACGACGGAAGACACTCATCGCCTTGTGAATCTGTCTCTTCTGTCTCCGCCATATCCGAAGGAGACGAATCGAAGGTTGGGTTGGGTTGGGTATTCTTCGATTTCGTTTCCGATGGCATCTAATATGTCTGGCACGTTGTCGCATGTTTGGCCACTGCAATTGGAGCAAATAATCGAACATTTCAGACCAGCTTTTCGGCAGTTCGAATTGGTTCAAGCCCTTGTGCAGTTCTCCCCCATTTTTCAGCGTCGTGATAAAATCCAAGCCAAGTTTGAACATGGTGTTGGAGGTAGAATAAGAGACAGGTTGAACCATAGATAAGAGATATATGGTTGAACTTTGTTTTACTCGTATATTTCCCGAAGCAATTGTAGCGAAGCGAGTTAATGGAATGGAAGAGGGGGACATTCCGAACGACCCGAAATATACAGTGCTATTCAAAAGTCCCCTACCCCCCTCATATCTTTTGAACGGCTACACTTACATTAATAAAATTTGGAGTGTGAAAATAAAGTGTTGTAAACTTCTCTACGAATGGTAACAGGTGACGTAATAGTAATAGATGACGTCACAGTGCCACTCTGGCCAAAAATTTTAAATAGGACCTTATATGGCAAGTGATATCTTGGGTTTAAACTAATTTTGACGGATAAATTAAATAAATACCAAAATTATTGAAATTATTTTTTTAAATTTGATTAATCAAATATCAACAATGGATTATTATAGCAAGTGTTCGAAATGTGCTCCGTCTACTTCCTGACAGTAATACATCCTATTTTAGTAAACTCTTGTCGTACTCGTTCGAATGTGTCAGCTGAAATTGCATTGCATTCTTCAATAATTCTTTCTTTCAAAACGCCAATGCTATCTGGTGCCGTAGTATAAACTTTGGATTTCAAGTACCCCCATAGAAAAAGATCTAATGGTGTCAGATCTGGTGACCGGCCATTCTATAGGACCTCGCCGGCCGATCCATCTACCTCGATATTCTTCATCCAGGTAACGTCTTACTGCACCATAATAATGTGCAGGAGCACCATCTTGGTGAAATGTTATTTCCAGATGGACGAATTCATCTGGATTATCTTCCAGAATTTCAAAAATTAACGGCTCAATTGCATTTTGTAACATCTCCAGATACACTTCACCGCTTAAATTTGAATTTATGAAAACAGGACCAACTATGTGGTTTCCCAAAATACCTGCCCAAACATTGACTTTTTCTGGAAAATGTATAAAACTTATCGGACCAGTCACATTATCACAAATGGCAAATTCAAATATAACATTAACATATAGGTATATTATATATATAAAAAATGTCTAAAAAGTAATCTAACAGTTGCTACAAAATTCCTAAAAATTCCTAAAAATGTAAAAACTCATTAACACTGTAAAATGTTTTATCCATTAAAAATGTATAGACGGTTTGGCGGAAACATCTACTCGAAAGATTGTTTATTGAGATTGTTTTTAAAATTTTATTATAACATTTTATTCCTATAAAAGACGGCGCATGCTTAGATACTTCTAATCTAGAGAAAGGTTGTCGTAAATTTGATTTACCTCTAGTATAGTGTAATTCACAGAATTCGAGTCTTCTGTCGGAGTCGTCATCCGAAAGGTGGCGCACCATTTTTAACTTGTATGGATGGAATTTATTTTTAGCCAACACTCTCTGTACTTACTTCACAGATAGACGCAACTTTAGTTGAATAGAAAGTAGGGTTTACTACCATTTCAGCAACTATATCCATTTTTTTATCATCACTAAATGCTGGTCGACCAGATCGTTTGGCATCTTGAACACTACTTGTTGATTCAAACTTATGAACAAGCTCCCTCAAATAAGTTCTCGAGATAGGGCGATCTGGGTATCTCTCATTAAATAAACGTTCCGCTACTTTGTCGGCTTGAGTACGTACCATTTTGCCTATGTAAACTCTTAAACGTCTCGTTAAACAATAATAAAATTAAATATTTAAGCTATTTAGAAAAACTTTGCAAAGCAACAAATACTATTAATTTAAAAACGTCAATTTTTTTGACAACTAATCAGAGGCGGACTGAAAAATCTTCAATATTTAAATGTGAAATAATAATTTTGGTATTTATTTAGTTTACTTGTCAAAATTAGTTTAAACCCAAACAAAATTAATATGGCTATGTAGCCAATGTCAATGCCTTTCAAACGAGATATCACTTGCCATAAGGTCCTATTTAAAATTATTGGCCAGAGTGGCACTGTGACATCTATTACTATTACGTCACTTGTTACCATTCGTAGAGAAGTTTACAACACTTTATTTTCACGCTCCAAATTTTATTAATGTAAGTGTAGCCGTTCAAAAGATACGAGGAGGGAGGGGACTTTTGAATAGCACTGTATAACCCAATGGGGTTTATATGATACCTAAGAAATTTGTAAGCTTTCAACCAAAATAAAATAAGTATAAAATATTAAATTTTGTGTACATGTGAAAACATGGATTTTAGATAAAAAGATTAACTCAAGAATGTCCAGATTATAGGTAATGATTATAGAAAATAATTTAAAACTAAATAATCAAATATACCTAAAGTTATTAACAATTTCCGGTATAACCTAAAATAGAGAAAAATGACATTTACTCTAGTAAGTTCTCGAGTAAGTCATCATACTGTAGATAGATCGTTTTTACAACTACTGTAACATAAAGAATACATTATATTTACAATTTTTTTTTCAATCGGTTATTTAACGTCGGTCTATTTCTGCAACTGAGGCTATAATAATCACCGACGCCGGGAGCACTCTACCACTAACCGGAAATTTTGCCGAACCCATGGTGTTCCAACCAGTGGTAGGGTTCTTTATCGAGCCCAACATCCATGGACTCGAGACCTCGGTTTTACGTTTCCTCCGAAAGACGGCATACCTACATTATACCTCATGCTCTTTGGTATAATTCCTGCGAGCTGTGATATTATGCTACTCCGCTGCAGGCTGTATGGGCTATTTACACCGTTACACGACGGTCTTCCCTAGTATGGTCACTCATCCAAGTACTAACCGCGCTCGACACTGCTTCACTGTAATTATCGCATCAGAGGCGTTCCACTACAGTGCTGGGCCGACGCCCATATTTAAAATTCTTAGTTCTAGGATAGACTTAAATTAAAATCTCATTTATAACATTATTATATTTAATTCATCAAAATAACAATACTCAAACTCAAGTTCACAGTTGATTGTGCAGAAGAAGCTGAATCAAAGTAGACCTGATAAAATCTGTTGAAAACTTTTGCATACTATAATCTGTTGTGGTTTTAACTTCAGTTCCACATTGTACATATTTGTGAATTGATGCTTTACTTATATCCATTGCATTTGTATTTAAAAAGTAATTATCAAAGTTTTTATATATAAAACGAACAGTATTATAATTAACATCAGTTATAACTTCATAATTTTGTAAAGCTAATGGTTTGTCCATACTTACATTGTTAATGCAAAAATTTTGAATGGGCAAACTTAATCTATGAATTTCATGGTTTAAATCTTTTAGTAACTCATTGATTGTGAAAGATCTGGATGGAACAATATACTCATTATATTCTAATGCTGCCACAAATTTAGATTTACCATGAGTGCGAAATAGACAGTCATACTCAATAATAGAATGAATGAAACCATCTCCTTTAGGAAAATTCCATGGTAAAAAGGTTACTATTACATCTAATCTTTTTGATAAATTAGTTATTAATTTTTCCAATCGATAAGGTATATCCTTATTATAGAATATAAATGATTCCACACCCATAAGTCTATGAAAACTAAAAAACTCCACAAATCTCTTTTTGGTAAAACCTGATGGAGATACACATAAAGTAGTATTAATATTTACTGTTTTATGAATGTCAGTTTGAATATCTGTTAACAATATCTTCTTTATTTCACTTTCCTTGTTGAATTTTGAGCTAAATGATACTGCGAATGGTATATGGTCCAGTTTTGGTCCAGAACAATAATAGAAAAAAGGCGATAAGGAGGTGGCATCATTGTTTAACATTTTCGAAAAGGTAAATTTCCCTGTAACTGGTTTCTTTAGATCCTCAAACCAAAAATAACAGTACCTAGGAATTTTTTTAACGTTTACAGGTAATCCAATAGCCTTAACTTCAATATTTCCTGTTAAAAATGCAGAGTACACATAACCATTATCCAGCTCTTGCCATGTAGGTTGTGGTCCCCAGTCATGTTGTTTTAAAGTGAAATCAGTCATTTGTAAATCTGAAAAGTTACATGGCTTCCCGAAGAAATTAAAAACTTCCAGTACATAGTGTAAACGGTTGTATTGGTGGCGATAAATTAGAAATAATAATAAACTTGTTATAGAAACGACTACGAGTATAAGTTGATGATATTTCTTCATATTTGTTGGTTCACTACTTTTAGTTTATTTCTACATAGGGAAAATATTCTATCATTTTTTGAAGTAAACTAAAACTACATTTTTTAGTTCTTGTCAACAAACAAAATACCTAACCTTGCTCCCTCACATTTTAGTGACCTGACTTCAAAACAGTTGGCACCCGTGACCTGCAACAAAAAGTAGGTCATTTTGTATTATCTATGATTTTGTAAAAAACAAATCTAAAGAGCGCAGTAAAACTAAGTGTTGAAATTTCAACACAATATAACTTGGACCTTTGTCTTAGGGATCAGGTATTTTGGTTGAGTTTTATATTGTTATAAAAAAGATATTATGACATTAAATGATGGTGTGATTTTGACAGTACAATTTGAACGCCAAAATCTGATCCCGAAAAGAAAGCAAATATGAAATCTCAAATTATTGTTGCAGGGAACATTAACTTTTTACATTAGTTCAACCGTTCCACCGTCTTGATGGATGGCACTGTACGGAACTTCAACGAACTCTGCTTCAATGACAGATAGCGACGGTCAAATGTCGTTGTCGTGCATAATACAAAATGTATTCTATCATAGTTGTCATGTGTTTTGTGTCCTCTATGGAACGCACCTATTAATAGAATCACCATTCTTTTATGATTTTTCCACGAACTTTGGATCCCTAATTCGTGGATTTTTGTAAATAGTTCGCTGATTTAACAAGTCTATGATAATATTAAATATAGTAACAATTTGATTTTCAGCATTGGTAAGGCTCATGTTTATTTTTCTTTTCTTTATTATGTGTTTTATTCATATTTTCTCTGTAATAGGTTATTATTCAAACTTACTTATCAGAAATTTCAAAATAATTCGTGATAATAAAGATTATTGAGAGTGTTAGAAAACTGTACAAGATATCCTAATTAGCTTTTATATTATAGCCCAAGATTTTGAAATTATGAAGTATGAGTTATGTTAGCGATTTGAGTCAGTCGCATGAATATTTAAGTTTTCGGAGTAATGTACCATTAAAAAGAATAGTTGTTGATTCCGACAACTCTAAGGTGAGTAAAGTTATTAGTTTTATAATTTTGAAAAATCAAGTAGCAGTAAATTAAATGAACGTCTACATTCTAATTAGATATATCTTTTATAAAGATAGTTGAAACAATGCTATGACTTATAAGTGAATCTATTTAGCTAAATGAATGTGTTAGTCAATTTACAAAATGAGCCCTGTAAGTAATAGTTGTATCACTTCCATTGTATAAAAGATGTATCATCTGATATTCTAACTAATCAATTATGCCTACTTGGTGGGAAGGTAAAGGTTGATAATATTCATAATTTATACATTTAATCAAGCCCTTATAGTATGAACTATTTGCTGAACACACATAACTTTGGTAATTTAATTGTTTTTAAAAAATAATTAAGTAAAATTGTACTAAAAGTTTACATCATAATTATAAATCTAAAAATTATTCATCCAACTAAAACCAACCTTAAGTATAACCAATAATTTGTATTTGATAATTATTAAAATTAAGTATTAAAAATGTTTTTACAAAACACCAAAAATATTGTTTGTCATTTTGAAAGACTAATATATTAAGAACAAAGTTTTTGTAGGGATGGAGAATATATGATTGTGGACCTAAAACAGTCAGTTGCCCTTTAATATGTCTTCCTCCAGTTTCTGGCACTGCAGATATATTTTTTAAACAAGCACTATCTCTATCAGCTAAAGGAATAAGGGTAATATCTGCAGAATCCCCTGTATACTGGAATGTTAATGAGTGGTGTGAGGGTTTTAGGAAATTATTAGATCATTTAAAACTTGACAGAGTTCATATTTTTGGATGTTCTTTAGGTAAGTTATTGATTTGTTATTTTGGAAATTCATTCAAATTACTTTGTTACTATAAATATTTGGATCAATAATAGATTTAAACTAAAATCAACATTTCTTGATGCAAACCATTTTGAAAAAACAATTACATATTTTTTAGGAGGGTATTTAGCTCAAAAATTTGCTGAATTTACAGCAAGCAGTCAGAGAGTAGCTTCCTTGATTCTGTGTAATACATTTACAGATACTTCCATATTTAAAAATCATGATTCAGCTGCAATATTTTGGATACTGCCTGCACTAGTACTAAAAAAAATGATCATGGGTAATTTTGGGTCTTTAAAAGTAGATCCAGAAATGGTAGAAGCGATAGATTTTATGGTTGAAAGAGTGAGTAGAAGAAAATTAACATTTTTAATATGACTGATAACAGTATTTAAAATTTAGCATTGCTTTTAGCTGGAAACCTTGCCACAGACTGAATTAGCAAGCAGATTAACTCTTAACTGTCTTAGAGGCTATGTAGAAGCTCATCAACTTTTAGATATATCAGTTACCATAATAGATGTATATGATGAATCAGCCTTATCAAATTCAGTTCGAGAAGAACTATACAAATGTTATCCAAGTGCCAAATTAGCTCATCTTAAATCAGGAGGAAATTTTCCATATCTTAGTCGATGTGCCGAAGTTAACCTCCATCTCCAAGTAAGTAAAAACATTCTTATCTTCATTCTACTTCTTTTTCAGCTCAGTGCTGCATGTGAACTCTGTAACAGAATAGAAAGGAAATTTATTTCTCCATGACCATATAATAATGCACAAATTATTTTTACATATTTAGCTAAATATTGTTATAAATTCTTCACAACAGTAAATAATGAAATAGAATTCACTCTGGTTAGCCAATCACATTCTATGATTATCAGAAATAACGCTAAAATGAACAAATCAAATCGTCTTTGGTCATTTTCGCCCTTTTTCAATTAATTTTTCATTGGAATCCCGCTTTTACCGTTAAATGCAGTCTACAACGTAAGTATCTATACTTTAACCAAAGTCAGTGTGATGACCATAAAATAAAGCAATGTTGTCAGATATATTTTCTAAAATTGTTAGGCTCGCTACACAAGTGTTCCTCTTACTTCAGTAAACTGTTAGTTCGTGATGTTATAAGAAAGCTAGGTTGGAAATATTTTTTAAAAAATACATAATGTAAACTTATTACTAAACATTAAAATAAGTTGCTTGAAATTACTGAAAAAATAAAAATTAATTAAAACCACTTTTTATATGTTATAATATTTAAGAAAATTTTGAAGAGTTGGCAACGTAGTAACACCTGCAGTAAAGACTTACCTATATTCGTTCCTTTTTCCTGTTTTTATTGGGAGCTTTTTTCAGAAAGAAATTTCTTTTTTGCCTGTTTTCTCCCATACATGTGTTTTTTTGCATTTCTCAGGAATACTTACGAAATTGTTTCTCACAGTGACGCAGACAAT
The DNA here is from genome assembly GCA_949126875.1 of Lochmaea capreae. Lineage (NCBI taxonomy): Eukaryota > Metazoa > Arthropoda > Insecta > Coleoptera > Chrysomelidae > Lochmaea > Lochmaea capreae. The sequence goes on from OX421401.1 coordinate 12,086,886, forward strand.
AATTACTATACAACAAATGAGCATATAGATATTCTATCTAATTTTACATAATCTTTGGGTTCACCCCAAAAATGTAATCGTATAATACATTTTTAATATATTTTATAGGTCCGTAATTTTTTAAATTCAGTAAAAAATCATGCTCAGGGGCGTTAAACATCCTCAAGCTAGAAATTTGAAACAAATCAGTTAAGAAAAAAACGGGGATTTCGAGTTAAAACAAAACTAAATTATGTAAAAAAGTACGCAACGCAAAAAGCAGAATACAATTTTTGGCATTACTAATTTATTCATACAAACACACCTTATATGTCATTGATTATAATTTTGAGTTTGAGTGTAAAATAACATTCAACTAATATAAAACAGCAGAATACGTCACTGATTATGACGTAACGGCAAAGGATGGTTAAACAAACTCTACCTACTTAGTTGTCACAAAATTATCAGATTATATTAGAAGTTTAAATTCTAAAAGGTAGCTTCAATGGTGCTTTGATAAAAATCCCATTAAATAATAACTAGCTTTACAAGACATACCTATACCTACTTATTTACAATAAATAATATGGATACTTTACTGATAGCTGCTAATAAAATCGTCAACTGTATTGAAAAACCAGTCGAACTCTATAATGAAATGGAGACGGAATATGAATCGACCCACAACTTCTACTATTAATATAATGGAGAATTTAATGAAAAGAAATGACGCTCCGGGTTTGACAATACAAAATTGTACAAATTTCGCCATTAACTATAATTTTAAATAAAATTATTTAACAGTTAGATAGGATAGGATACTTTAGTGTTACTTTTGTTTTACTAACCATAAAAATAAATATTAAGTTACTTTACTTGAATTCTTTAAATTTGTGCAGTTGTAGAAAAAGTATAGTGTACAACAAGTGCGGAAAGTACTTTTCTCACTCGTGAGATAACTTTCCCAACTTGATGCACAATATACTATTTCTTTACATTTCTTTTCTATTTCTATCAAGTTACCGAGTACGCGTGCTGAAGTTCTTTATTTCGCCTTGTATATCCGCCTGCGCATGCCGTCACTAGAAGGCGCTAAATAATTCAATATGGCTGCCTATTGTGGTGAACAACAAACCAAATATCACAAACCCCCACCTTCTTTATCATAAATGTGGTTAGTGGCAATTTAGCATTGATTGGTTGACGGTGTTTTGACTAAAATTCGAGTCTGTAAAGTGACGTGAGCTAACTAACATATTCTTTGCGACATTTTTTAAAATATTTACAATCTGAAAAGCAGTAGGGAACACAACATATTGTTCCCACTGTTCTTTGAACTGATTGCATTATTGTGATACTTCAGTATGTTCTTATAAGTCTGTCTTCTAAATTTATTATAAACTGCAATTATGATTTTTTGTGTTTATCACTTAACCTTTGTAGCATGGAGACTAAGGAGCACAAACTTGTATAGGAAAAATCTCGAAAAAGTGTCCAGCGGTAAGGTACAAATAGTAGATGGCGCGAGAGTAGCTAGCGATTAAAATTACAGAGTGAAGTTTGCTGGACAAGTTAACCTAACAAAAAATGAAAATAGTGTTTATTTTTATAGAAGTTTTTATAAAAATTTACAATGTGAAAAACGTGTGTCGTGAAAAGTTGTCCAACTAGAAGTAAAGTTAAAAATAAAAAAAAATTACACACCCCAGCCCCTGTCTTATTTTCGAGCAACAGTAAGTGGTTGATGTAGGACTCTCGGGTTAGGTTTATTGTTTTCATTACTATTTTGCAACACAATTGCCTATATAATGATATTGAAGAAACTTACCTTTAACCAAACATAGCACCAGCTACGGGAAATACTTATTTTTTCCTTGAAATTTGCTAAAACCAAGCATAAAAGGTAACCGAATGAAAATAAACAAACCCTCCATTTACATAACCTAAAATTTAATACGTCAAACATGATTTTAATCGCTAGCCTCCCCAGCGCCACCACAATTTTCCTAATTTCGACGGACACTTTTTATATACAGAGTTTGTGCTCCTTATATCTAGTCTCCATGCTTTGTAGCTATACTCTTGAGTGAAATGTCAAAAACGAATGCTCAAGGCAATATTCAGTCTTGTTTCTAAATACAGCCATTAGATTATTATGTTTTTTCTAATAAATGTTTTTTATTTTCAGATTCATCTTAGACAATTTGATAATACAGAATATTCTGCGTCTGACAAGCCATTGATTAATAAAAATTCTCATTAAATTTAAGTTATATAATCTATATTCGATAGAAAATGATATTTTCAAATGTATACTATACTGCTGTATAAGCTGAAGAACGTTTTGTAATGTGTGGATAATTGTCTAAAGCTAATAATATGTTGAGTTAAAAAAAAACAAGAGACCAACTTACTATTTTAAATACTCCCAATTATTTTTACATTCATATTAAAAAATTTGTTTTATTAAAGCCAGTTTTTTTCCTTATCTGTTATACAACATTTCAAATGAAAATTTTCTATAGTATGTTTTTGGCATTGATAGTACAAATCGCTAACTGTCTCTCAATATCGGTACACATAATTTCTTATTTTAAAAAATATACCAATAAGATGATGAACTTTATTTTGGACAGAGTAACATAAAATCGTGTTAGTACAATGAATACGAAAAAAGGTATAAAAATGAGAAAAAAAACTAGTCCGGGAAAGTAAGGTCGAAAAATCTGTTAACTATCAAAACTTTCCCATAATCGATTTTTCATTTTTAAATGAAAATATATAGACCCAGCATCACTCTCCTAGATTGTCTAATAATTTCCACTGGAGCTTGCGATGCAGCTTGCAAGCACAGCTCAGACCACCTAAAATTCAAGTGATTTATGCTCGTGTCATTTCTGGATGTGTTCTTACAAAAAAATCGTAGAGATGAAAATTGAAGCAAATCTTATGCTCTTGAAGGTGAAGTAAATAGTTTTTTCAAATGAAGCCTACCGACTGGGGTTGGAAATTCATTGATAATTATGGCCTCGCACCAGAAATGACTGACGACGTACTTGTACCCGACGAATTAGTGAAAATTATTTCTTGTTCTTGTACCACAGGGTGCTCCACTTCCAAGTGTGGTTGTAAAAAAGTTGGCATACATTGCACGATATTATGTAAAAATTGCGAAGGCAAAAACTGTTGTAACATCGAAATTGTAAGTACGGTACTTGACAATGACAAGGATGAAACTCTGAGTGATGAGCCGAATTTTGATATGAGTCAATTACTCGATTGTGAACTTGCAATTGATAGTAGCAATAATATCGATGAGGATTTGTTTGCTAATGATAATGACGAGGAAAATTGCACAGAGCCACTTCCTCAGAGACCGAAAAGGGCGAGAATTTGTAGAAAATAGATGTAAATTTGTAAATAAATATTATTCTTAGTATCTACGTTTCGAATTATGTATAATATATATATAATAAATGGATTTATAGATATAAATTATAAATATCATTGTACCTTATTTCTAGCAATATGTAATGGTTGATAATAACCATCCTATTAGCAAACCACGAATGCAAAATTTTTACAAAGAAAACCAAAATAAAAGCTTGAGCTTCGTTCAACTGCGAACGAGCGCTGACCCCCCACCACAACGCCAAGCAGCTGCCGCTGCACCGTTTGGCCGAGGGAGCTAGGATTACTATTCTCTTTTGAATGGACCAATTGACGGTAGAAAAATGAAAATTTGTGTTTAAGTTTAGTTGGGATTCGACAACCTAGCGAAGTGATCAAAATTTGAAAATTTCAATCAATATTATTACAGTATCTAACAGAATTTGAATTTGTTTATCACAGCTTGTAAAAGTCGCATCTAAAAAATTTTTTTTTTAAATACTCGTCTTACTAAGACACACATATTTATAATGTGAAAACATATTTTAAACAAATTTTTCAACGCCAAAATGAGAAAAAACTAGATGGAAAAATTTTTATTTTCGGTAAATGTTCTAAAAAATTATGTAAACAAATTTTTGAAAATTTTGTTTATGTTCTTTATAAAAATATAACTTTCACTCTGCCGATTGCAACAAACCGTTTCTCAATATCGTTAATGTTCATAAATTTAGACGCGAATGAAAAAAAAATTTGTTTCCAATTTGCCCAGCCGCCATTTTGAATTTTCCAAATCTGAAAAAATGTAAATTTTTAGAAGTTTGCCCTCTATGTTTATCTATGTTTTGACCTCGATATTAATATTTTATTTATAATTACCAGCCAAAAATATAATTTTCGAAATTTTTTTCAATTTTTGGAAAATTTAAGATCGGAAAATTTTTTTTTTAAAAACTATATACGTCCCATTCAAGAGCATAAGATTTGCTTCAATTTTCATCTCCACGATTTTTTTGTAAGAACACATCCAGAAATGACACGAGCATAAATCACTTGAATTTTAGGTGGTCTGAGCTGTGCTTGCAAGCTGCGTCGCAAGCTCCAGCGGAAATTATTAGACAATCTAGGAGAGTGATGCTGGGTCAATATATTTTCATTTAAAAATGAAAAGTCAATTATGGGAAACTTTTGAATCTTATTTCCTTACTTTCCCGGACTAAACGTCAAAGCTCCAATAAGCTGACAATTAATATGACTGACTGACCACTAAAAATTAGCATTTTTTCAAAAGCGGTTATTACTAGTCTGAGATTGTTCTTGAAATTTTGATGAATTGTAGAGTTAAATATTATAAAATATATGGTGTGCATAAAATAAATATGAAGACGATTTATACTATTTGAAACACCCTTTAGGATGCAGGAACTACAGTAGGTGTCAACATGTAGTACCATAATTTTTTTTTTCTGCTCCTGTTTTATAATATACTTATTAAAATAATAAAATCTGTATCATAATGATATTCATTATGATACAAATTTTCATTATGATACAGATTTTTAAGCCAAGAGAAATGCGACATTCGCACAATATTTAATATAGCCATGGATACCTGGTTGACATTTCTGAAATTAAGTATATTAGGTCTGTTCCCTGCAATAAAAGTGTAGCACTGAGCTATACGATTTTATTTATTTTAATTATGTTTTAATGCTTCTTGCAGTATACAAATGCAATATACATAGATAGTCCCAAATTTAGCAATTTTACACGCATTTTTTCACAGATAGACCTGAATTTTTCAAAATTATATAGCTCAGTGCTACACTTTTATTGCAGGCAAACAGACCTATTAAGTGACACTTAATTTGACAGCTGTCAAATAATTTTGATTTTCAAAAGTAACTATATTTAAAATTAATTAAACTAAATAATTAAATTGAGTTAAAATAATAATAAAATAATCGAAGTAGAAAAAATATTGTATGCAACTTTCATGTAATGGCCATTAATACACTCGCATATTATATACAAAACTCGCCTGCGGCTCGTTTCGTATCCTACAACATGCTCGTGTCTTAATGGTTATCATTACATGATCGTTGCATAAAATACTATTATTCGCGCTATTATCTCTGATATTAAAGAAGTTTCTTGCTTTAAAAGCAAATCGTTCAAACGAAGTTGTCGCAAAATTATCAACGAATGGTTTGGCCAGCTTACAGCTCCGATTTCAATCCTATTGAGTACCTATAGGGCAAAGTGCAAAGACGCAATCCTTGTCGGACCACTTTGCCTATCAGACTCCAAGATCTTCAAGTTGCACTACAAGAGGAATATCTTTCCTTTACTAACTCGATACCATGCCGATTGAATGAGGTCATTTTGGAAAGAGGAAGTCGCACTAGATATCAGAGCATTACATTAAAAGCGTGCAACCGATTGACACAAGGCGGCGCATTAATTTCATTCATTGGACCATAAACATCACAAAATACAATTTTTCTACTACCGTGTGTAAAGTACGTACTTTAGACACATTTTCGAGTGCGTAAAACTTTATTTTACGCACTTTTTTTATGTTCTGGTTCCCACGAAAAGGAATATCCTGTAATGTTCAGAGAACATCGTGGGAACCAAGGGAAAGGAGGTAGGAGTTGGTGTTCTTCTTAAATTTCTGGAGGTTGTATGCCTCGGGGAACACCTCCCTAGGCAATGAGTTCCAAAGCCTAGTGCGTAAAGAGTTTTACTTTACGCACTAGTGCGTAAAGAAAAAAATCCAATATGTATGTAGTTATAGATATCTAGTCTTGTAAAAATATAGGTATAATAAACGGATATTAAATCTAAGTTTTTTTCATAAATTGGAGATAGAAACCTATAGAATTCGGTAAAGTAACCTAATAATTATTGTTAAATAATTATTGAGTACTGGAAATAATACGGTAAATAGGCATAAGTTGGTGGTGAGTGACTGACATTTCTTTGTGAATTGAATCTGACATTTAAATTGAGATCTTCCGACTATACCTAGGGTAAGCAAAAGTATTTATATTTAAGTACCTATTGAACATTTTTAGGAAACTATGATGTTATTTTAGATTATTATGAAAATAAAGATGGATTCCTCTGACGATCTCTCAGATTACTTGGCAAATACACCACCAAATATATTAGATGTGGCACAGAATGCTGTGAATGATTTACTGCCCCAAAAATCCATGAGTATTTACGAAAAAAAATACAATATTTTTAAAGAATGGTGTAGGAAGAATAAGATAACAAAATACTCCGAAAATGTCCTAGTGGCATATTTTTCAAGCGAATTGAAAAACTAGAAAGCATCCACAACATGGTCAATATTTTCAATGTTGAAGACTACTTTAAAAATCAAAGACAATATTGATATTTCTAAATTTTATAAATTAATTGCTCTTATTGAAAATAAAAGCAAAGGTTTCAAAGTTAAAAAATCTAAAATTTTGGAAAAAGATCACTTGGTAACATTTCTTGAGACGGCTCCCGATTCGACATTTCTAATGATTAAAGTAAGTATAATTTACAATAGTAAAAGTACCTATATTTCATTTATAAACAGTTTCCAATAAATTTCCTCTTTATCTTCAGCGAAATGTTATCTCATTTCGTTCTTGTGTGTTCGTATGTGAGACTCACATACGTGAGGTTTCGGCTTCGAATCCCGCACATGGCGTTTATCAATACTCAAACTTATTTAGTAATTATTTTTTTAGGTTGCGTTTATAATTGGTATTTCCGGCGCATGCCGAAGGGAAGAGTTATCAAAACTAAAAAGTGAAGATATTGAAGATAAGGAAACAATTCTAATCATTAGAATTCCTGAAACTAAAAATGAGACAGAAAGGGTTTTTAATATTTTAAATCCAACTAATTCAAAAATAGATTATTTGGCTTTTATTAGAAAATATATTGCTTTAAGACCTCCTATGGTGGATACTTCCAGATTCTTTTTAAAATATTCTAACATTAATAGATGCACGAAACAACCAGTTGGAATAAACACATTTGGCAAAATGCCATCTATTATTGCAAAATATCTCAATTTACCTGATCCAGCTATGTATACAAGGCATTGTTTTCGAAGGTCATCGGCAACCATGCTAGCCAACTCGGGAGGAGATCTCCTTACCGTAAAGAAACACGGAGGCTGGAAATCGTCTACAGTTGCAGAGGGCTATGTAGACTCTACATTAAGCAAAAAAAATAATATTTCGAATTTGATATTAATGAATGATGATAATATCCCTTCTACATCCCAAAATAATGGTGATAGGGTTTTATTGGAGGATAATACCCTTTGTACTACATCCACGCTATCTACCGGCAATTCTTTAGCCAATGGAATAACGAACATTACCAATACTGCTGTAGTTTCTAAATCTACCGACAACTCCTTAGAGCAGGCTAAAGGATTAAAATTTAATAACTGCACAAATTGCACTTTTAATATTCATATTATTAATAATTGAATTCGTTTGTTGTTTTGTTAATTTGTTCATATTTTGATTATAATTTCCAAATCATTTATAATATATCTTATTAGAAATTAATAATAGCGTTAAAGATTCTTCTAAAGACAAATTTAACTTACTTTACGCACTAGTGCGTAAAGAAAATTACTATATTAAACTTTTGTATTTTGATTAAATATTCGCTAGTAGAAAAAATATTGCATGCAATTCGTGTGTAAAGACCTTTTTTTCGACTCATGTGATTTTTGACAATATTCACATTCGTCAAAAAAAAGGCTACTTTACACACTAGTTACATAAATAACTATATTATCATGGCCACAAGTGAGCTGCACATGAATCTACAGAATAGTGACAAATCTCACCAAGACAGAAACAGTTCATTAAAGGACATTTGCCAAAATTTAGATAGGAAAACTATGAAACCTGTCGTTATTGATAATGGGGTGTTGTAAGCTTAATAGGCACACAAAGCTAATGGGGTTGTCAGACGAAAGCATGTGCGACTGTCTGGCGAATTTGCTGTTCTCTGTATTAGGCGAAGAGAAGCCACCAACAAGAAACTACATAAGATTCAGTGCAGATGCTGATAGGCTAAATAAAAAGAGTTGCGAGCTAGATAATGTAATCTAGTCAGACAACCATAATAAATTTGAAAAACAGCAGATTCTTATTTGATCAAGAAAAAGAAAATAAAGATAACAATATAAGAAAACTGGGATCATTTTATTTTATTTAAAGGATCAGCATGTAACACATTTTTTTGTTTAACTAAATTTAGATCTTCTTCATCACTGTAAAGTTCTGCAAAGTCTTCGAATCTTTGTTCTTTGGAGACAGGAGTACTTCTAGTATTAGCCAGCATTCGCTTAGGAGCTTCTTGTGATTTTGTAATGGTAGAATATATGCTCATTGCCTTTAAAAAAAGGTGATTAAGAAAAATTTAAACCTTTGTTTTTACCAATCTAACTCACCTGTGAAACTAAATTGGAAACGTCACCAGTATTTGCAGGTAAAATTAAAGTATTGTTTGTCCTAGCCAATTTATTAAATGCATTGACATACTGTTCAGCAATACTGAGGGAAGCAGCATTAGGGCCCAAATCTTTCTGTAGAGCTTCAGCTACTAGTTTTAAACCTCCAGATCTAGCTTCTGCTACAGCTAATATGGCAGCAGCTTCACCAGCTGCCTTATTAATTTGTTCTTGTCTTTCTGCTTCAGATGCTAGGATTCGAGCTTTTCTTTTACCTTCAGCAACGTTAATGTCAGCTTCTCTTACTCCTTCAGATTCCAAAATAGCTGCTCTTTTTTTTCTTTCAGCTTCTACCTAATTGGCACAATTCAATATTTAATATGGAGTACAATATAATATTGTATAACAATATATTAAATCTGTGTATCACAAATTATGTTAATTATTATTAGTATAGTATAGTCAGTATTTTTATTTTTTTTATGTGAATTTCATATTGTTATATTTTATCTATTTTTAAATTATGTCGCTTTGTCCATAAAACTATCATTTTTCATGGCAATAAAGTTTATCTCTCTCTCTTTTTCTGATAATATAATAAAAAACTATGTACTAGAATTTCTTTTGGGTCATGCCTATTTATCTTACAGCATATATTACACTTACCTGCATCTGCATGGCTTCTTGAACTCTAGGAGGTAGTTTAATATCCCTAATTTCATATCTAAGACAAGTCATACCCCATGCTTCACTAGCTTTGTTTATAGAATCAACAATTTGGACATTTAAATTTTCCCTTTCACGAAATACTTTATCTAATGATATTTTTCCAAGCTCTGATCTCATAGTAGTTTGAGCCAATTGTGTAATAGCAAATTCTGGATCTTCTACACCATAACTTGCTAAATAAGGATCAATTATTCTTAGATATAATACACCATCAATATTTAGTGTCACATTATCTGAGGTTATAGCACTTTGTTTTGGAATATCGACAGCTATTTCTTTTAAGCTTTGTACATATTTTACTTTGTCTACAATAGGAATTAATATATTTAAACCTGGTTCAAGTATTCTATGAAATTTTCCCATTCGTTCCACAATCCATGCCTAAAAAGAATAATGGAATAGAATTTTTATGCAGAAAACTAAACAGACTGGATCAAAACTCCCAACAAGTTTATGATCTAGAATTATCAAATTAACCATATGAAATGAAAAAACCTACCTACTTGCCAGACGTTAAAAATGTGTATAAAATAAAGTAACCTCAAGCAAAATTCGAAATTTTGTAAAACTCGAACAATATAACCAATTTCCAATATTCTACGAACTTTCAAAAAAACTTACCTCTTGTTGGGGAACAAACATAACGACTGTATTAACTGGTGTGTAGGATTTCTGTCTCGTAGATACAGTTCGGGCAACATTACCGACGTTTGTAAACAGCTTTTGCTAAAATAGATATATTAAACACATTTAATTACCTATTGTTGATCCTGTAACTTACTTGTACAACAACTCTATATAAACCTCTTGAAGTTGAAATCATAGTTTACACTTTAAAGCTAAAAGTGATGATAACTACAGCCACTTTTTTATTTCAAATTTTGGGCCGCTTCATGTATATAATATATTTGATTTGTCTATGGACCGCTTCAAATGTAGAATGTAACCTAGAAATCTGAAAATGTCCTGTCAAAAGTGAGTTTGCTCTTTTTCGCGGATTCGAACTGTTATGTAAACACATTCAAGTAAATTTTATTCAAGTTCTGTGGTGTGTGGAAAAAGTTTCCTAAAATAGATTAATATTTTCCATTGAAAATTGGCTTTTCTGTATTATATTTATTTTGTGAGAGTTGAACTTTAAAACAAAGTGTTTATGTAAAATTCAGGGGTAATATCTGAACGCGAACTCTGTAACAGAATAGAAAGGAAATTTCTTTCTATGTTAGTAACACAAAACAGTCTAACCCACAAAACAGTCCAAACTTTATTCTGCTCTGCTCTGATTTAAAATTTTGCTATTCTGCTGTTCTTTTTAGCGATACATTGTAGTTCGGAGCTGACATCTGATTGTGACATGAAGCGGAAGACGTTATCAAGTATACTTCTTTCAAAATTTTAGTCACAATTTCTTTTTGTTTTAAAGTGTCTCGTGTGCTCTTTTCAAAGAAATAGCGTTTTCAATTGGAATTTGCTTCATTGTAAAATCTTCGGAGTGATAATCTTACATAACTCAATCAATTTAATCAGTGTAATTTAAAATTTCCCGCGCTCCGAAATCATATCGATTCCGGTTTTGCCATTTCATATTTGATCACAGCGGCGCAGCGGAGCACCAGTCTCTTTCAGAAGAGTGTGCTAATTCTGTCTTAAGTGTGCTTCTTTAAAACTAGTATACATGTAAGTTAACAACTTTTTATTTATTAAGTTAGTATTTTTTACCATAAAATGAAACACTATTTGCTATAAACCTAAAATTAATGCGTGGTGCTGTTTACTTAACTGGCACATTTTAATTTCATAACGAAGACCTTGTAAATGGTGGATTCCACCTTGAAACTTTCTTTGTAAAATACGGTTATATTGCTTTGATAGTATTTATTATGAATCAAACTAATAGTAATGATTGATAAATATTTTGTTAAATTGTATTATGGTGAGTACGTAGATGTGTCGATGACCTGCTTTCGTGTTCTTTTGTGCCGTTATTCGCCACATACCTATCATGCTTTCAACAACTTCTCCCTTAAAACAAATCTGACTCATTCTTTGGAAAATTTACACGTCATATTTGCTTAATTCAAGTTGTATTTGTACAATGTGACTTAACTAGTGGGATGTCTTACCTTGTATCTACTCGTACTAATTTCAAAATGTTTATTATTTGCCAAAGTAACAATTATAAAAACAAAGCATAGAGGTTATAGATTTTTTTTTACTATTGGACCAAAAATAGTAATATGTACCTACATCTAAACAAAATAGAGTCAAACAGTAAGTATTGTGCGATGAATATTTTTTTGAAGTCAACTTTTCTTTATTACTGTTTTTGCTATTTTTTATTGAAACATTTTTTATTATGTTAACTCAAGGATATTTGTACATTTAAATGTATACTACAAAGTAATACATTGATTTGATAGTTGGAGAACCAAACAATGAACAATACATACATATTAAGGATTATACAGCAAATAAAATAAGGAATAGGTTAAGAAATAAGGACAAAAAACATTGGTTTATACAGATAACTAAAATTAAGTAAGAAATAAGAGTAAGCCAATCAAATTGAAAGTTTTTTCAACTGAGTTAGCACTGCCTTTTTGCATAGTAGCGGGTTAAACAAACCAGCCGGCATATTTTCTTGCGAATTTGTTGCTTTACGATGGTATAATTGAAAAATCTTCAAAAAATGTCCTACCCTACTGCGATATTAAGCTGCGGCAGCCATTTGCTTTGTCTCGAGACTAGCATTAGTTGCCCAAACAAGCTTCGCGGCATATTTTGTTGCCAATTTGTTGCTTCAAGATGCCTCAATGTGAACCCCGCTACTGTGATCTTAAGTTGCGGCAGCCTTTTGCTCTATCTTAAGCCTACAATTACTTGGTCCAACGAGCTCCACGGTATATTTTGTTGCTATATAGTTGCTATAAAACGGCTTTATCGAGAGATTTTAAAAACCATTTCCTTATCAAATACTCATCATATATTCATTTTCAAAATAATATAAAATTTCCACTACGTAATAGTTAACGTTGTATTTTTTCAAAACTAGCACTATTTTTTTCATCAAAAAATAAATTTCGCTTTTGTATATGTGATCTAGGATTTTTTTGAAATTGGTAAATTGTATTCTCTGCAATTTTCAAAAATGAATTTAAAAGAAATTCGCAAGAAAATATGCCGGCTGGTTCGTGTCGCTAGCTCGTCATGCTCCCGAGCTACTGCAAGTAGTCACGGAGGTGAATTTGACAAGTAGGGGTGGTTTTTGGAATTTTTCGGTAAAGCCACCTTAAAGCAACAAAATAGCAACAAAACATGCCGCCTAGTTCGTGTCGCTAGCACGTCTGACTCCCGAGATATCGCAGTTGGCCACGGTAACTAAATACTGCGCGAGGGTGAGTTTGACATGTAGGGGAGGTTTTTGGAATTTTTTGGTAAAGCCACCTTAAAGCAACAAAATATGCCGCCTGGTTCGTGTCGCTAGCTCGTCTGGCTCCCGAGATATTGCAGTTGGCCACCGTAACTTGATACTTCGCGAGGGTGAGTTTGACATGTAGGGGTGGTTTTTGAAATTTTTTGGTAACGCCACCTTATAGCAACAAAATATGCCGCCTGGTTCGTGTCGCTAGCTCGTCTGGCTCCCGGGATATCGCAGTTGGCCACCGTAACTTAATACTGCGCGAGGGTGAGTTTGACATGTCGGGGTGGTTTTTGGAATTCTTCGATAAAGCTACCTTAAAGCAACAAAATATGCCACCAGGCTCGTATCGCTAGCTTCCTCCGTTACCGAGATATTGCACTTGGCCACCCTAAGTTAATATTACGGTACAAAATCAATTATTTAGTAACAAATTAGCAACAAATTATGAGCCGGGTCCGGAACGTGCCCTCCAAAAAGGCCCCCGTAACTTAATATACGTAAAAACTACCCCTATTTTGTTTATTTTAAAAAAAGCATAAAAAAAGTTTTTGTTAACGGCACAGAATAGCACAAGAACAGCACAAAAAAAACATTTTATTTTTCCAAAAAGGCAGTGCTAAGTATGTGGACATTATAAACTGTTAATTTGTGCTATCATGCCAAAAAACAGACTATAGTTAGTTTTTTAGCTGGTTTAAATTCTGACAAATAGACAAAGTCCATATGATCGTCAAAATGGTTGGATATTAAAATGGCATTTTTCTTTATTGGAAGATGTATAATTTATTTCTTAGACAATGTGAATCTAATATTTAATTGAGTTCTGATAGTATGAAACTCGTTGAAACCACTACCAAAATTTGCCAAAATATGCCTCAACTATTTGAGGAACACTCAAACCTTACGATTTTTCCAGTCCTATTGATAGCACATTATGTATGCAAATCCCTGTTTATCTGTACTGGGTGGTTCTAACAAGCTAGGGTAAACCTGACCAGTTTTGTAGGGCCCTGTTCCACTTAATACCTAAACAAGGTTTAAGTTGAGTAGGGCTGCTAGGTATACAGTGCTATTCAAAAGTCCCCTTCCCTCCTCGTATCTTTTGAACGGCTACACTTACATTAATAAAATTTGGAGTGTGAAAATAAAGTGTTGTAAACTTCTCTACGAATGGTAACAGGTGACGTAATAGTAATAGATGACGGCACAGTGCCACTCTGGCCAATAATTTTAAATAGGACCTTATGGCAAGTGATATCTCGTTTGGAAGGCACTGACATTGGCTACATAGCCATATTAATTTTGTTTGGGTTTAAACTAATTTTGACAGATAAATTAAATAAATACCAAAATTATTATTTCACATTTAAATATTGTAGATTTTTCTGACCACCTCTGGTTAGTTGTCAAAAAAATTGACGTTTTTAATTTAATAGTAGGTATTTGTTGCTTTGCAAAGTTTTTCTAAATAGCTTAAATATTCAATTTTATTATTGTTTAACGAGACGTTTAAGAGTTTACATAGGCAAAATGGTACGTACTCAAGCCGACAAAGTAGCAGGTATCTTAATAATTGGTGAATCTGGAAATAATCTCCATGAAGCGGAACGTTTATTTAATGAGAGATACCCAGATCACCTTTCTCGAGAACTTATTTGAGGGAGCTTCTTCACAAGTTTGAAGCAACAGGTAGTGTTCAAGATGCCAAACGATCTGGTCGACCAACATTTAGTAAAGATAAAAAATTGATATAGTTGCTGAAATGGTAGTAAACCCTATCTCCTCTTCAACTAAAGTTGCGTCTATCTGTGAAGTAAGTAAAAGTACAGTACAGAGAGTGTTGATTAAAAATAAATTTCATCCATACATGGTGCACTACCTTTCGGATGACGACCCCGGCAGAAGACTCGAATTCTGTGAATGTATGACAAATCAAATTAGCCAAAACCCACATTACACAAAAACAATTTGTTTTAGTGACGAAAGTACTTTTTGTCTCAATGGAAATCTGAATACCCAAAATGTAAGGTATTGGAGTGACACAAATCCTCACACCTTTCGTGAACAACATATCCAATTTCCAGAAAAAGTCATTGTTTGGGCAGGTATTTTGGGAAACCACATAGTTGGTCCTGTTTTCCTAAATTCAAATTTAAGCGGTGAAGTGTATCTGGAGATGTTACAAAATGCAATTGAGCCGTTAATTCTTGAAATTCTGGAAGATAATCCAGATGAATTCGTCCATCTGGAAATAACATTTCAACAAGATGGTGCTCCTGCACATTATTATGGTGCAGTAAGACATTACCTGGATGAAGAATATCGAGGTAGATGGATCGGCAGGCGAGGTCCTATAGAATGGCCACCTCGGTCACCAGATCTGACACCATTAGATTTTTTTCTATGGGGATACTTGAAATCCAAGGTTTATACTACGGCACCAGATAGCATTGGCGTTTTGAAAGAAAGAATTATTGAAGAATGCAATGCAATTTCAGCTGACACATTCGAACGAGTACGACAAGAGTTTACTAATAGGATGTATTACTGTCAGGAAGTAGACGGAGCACATTTCGAACACTTGCTATAAGAATTCATTGTTGATATTTGATTAATCAAATTTAAAAAAATAATTTCAATAATTTTGGTATTTATTTAATTTATCCGTCAAAATTAGTTTAAACCCAAACAAAATTTATATGGCTATGTAGCCAATGTCAATGCCTTTCAAACGAGATATCACTTGCCATAAGGTCCTATTTAAAACTATTGGCCAGAGTGGCACTGTGACATCATCTATTACTATTACGTCACCTGTCACCATTCGTAGAGAAGTTTACAACACTTTATTTTCACACTCCAAATTTTATTAATGTAAGTGTAGCCGTTCAAAAGATACGAGGGGGGAGGGGACTTTTGAATAGCACTGTATAGAGAATACCATTGTTATCGAGGTCCGTTGCATATTGTCTTGAAGTTTATAAGTCCGAAATATCACTGTCACGAACGGAGTATTACGTTTTTACGGAAGAACCAATTTAAGTGTAGTAGGTACTGGTATATTGTTTATTAATTTATTATTATTCATTGTTTATTCAGTTTTTTCCCTTGAGGTGTAGGCAGCCATACTAAAACTCTTAACTGGAGTAAAGGTAAAACTTGTAGTCGACGTCGACGATTTAAGTAATAACAATAGGTACGTAGGTAGTGGTTTCACCAAATAATCCCTTGTTGATAAAATAGCTAAATGATTAATCAGATAGGTATTATTTCCAACTGCAAACTGATCAAAATATTAAAATGGCTTTTATTTATACGCGAGAGTATTATTCCCATAGGCTCCGCCCATTGCATTATGCGCATTTATTAGAACTTTCTAAAAGTAACTACTTACCAATTTTAATCTAATACTAAATATACTTTAATAATGTGGTTAATTATTATAATACAGGAACAGAGATAACAATTCTATATAGAAAAATATTTCAAAGTCACCGATTGACATTCACGAAGGTTTATAATAATTTATTTTCCGCCTACCTCTATTCAAAGTATATCCTGGCCTCATTGTAGGGAGCAAAGTCGTACTTTTCCTCCCTAGGAGGTTGGAAGTCTACGAATGTCGCTGAAGGGTATATTGTACAACCATCTCTTGCGAAAAAGTGAATAATTTCGAACCGAATTATGGGAGTCACTGTAGTTAATGAAATTGATTCTAATCAGCCAAGTACGAGTACTTCCGGGGGATACCAGCTGTATAATAATAGGTTCGTTCCAACCAACAATTCTGTTATTGTACGTAACCAGTAATTGAACTGTTTAATGCGCATGTGTAAGAGAAATTAGTAAAGTTACCGGTACTCTTTTACCATACAGTTTGAACGTATTTTGAACTAGTTTAGTAGATGCACCGAAATCAGTGAACTTTCACTCCCATCACCGACTGCATCCATGCCTCATTACCTCTTGGCTACACAAGAAATTCTTCCATCCGTACATGTACAAAAAAAGAATACTCATTATAAATAATAAGATGCCAAAAATATAGGTATTCCCATGGTATTACTTTCTGTCAGTAAGAAACGGTAAAAACACTGTTTTCAAAACAATTCAAAGACTAAAAAACCACTTCCATAACCTATTTACACTTTCTTTGAAAAACAAATTCGAAATTTGACAGTTTAAAACAAAAATGTTACCATTGCGCATGTTTCCAAATTTCATAACTTTCAGTACTCGCTAGCCAGCAAAAATCGTTTGAACAGTAATTTTACTGGTCCGCAAATGTGATGGAACGGAGAACTTATAGTAATCGAGAGTTCTGAACCAGTAATTTCAGGTGGTTGGAACGATTTTTTTTTCAACTGCGCATGTGTATTAGTAACGTTACTGTAAATTACTGGTGGTTGGAACGAACCTTATGTTGTTAGTGAAAATATCACGAAAATTGCACGTTTAGCATTAGTATAAATAATTACTCTATACTCTAACTATTGTCAGTGTAATGACCATAAAATAAAGCAATGTTGTCAGATATATTTTCTAAAACAGTTAGGCTCGCTGCATAAATGTTCCCCTTACTTCAGTAAACTGTTAGTTCGTGATGTTATAAGAAAGCTAGTTTGGAAATATTTTTAAAAAAATACATAATGTAAATTTATTAGTAAACATAAAAATAAGTCGCTTGAAATTACTGAAAAAAGAAAAATTAATCAAAACCACTTTTTATATGTTACTATATTTAAGAAAATTTTGAAGAGTTGGCAACGTAGTTTCACGTGCAGTCAAGATTTCGAAACAACCAATCATCAACTGCAGTATTCATCGTAATATAACGAAATAACCGAAGTATACTCCGTTTGACGATTTTCGCAGAAAAAATTCTACGGTCTTGAGGGTGTTCGGGGGGGTTGTGTCGTGGTTCGGCTTATAATCCAGTAGTTACATTCAGTGTTGGGTGTGAATTTTGTTCTAAAGAAATATTTAATATAATATATGTTTCTTGATTGAGTGAGTTTAGTGATTTGTTATAGGTATTTATAAGAAAGTGTAGGTGATCTAGTGTAGAAAAGTATCATTAATATAATACCTATTTGACGGTGTAGTGGTTAAGTTGCGTCAGTGAATTGATATTAATATAATATTTATTTGTTCGTAGACGTTAGTTTTATAATATAATGAATTAGAATGGCATTTTGGAGACCATTTGAAACAACAGTCCAAGATGATGCGCGGGATTATTGAATTGTGGATTTAAATATAAGAAGTTGGATAATCGAATGGTAATAATGGAATCTCGGCGTATCGCTGAACTTTGACAGGAGTATTTGCGCAAAATAAAAGGGTACCGTAATTCAAATAGAACTATAATTTATTTAGACGAAACTTGGTTTGATACGCATGATGTTGTGAAGTGTTATTCATTTATTTGTTATTCAAACAATCCTTACGGTTTTATTACATGAATAAATATATAAAATAAAATACATTTTAGCTTAATATGTAAGAAAATAGTAGTAATGGTAATTATATTATAATTAAAACTGTCTGAGGATATACACCCAACTTAAAAATATGGTTGGGTTGACGATACAAAACACTGTTCTTTAGATACTCCGTGCTCTAGAGGAAAGCGCTTTATTACTGTATCACAAATTTTATGAATTTTGTATGCAGGTTAATTTTTTTCATTCAAATTGATATAGTAGATTAACATTATTTCACAATATTCGAATTTATAAAAAAATTGTATGCACACCATTGGGCGGCTTTTTCCTTCAAAGGGATTAAAAATATGGGTCATCACATTAACTTTGGAAGAACTATACCACAAATTGAAATTATGTAGGCTGCAAAAATGAAAATAAGTTATACTGTACGTACTTCTTAGTTTTAGTTCTTCAATAAATTTTGTTTGTTAGTTTCATAAATAAATAATTAAAAAATTACTTGTTATTTGAGGGAGGCGGAAAAATCATGTGTATAACATGGGGGTAAGGTGCCTTTTCCTCCCTTGAATCATTCTACTACGCGTCGGGCAGTAAACTTCATCCTCGGAGGAAAAGTAGCACTTTCCTCACTTGTTTCACAAATAGCTATTAACTTATTAATATTATACATGTGCGTTATGCGTTAACTTCAAAAGTTTACATTTTATTTAAAAAAAAATTACAATTCTAAAGTTGGTTTAAAGTAAGTAAGTTTACAATGAAGTTATTTTTATACTCTGATGTTGGGCTGATGTAATTTGGGTGCTAAAGGATTAATGCACTTTTTACAACATGTAAACTAGGCGCCAAGACCGAAGGGTCATTTTAATCCTATGTGTATTTTGGGCGCTAACCGACTGAAGTACGTGATTTATGAAATACAGTTATTTATTAAATCACCGACATTTATAATAAGATATGTTTTTGTAAAGTAAATTATAATCATTTTCAATAATAACCCAACGAAACCTACCCCTACCAAACCACCTTCGTATTTTTAGTCAATTTTTGAAGAATAAATTATAACAATTTTCAATAATAACCCAACCAAACCTACCCCTACCGAACCTCCTTCGTATTTTATTAAAATAAGAGTTATTTTATGACTCGACCTACCTGCACTTCTTAGCGGCGAAAATACATGTCGGATTATCTACCCTTCTTGGTCAGACAAGTAAAGAAGGATGGTTAGCGCCTAAATTACACCCGCCGCTGATGTTGCAAATTAAATAATCTGCCCGCCTCTGGTATATTGTCGTTTCCAATTTATTACCTGAGTTTGTGCAATCAATGATAGGGTATACTTACCCCTATATCAAATAATTGAAATCGTATATAAAACAAAGTTTTATATGTGCCTCGTGCAACATACGACAATTAACTTTTCATAATAAATGAATTATTCTGACCTTGGACTTCTGTATCGATTTTACCGGGAATTGGGACAAACATATTTATTAGTGTCCTTGAATAAAGTTTCTCTCAAAATAAGTGTCAAGGCGACTTTACACAGAAAAGAGCAGTTTGAAATGGGATGTATTCAAATACAGTTAATTTATTATTTAAATCAAATACCATTGAATATAGTTTTGAAAAGAACCATCTGTTATGATGCACTAATAATTTGTTAATTCAAGAAGACATTATGATTTAGTTTTGCCGGTTTCTCTGATAAAATCATATATAGGTATAGTCTGTAAGATCTTGGTTGAACAACCAAAAAAAAATTCTTCAACACCGCAGAAATTGAGTATACAAAGATGTGTTACAATTAACTATATTGATGGCGCGAAAGAATGAGCCATTGAAAAAATTCCAGTCCTTGTTAGACCGATTATTTTTTGTTACTTGTAGTATGAACCATCTTAAAATTTGTTAGTAATCGTCATTTCAAAAATTAAAATTTTAAAACCAAAAACCAAATTAAAATCGTAGTTCAAAAGAACTTCCGCCTTCAAAACGTCAAGTGTATAAAAAAAATTTTGTAATAATTATCTTTCCACAATATTGTATTTTGGCCATTGGCAAGAAATATTGGTCAAGTTTTCAGCATACCTGAAGTACCTACCAAAAAATGTCTACCAGCTCTCGCACTAATATGACGATAGGAAAGGCACTTTTTAAAAAAATTAAGAATCCAGAACAATCGTTTTTATTTTATTTCAATTGTTACATAAACATGTTTAATCAAGGCGAGTTTATTCAGCAAATAAAATAAGGAAAAAGATAAAATATATGAAGGAATAAGAAGCTAGAGTTTATAAAAATAACTAAGATAAAAATGAATGAAATCCGGGCTTAAGTGTCGATGAAGTTTTGTGTTAAAATTTACACTGTGTAGTAGTTGTCATTGATTCTTTCAGGCCTGGTGTCCATTACAATGGACATAAAATTAGTCTAACAATAATTTCAAACGGTTGTACTTTGTGTTGCCTATATCTCAATTCCTGATATCTTTATAAGTATATTTGTTCAGTTTAACGCATAGTATTATAAGATTAGTAATAAAATGGCGACATTTACATCAACAAAAAGATGTTCCAATAATTCTCTACTATCAGTGAATGAAAAATGTACACGATTGCATAAAATACGATTACCCGAAATTTACTGTACAAGAAACTGTCGACCGATGTTCCCGAATGACTGGAGTTGGAAAGTCCACCGTTTTTAAATTATTGCGGGGGAGAAAGATAGCGGGCCAAGTGGAGCCTCCCAAGAAAAGTCCAGGCAGACCATTAAAAGTCCTTGATGAAAACACCAAAACTGTAATTCGAAGAAAAGTTCACTCTTTTTATTTAAAAAAAAAATACCCACCCTAGATAAGATTTTAATGGAGCTTGGCCAGGATGACAGTATTCCGTTGATAACTAAAAAACATTTATGGACTACTTTGAGAAATATGGAGTTTGCCTGGGAAAAGCATAACCGTGAAGCACTTTTACTGGAAAGCGATGTTTGCTGGCGACGAAAATACTTAAGAAGTATAAAGCAGTACAGAACAGAGCAGAAGAAAATCTTTTATCTTGATGAGACGTGGATTAATGAAGGTTATACAGTACCAAAAATGTGATAAGACAAAAATATAACTAGTGCTCGCCAAGCTTTCATGGAAGGCCTGTCAACGGGTATTAAAGTGCCTTCAGGTAAAGGGAAAAGACTAATAATCGTCCATATTGGAAGCGAAGAGGGATTTTTAAAAGAAGGTTTGCTAACTTTCAGTCGTGCCATACGGGAGATTACCACGAGTATATGGATTCGGATTTTTTTGAAGACTAGTTTGGCGAAATGATAAAATATCTTGCGGCCGATTCAGTAGTAGTTATGGATAACGCAAGTTATCATTCTCGACGCATAGAGAAGACTCCAACTTCATCTTGGAGAAAACAAAAAATTATTGACTGGTTAACCACCAAAAGTATTGAATTTGAAGATAATTTGTTAAAAAAAGAACTATTAGCTATAGCAAATTTACACAAACATCGTTTTATGAAATACGCCGTGGAAGATATAGCAGAAAAACATAGTATAACTGTGCTGCGCACACCGCCATATCATTGCGAACTAAATCCTATAGAACTTATATGGGCGCAAGTGAAAGGATTTGTGGCAAGACACAACACGACATTCAAAATGAAAGACGTTAAGCTACTGTTTCATCAAGCCATTAAGGAGGTGACACCAGAGAACTGGCGAAAAGCAGTCCAGCATGTCATTAAAGAAGCGGAGAAAATGTGGGATCTTGACTACCTGATCGATCGGACCGTCGACCCGTTAATTATAACGTCAAGAGGAGATGACAGTTCCTCAGATGACGAAGATTATTATGATTTTTTATAATTCAATTTCTGTAAAATGTATTTTTTGTATAAAGTTCAATAAAAAATAAGTGTACCTAATACTATGTACACAATGCCTAATTTTCATTTTGTTAAATAAAATTCTTTCCTTTTTACGAGTATCCTACCGGCACTCCTTTGGCACACTATTTTCAGTGTTTGTGAATGGATAACAATAGGCTAAACCCATATATTCACCCCAACCCGGGTGGTACTACCTGCACTTGATAAAAAGAAAGGATTTTACAATGAAACCAATGCCAAACTATGAAAGTGGCTTAAATATTCGTTGGGTCACTCTGTGCTCCCTTTGCATACCTAATGAGGTTTTATTACCCTATACCTTTCTGAAATAAACTATAGGAAATTTGTTTCTGAAATATATCGTATCGATAAAATATCGAAATTTTTAATATTTATACTTTTCATAACGATATTTTCTAATATTGATATTTTTAAAACAATATATTTATAACGGTACGGTGTATCGATACTTTACACAGTATCGCCCATATCCATATGTCACATTATCTGACGTACTCCAGAAGTTTATTAATTTTGACGTTAGAATTGTCAATAATACCAAATTCTTACTTTCGCATTATTTACATAACTTTAATTTAATAAAGTAATCAAGGGTCGTGGACAAAGTATGCTTATGGCTCATTAAAACTGATATATGGAAATCGTCATCTTCTCCCCCATCATGTTAAAAAAACCCTGTGTGAAAGTCTCGTTTTATCACACTTTAATTTTGCAGATTCAGTATATGGCTCAAATTTAACCCTCCTTTATAAAAACAAAATACAGAAAGTACAGAATTCATGTTTAAGATTAATATATGGTAAAAAAAAAGCTACAGAGTATATCGCATAAGTTAGTTGAAATAGGATGGTTAAATATGGATAATAGAAGAATGCTTCATGCAATTTGCCTCTTTCATAAAATTATTATCTTTAAAACTCCTACTTATTTGCACCAAAAAATTTCTTAACTGATGTTCATAATTTAAATCTAAGATTTAAGGGTCTACTATCTCCACCAGTATTCAATACTGAACTATTTAGGCGGTCCTTTCAATACCAAATATTTTTTTTTCTGTTTCTGAAAACTTAAAAAAATGTAATAATTTAACTTTCAAAGCCAAGTTTAAAAATATATTACTCCAAAGGCAATCATAATTAATTGTTTTCTCTCCTACATTTGTTATACTAAATTTAAATATTTATATACCATGTATATTTACTCTTTTTTTTTATGGGTTGAGTGGAACAACATTTTCGTAATGACATCCGCCCTTTATTTTCATGTATTAAAATAAAAAAAAATGTAATTTTCTCATTTGAAAATAATAAAGGCGTTTATTATTATTATTATTATTATAGTATTCAACTCGCAATTTATGGCCACTACTCACTCGGGAGACTCCACTCGTTGAATATTCCACCACGCGCTCAAACACCTGGCTTCCAAAAAAATAGACCTCATAAAACTCTGGGCGACATCTATGACAACTTCAACAATTATATTTAAAAGATTTTTAAAATCTTCTTAAATTCCTCTCTTCAAAAATATATACAATGTCCATGTTTGGACCGACGCCGACGGTTTTCGAGTTATTTGACTGCAAAGAAAACGTCATAATAATAAATAATATGTTATTCTGAATGGCCTGGCACGGCTAACTAGACGAAACTGTTTGCAGTCAAATAACTCGAAAACGGCTGGTCCAAAATATAGACATTATAATAAATTTTTGCAAAGAGGAATTTGAGATCTCGAAAACCTCAAAAAAGTAACGTTTTTTGGTTGTCTCGGCGGCAACACTATATTTTACTAAAAACAAATATGTTTCTGATTACTGTTTTGAATAAGAATACTTCCAGTTATATTTGTAATTTTTTTCAAGCAATAAATGTTTCCAAAAATATATACAAATTTTTTATAAACAAAAATGTTTCTTGTTATATTTTTGATTTACTTCAAGTAAAAAAGCTGTATATTTAAATCCTTATTTCTAATAAGTGATACACATATTATGAAGTTTGATGTTCATCTTCAAAACAACATAATATACAGTATTATGCTGATACATGTTGTAACAACAATTATAAATTATAATCTGCCATCACGTAGACTGTTTTGTACAGAAAAATCAATAGATTATGCTTGTATTAGACTTTTCAACAACTTATCAGTTAATATCAAAATAGAAGAATATAAAAAGAAGTTCAGTAAGACCGTTTTAGATTTAGCCCTAAATTTAGAATCATTCACAGTTGAAGAATGTCTTCAGGTGGACCTGTAGGGAGGACAAGAAAATCTATTTTTAATATTGTATATATTTATATTTTTTAAATGCTTTTATTCCACTTGTATGAGTACTCACTGTGATGAGGCTATTTTCATTTATAATTGATTTTATGAATCCATCTAATAAAACTCGTTCTATTGTTATTTTTAGTCATACATTTATTTTACAGAACATAGAAATTTTTAATTGTGATACTGCATAGAAAAACAATTCTTATATAACAGGACACCACACTCTCCGCAAATTGTTTTGGTACTTTTCTGCATTCCATTTATAGCTCAACCAGCACATCTCCTTTGAGTTTGAAATAGTCCCCTTTACAGTTTGTTTTATAAGTGATAATAGCCAATCACAATTTGTATATTTCACCATACTATCTTGAATCTGTCTTTCTTGGAACAAAAATTGGTGTTGGTTCTGACCATAATTAATTAGGAGAAGTACCTTCCTCATTGGATTTACTTTCAAACAATACTTGTAACTCTTTGATGTGCTGACAATAGTCTCAATTACTACTGCACAGTGACACATTAACCCCTTCTGAATTATTTGTGGATTTCATTCATGCTCATCATTTTGAGGCATTATCTGTAACAACATAAACAATCAGTAATTATTTATGGGTACATGTTTGTGCAATTATAGACATAATATGTAGAAATGTGTGGAATATTTTTTGTTTTCATTATCATTTTGTAACACAATTATATAATGATATTGAAGAATCTTACCTTTAACCAAACATAGCACCAGTTACGCGAAATACTTATTTTTTCCTTGAATTTGCTAAAACCAAGCATAAAAGGTGGCCCAATGAAAATAAAGAAACCCTCCATTTATTTACCCTAAAATAATTTACTACGTCGTTCCTACTTTAAAAAAGTGTTGGCCGAATAGATATACTAGCGCCACCAGTTTTTCTCCTTTCGATGGACTTTTTTTATATACAGAGTTAGTGCTCCTTATACTATCTAGTCTCCACGTTTCATTCAAATGATGGGAGGGGGGTGTCTCTACAGCCGGCGCCGTCTACTAAAAAAATGAAAGGATGGTATATCCGGCAACTTCCTTTCACTGGCCAATCCTGGCAATTTCATTTTGTATATGGTACGCCATAGCTTTATATATCTTTTCAGCAAAACTCTAAATATTATTGTATCCAAAAATTATCCGGTTAGCGAAATTGTGTGAGAATCGGATAATTATTATCCTCGCTGAAACACTGTTGCAGCCACTAAAATTGATGTATATTGATTAAATCATTCGGTCACATTATTTCAATTCTGTTCACAATCATTATACTGACGTACAATCAATTAACATAGGCTCCTGATTGGCTGGTTGAGATGAACTCTCTTTTATTTCGCATATTTTCCGGGGCTCTTGTTTGCGTCTGTCGTATAAACTATAAACTATACTCTATTATTCTAGAACTCTAATTTTATTTTCATTGACACCCTTTTGAGTCAGGTATACATTGGATATCGAACTCCCCCACGCTGTTCTTATTTTCCCCTTTCTATTTATATACATGTTATGAATAAACATTATCGATAAAAAACCTTGAAATTAAATCTACATCATTAATTTTTGTCCACTCTAGATCTATCACACTTCGTCCTGATTGCCCAATGTATGTAAAATTACCTTCATAGTCGTCGAACCTACCGTTTAACAAACAAAGGCCTAGGTTTTCCAATGCTTCCACCAGTAATGTTCCTCTTAAATTTACTATAATATCCCTTGATCCTCTTGGCTGTAAGAGAGAGTTGGTGTCTTTCAAGTTACCAGGATCAAAGTCATTCAGATGGCCCACCCTAGCATTGAAGTCACCATATAAGGTCATCCTATCATTTGGAAACTTTATGATTATTTCTTGTACCGTATCTTCTAACATTTCTATACAAGCACGATCATCTAAATCTGGTTTTAAGTAAACGACTCCTAAAATATAAAATTGGTTGTTGATATTTATTCTTAAAAAGATCCACATAAAACAGGTATAAATAATATCTACACTCTTAATTCCAGCAATGTGTTTTGATATAAGAACTAGAATACCTCCACTACCTCTACCCCTCTGCTTATCCTTGATAGCTTGACATGTATAAGCATCATAATTTTGGGTAAGCTAGTGTGGGAAGAGGTAATCCATGATTCCACTAAGCCTATGATATGAGAGCTACACAAATCATTGATTTCTGACATTTCTAGGTTATTTAAAGTGTTGATGCCTTGGCAGTTCCAGAATGTTATTTTGAAAGGCATTCTTTGGGGTAGTCTTCATTAATGTAGACATTTGTTCCTTTCAGTTTGCTCCTATCTCTTAAAATGTCTAGCTTTTTTTCCCATCCATTTAATTTCAGTAGAATTGGTCTGTTCTTGAGCTTGTTTCGATCACCTATTCTTCTTTTTTCGATTATGTCTACATTTACATTTATTTTCGAGTTTATCTTTCTCATTACTTCATTAACTTTTTCCTTTAGCTGCTCTGTATCTTCTCCTGATTCTTCTTCAATGCCCATTATTATTAGCTTTTCTTTTGAATAAACATTATACAGGGTGGCGCACCGAAAACGAAACAGATGCATTTACTGGCAGATGATTCCTTTTTAAAAAAATCCCTCGGACCCGTCGATTTTGTTTTCGAGGGGGACACAAAATTGGCATAAAATCACAGTAACATTTGCAGCCCCTTAAGCGGGGGTGGCATCATCCCTAAAATCTTAAATGAAAAGGGGGGTCGAATGATCCATCATTTAAAAGGTCTTTCAACTCCCTTTATAATGATGTAAAATTCATGTACTTCAATTCTGTAGTTTTGGAGTTTTATTGATTTAAAGTTTAAAGTAGACTTTAATAGGTACATCAAATTAGTTTGTACTTCTTTCAGAAGAAATTTGAGTAAAAGCATTTTCTTGATAAGTAAATGCTTTTATTTACTACGCCCATGGTTTATTAATAATAAAAATAGCAATTGAAGTGTCCTTTGTGACAAAAAAAGTTGTTTCTTGAAGAAAGATAAGTAGAGAATGCCACGTACTTATTTTAAATAGGAAATAGTACATTAGTTTGCGATTGATTTGACCAATCTTTGTTGTTAAAATATCATTTATTGCTTTTACATAAATTAACCATGGTATATTCCACGACAGAAAGGGTTGAAATTATTGAAATATTTTTCGGAAATAATCAGTGCGCTAATAGAACAGCACAAATTTTTAATGAGCGACATGAGAACAATAATGTGCACCGAAAATATGTTATAGAACTTGTAGCTAAATTTCGGGAAACTGGATCAGTCGCCAATAAAAAACGTAATATTGAAAATCCTATAAGGAACGAAGCAACAGAAGTGGGGGTTTTAGGGCAAGTTATTGTAGATCCTACATTAAGTACCCGCAAATTGCAAACTTCGTGTGGTGTTAGTCGACGTACTATCCAACGGATTCTAAAGGCACATAATTTTCATCCGTATAAAATTCACCTTGTACAAGAACTTAATGAAGACGATTTTGATAAGCGATTACAATTTTGTGAAGTTATGAGTGAACGAATTACAAACGATGAACAATGTTTATTTAACATTTGCTTTTCCGACGAATGTTCCTTTTTTTTAAATGGCGAAGTAAATCGTCATAATTGTCGATATTGGTCGGACTCTAATCCCAGAATTTACCATGAGGTACACACACAGCAGCCACAAAAATTAAATGTTTGGGCTGGCATTTTTGGCGATCATTTGGTTGGTCCTTTTTTCTTACCTGGAAATTTGACTGGTGAAATGTATTTGGAATTACTGCAAAATGCCATAGATCCTGCGCTAACAGATATAATTGAAAATCAGAATGATGGTCGATACGTTGAGAATATGTTGATGTTCCAACAGGATGGTGCCCCACCACATTACGCATTAAGAGTTCGGCATTATTTAGATCAGACCTTTCCAGGTCAATGGATTGGTAGAAGAGGTGCCGTTGAATGGCCCCCAAGATCGCCAGATTTATCACCTTTGGATTTCTTTTTGTGGGGTTACTTAAAAAGCAAAATCTATGCTACTCAGCCAACATCCTTAGAAGATTTGCGACAAAGAATTGTGAATGAGTGCCATCAAATTACTCCTCAAATATTGCAAAATGTCCGGCAACGTTTTCAGCAAAATCTTTATTATTGCATGGAAAGTAATGGTGGTCATTTTCAACATTTACTCGGCTGACAGGTCAGTTCATTCTTTATTTTTTAACAACTTTGCTGCTATGTATTGATCTCCTCTTACGATGATGTATTTAAACTTTAAATCAATAAATCTCCAAAACTACTGAATTGAAGTACATGAATTTTACATCATTTAAAGGGAGTTGAAAGACCTTTTAAATGATGGATCATTCGACCCCCCTTTCCATTTAAGATTTTAGGGATGGTGCCACCCCCGCTTAGGGGGCTGCAAATGTTACTGTGATTTTATGCCAATTTTGTGTCCCCCTCGAAAACAAAATCGACGGGTCCGAGGGATTTTTTTAAAAAGGAATCATCTGCCAGTAAATGCATCTGTTTCGTTTTCGGTGCGCCACCCTGTATACTACAAATGACGTCAAATATGTCCGTAAGAAACGCACGATGTAGCTTTTCCAAGTGTCTCGTACTTTCTGGTGTTTACCAGTTTTTGAGATAATCCTTTTAGTCAGTGTCTCTTTTTTCACTATAAAATGTAAAATTTGTTACATCTCCGTCTCTGACTTGTTTAACTATTGTACACATTTGCCCCTGATTAGACACGGCTTCGGTTTTATTAGTAGTAGGTATTTATGACATTGACTAGATGAAAACCGTACTTTAATGCCCGCTTTAGGAAGTGGTATCAAACTCGAAGGGACTGGTAACTTTGTCCTGTTAAAAAAAACACATCGCCGAATACCGCCTTTCAAAGTTGAAATGAATAATGGAAAGCGGATGTAGGCTTTTTCACATCAGAGCATTTTTGAAAGGATGTTACAAAATTGTGGTTTTTGATAATATAGTTACAATTAACACCACATTAATGTGCGACTTTTTTTTTTAGAATTTTTTGTATGAGTCAGAAGGTAGAAAAACCAGTTCTATCCGGTCAACGCATCAAGACCAGAAAAAGAGGTGAGATAACATTTTATTTTATTTATTACTGCTGTAATAGTTTTTAATAGTATACAGTGCGAAGAATAACTCCGGTCACTTGTGAGATGAATGTGTACCATTATCGGCAAGAATATTTAGTAGGGATAAGAGTTTTAACTTAGGAACATTTTAAAAAGGTTACGAGAACGGGAATAAATTGTGAACTAGAAATATTATAGTTGTTAAAATTTATCCAAAATCAATTGCAAAATCTTAAACACGTGTTCGTCGCCCATGCTGGTTTTTTCCATTGATCGGCGTACTTTGTGAAAAGTGAAACAGAAGGAAGGCCAATAGGGTTAAGATATCAATAGGGGCAGGGATGAGTGGCGCGCAGTGGTCATTTTCTACCTGAATACGAGTGAGAACACCAAAATTAGGAGCCGAATTGCTCGCAACAAGATAAACACAAAATTAAGGAGATTAAGGAAATATAAAATAAATTGAATGGTAAAGGTTTTTGCTGTACAACGCCAATAAGTTTTGCCAGATGCCATCGTTCTACATTTTCGAAATTTTCCACGGTTTACCATTAGAAAAGTTTTGCCCTTCTCACTTAAAATAACTTCACACTTAATTTCCATCTTTGTTGTACAACAGTTCGAATACAAATAAAATACAACCCGTAAAATATTTGTTATGATACAATTCTAATAAAACCTCTGCCTACTCCCTACCCCCGCCAGGGTAATCTATTAGGGCAGCCCGATAACAGAACATTTATTGTCTTGAAATTTTATTACAACAAATATCCAAATCACGGTATTTTGTTTTTTTCCTCATTTTATTAGCATAAGCACCCCTTTGCATTATCATCAAAATTAAGTATTCCGGGAATGCCGATAATCCCTTGACGGTTACTACCTGAGACACCCCTTATTAAATAAGGTAAAATTTTAACCATTGCGCGCAACTCACCTATGCCGATCAATAGAAATAGATTATTTCTTTCGTCTGTTAAATATCAGTCATTCCTTTGTTTCCTGTTTGACAAGACCAATCAACACGCTCTATTAGCGACTATTTGCATGTTGCACAATAGTCACAGACTATTCAGCTTGGTACTTATACCAAGGAGCTTGTGCAGTAGG
Organism: Lochmaea capreae; assembly: GCA_949126875.1. Lineage (NCBI taxonomy): Eukaryota > Metazoa > Arthropoda > Insecta > Coleoptera > Chrysomelidae > Lochmaea > Lochmaea capreae. The sequence continues at coordinate 12,117,777 of OX421401.1, forward strand.
TACTCTAAATAAATACATCTTAAACGTCAAATTGATAGGGTAATTGATACTACAATCCCTGATTTTACAGTGAGGAGTAAAAATAGCGTAAGGGTATAAAGAATTGGATTCAAGAAATAATCTTCATAAATATAACACGACCTTGAATGAATTTCTTAAGTACTACTTTATCATACGAAAACAACTTGGCATACAAATACAGGTTAGGTTAGGGTTGATAGGCGAGGGTTAAAAATTTATGAAAAGGTGAAGGATGTCGAAGAGAGTTTACATTCTCGATAGATGTTGCAAAAATTAGTGGCATACATTTTGCGGCGATATTTCCATTTGGTAATAATTTTCCAAATACGTTGAAAAAGTTATACCTAATTAAGAACTTTTTTTTACAGTAAAACATTTCTATTCTAGGGCTAACTGCAAGGTTGGCTTCCAATTCCTAATGTTACTAATTTGTTATAATCTAACTGTGAATTAATAAAAATATTGAGCATTCTCGAATAATTAACTTATGTATGTCATTAAGTATTAATAATCAAATAATATTCCAAGTATTTTTTCATAGTGGCATACAATTTAATGGGTTAATAAATAAAATCAATTTACAAAAAAGGTGTAAGCGTGAGCGTTGAGTTGCAATAGCCGCGTAATATAGGCTATAGGCCTGGAGCTGGTAACAAAAGCAAAGTGATGATAATACCACTTCTAAAACTTATTTGGGGAGGTTCCTTTTGTCGAGTCTAGCACGAATATTCAATACCCCAATTTGGAACTGATGCGTTAACCCCTGAACATGTCAAAATTTAGCCTTATAGATTAATGATAAGACCACCCTTAATTTGATTTCAATGAGATTATGTATGTCTATACGGACGCTATTGTCCGACAAAAAAGTGACGCGTTCGCCCAGTCCGACAACCGGAACATGTCGAAATTTAGCCTTATAGGGTAATGATTGGACCACTCACCATGTTTTGCACAGAGCTTAAGAATTGTTTGTGAAATACCGTGGTACACTTGTCCGACAAAAAAAGTGACGCGTTTGCCCAGTCCGACAACTGGAACATGTCAGGATTTAGCCTTATAGGTTAATGATTGGAACTTTTCGGACATTTGCACCACGTGATTCAATTATGATTTCTGAACTCATTTATAACTGTGTCCGACAGAAATGTGGTCGGTCAGACAAAAAAAATTGAAAAAGAAGTTTCAGGGAATTTTTTTTTATATAAATAAATTCTAACAACCCGTACGTAACAGTGCACAAAGTATTACTTACTAGGGTGTAATAGTTATTTATGCAACAAAAGCATAAAGTGGTGCTTTTTTTCACAGTCCCATAATTGAAAAAAAGACACTTTAGCACATGTTATGTTGCATACAATTTTTTTTTAATTCCATGCAAAAACAAAAAAACGTCTGATTTAGGTGCTCTAAATGGACTAAAAATGGTGTCGCGGCGGTCTATTCGTAGTTGTGTGTTGTGTTTGTCCAAGTAGAGTTTACTACGCCGCACTACGACGTCCTTTACTTCGTGCTAGTTTCCGACCAGCGCCGGGAAAATGACGAAGGACGAATATTTGCCAAAGTTAACTTCCCACACGCTACGCGAATAAGTCTGAATACCAAATGTTTGCCAAATACACGTAGTGTCTGGGGCCGGCTTTAGTGATTGTCATCATGCCATAAAAGGCAGTTTAGTTGCAATGTACTTTGAGTAAAGTGTGAACAAAATTATGATCTGCCTCATGAATTACGGAAAATTGGTCTGTTAACACTTAATGAAAAAACAATAATATTCAACTGTTACAAAAGTGTTGACGATACAGTGGAATTAGTTCATAGTACGCTTGGTGTTGGAAAATCTACGAATTACAGAGTTATGGAAGAAGAAAAATATAGCGAATTATTTCAAAGTCCCTGTAAAGCACCAAGAAAATCGAAATTTCAAATAAATGATTGTATACTTAGATGTCATGTGCATACTTTCTTCTTTAGAAAAGAATTTCCAACATTGCACGACGTTCTTGCTGCTGTGCAGACCACCCTGTAATCAGCCGAAGCACTTTGTGTAAACTGTTGAGAGGAATATAGGTTTTCGCTGGAAAAAACACTGTCTTGATGGACAAAAGTGATATGGAGAAAAAATTACTTGAGAACTATTAAAGGTATGTGAAACCAAGAAAAAAATATTTTATCTGCATGAAACATGGATGAACGAGGGCCATACAATATCACATACGCATTAGATGATGTAAAGGAATTACTATTAAGTTGGAAATATTACCGAAGAAACGTGGCAAAAGTGCATTTCATAACGTACACAATGTTATTGAAAGTGTGAAAGTAAATCCATTAATATTAATGTAGATAGTTCTAACACAGGTGATGGTTAATCAAGTACAAGTGACACTGATAACGATGACGACCAGTAACTTTCTGCTTATATGCTGTGTATTTTTAATTTTTTTTATTAAAGTAACTATTCTTACCGTACCTATGTTGTTTTTAGGGTTCCGTACCCAAAGGGTAAAAAAGGGACCCTATTACTAAGACTCCGCTATCCGTCCGTCTGTCAGTCCGTGTGTCACCAGGCTGTATCTCATGAACCGTGATAGTTACACAGTTGAAATTTTCACAGATGATGCATTTCTGTTGCCGCTATAACAACAAATTTTTTGCTCGATATTGATAATGGTAACAGGTAGACGCTTGAAATATTCACAGAAGATCGATTTATATTTTCCACTTTAAAAATAAATAATTGAATTGAAATAAAACTAATATTTAAGGGGGTAAGTAGTCGAAAATGGATAATTGTTATTAACCGTTTATGAAAAAATATCTACGTCACTGGATCCAGAATGCTTCCAAATAGCTGTCACCAAAGTTTCACAAAAATATATTTACATATAAACAAAAAAGTTATGACAACTTAAAGTTCGAAAAGTTCCTTAGGTAACAGTTACAAAAGAACACCCTGTATCAATGGATGGCCATGGAATATTTTTTTAATAATTCTAAGAATAAACTACCGGTGGAAGAAACAATATTTTGTCCCTAAGTGGATGTTTTAATATTTGACTTTAAAAAAAAATTGGTTAAAATCGGTAAATAACTTTTTCTACGCCCATGTCTGTAAACGTCACAAATCGCACTGACAACATTCCTCGTAAGTGACATTTAACAATAACATGCACGTAATGAAAATCTCATAACATACATGTGCGTTTAGATAGAAAAACTTAGATTTCTTTGTTGAATCAAATTTTCATTTACGTAATACTTTATTTGGTTTATTTACATACTTTTAATCAATTGAAAAACATAAAAGCTCTTAGCATTAGTGATTAAAAGAGTGATGCCCCTAAATGTCGGCAACACATTTTACAATTTCATAAAAAATAATTCGGTGTTTCTTGATATGGGAAAAAACGTCATCACATTTATGCTGTCAATTTTGGTAACAAATTATAGTATCCGAACATTTTCTCAACCTCAATATTATTAATTTCAGGAATATTGACTAATTTTGAGTAAATAATTAACATTATGGGTAGTAGGTAAAATAATGTACTATATTCGTTTCGTAAATTCATATTACGATATTCAATGGGTTATCAAACTCGGCCTAACGGCCTCATTTGATAAATTTCCCATCTCATTTCGTAATATGAATCTTTACGACACTTATATCGTAGATATCTATTAAAAATACATTTAAAATAATATATCAGTTATTTTGGTTTCATCATAATTTTTACCTTCAAGGTGATATTTTAGTCTACAGAAACTCTCTCAAAGGCAAGCTTTACTTAAATAATCGTAATGCTTGTAACAAAGAGAGTGATATTAAAAATAGATAATCTGCCGTTTTTTTAAGCGTTTCATTTCGTTTAAAAGGTATAAAGTCTGACATTGTAACTCTACACGTCTGGTAAGATTGCTTTTATGTTTCGAACTCTGGGTGCTCACAGTCATTTTTTAGTGATTACGAGTGAAAATTACTTGAGTATGAGGTATTCGTAATTTAAAAATAAATCTTGAATATATAAAAAACATTTTAGAAATTCTATGAATTGTTATAGTTCCGATGCTTGTAATCGAAGCTTCTCCATGGTATGTGGATTAAAAAATGTATTCAAAATATTAATTTGGAGAAAAATTTATTTCTTGATCAACTTCAAATAACTTTTCATATTTGAAAACCATTTTTCATAAACCCTTTTCAATGTAAAGGTGGCATTTTTAATGAAAACAAATAATATTATTAAAGTAGGACACAAACACCTGAAAGTTTGAAAACGTTCAAGCCAACGATGCGCGACAGACTGTCCAGGAGCAGTTGCTGTGAAAAATTCAGCGAGTAAACATCTACGTACAGTCTAGGGTCAACTTAATAATAAAATAATGGAGTTTAAATCAAGTTTCAAAGGCAAACTTTTAAATAGTCAAACACGGGAAGTTGTAGTGTTATTCATTTTATGAGAAAAGAGGCTGTAAGTAATCAACCATTAAAAGACCTTAAAAAAGATTGTCCTATGTGCATCATTTGTAACACCAAACAAAAAGATAAAAACAAGTGCTGCAAAAACTAATTTAGACGATACATTACAAATTTTTATATAACTGAAAAACAAGTTCCAATTTTGAGAGGTATGTATGAAACATTTACAGAGGAATGCAATTATACAGGTTCCCGAGAGAGCCTACGAAAAATTATGAAAAAGATGGGATTCCGTTGTAGAGAAACCAGTATCAATAGAAAGTTATTATTACACGAACGAAACATCCATTCATGCCATACAAACCAGAAGGGTTGGGATGATAGTTCAAACGAGGAACTACATAAGCCACCGTCAAAAGGATAGATGCTAATATTAGTGAATCCTGGCGGTGCTAACTACAATTTATATTTGCCGTGTAATTGCTCAATTGAAAACGTGCAGTGAAGAATCGTTAAGAATAAACTCACGTGGTAGGTATTGTGTATTCTGTGTCAACTGTGGATATCTGTACAATCTGCAAACTACAAGTTGCTGAATCTCTTACTTATATATTGCTTGAATGCCCAATATATAATGGTGTTTGGGACAAGCAGTTGTTTTCAAATTTAAAGAATTTAAATGATTTGGTGCTACTTCTGGATTCGCATGATTTAAATAATCAAAAGAAACTTGTTTATAGTATTCTTAGTATGTTAGCAGAGAGCATGAGAGCGTTTATAATGAATGAATAATTTACCTATTTTATAATACAGTGCTATTCAAAAGTCCCCTCCCCCCTCGTATCTTTTGAACGGCTACACTTACATTAATAAAATTTGGAGTGTGGAAATAAAGTGTTGTAAACTTCTCTACGAACGGTAACAGGTGACGTAATAGTAATAGCCACTCTGGCCAATAATTTTAAATAGGACCTTATGGCAAGTGATATCTCGTTTGAAAGGCATTGACATTGGCTACATAGCCATATTAATTTTGTTTGGGTTTAAACTAATTTTGACGGATAAATTGAATAAATACCAAAATTATTATTTCACATTTAAATATTGAAGATTTTTCAGTCCGCCTCTGGTTAGTTGTAAAACAATTATTGATTTTTTTAATTTGATAGTATTTGTTGCTTTGCAAAGTTTTTCTAACTAGCTTGAATATTTAATTTTATTATTGTTTAACGAGACGTTTAAGAGTTTACATAGGCAAAATGGCACGTACTAAATCTGACAAAGTAGCAGCTATCTTAATAATTGGTGAATCTGGAAAGAATCTCTCTATTTAATGAGAGATACCCAGATCGCCCTATCTCAAGAACTTATTTGAGGGAGCTTCTTCACAAGTTTGAAGCAACAGGTAGTGTTCAAGATGCCAAACGATCTGGTCGACCAACATTTAGTGATGATAAAAAAATTGATATAGTTGCTAAAATGGTAGTAAACCCTACTTCCTCTTCAACTAAAGTTGCGTCTATCTGTGAAGTGAGTAAAAGTACAGTACAGAGAGTGTTGGCTAAAAAAAAACGACCCCGACAGAAGACTCGAATTCTGTGAATGTATGACAAATAATATTAGTCAAAACCCACATTACACAAAAACAATTTGTTTTAGTGACGAAAGTACTTTTTGCCTCAATGGAAATGTGAATACACAAAATGTAAGGTATTGGAGTGACACAAATCCTCACACCTTTCGTGAACAAAATACCCAATTTCCAGAAAAAGTCAATGTTTGGGCAGGTATTTTGGGAAACCACATAGTTGGTCCTGTTTTCCTAAATTCAAATTTAAGCGGTGAAGTGTATCTGGAGATGTTACAAAATGCAATTGAGCCGTTAATTCTTGAAATTCTGGAAGATAACCCAGATGAATTCGGCCATCTGGAAATAACATTTCAACAAAATGGTGCTCCTGCACATTATTATGGTGCAGTAAGACGTTATCTGGATGAAGAATATCGAGGTAGATGGATCGGCCGGCGAGGTCCTATAGAATGGCCACCTCGGACACCATTAGATTTTTAGCCTTCGAGCGGTGGTATGCCTAATTCTTAACGCCGTTAACCTCAAATAACGATCATCTACTACCGAAGTTACCCTTCCGCGGCCTTGTCCGGGTCTTCTGGTTAGCTGCCCTGTTTTTTGGTAGCGAATAACAACTCTGGATATGGTGCTTTGTTGAACTCCAATTACCCCGGCGTCGTATCTTTGACTGCGGCCATCTTGTATGAGCGCGATGATTCTAGCGGCTTCTTCATTCGTCACATGTCTTGTCAAACATTGAGGTACATCCATTATTAACAAAATAAATTTAAATTTTCACTATACAATAACAGAATTTGCTTATAAAGTTCTCGGTCTCAATGCATTCTCCAAGACAGAAATGATTTACTCGAGCGTTTTTGCTTCCAAAAAAATTTGTAAGAAATTGTGATAATTTTTTGCCCATGATAATAAACCAGAAATATCTATTAAATTGATACATATACAGATTGTCCCAAAAAACTAAAATTAAGTATTAAAAATATCCTAAAATACCAGTGATGCAATAATTTTTATGGGGTGTGTATAGTATATATAGTTTTTAACGTCCCCCGCAGCGTGTGCCTGTCTCATAAACTCAGAAACTACTAAAATGGAACTGAATTTCGTTCGTTTTTATCCATGGACGCAGTGATTTATGAAGAGGGTTCAGGTATATTTTATATACATATAACTTATTTCCAAAAATGTTGAACGTCGCGACGAAAATTACAATTATGTAGTGTATGAGTGAATCCATGGTGGGGTGGGTGGTTTATTTTCTTATATCCAATTATTGAAAGTGGTCACGGAAAATTTCAGATCTGAAACATAGATCATTTTCTTCAACAACTTTGATTATTTTTGAAATTTCTAAATTAAATCAAATTGGTACAATAAAACAATTCATTGTCCATGAAGTGTTTTCACATTTATTATCAGATACCTATATTTATAATTTTTTTCAGATGAAAAAGAGAGGTATGATCCAACTGGGTTTAGGGATGCAATAATCTCTGGGCTCGATAAATGTTCTAACGATTTTGAAGCTATTTCTCGATATTTGGACAGTGCTGGTAACAAATTAGATTATCGTCGTTATGGCGAATGTCTTTTCGATATACTCATCGCAGGCGGAATACTGGGTAAGTTTAATTTCCTCCAATAAGACAATTTATTATTTTTTATACAGTGCTGGGAAAAAGTATGGAACCAAGTGAATATATTTATAACAAAAATAACAGGATGTTACCTTGGGACTATTTAAAGCCACAAGGGCTGCATGGAAGTCAGTTAATTTTATCCTATGAGTATCAGTCCTGTATTTGTTAATTCTGACACATTGCAGGATAGCATAAATCTCCGCCTGAAATACAGATGTATGTTTTCCTTGTTCCTCATTTCACTATACACCCCTGCTCCAGTGCTTTCCCCAGTATTTGACCCATATGTATGTCAGGTCTCACCTCTGAGAAACTTCAGATTGCGTGAGTTTTGTCTTAAAATTCTTGTGATCAGCTATAAATTATGTAAAACGTCACTTTTTTAGTTTTGACATACATATTTGAACACTAAGATAAAAATCGGCACCAGTGTAAATCCAATACCAAAAACACCTGACTGCAAATCAATAACTGCCAATCAAAACCTTGCATACGCTTTGAGTTAGTCGTGTTTTATTGGTTGCTAGCTCATTTGACAGTATGCGAGGTTAGGAAACAGAAATGAAAAATTTTGTGAGTAAAATATCCGTTTTTGTCCTATTCACGAAAACTATGGTGGTAAAATATATGTCTTGTCAAAAACATTTCTCTTCGGCATGGAATTTTATTTATCTTCGAATATTTTTTACCACCTGGGTTTCTTAAATTACTTTTTCATGAAGCCCAGATATGACAACCGATAAACTAAAATACCCAAAGAAATTCCGCTGTAAGAGGCCCAGAAAAAGATCTGATATCCATGCTAGACTTTTTTTCACCAGAAAGTCGCGAGTTTTTAGGAAAATTATTGGGGTTGAACACATTTTAATGTAAAAAAAAATGTGGATAAACAATAGCATATTATTCAACAAGCATTTATAATGAAGCTACCCAAAAAAATTTTGCTGAAAGAGGCCCAGAAAAAGATCTGATATCCATGCTAGACTTTTTTCATCAGAAAGTCGTGAAGTTTTTAAGAAAATTATTGGGGTTGAACAAAGTTTAATGTAAAAATAAAATAGATAAACAATAGTAGGTATATTATCAACGAGCATGTAATGATGGCTATTATTCACGATGGTGCGCGAGCCGCAGGCGAGTGACATGAACGCTTAAGTGAATAATAGCCATTATAAGCGAGTAGAATACTATATTATGTTTTTCGTGTTTCTGGCAGTAAATTTGTGCTACTTCTCTTCTATTTGGCTAGGTAACATTCATTTCAGTGTCTGATTCGCTTTCCATATTAAGTTTAGTATTTTTTAAGGATGTCAAAAGGCGAAAAGCATACATGGTAATCCATTTGAAATAACAAGTTTCATTATTATTCAGAAAAAAGGAAAGATCTGACAACAATGGTATTACCACCATAATATCGGTCATATCACAAGATCCTTGCACACACCATCTATATAAATGGTGCGATCCGTTTCCGAGATAATTGCGGCGTTCCATACTTGAACCTCACTCTGTATAATAACTAACCTAACCGGTTTCACAAATAACATTTGCATCATCGTCAGGAGTAAATCAATTTGTATAATTTATTTTTCTATTCTTTTTGTTATGTTTTTTCCCGAAATATATAACAAAAAGAATAATAAATTTATACCACAAGGAATATAAAGAAGATATTTTTTTCTATGATATAATTCCTCGTTTTTACAGATAATTACCATTAAACCCAGTATTTACGAATTCAAATAACAGAATGTATCAATTGTGATTAATTATGCATATTGATTTAATTTGTGTTTGTAATGTAGTTCCAGGGGGCACACTCTCACAGGAAGGTGATGGTCCATATAGAACGGAAGCATGTATTTTCAATACGCCAGACGAAATAAATGTGGACATAATGAAAAACTGGGAACAGGTGTTTATCAAGCTTATGCGTCGCTATAAATATTTGGAAAAAATTTTCCAGGTTAGTATTACGTTAAAAAATGTTGGGTCTATTGCTAAAAAAAAATAATTCTCGTTACTACCTATATCCATCCATATTTTCATCTTCCTTTTTATATAACTAAAAAAATAATTCTCGCAACTATATCCATCCTTCCTTTGAATATTACCAAAAAAAAAGGAACAAACCTATTGCAATTTCCTAAATTTTTTTATTCTCGAATGTATCATATCAGTGCTCTGTCTCTTAATTCCAATGTTACATAGCAAATTGTCAAATATCTATGATTGATATTACAAAAATCTTTTATACTTTTATACTTTTCAATACAACCCCTTTTTCAGATCTATAATTTTATCCTTTATTACCAAACAACTGAAACGCCTTTTTCGTCTATTTTTCATTTTGAAGAATGGGATCTAAATTCTTACTAATTTGACGTACATGTTTCAACCGAGCTAAATATATTAACCCGTTAGAATTGGAATTAATTAAAAACTTTTAGTTTCATTTAAAATAATAATATGAGTAGATTCCAGAAAGTAAGGGTCGAAACAGTAAATACAATTTGGTTATTTAGTTTTTGTAGTACTTACTGTAGTACGACATTTGTATTTAAATAAATTATTAATAAACAAATAGCCTACGACACTGGAATATCCAATGAAACGAGATTACACACTTTCATTAACCTAATATTATTTATTTTCAATGATAAGATCTAATTGTCTTTCTGAATTAATTAAAGTTTATATATACCGAGTGTCCCTTCGGTTTAAAAACTTCAACATTGGAAACAACTAAAGTTTTATGGTAGAATTCGAATTTGCGTACATCCGGACTAATAAAAAATACAATATAACGGTAATGAATAAAAAAAAATCTATTCGGTACCAGAAAGGGAGAAAGGGAATCAAACAATCCACATCATTTAAACTTGAATGTAACAATTTTAAAAAATGTCAAGAATAATTCGGGATAGCGTATTATACAGTAATCGATACGATTGTTCATACACGCCAGTTGGAACAAACCTATAATCTACTGTAATTATAACCTAAACATTTATGTTTAACTTTTATTACGGTGCATAGTATTTATAAGCTATTTAAGGCATGTATGTATGTATGTATGTATGTATTTTGGGGTAACATTCACTGAGACCTAAAAGATCTATTGTGCCCCCTTACTTCTACTTAGTTCCTGAGAAAAGTCTCAGAGACTAGTAGCTCCTTTAGTCCTATTTCCCGAGGAATTTTAGGATATCTGCAGGCTTCAACTTAGGTAACTGTCCCTCTTCTATCCAGTAGTCTCCCAGGTGCTGTGCCCTAGGATTCTGAATTGCTGTGCAGTTCGCAAGTATGTGGATGGAGGATTCTTCTTGCATTCCACAAAACCTACAATCTTCTTCCTCCACTATTTTGAGCTTTTTAAGGTGCCCATTCAGGCGACGATGTCCCGTTAGGATTCCTGTCAAAACTCTTAGTGCAGTTTTGCTTTGACTTATGCATTCATTTGATCTCAACAGGTTGTAGTCACCCAGAAGAATCTTTGATTGCCTAAGCCCTACTAGATCTTTCCAATTGTCAGATCTTCTCTTTTCTTCGGCTTTACCTATTTCTTCCAATATTACATTGGAGCTGATTCCGCAAAAAGGTTCCGGCCCCCAAAAGGGTATTTCACTCCCCCTCTTTGCTAGTTCATCTGCTATTTCATTTCCTTCTATTCCAGTGTGTCCTGGAATCCACAGTACGGTGACAATATTGTTCTCGCCTAGTTCATTAAGTTTGCCTAGGCATTCCCACACCATTTTGGAACTGATTACACAAGAACTCAGCGCTTTATTGGCTGCTTGACTATCAGACATTATGATAATCCTTTGCCTTCTATATCCTTTGTCAATATTGAACCGGGCACACTTTCTTATTGCGTGAATTTCCGCTTGAGAGATACTTGGGGTTTTTCCCAAGCTTTCAGAGTGTTTGGTGCCGGGCCCGTACACTCCTATCCCAGTTCCTTCTATTGCTTTTGAGCCGTCTGTGTACCATTGAATGGCATTCTTTCCAAGTCTGGTAATGGTATTTGGATCCCATTCCTTCTTGTTGCTTAATTCCATAACGAATTTCTTTGAAAAGTTATACTTTTTCATCATGCCATCTTGTGGCATGTCCCAGGTTGTTTGATTTCTAAGAAGTGAAGAGGATTTAAGGCATACTAACTTATATTCATTTTTGTTACAATCTAACAGTAGACATATTGAACGAATCTTTTCTGTTTCTGTTTGTAACTAAAATATTTTTTCGCCTACTTTACCTGAAAACCAATCATATTAACACCAAAAATAGGGCGGAGAGTATGGTTTAGCAGCCACGATTTTGTAGTATTCTACCATCGGTCACATAAGTCCTTTGACGTTTCACGTAAATTTTGATTAAACTTCAGTGTAAATCAAAGTTTTTTGTTAATTTTGGTTGTGTGACACACGTGCAGGAAACGCTTTAGCAGCACTTAGCCAGCTGTAAGCATCCCTCGCTTCGCTACGCTCGCTAGTGCAGCTATAGTTTCGCGCTATCCTGTGACAGAATATACTATTAAGATACTGCAAATGAAATAAAACACGAATCAACTAATTAATCAACCCAAATAAAAAATTTCGGTAGCTTAATTCGATTGTGACGGTAATTAGACCAATGTTTTCAGCTTGCTGTATAAAACTCACACTAGCATTCTACGCATAGCTCACGAGAGTTTCTGAGAACTTTTAATAGTATGAATTTTTTGTTGAATATTTTAATTATTTTTCAGGACGAAATCAAGAAGATACTGATGTTTGTAAAGTATTTCCTACCTTCCGACCGTAAAAAACTATCCATAATGGTATATATTTGGATAGCGAATGGCAGTATACCCTTTACAGCAGTTCTAGTACTGAACAATTCTCATTTAGTGAAAGATCACCTTGCGTTAGACTTCCTCATAGACGTTTTCAAAGCGTGGCGTCAAGAGAAAGGTGTGAATTCGCTCCATTCTGCTATAAAGAAATCCAATATAGAATCTCATCTTACGAGTTTCATACCCGATACAAAACAATCGCAATTGTATTTTCGAAATGCCTTTCAGGTAAGTTTGAATTTATAATAATACATCATCCATTGTTAAAATTTCTGACAATACAAAAAGAATTACTTCAAATTACCGGGTGTCTCAAATATATCCAAAATCAGAAGCGATAGAGAAGGTGCGCTTTTTATTTACATCACAATTTCTATGGCAACAGATTCCCACTCCTCAAACTGTTTCGGTTTACTGTATAATATGTGTATGTGCCATGTGCGCGCTATGTATACTACGGGATTATTCGACAGATCTAAACTTGAACATTCGGGATTGTATGGTGTCCTTAATATCGAAATCAGAACAGGGCAGAATTAGTTCAACGTCGTTTTTTAAAGGGCGCAATCTTTATAATTATCGGAATTTTCAGTTTACAAGTGAAACGTTATTGTAATATTCTTTGTTTTTTACATAAAATTATTCACAAGTTGAAGACGCCAAATATATTCGAAAATTTGACTTAACATTCCTCGATTGTCGACGAGAAATAGGCAATCGTTCTATTTGGACGTTCCCAAAACAAATATTTTGGAGATTTTCTCCTTTATATCTTGAGGATGAAGAATGTAACTCAATAGATAAAGATATCGACATATTAGCCTTATAATATTATTTTCTCTATGTATCTGTGTAAACAGTTAATCCTCTTTAGAAATTTTGGTGGTACAACTAGACGGTAAGATTACATCTACCTGTTGTGCCGTGGTACAACTCGGCGGTTCCGGGAGAAATACATAAACGTTGAATGGAGGTCACCGAGGCGATTCTAAAAATACCCAATTTATCAGTATTGACAGTTTTACATACGTCCATGTTGCGGTGGATCGTATTGTGGTGCGCTCTACCGGCACGTGTAAAAAGTAGGAATGAGATAGAAAAGTATGTAACCAAAAAGTGTAGTTAGTGTACCGCCATCTACATTACAGAACATCTACATCATTCTAAAGTAGATATTTCATGGTTCCAGTGAAAAACTAAGACAGACACCTTAATACACAGTACACTTATATCAATATCACAAATATATGTTTCTAGTTTGCTTCAAAGGCTTAACCGCCTACAAATATTTTCTTAATCTGGACCTGGATTTTTATTGATATTAGTAATTGGTTCAATTGGGTGTGATCGAGAAACATGTATATTAAATATTGAAAATATATACGGGGTGATTCGTTAGTAATGACCATACGAAGAAATGAATTTAGCCAAATCAAACAAACATCCTATATATCGGTTAAAAAGATCCCTATAAATAGGTTATTTTTTGACCTCTATTCGCGGTTCAAGTATTTCCCTTTCCCAATTGAATACCCTGTATAAAGTTCCGGCGTAACGTGATTCTGTAGATAATATTTCGGTTGTTTTTTTCCAGGATAACGGTCTAGACGAAATACTCAAACTATACAACGATCAGCACCAACAATTAGCCAAGAAAGAGCTACAGGTGCTTTTGGCGGATAGCCTCGGTGAAAACAAACCTCTTCGTGATATAATCAATGAAATCAAAGAGATTGCCTTGAAAGATAATATTCAAGAACACGAAACAGCATGTATTATATGGGCTACTGTCATGGACATTCCAGAATGGTCTAAAAAAGAAGTGAGTACATATTGGAAATGAATACTCTTCACATATTTTACATATTGTTTGTTTTTTGATGGATTAATGTGCCATATGAGTATTGAGTTTTTGATTAAAGAATATTTTTCAATATTCTAATGGACAGTTGCGTACATTATATTTCAAAATTTAAATTTAATTTAGTTATTTTTTGTTTTTATTATTTTCCAGTATTCATGGGGGATAAAATGTTATTGTGTTTATCTACTTTGTTTTAAAACTGGAATATAGAAATAACAACTGTACTGGCATCAGACTATTTTGACATATCTGATGTTATCGAAAGTTGTTACACAGAAACTTTTTTGTTTCATTTATTTTTAAAATGTAGGTAACTTTATTATTATCTTGAAACAAAACTAAGTGGTTTTATACGACATATTCATAAATCGTCCTTTTTTACCCTTTCAACTGCATATCCTTCAATTATTGTAGGTTCCCTTATTTTATTGATGTAGTTTGATTTACTTCAGTTACCTCCTTTTGTTTTCTCATTTATTTGCGTTGACTATTTTGCTGATGAAATTGCAACAAATTTTGTTATATTTTTTTTTTCATTTTCGTTCCTAACCATTTCGCTCAAACAGTTATTTCCGTAATTAAACTACACCATCTCTTCTATTGTTTAATGCACTCATAGCTACCAAAATTAATCATCTGTTTTTTGGATTTGTTGGCCACGCAGCTAACAATATCTTTAACATTGCGCGGAGTTTGAAATTTATTGATTCATGCTCCAACTTTTTTCAAAACAACCTCCAAGATATCATTTCCATTTTCACCTCCTGTTATAATGTGTGGATATTTGCTTTGACTTTTTTGTTCTCTTTATTTCTTCTACCCACAGGTCGATTCTTTCGTTTCTTTCATAGGTTACCAAAATTGTCGCATTTCATTGTTTCAAAATCTGACATACACTGTTGAAAATTTTTAGCCCCGCTACTCATCAGCCAGGTCTGCAATTCCGTGTTGGAATACATATAATAGGAGAGAGTTTTCAGCTTGCCTCAAATACATACCCAAAAATTGGTGCCAGCTCTGCTTCTACATATATGGGTATCTGCCAGTATTATCCTGAATTATGCATTCATCTGATTTCATTCGGTCTTAGTTTCACAGAAGTATATTTGACTGTCTCAGTCCTACTAGACTTTTTACAATAGTCCGATCTTCTCGTTTTCACTTATTTCTTCCAACATTGGTGCTGATTCCACAAACAGAGTTTCAGCTCCTCTCTTTCATCGGCGCTTTTACGGGTTTTTTCTATTCCAGTTTGTTCGGGAATTCACAGTAGGATGAGGATGTTGTTGCCCAGTTCATTAAATTTTCTAGGCATTCCCATACCAATTTTGACATACACACAAGAACTTTATGCTTTATAGGCCGCTTGAGCGACAATAATAATTGATATCGATCAATAATAGATTTAATACTATTATAATGCCTTACAATGTTTTTGAAAAATATTTTCCAAAAAACGATGACCGTTCACTTAGAAACAACTACTTCTCAGACTATATGCACCGACAGACATTGAATTACACTTCTAAGTTAAACGGGGTCGGTATGATCTACAAGATTTAACCAACCATTCTGATTTGTGATTAGAAGGGACATCACTTGTAGGCTTCGGCGTATTTACGCCTCATCAATACACGGTAGATATTCTCCGTCCGAGAGCTCTGAGAGCCTAATCCCCGACTGAAGATAACACTGAAATCATAATCAGTACATATCCCCTAGTATCAGCGACAACAGCGACAGCCTCACTTCCAACCGAAAACCAAACTTCTAGAGAGAGCATAAGTAATAGTCCTTCACCATCTATATCTTTGATCAATATTGTACAGGGTAAACTTTCCTATGGAGAGAATTTCTGCTTGAAGGAGGCTTAAGATTATTTCCATACTTTCAGTGTGTGTTCCTGGTCCATACACCAGTGGCGGCTCCTCAACAATGTATCCAGCAAATAGCACCAGAAATATTTTGTTGATTATTCTTCATTTTATTTCCTGTTTATCTAATAATTTTCAAAATTTACAATTAATTCTCCGATTTCACTAGTTATTTTTGAATCTGCCCTGAGGCTAGATTCAACAAACATCTCAATACCGAAATACGTGTTGCTCAATACAGTTGCCGTTTTTTCGACCAGTCCAATTGCTAATACCGTAAAAAATAGCGGAAATGGAAACACTTGCATCTAGCGGTCGCGATGTACACGAACTGCTAAATACAGAATACGAGTGGCACATCGTGTTGCGTGTTGCATATAATTTGGTAGACAAGAAACTACATTATAAACATCTTTTTTATGAAATTTTAGATATTATTAAAGGTCAAATTGAGATTCGATTTTCCGATTTACATGCATTGAAATTTTTCGACTTGACGAATAAAAGCTTATTCGAATGTTTTTCAAAAGAGTTTCCCAATACACTTTCAGATAACTTATTAGTTCTAAAATATACATTTTTTGATAAAATAGCACTGCACAATGAATTATGCGTTGTATATTGTATACTCGGATAAAGATATTTTAGGTCAGTACGACAGTCACTTTATGATAAATAATGATTTGCAACAAGTTTTACCCCAGTTTTATAAACTACTTTGTTTGACAGTCACCATTTCTGTCACGTCGGCATCGGTGGAGAGATCATTTTCTACTCTCAAACGAATTAAAACTTATACCTGCGAAATATAATGGGCCAAAATCGTTTATACAATAATGTTAGTTTAATATCTATTGAAAAATATTCTGTAAAACGCTTAAAACAAAATGTTACATTTTTTGATAATGTTCGTGATCATTCTTCGCAAACTAAAGACGGTAGGATTCCGTTAATATATAAAAAAAAGGGTTTTTTGTCTGACGATTCCTCTCTACCTAATCTGTACCTGGATATTTCTGCAACATTTTCCTTCGCCATATGTAGTGATATGAAGTTAAGAACTACTTCCATATCCGCCGTTGGACATGTTTTGATTGATCCTTTAATATAATATATTACAAATACAAGTCTTTGAATACTGGAGAGGTTATAACTCCATAAGTGAGGGTTGGTCTTACTATGATCCCTGGATCTTTGTACAAATGTTGAAAATAGTTAATTTCCTGCAACTGCCACTTCTACATCTTATTTTTTTTTTTCGACCCGCTTTGGTTGGTAGTGACTTTGATTAACCAATTGGTGGTCCTACGAATATTGGCCAAAAATACAATTCGTTCCAACGACGTTGTTTATTTACAAATAAAAAGCAATACAAAAATACTTTAGACAAGGATAGAAAGCTACCAATTTCAGTAACCGAGGTGCAGATCAGATCGGATATGTGATTGGACAGACCAAAAAGGATACCAAAGTTAGCTTAACGTCATCATTTTTCGAAATGAAATCGATTGGTATGTATTTGACCGACCAAAGTGGGCCGAAATCGCCTAAGATATAAAATTTAGTCATTTTTGTGCAGCGACGAATGACACAACGGATGTGATATCGATGTTTAATTTTCGAGCCGCGGGAATCACGAACAACTGAATTTATAAATCTAGCTTTAAAGTTGTAAACATCCATAGGTTTATAAGGCCAAAAACGTTTCCAAGCTATCTTTCATCTCTTCGTTGTTTCACGTTGTATTTTATCGAAAATGTTCCTCTTTTTTATGCTAAAACCTTATTATTTTTGTTTTAACAGGAGCTGGTAACGGAACAAGCCGTAAGGCATCTAAAATACTACACAAATTTATTCGCTGCATTCACGGAATCGGATCGTTCAGAAATAAATCTGGTATTGAAAGTTCAAGATTACTGTTATTCGAATATGATCTTTATGAAGGCCTTTCAGAAAATTATAATGTTGTTTTACAAAACCGACGTTATCTCAGAACAGACCATTTTAAAATGGTACAAACAAGATTACAATGTCAAAGGCAAGATGATGTTTGTCGAACAAATGAAAGAATTCATTAATTGGTTACAGAATGCGGAAGAAGAGAGCGATTCTGAAGGTGAAAGTGAATAAGTAAGTTTTCGATTATCTACATTTCATTAAAAAGGTTGTAAAATTTTATTTTATATTTTAACACGTTGGCTGCCTGTTAAATCCAAATGTCTGAGCGTTAGTGATCTACAAGAGAGAAACAGTAATATCAAGGGGGAAATATTAAACGTACAATGTGTTCCAGCATTCCATGGATCTGAAGTCGCTAATTACAGATTAAAAATACGTCTTTTTGTAGACATATTCGTAGGTTCAAAAGTCCCACTTCCAACTATTTTTAAACATATTGAATTATTGCAGACATTTTAGACTTTTGGACAAATATTTAGACTGGGTAGCCATCCCAACATATTTCAGACATTCATTCGTTACAACTTTGCAAAGTGATTATGTCATTATATCGATAGGTATTTGCCAAAGTAACGTCACTAAAAATGATTAGTAGAAAAAACGCGTTTCTTTTACGGGTATGATTATAAAAATTATGGACATGCGTTTTTAAAATAGTTAAAAATCCGTGAAATTCAATTTCGCGGCCGTTACCCATAGCAACGGCTGCGAAACCAAACGTCACTTCCAAATTTGACATTTCTAAAATACTACAAAGACAAGGATTATTTTTTATTGAATACCAACAAATACATAAGTACTTATAATATTTAAAATGAATATTAACATAAATTGTACAGTTTGTATTATTACTTATATTCACTCCAGAAGTTGAAGCAAGAACTGTCAAAATATTTTGTATATATTGAAACATATCATTTCCATAGCACACATTGTTAAATAAATTAAACTGCTGTTGATTTCAGAGCAATAATATATTTATTTACAATTATCTAGGTTAATAATTTTAACGATTGCACGAAAAATAGTGTGTATGCCATGGCCGCGAAACTTTTTAACGACCTCAAGATTATCTTGCCTCGGCCGCAAGCGGCATCGGCGATAACTGTTCTTTCGGTACGTTAAAAAGGTGTTTCGCGGCCTAAGCATGCAAATAACTATTAAAGTATAATTTAGGCTTACTACACTTTGGCAGTACCTTCTTAACAATAGAAGCTTTACGTTAATAAAAAACATGATTTTTAGCAGAAACGTCACTTAGGTTACTTTGGCAAAATTGCTTCGATATACAGGGTGTCCCACCTGAGATGATCCATTAGAGATTCTGGGGCGTCCTCATTCAAAATACTTCCAGTAAGGTCACACTTCTGGTCGTAACGGAAGTCAATACTTGCTTGCTTATTTTAAATGTAACACCATATATAGGCTGTTTCACGACTAGCTCACACCAGCTATATACTGGAGACTACTCACACGATTTCTATAAAAATTGGTATAGATGATGAATAAGTTATGGCGAATGTAGGGAATATATTTTGACATACATCCCACTTCCGGTTATACCGAAAGTAAATGACAACTTTATTTTAAATGTAACACCCTGTACATTATTGACTTTTTGGATTCTACATCACTTTGTGTAGAATATCTTATATCTAAAAATTATACTTATCGAGATATTATTTTTGTTTAATAAAAAATTAACTGGTGCAGACCTTCATATTAAAAATTCTGTATGAACATCCCCAATACCAAATAAAAAACACCTTGTTGGGTTGATTAGCAGGACGATCAAGGTAATTGGTGACATGTCGAAAACTTCCATTTTGTATACAGGGTTGTTAAAAAAGGTGAAAAGTTCAAGTTCAAAAATGTAGAATATCTTCATTTTCTTAAATTAAACAATATTTTTATTCTTTTACTTAATTCTTAGGCCAAAAATACGGGCAGTTTATGATTACTTCCCTATACCCAATCTTAAGCGTTTTTGAGATATTAACATGTATTTGAATATTAATAATTTCAGCCTTATGCGAAGGCCGTGTTATTTATTCTTTTATTTTAACAGGCTGTGTATTTACATATCATAATTAAATAGTATTAATTGTCATTATTTGAAGTCAATAGCATCGTACAGTGATAGAAATTACTCGTTTGGAATGAAACAATTAATATTATCTAAAATATAACCTTCAAAACAGATAAATAAATATTCTGGTTGAGTTGAGGCGTTTTTCAAGGCACACGTTAGCACCAAAATCTATTGTTAATAGTTTCACTGTAATCCCTATGCCTACTCCTTCGTTTGTTTTTCACCCATCAGTATTGTAATACTAATTAGAGCAATTCCGTTTTGTCCCAACTCCCGATAATAACAACGTCTAACGTGAGTTCGAAATCCCGTTTCGCAGACATGAAGTATGTGGAAGTCATTGGTTTACTCCAACCATTCATATCTCAAGATATCCCGTTAGATCGGGGGGGGTTCGAAGATTTAGCCTGAGTTAACATGTAGATTGCGAAAAAGTTTAATAGGTCATACGATTTACACAAGTACGATAGTCGATAAGTATAATATGTACAACACTACTTGAAAGAGAGAGAGACAAGAATTGTCCGGAGTGTGAAACTCACAATTAGATCAGTCCCCTATACCAAAACACAACGGTTAAAAGAAAAAACGGCAAAGAACACACGTCTACCTGTATCGGTAGAGGGGACTGATCTAATTGTGATTTTCACACATATGACAATTCTTGTCTCTCTCGTTCAAGTAGTGTTGTTCATATTATTATCCTAGCCGAACTTGTTTAAATCTTATCACCTATTAATATTTTTCGCAATCTGTATATGCATTCTCCAAAGCGATCCTCCGTATATGTAGGTCCTTTTAGCATTACCTAAGGCTAAGCGGGGCACTCTTTCAATTTCAATTCGCCCGTGATTCCCATGCAGGCGAGTCGTTACACGTTTTGCAATTCTGTGTTTGCCACTTGTGTTGTTTTGTTCCACCGGACTAGTAATCGGCAGGCCATGGTTCAATTCCAGGTGCCGGCCAATGGCTTTTAGTTAGTTTTTTGTTTCCAGTAATTATCAAGAGTTTAATACAGTTTATTTACCTCTTTACACACTGGAATATATAAATAACAACTGTACTGGCATCAAGTAACATTTATTTATTTGATGTTATCGAATGTTGTAACATTTTTATGTCTACATGATTCCATAATGATCATTACCATAATAAGGCCCATTCTCTCTAGATATTAACCCTTAATAACCTAATCCGTCAATGGAGTAAAGTTGAGATAAAAACATTTTAGTGACCTGCTTTGATAAGATATTGGTAAGATAGTAGTAGTTTAATCCGAATATATCTATTTCTGACTACATCTTATATTCCTGGTATCTATTTGAAAAAAATCGTAGGCACATATGTTATAGAACTATCCAAAATCCCTTGCTAAATTAGTTTTCCACTGACATCTCCTTGGTAGTTGTAGTCGTTTCGGTCTTGTCTAGTGTGTTGGAGTGGACCTATTCAAAGTCGCACTTGAATTTTATGTTTTTGTAGAAAAAATTATTAAATTGCAGCTATAAATAATTTGATGTATTTGATTCAACGTGTCTCTTAAGGGAGGTAAATTTTGTCATTTTCCCAACAAGTTAATTATCAACAAAATTGGCGGTCATATTCTTGATATTTTGGGAGAACTTCCTTGGAAAGTGGGCGTGGTGATTGTCATGTTCTTGAAAATATGATTATGAATTGAATATTCTCAGTACTTTTAAATTCCCGCCTCTCATCCAAAATAAAACAAACTTCCGCAGGTTTTCTAACCTCCAAAGTCCTAATTTGATGTTCAACTAATGGTACGTTTTCTTCCTGTACTTTTTTCCAATTAAAATGAACGATATAATCTTGAAGAACATAATTCAAGTACATACGAAACATACTATAGAACCAATAGAAATAAGAAGGGATCGTCCGAATCTTAAATTTCCACACACGTTTTGGTACTTTCATTGAAACTTTAATCTCTCTTTGGCATCATCGAGCTCCTATGGTTTAGTATTACGTTTGTAATGAAATGCTATAATGGCATATTTATGCAACACTAAGTCCTTGTCGCATTTACCATATGTTTGAGGGGATCCATTTTTCAGCTGTGCCTCAATGCGAATGATTGTTTGGCGTAATTGAAATTCGCATTACGGAGGGGCTGGATACTGGTGGCCGCTATAATTTGCTTTGCTTAGAAAATTAGAAAAACAAGGGAAAACATTCCCTTTCCTCTTTTGAGGAACCGCCACTGCATTGCATTAAAAAATAATTTGTATTCCACTCCACATATTAATAATCTAATGTTTAATAAAATAAAAAATGAAGAACAATCTTCAAAAAACTGCATATATCAGATATCTTGTGAATGCGACAAATTCTATTTAGGTGAAAGATCTAGACCATTGAAAGTCCGAATAAATGAACATAAAAAGTATATCAAAGATAGGGAGTTCTTTAAGTCAGGTATTTGCAAACATGCTTGGGAAGAGGGGCATAAAATTCAATGGGATTCGACAAAAATAATATTGAAAGAGCCCAATAATAAAAGACGAAAAATCAAAGAAAGTGCTTTAATACAACTAAATTCAGATAAATGTGTAGCTAGTATTTCAGCCGAATGTAGTCAAATTTGGTTACCAATGTTAGAAAGAGAAATTTCCAATAATCAATTACCGGCGTTATCAGGATAGCATCATAAGTTTTTATCCAGGTTTTCTTATGATTTATCTTTGGAATGGTTGTTAATCGATACACACTTCAATACACAAAATCACCAAACTGAGTTATACATATTTTGAAAACAAAATAATCATACACAAAAAAGTAACAACAAACGCGTTTATATTAACAAAATTTCCAAAATAAGCAAGAAAAAAGCGCTATCCCAATAAAAACCGTTCCTGGAACGTGCACTTCACTGGATTCCATTTCTAGTGGACTACATATCGTTAGAATGTCATGAAATAAAATATTTTATTTCTCATTTTACCAGAGGTGTGATCTACTATGAATGGACCTTAATAAAATTTGACAACAAAGTTTTGTAGTCTTAAACTTCAAAATATTATTGATTGTCTAGTTGTCAAATTTTTTTCGTTGTGTCAGATAGGGACCAAAAATTTTTCATTCATTCATTATTAGTTAATCTTGACAACGGTAGCTGGAACGCTACCGAAACGTTGAAATAAAAAAATTTAAAAAAAACATTATTGTGGTTTGATTCCCAAGAAAATAAGAAAAAATAACAAGTAATGCCACAAGGAACTTATAGAAGATATTTAATATACAGCTATAAAACATATGCATACCTGTAATATAAAATGTAATCAATAATTGAAATTTTGTACCCAATATAATTAAATAGACTAATTTGTTATTTTGTTTCAGGAAAATGGGTTTTGTTGGTTTTGAATAAATATCAGTGCCACCTATCATTGTAAAATACAAAAGTAGCATTTTTTCCAGTGTATTCAAATTCTAATGTATAAAAATTTTTCTGGTGCCTTACTATATTGGTGTGTGACAGGCAATGGTTTTGACTGGGGACATGTAACTTTGACCTCACTAAAATTTATTCAATAAATATAAAAAGTTTTAAGTACCAGGGAAAAAATGATATTTATCCGAAATGTCGCCAATAAAATCGTAACTCAATGTTATATATTAATGATTTACGGTAAATTTTTTTAATATACAAGAAATTTTAATAAAATGAGTTTTATTTTATCAACACGATATTTTATTGATCCTATAAATTCCATTTTTTATTATGTAGAAATGTAGCTTCATCCGAGAAAAGAACCTTTTTTAAAAACATCGGATCTCTGTTATTTCGTTCTATCATAATTTCACAAAACTCAATTCGTCTATCAAAATCATCTTCCATAAGCTCTAGTACTAAACTAACTTTACAGGGATGCCACTTTTCCTTATTAGATGGATTTTCGATACATGTCCCTATTTATGGAACACCAGTTTTTTACACAAACTTCTAATGTTGACGTGTGGATTACTTTGAAGGTTTTTCGATAGATGTCGCTGGTTATACAATACCAATGAAATATTCTCTGAATTTTTAATGTTGAAATGTGAATTACTTCGAAGGATTTCCGTTGGATGTTGCTGCCAATGACATATTGGTCAACTTTTTTGGAGCATGATTTCGAAAAATTTGTTTCCCAACAAAAGAGTGTTGGATGAGATTATTATACTCCGATAGATTAGCGTCATATTTAATGCCGAAATATTTAGATCTAAATAGTTCGAAGGGTTCTCGATAGATGGCTCAATGTGGCGGTCAGAGAAATAATATAACGAAATTAAGGATGTAAAAGGAGAAATAGCTGGTATATTTGGATGGGGATAAATAAATTAATTGCACATTAATAACAATAATTTATTTTTAAAATCAGATGTGCAACAGTTGATAAAAAACAATTTTAATACTACTGAGCTACTAATATAGAAAGTGTACTAAGAACATAAACAGATATTTTTGATTACAAAAGTATATTAAATTTGAATTTTTCTGTCGAACAGTAACTTTTCACCCACTACCACTAGTCGGCATAATTTGATATGTTATTACTTACAAAAATAATTTCCTGCTCGGAATAGTGGGAATCGGAGATATTTAATGTAATAGCGATGTCGTTAGAAATACTTGTAACTGCAACTATTAACGTCAAGACACACGTAACCGCACGGTGTCCGATCCGAGTGTTGATCATCACTCGGTGAAAAAATAGCGCAATGATACGTAATAACAATGGTTCAGGTATCAGCTCGACCAATTGAAATGTGGCTATTTGGGCAGCGACAGTAAAAAAAGACTGGGATGGTAGACTGAGACATACGTCTTCAGTGGTTCAGTTGTACTGTGCACAGAGTCCAAGATGCAAAACGAAGTCCTCTGTTCAGTTTCACACATGCTTCCCAAACTTGTTGAGCGACTGTGTCTCGTCGACATCACTAGTCCGAAGCAGAGTTCGTCTTCTGCCTCTTCTTTGTAGTTTTTTTGGCCTCCACCCCTTGGGTATTTTGCCAGCGTGGGTAGGATAGCTTAAAGTTTGGAATTGTTCCCCGAGGAACTCTTGGAATTTTCCCTCTGTCTCGTTCGCAAACTGCGTGAAAGCCTAATATCAAGTAACGGTTTCCCGTCTTAGTCCGAACCGCCACCTTTACTCTGAGCGCAATAAAAGTATTATATTATTTGACGGTGCGAGTCTGTGTCTTTTTTAAATTTTATTTCTGCAACCACTCAAACCAAAATACATTTAATGCCAGTAGGAAAACGTACAACGTTAAGGCACTGACGTTCTATCGATAAGTGTGGAAGGCTGCAGCCAGAGTAGTTCTAGTATCGGCAGTTTATTTCCTCGCGCGTATACTACCGAATACGCTCGTTTATGTCACGCGATTGGAGTGTACCAGTTTTTGCAACTGATAGCGGGACAAACTGACCGAAATATTAGAATTCTGTCAGTAGTTGATTTCAAATCGCTACAGTACTTGTTGGAAGCTAGTCCCCTACTGAAAGTATTATTATTCGAAAATGGCGAATTTCCCATTATTTTTCATCGGTTATTGGAACAGCTTGTACAGTTTTTTGAATATTTTATAATGACATTCGAGACACTTTGGTATATTATTATAATATGTAATACTATCCCATCCAGAACGCGTTTCTTTCAAAAACGAAATGTGATTATCTTAACGTTATGGTCCATATGACATGAAATAGCAGCTGTGACCAGGCGGAAAAAACAAATGTATTTGTTTTCATCCATTGTCGTCTGATGTACCGGTAATACGGCAGTGTATCACGGTAATACTGTGACTACCTCCATAAAAAACACCATAGTGTTATTTTGGTCATTTACAGCCGCGTACGGCGAAGTTAAAAATTCGCCGATACCGGAGTTACTCAGACCGCAGCTTAAGGCAGAACACGCCTGAATCGACTCGGCTCGTGTCAGTACCACACTGATCAATAAAACTTTTTGATTCCTACACAAAGAGATTGGAGAGCGCACATTAGACGATTTTTTCTTGCATGTACTAGGCATACTTTGATATCGTTATAGGGTACCTCGACTGTACTATGCGTTTGACATAGTCTGTTATTCCACAGAATAGTGAAATTCACAGGGAGATTTAGGTCAATTTTTTAAATTATTCTCTACTTCCAGCATAAACAGTTAACGAATAAACCATACACTACTGGAATAAACACAAGATCGGAATGTCTATGTGGTCATGTACGATTTAAAACCACAGAAATACAGCCCATACTTCTGGTACGGCTTCGGGAGTCGAAACGACAAGTACGCATACTAGATATACCGTAGTATATGTGGTATACCAAGAAAAAATCGCCTATTGTACATTTCAGGCAAATGGTTGTATTTCTCGGTTGTCATCTTGATGGATAGCAAGTCGAGTTTGCAGAATTTTTATTGTTAGTGATTATTTCGAAAATATGCGAACTGTACGTTTTGTAGAACGTCTCGAAAGGTTTGATAGTTCATCTTAGTCTGAAAATGAAGGACGCCGAAAACGAGAAATTCGCCCGCGTATGTTGATTTTGAGACATTTAACGAAACATTTCTTTCGGCGTTTACAGTTACACAAAAATACGACGCGACGTTACAAATATTAGAGATAATTGAAGATGCTCCTGAATTTGAAAGTGATAGGTTAAGTAAATAACTGGGTTAGATTAATGCTCTTAATCGGTATTCCCTATAAATCAGTTTATACACAAAGCAATGAACTCAACATAAAGAAAAATTTTGAGCCGTTTTTCTTCTTTTCTCACCTTCTTTTCTCACCTTCTTCTATCACTATTTGTTATGTTATGGTCACCACCCATTCGGTTTGAAAGTTAAACTTAAGCAGTGATATAGTCGGGCCGTTCTTAGTTTACCACTTTCGGATTAGAAAGTTATAGCGATAAGGTGTTCGTCGGAAATTTCAGCAGTACTCAACTGTTATTTTCACCTGGCTTGTAGCAGAAAACACCTAAAATTGTGTCGTTTTTTTAAGAGCGTTTAGCCAGGCCAAAGCAGATACTTCATTCCATATATGAAACAAAAATTACGACCTTTCTTATTAAAAAAAGAGAAATTTTTTTTTTAAATACATGTTTTTTCGAACATTCAGCGCCATATTATGTCAAAAACGAAGTAAGCTATCGGCATGATATTTTTTGAATGATAAAAAGTTTTTAATAGCAAATGTTTTACTTTTGTCACCTAGTTTAGACATAGGAATTTTTTTCTTGAATCGCGCAGGTTGTGCGCCATTTAACTACTGTTTATTTCTACACTATACAATTCACAGTGCTTTAGTTTTGTCCGTAGGCACGAAAAAATAAATCCAAATCCGATGTTTAGCTAGGTATTTCTTACATAAGGATATTGTAGGTTGGTAGAATCCGCTTTAGGTAAGTAAGGAATTACTTAGTTAGGAAGTATCTAAAATCAGGTTGGTGAAATCTGGATTATTTTGAGAGCCACCTGCATCGTATACTGTAGAATATGAATAAGCCGTCCGCATATGTAATAGTTGTCGCCGCTGAGGCGGCTGAGTAGTTCCACAGAAGTAGTGATAGCACCCCTCCCAGTGGACAAACTCTTACTGCTAGTCCTCGTAGAGTAACATTTTCGACCTAAATTTGTATTGCTCTTTTCAAGAGCATATTGTGGATCCACCTGCTTATCTCCTGCGGAACGTTCCTCGTGGTTAGTTCGGTATTTTTGTGAAGGTGATTTTGACCACACGTCAAAATAGAAACTTTCTGGCGGCACGAAAACCGGAAGCTGTAAATACGTCACTGTAACGTGGAAATCGGCTTTTTAATGGATAAGTTGAGCACTAGTCAACACTCGTCCGGCACACGGATCTGGTATGGTGTGGTTACGTGTATACCGACT
Source organism: Lochmaea capreae (assembly GCA_949126875.1). Classification (NCBI taxonomy): domain Eukaryota; kingdom Metazoa; phylum Arthropoda; class Insecta; order Coleoptera; family Chrysomelidae; genus Lochmaea; species Lochmaea capreae. The sequence goes on from OX421401.1 coordinate 12,145,988, forward strand.
TTTACACTTCCGAAATATGTTACCGGTTCGACAGAAAAAGTCTTGAATCCTGTTAAAAAATTAAACAAAACCATGAACATTTTAGTTTAGCACACCATTGGATAAAGTTACAATATTCTAAAATAAGTTAATAGAATAACAGTACCAAATAATTATATATTTTTTGTTCTTACATAAATATGAAATTGAATTTATATCACAACATAGATTTTTTTAAGAGTTATCACATACACTTTTAACATTTTAATATCGAAATTTTTCTAATTGCATTGTAAAAATGCAATTTAAAAAAGGAAAATCAATCAAATTATTATATAACTGGGACAGTTTAAAAAATATTATTTTCGATATACAGAGCGCCCTCGAAATGTTTAAGCCGATTTATAGTTAATAGACAAACATTTTTTCAATAAATTACTTTCCGATATAACCGAGAATTTCTCCGAATTTCAACTTATAAATATTAATATCTTTATGATATAAAAATGTCCATGTATCCAAACTTATATGAATTTTGTATGCTTCGAAGACAATCTGTACAATACAGCTTTGTTAATAATTGATGATAAATGTTTTATAATGCTAGCTGCTTTATATACAAATATTACCTATTCTAACTACCAAGTTCAATGGAAAAAAATTCAAACAAAAAAGTGACACCAAATATCCCCTCAGTATAATATACCTACTTTTTATCTACTACTCATATGCACCAAGTTTGCTTTGATAAAATATACAGATCGAAGATTTATGATTTAGCACGCAGCATATATCTGTTAGCAGCAGTTCTTGGTGCGTTGGGTTAAATCAGCGTTTTCACACTTAGCCCAACCACGGGCGGTTGGATGAGTTGTCCTCCAGTACATCGTAAACTATCTATTGGATGCACCCAATATCTTATTTTTGTTTGTTTGTGGAGAGCATAGTCTATGTAAAGTAAGGCTCATGTTGACGTACAAATCAAATATTTACACCCTAAACATATCTCAAAATCTGACGAGGGACGTCTGACGTATCGTTCAGTGATTTGTAAATGTATTGTCACTAGTCGGTTGATATACTATTTGTATAGTAAAAGTTTTTTTCTTATTTCTCAGGAGTTTTTAAAGGACTTAAGTTCACAAACGTTTACAGATATATTATTGCAGTTTAACAGCAAGCAAAAAGAATATGTTTCGTCGATTCCACTGTTGTCAAATGTTTCAGGTTTACCAGCAAGAAATTAATTAACAATTTTACATATTTGACTTTGTACACTTTGTTGTTTAAAAAACTAAAATTTGTGATTTTTGGAAATTTGCCCGTTCGTAATAAATTTTTTTTAAAAAAACCGATAATACGTAACAATTATTGAATATCGAATTACTGGACTATATTTCGAGCGCCAAATGTATAACAAATTAACAGACGACAAGTATTTTCTTTCCGAAACAGGTTAAAAGTGTCCAAAAAACTGGACAAATCTATTTTTTTATTATTATGGACCGTATAAAGCATCAGTAGGTACATACATACAATTACTGTTTAAACGACGAGCTTGGCTCTCAACTCAAAAATTAATAAAAAATTTCAGTGGAACAAAATAACTAAAAAAAAATATAACTTTATAAACAATAATAGAGGACGCTAATGTACATAAAGCTTTTAGCTTCTTACATCATGAGGTTCCGTACTTTCCGTTTTCGAAAACACCTTTTCGAAAGAATGGTGAAAAGTTTATCAAGGCAACTTTGGTAATGGGTCCACCATATGCTAATGGACAAGCTGGATGGGTTTTACACGTTTCTACTAATGTTCTCAAATATAACTCTAATTGCCTTTTTCGGGACTGAGCTACGGCTTCTGTATTGGAAAAAATCGTTTTCGATGGGAATGGTATTGTTGAAATCTAAAAAAAATATTTTCTCAAGATTGATACCTTCCTTCGATAGGTGACAAAAAGTCGTTGTTGAGGAGTTGCTTTACTTACACATGTAAATTATATATTTATATTATGAAATTGTTATATTTGGTGCTAATTTCACGTGTAATAGACATTAATAGTGATTTTTAAATACCCCTCGTAAGCAAATTATTTTTCAACGCCTTCAGTCGAAATACCAGAAGATGGAATCGTATTTTAAAAAACGAAATGTCAGTTTTTACAATAATTATTGATTGAAATTAGAACCTCACTTTGAGATAAAATAGATTTATAATTTAGATATCATAGTGAATTCATAGCTTTATTATTTTAAAAATTAATTGTTTTCTTATACTTTTTAGTTTTTGGCCAATCGATAGGGGTCACAACAACAAGTAATTAGCAATACGGCTGATTTTTTTTATAAGTACCTTAAAGTATGTAGATTAATATAAAAAAATGTTGACCAGTCTATCGATTTCCCAAATTAAAAAAAAATCAAAAAACTTTTTTTTTCGAAATTCTTTAATATTTCGCGCTGGGAGGATGGTAGAGAAAAATAAAAAACACCACCGTGTAGGGGAAGTGTTTTGCAATAAAAAAGGTCTCTTGCATTTTTTTCGACCGAGCAATGGTTTGTCCGGAAAAAATTCGGTAAACTAAGTATGTATTCCGCATCCGCGCGACTCTGCCACATGGCAGAAAACCTATTTTCTGAAGCGCGGCGGAGTACATTATAAACTATTGTACAGTTATAATGTAATATATAAATAATTGTAATAGGGCGTTTTGAAGAGGGAAGTGTCAGCTTTAAGATGTCATTTTTTTTTGTCATAGCACATAATCATTTAGCAAAATTACTCATATAAATTTATATATATTCTAATCAAAAACCAAGTATCTAAATAAAAAATATATTATATAATAAGGAGGAATTGAAACAATTTTTCGAACGATGGAAACTGTTATTTAGGAGGTCTCTTCCATAAATAAAATTTACGGATAATTCATTTTTCCTAATTACGAAATACGACACTTTTCATTTTCTTGTAAATTTTAGAAATCTTGAATTTACAAGAAAATATATATATTAATTGCTGTAACTTTAATAAAACTGAAGTAATTTTGATGGGGTTTGCCTAGAAATGTTGGGGAAACTTCTAAGATCAAGAATATATAATCACAAAATTAATTAATTTACATTTTTGGATTCAATGATTTTTTGTATTATAAGCGAAAATAGCAATTTTTATAGATTCAGGTAGGAACCTTCTTTATTTTTTCAAAATAAAATTTGATACTCCTGTAATATAAAGATGAATACTCAACGAACAGAATGTATATAGTGGAAAGGTGTAAAAGTATCCAGGTATAAAGTATTTTATAAATGAAAACAGGTATAATAATGCACAAGATGCAGATGATTAATTTATAATTTTAAGATATAATTTTTTGCATACCTTTCTCCAATAAAAATATGTAAAAATTAATTTATTACCTTTTATTTATTATTTACAACCTTGACTCTTACCAAAAATAAAAAAAATTCTGATTAAATATTTTTTTTTTTCGAAGTGCAGCAGAGTCGCGAACACATACTTAGTTTACCGAATTTTTTCCGGACAAACCATTGCTCGGACGAAAAGAACGCAACAGACCTTTTTTATCGAAAAACACTTCCCCTACACGGTGGTGTTTTTTTATTTTTCTCAAAAAAAAATAATAGGATAAAATCCATTAGAAAATAAGGAGAATATTATAAAAATGAAAGGAAAAATAATTTACGGGCTATCTGAGGCCGGGAGGGGAAGGGGGTGAGTTTTTAAGGGTAAAAAACGGTATATCTCGATTTCCGGCAAAACTACAAGCCCTATGGAAAAAAGTGAAATGGCAGATCTACAACTTTTGTATTTACACTTTTTTCACATAACCTCAAAATGTATGTGGAAAATTCATAAAACCAAGTTTTTGGTTTTTAATTTTTATCTTTTACAGAAAAATATTTTTTTTCACGAAATGTGGTGAAAACTTTTATGTGTCAAAAACAAAATTTATAGATTTGAAATATTTATTTTTTTACCTTATTTTGACTTAATATCGAAAAAGCACCCTAATTTTCAATCGAAAATTCACCCGTCAAAATACGAATATCAGGTTTTTTTCAAAAAGTTAATGTGCTTTCTGTTCGTTGAAATCTCTACTTTCCGATGGTGTAAAAAATAGCTATTTGTGCATCAAGAGCAGAAAGTAGTACTTTGTAGTTGAGACAGAAAGTTGCCACGCGACACGTTAGCGGAGCGCGGCAATCTGTCGAAACTACCAAAAGACTTTCTGCTCTAAATACACACAATATTTTTTCTACTATCACACCAAAATTAACTACTAGATCTCTTTTATCTATAAATAAAATTAGGCGTGCGCCACAGTTACTGTAAATGTAGATTCTCGATTTGAAATCGACTGCCAGGGAACATCGAGAAAATGATTAAGAGCTGGAAAGCGGCTGAGTAGTGGGGGAAGCGGCGAGAGATCGGTGACCAAGGAGAGGTATTATACATAGATATACGAGTCCGATTTTAAACTTGAAAACGGTTTTGAAAAGTGTAAATGTAGAGCAACAAAACGTATATTCTCGATTTGAAATCGAGTGATGCGAAGTCAGCTAAAAACGCCAGGCGAAAATGACTGAGAGCTGGAAAGCGGCTGAGTAGTGGAGGAAGCGGCGAGAGATCGGTGACCGAGGAGAGGTATTATACATAGATATACGAGTGCGCTGACGCGCGGGTTTGCGTTTGATTATTTTGGCAACTGGCTCAAAACATTAAAAACATTTACTTCTTCAAAGAGTCAAAAGGTTCTAAATCAAACGAGTATTATAGCAGCGACAGTTTCAAATATCCAATCTTACAAGAAGTAGTAGCATTTTTACGGATCAGATACTACATCGTGTTTTTACAAAGTAGGAAAAAATAAAATAATAGATTCATCTTCTCACGAAAAATTGTTAGAATTAGCTTTAAATTTTTATGATGCTAATGCCACTTGCGATATCATAGTGAAAACTGGTTATGAGCTAATAATGGGTATATATATAATATATATAGTAACAAAGCAGAGAAAAAATGTATAGCAAAAGCAATCACATTTTCACTGAATGATTTGAGGTATTTACATTTCGGTAAAGCCAAAATAAAAACAAAATTTGCTTTAGAAACTCTGCCACCGACGGATGGAGTAGCAAAACAGCACGCTTTTACAGATTTGGTTAGGAAACACAACTTTAGCAGCTAGGGGTGCAGAATTAAAAATGACATGACATGAAAATTACTAATTTTCCGGTTTTTTCCTGATTTTCTCGGTTTATAATTATCCAATTAACTCGCTCGACCCTTCATTTTGTTCGTATTTTAATTATGTACAATTTATCTATGCATACCATTGAGTACGTTTTATGCTATATGAAAAAAACTAAAAAAATAAGGTTTTTGGTTTTTTTCGTTTATAACAAATTACTGAACAACATTTGCGTGTCCAAAACATATCAAAATGATACTACGTAATGTCTTTTATATGATGGCATTATCACTAGGGTTTTTGTCAAAAATATTTACTTATTGCTTGGTCTAAATATATAAAAATAAATTAATGTAAATCGTACTATTGAATTTAGATACTTTATTCTGATTACGTTATTCATTACAATATTTTGACGAGTGAATTTTCGATATATTAAGTCAAAATAGGGTGAAAAAATAAATAATTCAAATCAAAAAAATTTCAGTGTATTTGGGACATACAAAGGTAAGTTTTCACCAAATTTGGTGAAAAAATTTTTTTTGTGAAAGATAATAATAAAGAATGAAAAACCAATAACTTGGTTTTTTGAATTTTGAGGTTATGTGAAAAAAGTGTGAATACAAAAGTTGTAGATCTTTTATTACCTACAACTTTGCCATTTGACTTTTTTCCATAAGTTTTGCCGGAAATCGAGATAAACCGTTTTTTACCCTTAAAAACTCACCCCCTTCCTCTTCCCGACCTCATTTTTATAATATTCTCCTTTTCCAAAGGGTTTCACCCTACTATTATTTTTTTTCACTTTTTATTATTTTTAAACGCTTCTACCCTGGTCTATAATAATTTTCAATTGAATTCAAATTTTTGACCTGGTTTCCTTTATTCTAATATTTTAGCCTTGATGGAAGCAAATTTTTCTGAAAGCTTGGTAATGTATAAAAGAGTTCACTTTAGTAAGAAATAATTAGTTTGTGTTTTTGGCTGCTTTCCCCGTGAACGAAGAAACAATTTTTTGCGTAAAAAGAATTTTTCTAAGCTTTATGTTTTAACTAGTCAGCCGTGACTATTATACGAGGGCGGTTTGACGGAAGAGTGACTTTTCAATGAAAAAGAGAAAAAAATATTTTATTTTTCAACATAATCTTTCAACTCTACACACTTAGTTCAGTGAGTTTAAAATTTTTTCAAACCATACAAAAAATAATCTTCCGAAAGTTCCGCAAAATACGTGTTTGTCTCTGCAACCACCTCTTCGTTTGTCCGAAATCGCTTTCCACCAAGCTATTTTTTTAAGATTGGAAACAGAAAGTAATCGGAGGGAGCCAGATCAGGTGAACATAGCGGATGAGGCAATAAATCGTAACGCAGTTCGGATAATTTTTCTGCAATAATAGCGGACGAATGGGCAGGAGCATTGTCGTGATGAAACAAAACTATTTTCTTCAACTAATGCGGTCGTTTTTTCTCAAGTTTGGCATCAAAACGTGTCAGCAAATCAAGCATAATATTGGTCAGTTATCGTTTTCCATTTTACTAAATAATCAATAAAGATTACACCTTTGGAATCCCAAAACACTGTGGCCATGACCTTGTTGGCCGAAAAAACGGTTTTTGCTTTCTTGGGATAACGTTTCTCGGATGGAATCTATTGTTTCGTCTGTATTTTAGTTTCTGGGGTATAATGATGTACCCAAGTTTCATCTACAATGACATATCGGAAAAACTTACTTGGATTACGTTTGAAGGTATCCAAACATTCGTTTGAATTTTTAATGCGAACGAGGTTTTGATCAGCATTAAGCAATCGCGGCACTCACCTTGCAGATACCTTTTTCATATATAACCTTTCCTGCAAAATATTGCATACCCGTTCGATTGAAATATTTATTTCATTAGCTATCTCACGTACTTTTATTCGACGATCGACAAGGGCACGGATTTTATTAAACATTTCTGGAGTAATTGACGGTCCTGGGCGTTCAGCATCATCCGTGTTCGTATGGCCAATTTTTAAATAAGAAAACCACTAACAAATCATTCCATGGGACGGAGCACATTCAGGATAATATTTACGTAACTTTTTCTCGATTTTTTAAATTGTTTTTTCCACGTAAAAAATAATGTTTAATCAACACTCGAAATTCTATTTCTTCCATATTTACCCTACAATGAAAACAGTTTTTTTAAAATGGGTATTAAAAGTAATCTATCTGTCAGATTTGTGTACAATTTTGACAGATGACATCAGAAACATGGCGGAAATTCACAATATAATCACTGTAGCGAAAGTGTCGCCAACCTCTGAAAAGTTACTCTTCCGTCAAACCGCCCTCGCATATATAAGATAAAATTAACACTGACAGACATACTCCGTCAAGCATTCCATTGCAAGATACCAACACCGATTGGAAGACGAATGAAGTTAAAGCGTAGGACGATACCCTATACATTCTCGTCTTCACCCAACTTCACGTATTACCTATGCTGCGCTGGTAAGCAAAGGGCAAAAACAGAGTGGCAAAAAGTGCAACGACTGGGAATCACTGGTGCAATGAGATCGTGCCCCAGCGCAGCCTTAGAGGTAATGCTTACTCCACTACATGCACTGGGGATCGCTCTGGAAAATACCCATGTCTGAATCTTTGAAACCCGGCGTTCTAACGGGAAATCTTGATATTCTAAGGATAAGAACAAGCCAATTTATGAATATTGTCACGGACTTTACGTCTGCGAAACAAGTAATAGGATTTTGAACTTACGTTGGATGTTATTATCAACGAGTGTGCCACAAAACGAAATCGCTCTAATTACTGAAGTCTTTAACTCATGAATATAAAAAAGTCTGGAATTGAAAACAATCCCCAAGCAACTGGCTAGACACAACAAAGTAACTTGTTGTTAGTGCCAGTGCAGAGAGGAGTAGTTGCAGAGTAGTAGTCGCAAAGCTCCATTTATCGAACCCGAAACATTATGTGGCATCCCAAAAAGCCGCAGCGTGAGAGTAGTCCGAAAATGGAAAAAAGGACTTAGTGCAGCCTACTGAAAGAATACTGCAGGCTAAAGACACGCTAAAAGGTTATTATATAATTCTGATCACCACGCTAAATTTCTCTTGAAGCTTCAGAAATATGATTACTGGACAGTGGATACTTTTTTTCAGATATCGTCTCTGAAAGATCGGCAAAGTGGACAGTGGAACGTACATATTCTGTGATGATGCAGATGAGGCGGTAGAGCAAATTATCTGCAATTGCAGGTTGATTGTCCGCTAACGCCTTAAACACCTGGAACGGGCCTACCTACGGCTTGATCAGGTTACAGACCTAGCTCCAAAACGGTTAATAGGCTTTCTCAGGAGCATAGATCTTTTGGACTAAAATATAGATGTAGAGTAAACACAAAAGATCTTACATATCACAGTGTGGTAAGGCCTACCGAGCCAATCGCCTTGTAATCTAATCTAACTTTTGTGAGATCGCTTTACCAACGAAATATGAAAAATTAGGAGTACAAACTACATTATAGGTTTCAGAATTTCGACACAGGTGTATGTTATCAGTTTTGTGTTCACCTTTTATTACCACAAAAATGTCAAGTACTCCCAAGCCATAATTCCTGTTTTCAAATCAATTCGGATCTTATTATCTCTTTCCCATGATATGGAAGTACGCAAAATTATAAAACCAATAAAAAAACAAGATTAGTACACTGTCACAGTAGTCCGTTATCTAGCAACGGGGCATAGTTACACAATGTACGTTGCGTCAATTCGTTCGGGAGATATTAAATACAACCTCTTGTTTAGCAAAATGCTACTGTAATTTTACCGAAACATTCATCACTGGTAAATATCGTTCTACATCCACTACTGACGTCAGCGGACCATTCTGAAGTTTGTCAAAGTTTTTAATTCAAATCTGAAATTATTTAGGTAGTAACACGTTTTCTTTACCTTACCTTATCCTTATATCGCGCCTTCATTGCTATATGTAGGTCCCTAAATCGGCTATACCTTCTTAAAATCGACCACCTTTCGTCTATCGTATTTATTCTTACTTCATATTCGTAATGGGTTTTATTACCGGCTCCTCTAATACAAAAGCTGGTTATAGAAACAATAGCATCGTTGTCAGTGTCTGAAAACGGAAGAAAACTGTTATTACCTTCATACCTGTAACGTTTAATTACTTTTTGAGTAAATTGTTGTTGAGAAAATGTGAATTAAAGGGTAGGGCTGTTGTTTCGGGGCGAATTAAGTGTCACCTGTGGATTCCAGGACACACTGGAATAGGAGGAAACGAAATGGCAGATGAACTAGCAAAGAGGGGAACTGAAAAAGCATTTTGCCTAGTAGGGCTTAGTCAATCAAAAATACTTCTGGATGACTACAAATAAATGCCTGAAACTGAATTAAGAGTTTCATCAAGTTCTTAACGGGACATTGTCGCCTGAATGGGCACCTGAAAAAGCGCAAAATAGTGGAAGAAGAAGAATGTAGATTATGTGGTATGACAGTAGAAACGTCCAATCACAAACTTGCGGATTGCACAGCAATTCAGAAACCTAGAGCACAAGACCTAGGAGACTACTGGATTGAACAGGGACACTTACCTATACTAAAGCCTGCAGACATCCTAAAATTCCTTCGGGAAATAGGTCTAAAGGAGCTACTAGTCTCCTAGACTTTCCACAGTTCTTTTAGGTCTCAGTGAATGTCACCCCAATATACATACATACATTGAAAAGAGTCGTTATCGTAATCATATTTGCGTAAAACCGGCTAGAATTATTATTGGAGGTTATCAAGTGTCATATATTATGTTGACAAAGCTGCAACTCATAGACGTAGCATATATTCTTAAAATTGCATATTAATAATGGCCGCATTCAGCAGACAATATCGATTACTAATCGCTGAGGATTCGTCTGCTGAATGCGCAATAAAAGTGATGAGTTGTAAAGATATATTGCTAATCGGACGCCATTTTTTCGATCGTTTTAAATTAGCGATTTACGATTACGATTAGTGATTCTTTAATTGTCAATACTGTCAATAGTGCCATTTTGAGAGTTGATGGTCGAATTCGTTTGAATTTTGAATATATTTGTGTAGTTTTTTCATTTTCTTGGTGAGATTTTGACCGATATGGAAGAGGTGGAAATATGTTATGAGTATAAAGACATGTTATACAGAATACCTGTGTGTGTGTGTGGGACTACTCGTTCATAATAGTATTTATTTCTAGCATGTGTTTCCTTTTTCCCTATAGCTAGTAAAGGTAATGGTATAGCTAAATTAATTGCAGCCTGTTCCACTACATTAAGATCTATTAAATCATCCACAAAAAAATCCAAAATATTGCTGTTCATTTTGAACCGATGGTACACACAAATATCATGTCGATGTCATTATTGTCAATGTAAATAAATCAACTACTGTAAAAAAAGTGCATTCAGAAGAATTGTTCATCATCACGTGACCAATGACTTATCGATAACTAATCGGGGTTTTCTTCTGAATGCGGCCAATGTTTGATTTGATACAATTTAGACTTCGACGTTAAATAATAACAAATAAATATGTCTCGTCGTTTTAGTGATATTGAAAACACAAAAATAATAACGAAAATTGAAGTAGCATAGTCAGTTATTGAAACAATCTTCAGAATTAAGCAATTGACAGAATTGGCTCACTAAAATCGTACATATTACATTTTCTTTATTCACCACTGGCGTAGCTTATATTCCTTTGGTACTGCTTCGGTTAAAATTAATTTGTTTAATGGATTGATAATTTGTGGGCATAATATTTAACTTCAAAAATCATTGACCAATACAATATAAATTTGGAAGGTCATTTAAAAAAAATCACGCCAATTGGCGAACAGAAGAACATGTCCTTAACCTATTTCCATAAAATTGTTAAACGAGTTTATATCCACGTGTTTGTGTGATTCTCGCATTTTTAACATTTTAACTTTTATTTTACAATATTTTAATATGTGACTGTTAACTTGTGTTTGTACTTCAAACTGGACTTGTTCCTTTCTTTTTAAATATTATAATAAATGCTTATCACTTCTCCTGATGTTAAGATCAAGGAAACATTCTCGATTAGCGAAGTTATAAAATTGTTGTAGCAAGACTGTTTTATAAATTTTTCTCACTTTGTCGTTCCCTGAAGATGTAAATAAAGATTTACGAAAGCTTGGAAATTTAAAAAAAGTACACTTTTCCTTTTAGCTGCTTACCTCAATAGTATTTCTCCTTTTGTATATATATCTTATATTTTTCAGAAGCTTTTTAGAATTCTAATATACAGGGTGGCTATTATTTAAGTGATCACTAAATATTGATATCTTATAAACGGTAACTCCTACAAAGTGGATTAATTAATTTAGAGAAGATGCGCCACTTTTAAAACTTTTTTTAAGATTGTCTAACCCCGTTGTAAAATTGTTTTCACTTCCTAAGATACAGGGTGGTTTGTTAAAAACCTCTAAAATTAATTACTTTCACCTCGAAAGGTTTTGATTTTATGAAAACGTTCTTGAAATAAAATCTTTGTATTTTTTTATTTATTGCACACAATGTATGTCAAATATGATAGAACCTAACCTAAACGCATTAAAATGTTGCTTGGTTTTTACAATATTTGGTTTAAATCACGAGAGCAGCCAGACGAGACGAGTGAAGGCATTCTCTCGTCTCGCGGCAACACTATTAGTGGTGGACAGAAGCATAATGGAGAATCAATTATTTTTAATATTTTCATTTTCATAGGGTTTTTATGTCGATTTCAAAAGTTCGCCATTTACGATGTGACGCACATTATGTAAAAGAGAAGTTAGCTACATCAGGGTTGACATACAATTCTGTCGTCTTTTTTTAAGATCGTGATAAATACAGAAAAAAAGCGTAGACAAAAGTGAAGATTATGTTACTTTGCATAATTATCATATGTCGACCAACTGACAAGTTAACTCTAATGACAGTCGCCTAGAGGATAAACAATGATAGTGCAGCTATTACCAAAAGTAAGCTTAGTCTAGACTAGAGGTTTGTATATTCAATGTCAGGTTCGATAGTGAATGTAAGGTTGAACATTTTGTCTAAAAACAATCCTGTATGAAGATATCTATGTATTTTCTAATATCCTTTTGTAATATTATTTTTGTTTTCAAATTTCTTACCAAAATACGAAAAAATGTAATATTCATGATGACTGATTTTTAAAAACTGCTCCACGATGTTTGTACGCATAAGCTTTATTCAAAAAAATGTAGTTTCTTGAAAAAATAAAGGTTTTTGAAGAAGAAATTTAAGTTTTTAAAATACAATTCTTTCATATCAAAACACTAGAATAGTAATGGCGACTCTATGACATCACACATCTGTAAATACTCCAAATATTCCACACAGTTTGTAAATTAAAAATTTATTTTGATTACTGCACTAAGAGTTTTAACAGAGATCCTAACGGGACATTGCGGCCTGAACGGGCACCTGAAAAAGCTCAAAATAGTGGAGGAAGAAGAATGTAGATTATGTGGCAAGGAAGAAGAAACCTCCATCCACATACTTGCGAATTGCACAGCAATTCAGAATCCTAGGGCACAGCACCTAGAAGACATTGGATAGAAGAGGGACATTTACCTAAGTTGAAACCTGCAGATATAATTCTTCAGGGAAATAGGACTAAAGGGGCTACTAGTCTCTGAGAACTCTTAGACTCAAATGACTATGCAAAAGAAATCATGCAATATTTCCAGCAACTCCGATCAGTCAATGGGACGAAACATAGTCAGTCCCATATATTCATATTTAAAGAGCTTCAGACATCAACACATGCATTCATCACAACCATATGATGGTCCCTTTTCAATTATACATAGAGGACAAAAAACATTCACGTTGAGGAGATAGCAGTGACGTCTTCAAGGGATCTGTTATCACGTTATTGCTTTATAACCATTAATAACCACATCGACTAAATGCATTTGGTATTTACCGGGTATTGATTGTTATTCGCCTAAAATAGATTATGTACTCGAGTTTTATGATTGGTTATTATTGTTTTGCCGTCAGCTGATATGGTGCGGGTTTTCAACTTTCATCCTCTTTCATGGCCGCAATCTGTATATTGTTTTTGACAGTGGTAACTGTTCTCCAAATTCGAATGGCCTATTCGTTACTGGCTATTAGGGCATGTCCACCAACTAACAGTTGACAATATCCCTGAGGAACAACAATTATTTGGTTAGATTTGTAATTTGGTTGTTTTGTATTGATCTAATGATCAATGATATATAGCATTTAAAATTCCTAAGCAATTAAAACAACGTCGAAAAAAGCAATAAATAAAAATCAAATAACTCAAGTACCACGTGTTGTGCAAAGAACGCTTGCTTATCATCGGATTCCTCATGACGACGTCACGTGGACTTACCTATAGCTCATAAAACATATAATCAGAAAGCTGTTAACTTCATCTTAAGTTAAATGACGATTTGCAGTGAAAGTTACAAACATTTAGGAATTCTTATTCTCCTAAAATATTCGGCTAAGAACTTTCTTGAATTTTTGAAAATTAGTACTATTATATCGAATATCAGTTTATTAAAAACCCATTATTCATACGTAGTAGAGGGTTTTGGTAGTATTTTTCGACCATTGGTCGAAATCGGTGTGTGATCCTAACACTGACACCGTCGTTGGGTTTGACAATAAATTTACAATTACAACTACACTTACCAATATTAATTGAAGGCATCGATCTGAATAAATTTTGATTTAATGGTGATAAGCGTTGATGTCCCTAAAAACGTAATAATATTTTGAAATTAATAAACTTCTGCAGTTCACACGCGGTAGAAAAAAACCTTCAGACAAGCACACATGTGTACAATGCTTAGTAAACAAGAGTGGGGAGGATACGAAGAACCGCACAAAAAAGTGGGGAAACATTAAAAGTTTGTCCAAAATCAATTGCAGAAGTTAAAGCAACTGTACGTAACCCTTGTCGACTTTTTCCTTTGATTAGGTCTATGCAGATCAAAGGAAACAATCGACAAGGTAGAAGAAACACGTGCAAACTTTTGCAATTGATTTTGGATAAACTTCACCTATATCTGTATTCTATCTCATTCCCAGTCATGCTAAATCCTATATAAACTGCTCCACAAAAGTTAGGGAAGTTCACAGATATTGAATTTATATTATAAATTATCAACTGTTTTTTTCACCAAGGTTTTGTCTGAAATATATTGAATGTTTACTTGCTTATCTGACTAGTTTTTTGGTTTCCAAGTTGATAAGTTTTCAAGTTAAGGCAGGTCGTTTTCTTTTGTATTTTCAAGAATCAGTTATTGTTTCCACTTTATTCAGTCATCTGATGTCCAGATGTCGTCTTTCTGAAATAAGTTGCGGGCGTTTTCCAAGTCAGTGAAAGTGTAGAGCAACTGGAAACGTAAAAGAAAGGCCTAGTAGTGGGCTGTCAAGGATCACAACCCCCGCACAAAATCTTGATCTGACTGTGTACACCCGTTCACGATGACTTTTGAGAATACAGTGGTAATACTTCCCTTTCATTATCTCCATCTTATCTTGTAAATTATTCAGTTCAATCGCGCACAGTTTTTCTCCTAGCTTTGACAAATTTTCAATTTCGACTTCTATTTCTAATTTGTTTTTCAAGAAACTACCTACTATTTCTTTTAGTTCCTTTTTATTACTCGTGTACATTGTTAATCCTTGTAGTACAGTATTGTTTTTTCTTCTTTCGCCTTATAGTTTTCCAATTCTTCCATTTGCATTTATAAGTTTCTGTTTTAATCCTTCTACCTCAAAACTAGCTGTCTCATGTAACTCTTCAATTTTTTGCAGCTCTTACTTGTGTTATTTTTGCTGTTTCCGTAATTCCTTTATTTCTACTTTTAGTAATCACATTTCCTCGCCACCTGTCCATGTTTTGTTCGGATCTTCTCGTTTTATTCGGTGATGTTGGATTTATTACCTATTTCCTCTGTTGTTTCTCTTTTTTCCTATGTCGGTTGATCGGAATACATTTAAATCAACCTTTTTTTGACCACGTCGATTCCCTCTATTCCGATTTTTGTTTTGTTTTGTTTTCTAAATTGGCCCTACTCGTGTTCTTCGATGTCGGAAACGCATTCAACAGTATCAGAAAACGGGCGGTGTTGAGCGCGTTGCTGAGGCTTGGAGTAGGGGAGGGGCTCGTTAATTTAGTAGAGGACTACCTAACAGGGCGTGTGATAGTAGACTCTAGAGGAAAGATGTATGAGACGGAAGTTGGAGTACTCCAGGGTTCGGTTCTGGGACAGACGCTCTGGAAGTGTGTGTTTGACGAGGTTTGTGGGATAGTATGTGAAGAGGGATGTGAGATTACGGTGTATGCAGATGATGTGTGTCTGGTATGTACGGCAAAGGGAGAAGCGGAGATTGAAAAAAAGGCGGAGAGAATGTGTAGGAAGATTGTGGAGAAGATAGAGCGATGTGGACTGGAAGTGGCTGAAGATAAGACGGTGAGGTTACTGGTGAAGGGAAGGCAAGTGGGGGTGATAGTGAAGGGAAGGAAAATTCGTATGGAGGAGTCTATGAAATATCTAGGGAGGTGGTTGGATAGCCAATTATCCTTCAAAGTAAATACTGGGTGTACCAATCTTACGACAAACTTCAGTATATGGGTTATTTTAAGAGATAAAAAAAATTTTACCAACAAAAATAGTAGATGTCTTTAAGGACCATATTTTGAAATTATATCGAACTATACATAGTGCTACATAACTCCGTTACAAACCAAACATAGGATTTTTTAAATGAGAACCCCTGTATATTCTAGCGAATTCGGATTGCTCACATTTTTTTGAAGCTTTTGATATGAGGTTTTGCTTCGTTATACAGAGTCCTTCAAAAGATATGGACATGTTTATGTGATAATCGTAGCTAAATCACCGCTCTGTAGCTTATTGTACGTAGAAGAAAAAAAAATGTATTTTGCCTAACAGAGTTTCGTAATATGATGCAATATCTCCGTATTTATTGGAATTTATTATTATTTAGGATTTTTTGTTACATTCAACGTTTATTTACTTTCACATAATAAGTCAATAATTATAGTTTACAATAAATATTACAAAATAACCCTGTTTTCATAAACTTTAAATATAGGGAATGCTTGACAAAAATTAAAGTTACCTAATCGAAGATTCTATTTTTTCTATAAAATACAGGGTGATCCATTTGGAAGAATAAAGAAAATGACAGGTTCGAGTTTCCGTCCACCCTGTATGCAAAAAAGAAAATAATTAAAATTTAATAGAATATGGAGATGTTGCATCATATTACGAAACACTATTAGGTAAAATAAAATTTTTTTCTCCAACGTACCATAGATTACAGAGCATTGATTTACCTACGATTTTCACGTAAACGCGTCCATATCTGAAGGACTCTGTATAGCGTAAAGCTGTAAAGCTTCAAAAAAATGAGAGCAATCCGAATTCGGTATAATATACAGGGGTTCTCATTTAAAAAATCATATGTTTGGTTTGTAACGGAGTTATGCAGCACACTGTATAGTTCGATATAAAATCAAAATATGGACCTTAAAAACATCTACTATTTTTGTTGCTAACTCTTAAAATAACCCATATACCGAAGTTTGTCGTAAGTTTGGTACACACTGTATGTTGAAGGCTGCACAGAAAGCAAAAGTAAGGGCAGCATGGCTGGGAAGATTGATGTGTTATGTGAAAGGACCGGAGAGTGGAAGAGAAGGGTAATAGGTAGGACGGTAGAACAGAGGAAGCTGTACGGTGCGAAAGTGTGGGGTGAAAGAGCGGCGGTGAATGCGAGGGTTAGGCCACTCCTGCTGGTGAAGAGAGGGATACTCTTGATGCTGGTACAAGAATACATGACAGTGGGTGGACTGGCAGCAGCGGTGCTGTCAAGGTCCTACCCATTGGACATGATGGTTAAAGCCAGACAAAAACGCTGGAGGGGTGCGTCCAGAGAGGATCTACAGGAATGGATGGAGGAGGAAATCGAGAGAAGGTCGGAGGAGTATGAGGGAGTGCTAAAAAGAGCTATTGGGAGTAGGAGATATTGGAAGGACCGGCAATTCTGGGAGGTGAAGAGGGGTGTGAAGTGGAGGATGATGTGGGACATGTGTCCAGATGTTATAAGAACGAGGAATTGCTGAAGAAGTTGGAGAGGAAGCTAGGGAAGGCGGTGTATTGGGAGAGCATGGTGGAGATAATGTTGACGGGAGAGGAGTAATGTATGGAAGTTAGTGGCGTAGTGGAGAGCATGATATGGAATGAGAGAGGTAGGAGTGATAGAAGGGAGAAGATGACGGAGAGTGTGTGAGGGACCGCCACCCTCTTGAAGTATGCTAGGGTAGTGATTCCAAGGCGGGAGTGTCGGCGAGTTTGAGGTGGTTTTGGTTGATCAAGTTTGAATATTTTAAGTAACGGTATTTTCGAATAATTTCAAGAAAACTCATATGAGGACGTCTTCTTCAAAGGGCTGTAGCTCCCTTAGGAAGCATTTTCGGATCAAGGCAATTTGAGCTAAATCGACTTAAAATCACCTCTAGTAACTGTAGTTTCCGTTTGGCAGGAGAGTTTCTGGACACCCTGTATAAACAACAAAAATCGTAATTTGTTAAAACACAATCTCCGAATTTATGAACTCCTCGACTTTTGTGGTGCAGTTTATATGTTGCTAAAGTGTTCACTTCAAAAATATTGTTGAACAAAAGTGCAATAGAAAGTAAAACGATTGTTTCTAATGAACGTTACGAGAAACGCTGATAAGGAATACGAAGAAGCAAAGGAACATCTACTATAATATTTCAGACTTGGCTTACCTGCATCGTTGGCGAATAGAGAGCAGAAGTAGATCCCGCATGTAACGGTCTTATCGGACTGGGACTATCAACATCCTGCAAAGGATGTTCTGAAGTTGGAGATAAAGCCGATGTACAGCCGTACTTTAACGACATATACTGCCTTTTCATTTCTTGTAATACCTAAACAATTACCAAAATAAATCTTATAAATATTTCATCTTTTACTATTTGGCAAATTGTTTCGTAAAACTAAGAATACTAAATATAAAAAATACGGTCTCGCAATCGGATAGAAATACTTTCAATAATTTTCTAAGTCGACTAAAGTGTCAAATCATTCCAAACCTGACTTGGACCACCAAACAATATGATTTAGGGTGCATTCGATTCAAAGTGGCATTTTGAAAAAATGTTCAACTGGAATACTTGGGCCGGCAAAAGTTGCAAATTTTGGGCCATGTGGGTAGGATGGATGACGAAAAGTGTGTGAAGAGGATGCTTCTTGGAGGTGAAGAAGGTAAGAAAAAAGGTGACAACCAAGGAAGGAATGGATGGATGCTGTTAAAGAAGACTTGAAACAGTTAGGAAGAGAGGACTGGAATAGGATTGCAAGAGATCGAATAAAATGGAGAAATATAACAAAAAAAAAAGTAGAAGTTATGGCGAGGTCTAATACGCTATTCTATAAATTTATAAAAAATTGATTAAAAAAATATGGTTCGGTTTTTTGCAAATATCTCGAAAACGACGTGAACCATCAAAAATTTGAGAAAAGATCGTTAGGGGGCATGAAACTTCTTTCCGAATGGTACACTTTTCACCTTTCAATTGTTGTTCAGTTTATTTTATTCTCGGATTTGTGTAATGCGGCAACAGTATCATAACTCTAAGTAAGTCGTGTACTTTCCGCTTACCCACGAGGACTCGGCAGCCGTGCGCAGAGACAGACTTGTGACAACAATTATTAAGCTTGTTTTGTGAGTAAAAACACATTAATAAATATAAGTGAACAAACGTGTAGGACTTTTACTAACGCCAGCAGTGAGAGAACCAACGAAACGAATGTAACAACGGTAACTAGGGCAATCCCTAGTGCTTTGGGAGTCCTCTCAAATACTAATAGAAAACTACGTGAATTTAATTTTGGTTTTTTATTTAATGCCAAAAGGCATCACACCAACGACATACAGTCCACTACAAAAAAACGGCCGCCTTATTGCTCGCGATACTAGTAACTAAATATATCTGTTAGTAAGGTCGTGTATTGGTGCGACTCTACAATCGTGTTAAGATGGCTACGCATGCAGCCAAATTTGCTGCTAATCGTCTTGCAGCAATCCAGCAGTTGTTTGACATTAAAGAATGGAAACGCGTCCCAACTCATGACAATCCAGCGGATTACGTTTCTCGTGGAGTTAGCCCAAATACATTATTAACACTTGAAACATACTGCATACTGGGAAGGTTTTTGGCCTGATAGGAGGATCTTCTCGAAATACGCAAAGTAGTCCAAGCAAATACTGCCTCTCACGTTAAGCGTTTCGTACATTTTTCCAAACATTCAAACCTGAGCAAACTTGAACGGATAATTGATTACTTTTTTCGATTTAAGCAAAATTGTAGAGAACGAAAATTCGGGCCGCTTGAAGCATCAGAAATAAAGCACTCGTCTAATACTCTCGTGAAAATAACTCAAAATAAGGTTTGTTCCAACTGGCGATAGAACCGTTCTTGGTATCGTTCGCGCAAGTGCTGTATTTCTTTCGTGTTCCAACTGTTTATAGTATCGTGCTTGGGAAAGTATACAAAGTGTACCTTCTAGAATGGATGATAATTTTTATGTCCATCCCAAATTCGAGTTTGCGCACTATAAAGTACTCGAAACGATTCCAGACGTGTTCATAAATGCAAATTGGAACAAACCTATTGTTGTTTTTTAGACGAAATTCGTGCATTAAGCATGGGTAAATTTGTATGCAGCACCATAAAATTATCGAAATTGCACCCCTTTCTGGATGATTTAAGGATACTTAGAGACGGCGGTAAACTGACAAACTCAAATTAAAATTTGCAATAAATAGTATCCTATTATTTTATTATTCAAACACTTGCAAAATTGTTGTTCCTTAGTGCCCGATTTCACCAACCATTTCCTAAAGTTAGGAAATACTTAAGTCAGATTTAGGAATTTATAAATGCAATTTGAGTTTCACCACGCGCTAAGTAATACTTAAGAGTGATAATATTAGGTATTTCCTATTATAAATTTCTAAATATGACTTGGGTATTTCCTAACTTTAGGAAATTGTTGGTGAAGTCGGGCATGAGTGACATAAAATGCTACTTTATCCTGGTTCTCAACTTTTTATTTTTAGTATTCGTGAATTCTTTTGGTCTATATCAGGAAGCAATTTAGAAAAAAACCCATCATGATTGTGTTCGTTGTTTTAAGCTAGGTCAATCCAACGCTCCTTTCTCCAATAATAGGGAACTTACCAGGGGCTCGAGTCAATCCTGCGCCACCATTCTTTACAACGGGTGTGGATTATGCTGGACCATTTTCAATTAAAGATAGACAAGGTCGTGATTTTAAGGCTACAAATGCGTATATATGCCTATTCGTGTCTTTCGTTTCGCGGGCAATACACCTTGAATTAGTCTCCGAACTCACTAGGGAGGCCTTTCTTGCGGCCTTCAAACGATTCGTTTCGCGACGAGGTAAACCTTCTCAAATATACTCAAACAACGGTAGCAAATTACAATTACTACCTATCATAACATTGCATTATTTAGAATTCGAGACATAAGTATTTTCATCATTTAAAACTTAAGCAATACAACAAATATTAACAATATATACCTAGAAACCCCTAATATTCTTGGTAATTTGTCGTTAAATGTAATATTTTAGGAATGTTCAGAACGAAATAGAGATTTATTAATTTTGATCGAAATATGATGGTTGTAAATAAAATAGTATACAAACCTCGGTAGGAAGATTCATTCCTGTCGTGAGACGCAAAGCGAATGAATCACTTCCCACCTCGGTGTGTAATATACTATTATTACTATGATTTGAGCGTTCAGGTATGCTTCTTGTTCAACTGAATTATTTAAAGGTTTGTAAAAGAAATATAAGCGATAAAATACTAATAACAATTACTTTTAAGTTATTCAAAGAACTAAAACTGGCTTTCGGGGAAATATTTCATTGATTAGCAACACCATGGTTATAAAGTACAATGAGCTTGTAACAACTGTTACAGAGAATGCTTGCTGATTATCTGTTGGAACGAAAAACAATTACCTTTATCACAGGTAGAAGCATTCAAATAATTAGGTATAGCCACAATTTTTGTTTATTTTTGTAAATATATGATCATAATAATAATCGAGTTTGTATACGCCACTGATATTTACTTCCATTTCGTCGCACTTCCCCTGAAGACACCATAGCTCAGTCATTCTACATTTTTGATAATAAAGTATACTTGTGTTAAAATTAGGTTTTTATTTTAATAGAGTCAACATCCCAATTGTACCTCGAATATTGTGCAAGTTATATGCAAAAATCAGCATAATCATGCCGATTAGTGGATTACCATTCAAATTAACAGTAATTCTGCAATAACTATTTACCTATTTTGCAATAATAAATGTTAACACAACGTATATGAATAATTAAATTGTTATCACATAAATTTAGATCGACAGAAAATAACATACTTACTACAATTTGATCATCTAAATGTACTTTCAAACAATTCCCATCCAAGTTTTTCACGATTAGAAGTTTTTGTTGGGCTATTCGTTGAGATAATCTTCTTAAATACATTTCGGTTTCTCTTCTTTTATTTTTCTTAATAGTCGGCGATCGGTTTTCTATTGAACTAGAAGATTGCGAGTCACTAACCACCACCTTTCAGCAGAGACAACACATGTAGCAGATACATTAAATATAATACAGAAGGAGAGTTTAAAAGTATACTCTAATTGGTGAACTTACACGAGTTTTGTATTGAGTAAATATACAACCATTCGACTGACCAACTATTTTAGAAAATATTCTGGTTGATGCTTTGAGTGATACGGCAATTGACAATTTAAAATCCTACTGAATAGACAGATTTAAATTTCATAACTACGAAATTGGTGACACTGAACACATTTTTACTCGTATGTACAACAAAATATTGTGACTGAGATTCTGATCCGATGCTGCTTATAGTTTATCATTTATCTAGATATTTCAATGTAATGGACTTTTTTCATAATTTTATTGTTAATACTTGAAACGTAAAATATATCGAAAATATACAGGGTTCCGATAAAGTATGAAAACAAGTAAATATATTGTAAATGAAAAACAAATTAGATTTTCAGTCAAGGAAAGAATTTGAGAGCGACCATGATTCGAATGAGATAGATATATTTTTTGAATTTTTTAAAAAACGCTACGCATTGTTAGATAGTCTAAACCTTTTTGATACCAAAACAACTAAATTCGCTTGAGTTATTGATCTTTCATACAAAAATTACTATTTAGAAATTGTTTAACATCTTATAGGTACATCTAACACATTTGTGTCTAAGATAAGAACATCATCAACATACAATAAGACATAAATTTTGCTTTTTACTGAAATTTTATAGTAAAGACAAAATCATTCTGTGATTGTAAAATCCCTTTTTTCTTTATTAAGCCACCAAATTTTGCATTCCAACATTTTGGTAACTTTTTCAAGTCCATAAATGGATTTGTTTAGCTTACAGACAGTGCTAGAATTATTTTTGTCTCTTCCTGGCAATATACTTCATTAATATCTGCCATATAAGAAAGCAGTTTGCACGTCCATATGAAAAACAGGTAGGCACTTAATTTAAACGTGTACGCTTTTACTAACATATTAGGGTATTTGACAGTGGTAAAAAATAAATTTATATATTGATTTTTATTTATTGCTAAAACTCTCAAGAATACCGAAAACAAACATTTTTTTCTCATTATTTGTTAAAAACATAATGATTTTAAAGAAATAAATTAAATTTAAACATTTAGTCACGTGATCAGAAACAGACGGTGCACCGATCAGATGCGAGTGACGTCAAAACATAGTAAACGTCCGACTACCGCCGTTTAATTTACATTGTTGTAGGTTGCAGTACACCAGTTTTTTTATTTTCTTGTTTTTTACAGACATTTTATAAAGTGCTGGATAACACAAAAACAAATAAACACTAAATAATCCATTTAACCGTTTACAAGTTTACTATGGACTGACGTCAGTGCAGCGCCATATTGGTAATGAGCGTTTTAGCGGGAAATTTAAACCGAAAATTTAAAAACTTGATTTCAAATGTAATAATAATAGAAAAAAGTTATTGTAATAATTTTGCATATCAGAGGTATTAGAGGTATATATATATATATATATATCATTTAAACACTTTTTCAAAATTTGTCAAATACCCTATTCTATAAGTACAAAGTTTGGCTACAGGCGCAATTCGTACATATTATCACACTGTTTTTGAAACCCTCGTGCAACTAACCTTGCTTTAAATGTACCATCAGTTTTTATTTTGAACAGCCACTTTGAATTACTTTTTTAATAATGGGCCACTTCACTTCACTCCCTGTATTATTTTTCTTTAACACGCACAACCCTTTTTCCACTGCGTAAGTGGTTCTTCAGGCACTGAGAAAAAATTTGTTTCATAGTCTTCAGATACCAAGCAGGTTTCTTTATTTTTCTTCCTCTTTTGTCTACAAGTTCTTCCACCTCGTCATTTCGTTCAATATTTCCATTTATTTCTACAATCGGTATCTTGGTCAATTTCGGGATTTTTATCATGGCAGGTATCTTGATCATTTTCGGGATTTTCATCATCAGTCCTACAGTACTATTTCCTCAAGTGTATTGATTTCCTTGTAATTTTCAGGTATTATTTTTCTCTTAGAAGTACATTCTATAACCTTTCACTTGTTCATCATATCCGACTAGTATACCTACCAGTTTTACTTTTAAGGTCTAACTTCCTTCTCTTTTCTTAAGGTACATGTACAGTTACTTTTAACCCAAATGTTTTTAGAAAGTTTATATTGAAATATGTCCCATATAATAATTGAAAATATGTTTTATATGAGTTGCGTGTGAGTCCAACTCTATTCAGAACAAAAACAGTGTTATAATTTGCTTCAGCCCAAAACTTTTTATCCAGATTTTTACTGTATATTAAGGTTCCTGCTGCCTCTACAAGAGTTCGATTCTCCCTATTGGCACACCAATTTTGTTGAGGGGTATAAGTACACGATTTTTTGAGTTTTATGTTATGATGGGCTAATAAATTAGTTAAACCTTCATTACAAAATTCTAGCCCGTTCTCCGTTTTTATTTTATTACCAGATTGATTTTCGAAGAATTTGATGTCTTGTTTCAGATTTGTTTTTTATGAAATATGTAACTCTATAATTTGAGAAGTCATCTTTGAGTAGTTTGCCCTGCCTATTGATTTGGTTTCAAAAGGGCCAAATAAATAGGCATGAATTAACTGGCCTATTTTTGTAGTCTGTGAATTACTAATATTGAATGGTAATCGATGCTGCTTGCCAACTAGGCAAAAAATTATCTTGGTTATCTTTGACAATGCCTTTTTTTTTGTTGTTTCACGACCCTTTTAATAGTTTCAAAATTCATGTGTACTAATTTATTGTGCCAGTCCAGTATACTTTCAGCAACATTACAATGTGGGACATGTTTAAGTTTAAAATTAATTTTGAAAAACTTACTGCTGTCGCACATATTCTTCCTGCTGTATCTCTAATTTTAGTGGTATTTTTGTTAGAGTACAGCTTATACCCTTTATTTTGAATTCAGGATTTAAAGGACTTCATTTAATTCTGTATGTACTCATTTTTCTCTAGTTCTACCCTTCCCGCACCTGCTACAGTCACTATTGATCCTTCTCCCATTTTCGCTAGTTTTTTAACAGAACAATCAATATTTGAAAATAGTTTTCGATTATAACATATGATCACTCGCTTCTGTATCCATACACCAGTCTGTTAGGATGAATGTTGATTCTCTTGTGAGAGCTACGCTGTTTATAAAAACATTCGATGGTTTTGGATTCACTTTTTCAGCATCTCGTTTCTTTTTGAACCAACACTCTGAAATTAAATGACATGGTTTTTTGCAGTAATTACACCTCTTGTTTCGAGTCTTATTTTTGTTTGTTAATTTCATAATTGTAAGGAGTTTGTATTTGTTTGAGAGTTTGATGCTAGTGTGAATGCCTGTTCACTTCTTTTTATACGTTCTTCTGCTATTAAAATACGAGAGGTTAGTTTGTTCGTCTAATTTCTTTGATAATGGTTTGGAAGTTTTAAATAATTTACGCCAAAATGAATAAGCAACAGGTTTTCTAGCAGTCATTGGTGGAAAACGATTTTGGCACCAAATAATTTATTGAAGATAGTAGAAATCTGTGAAATTTATAGACATTTGTTCAATGTATGTAGTGAACATTTTGCAAAAAAATCATTTACTTCTAATGATCTAAATTGACCAGCAGTTGACGTACAGTCATTTTACCTCTTTCTTCTCACTGTAAACTAAGAACGTTACTGACCTTATTATTTATAGACTCATTAGAACCAATAATTATCAGACAACATTCAGGATCAGCTGAAGATCCATACTCAAATCCAAGAGTGTATCGAGTACCTTGTAGTTGTCGGTCAGTTTATAATTTGTAGATACCGTCAAAACCGGAAGACAAGTGTAAAAAGTGTACAATTCAGCAAAATGTTAATGCTGTGTCCTATAACGATATTTGACAAAATTATTTATGCCTTTGATCATTAAACATAAGACGATTTTTTCTTGCATGTGCCAGGCATACTTTGGTATCGTTATAGGGTACATCGATTGTACTATGCACATGACAACATACTCTACCAGTCAATTAGCATGTACTGTTGCAAATATTCAACTAAAACAAATTTTAGTTAGATTCCCTTTGTAAAAAAAAGATCCTTTAAGCTGCACTATATAGTAGCCGTATAAAAAAATAAATTCGAAATCTTTTTGTGGTTATCAGAGGGTAGTCTCAGAAACAAATATTAATTGCAGCGTTTAGAGAAATTGAATGAAGATAACGACAAAAAGAAAGGAGAAGTGATACTGAACGAAGTGTAATCGACTCCGAAGCTGTGTATGCTCTGGTTTAGTACTGTTTTGCAAGGCGACAACGTCCAGGACTCAAACTAGGTATACCATTGTATATGTGGTATACCAAGAAAAAAACGTCTATAGTATACTGAACTCAAACTCAAGCTGTCGACGATGTAAAATAAACACTAGCGCACATCCATGTAAAATATGTCCTGCCATTGACCAACAATTATAATTCTGTAATAACAGACAGAAAGGAATGGACTGGCAACGAACTTCAATGACACTAAGGCGGAGGAATACTCCAAAAAACCAGGTGATAACAACATAAGAAATTACTCTTTTGTATTTCAGGAAGATGTATACGAAATCTTGCAATACGCGAGAGAAAGCAACAGGTGAACGGAATAACGTCAAACTGACCGGGATACCAGGTCACCAGCAGATGAGCATCTATTTTTAATACTGGTAACAATAACTCTTTTGGTCTATTTCTGCCCTTTCTTATATAATTTCGACTCTTTTTTGCAGTTACTTGAAAATATTCCATTTTCATATGGAACATACTTGAAACCAACACGTAGGTACCAACTAAAAATCCAACTCTAATAGAAAGCCAATATCGCACAAATATCAACGTATTCAAACAATTTAAAAATCTTAAGCAATCAGCAAACTTATGCGCCATTTGTCACCATAATTAATATTTTCTTTTCAGTTAAATAGTTCTTGGCTAATAATTAGGTATAATAAATATGATTTTGAGAATTGTTTTTGAGAAAAAATTGGGAGCCCGCGGTAATAATCCGATCC
This sequence comes from Lochmaea capreae, assembly GCA_949126875.1. NCBI lineage: Eukaryota > Metazoa > Arthropoda > Insecta > Coleoptera > Chrysomelidae > Lochmaea > Lochmaea capreae. The sequence goes on from OX421401.1 coordinate 12,173,052, forward strand.
TTTTTTTACGGTCTGTTACCTAAAAAACAGATTATTTTTAACTAATAATACATACCTTATCTTCAGTACTAGAAAAATCACTGTCATCTTGTGGACGAGAAGACGATCTTAACTCTACACCACTGTCACTCATTAGTGGATCTAACTTGGTATCTACAAAAGGAGGTGAGCAAGTGTTTGGAGCCGTATGGTAAGTATCGCTGCTTAACGTGTCCGGAACGTTTTCGGGACTACTGGCGTAATTTACTTCGCAGGAATCAGGACTCTCCACGGAATTGACTCTTTTCAAACTAAGAGTTAATCTGGAAACAACAAATTGATAAAATTAACGATACTGGATTGAAAAAAAAACAATAAATAATAAAAAAACAATAATAAAAATAATTTTGTGATATAAAAAGTATTTTTTGGCAACATTCCCAAGAAAATTAATCATAGTCCTGACCAGTTATTGTTCCCTGTAACAACAAACTTGATAAAAGTAGTTCGGAAATAGGACATACAACAAAAAGAGGACACCGTAAAGTGAATTTAAATTTTCCGCCTCCAGAGGGAGAATTACTTGCCATGATTTGCGAATAGCTTTTCAAATAATCGATGCAGAGGAGAGTTAAGTTTGTTAATAAGAAATTATAACAACTCCAGCTTGTTTCAATGATATTTGACAAACCTAGTCTCGTTAAAAAAACTTTTTTTTTGTCTGAGATGACTGACAAATGTGTTGCAGAGAGACTCTAATAAGAACGTAGAAAAATTAATTGTTTCAACAATTACTAAGTAAAATCTTTTTATGATTATTAAGTAAAGTCAATAAATAACAAAATCCACAGAAATATAAATTTAGTATAAATTACTTACTCCTGACGTTGCAAATGTTAGTTGTGGAACCGGTCGAATAATATAATAGGTATCTTATATTCGGTTGCAAAATTGGTTATTTATTGATTTAATTCAATAATTAAGAACCTACAGGATTATGAGCCATTTTAAAGTGAAATAAAAGTGTGACAATGATTTTATAATATGCGAATATTCATACCCTTGTTTCTTTTCCTCGATTCTTTTTAATTCTTCTTCTGTTCGCTTACACAATTCCAATTTCAAATTTTCCAATTCTTCGTTTTTCAATAGAGAGTTTTGTTGATCTACTAAATCAACGATTTTTTTATCCAACAATTCCACGTTCCTCTGACGTTCGCACAAAGTTTTAACTCTTCTATTGAGTTCCGCTTGTAGTTCTGCGAGCTCTTTTCGCTGAAACAAAAATTGGCTGAATTAAAAGTATTGAACTTTGAGGTGGAAAAATGAGAAAAGCTCATAGGCTCAGCGAATTCTATGGAAATATATGAATGCTTTAAAAATCAGTTGCTCAAACGATGTCATTTTTGCTATATGGAATCCGAGTTTAAGGTTTTAGAATTAATATCCAGAATTTAATAAAACTTGATATATTTCGTACATTATAAGGAGATAATGAATAAGTTAGATTTTTAATGATAATATTAATATTAAAAACTGAAATATGGGTTAATCTAGTATTGTCCCAGTTGTATTAGTGTGTCGTTCTCGAACATTGTTCGGGCACTATATGTCTTCCGATGTCAGCTTGAGAATCGCATCCTACCTTAGAAAAATTTCCAGAGGATGGAGGCCAATGAGGTCGTCCATTGACGCCATCCCCCGGTAATACCAAGGCTTGCTTAAAAGCATATTCTCCAAGTTTATTCCACTGCGACTATTTCCAAATCTAAAGAAATGGTACAGTGACTGGTATTTCCCACTGCATTATTTCCCAATTTCCCTATTTTTGTTCTTTATATTTTCAATGATTCGATACGATTTCAAAATATATAAAAGGTTTCATTATTTAACAATATATTTTTTCTTATATTTGACCACTAGGTGGTAATATCTATGTGAACAAATTTTGCCCATTCCTTCTTAATTCTTGCTAATATTCTTGCCTCATTCCATGATTTTCCCTTTTCTTGAAGTATTTTTCTTACACTGCTGTCCCATGTTTCTCTCGGTCTTCCACGTTTTCTCTTATTCGCTTTTCTTGCCTCCCATACTCGCTTAACTTGTCTGAAATTTGGCATTCTTTGTAGGTGTCCCCACCATCCCAATTTTCTTGTTTGGATATAGTCTAGGGTCGATTTGATTTCTAAATCCTTTCTTATTTTTGTATTTCTTACTTTATCAATTCTTTTGACCCCTTTAACTCTTCTTAGATATTTCATCCCTACTGCTTGTATCTTGCTCCTTTGTCTGCCTGTCAATGTCCAAGATTCACAACCAAAAGTCAGAATTGGTCTGTAGATGGTTTTAAATACATTTATTTTTGTCTTCATGGATATCTCTTTTTTGTTTATAAACGCCTGGTTCATTGCGTAATACAATTTTAGTGTTTTTTGCACTCTATCGTTTATCTCTTTTTCATTTCTCCCGTTCTCTTGTAGTTCTACTCCTAGATATTTGAAGCTTGTTACTTGTTCAATTATAACATTGTCTATACTTATCTGTATGTTTTTATGTTCGTTTCCTACTGCCATGACTTTCGTTTTATTTTTATTTAATTTCATCCCATATTGCTCCAGGGCATCATTCCAAATCTCCATATTATTTTGTAAGTCTATCTCTTTTTCGGCCACTATGACTATATCATCAGCGTATGCCCCTTCTGACATTTGTACCATTTCCATATATCTATATCCTACCTTGAACTTTTTAACTTTTACTTTACATTTCTTTATTACTTCGTCAATATATATTGTAAACAGTGTAGGGCTTAGACCTCCTCCTTGCCTCAATCCTTCTTTTGTCGTGAAAGCGTCTGAAATGCAGTTTTGGTGTATAATAAAATTCTTATTTTCACTGTATATATTTTTTAATAATCTGATCATTTTATTTTCTATTCCTCTTTCTGATAGTATTTTCCAAAGTTTAATTATAAATATATATATATTACCAATAATATATATTATATATTACCCAAAATACATAAGCATCCATTAACTGTTCGACCAATTCTTGCTTCGATTGGAACACCAACTGAACTTGTTACAAAATTTCTGACCAAGATATTGACTGACTCATATGATTTTGATAATTATTACTATATTAAAGATTCTTTTGAAGTTAAAAAACTTCTTAATAGAACTGTATTACCAGATGGTTACGTGATTGCTACTCTCGATGTAGTCTCCTTATTCAGCAATGTATATCTTAATATTGCCTTAACAGCAATCACAAGAAAATGGCCTTCTATAGCGCCACATTGCACCATTGACTTGGAGTCTTTTGTCTCACTTTTAACTTTTGTGTTCAATAATAATTTCTTTGTGTTCAACAATAAATTTTATAAACAAACATTTGGAACACCAATGGGAAGCCAAATTTCACCAATAATAGCCAATTATGTGATGGATGTGGTGTTGGATTTTGTTATCCAAGTTCTTCCTTTCAAACTCCACTTCATTAAAAAATACGTGGACGATATCATACTAGCAGCACTAGGCAATGATCTAGATGAGCTATATTTTTTCAATTCTTTCAATCCACACATACAATTTACCCTAGAAAGTGAAAACCAAAATAATTCTATTCCTTTTTTAGACACTTTGGTTATAAGACAAAACAACATCATCATGATTGATTGGTTGGTATAGAAAACCCATTAGCTCTGGTAGATATATCAACTATTGGTCATACCATAATCATAAGATGAAAATTAACTTAGTTAAGCAAATGAAACACACAGTCTTAGCCATTAGTGATATATCATTCCATCAAAAAAATATAAAAATCCTTTTTCACCTTTTTAAAGACAACTCATATCCAGAACCACTTCTAAAAAAGATTCTGTTCAAGTCATTACAAATTAACGATACAATGAACACATCAGATGGTGTGAATACTTTGGCTCCAGACAACAATGAAACAGAAAATGAACCTAACACTCAGTGAATCCAAAATATCATTTTACCTCTGCATAGAGACATAGCAAGAAGCTTCAACCATTTATTTCGCAATACACCAAACATTAAAATTGCATTTAAACCCGCTCTCAACATAGGAAATTTGTTTTCAAAAATAAAAGAGAAAATCCCAGATAAACTGAGGTCAGATGTGATCTACAGCATAGACTGCTCAAACTGTAATGCCAAATATATTGGCCAAACCTCAAGATATATAAAAGATAGAATCATTAGTCATAAAAGTGCCTGTAGATTGCACCCTGAAAGATGCGCTCTGGCGGAACATGTCAATAAAACAGGTCATAATATATAATGAACTATGAGTCTGTCAAGGTATTGGATACAGAACATATTAAATCAAAAAGAAATTTTCTTGAAATGGTACACATAAAAAGAAATCCAAACATCATAAAAACCACTGAATTGATACTAAACATCTTAGTGATATTTTTGCTTATTTACTAATGTTAGATGCTCCGGAAAGAGGTGAAAATAGAGGCATGAGCCAGTCTGACACATTATTTCAGTCTCATTAGCTGAATGTTTTTCATGGTATTACATTGTGGTTTGTCGTAGCCATTGATCTCATGAGTCAAATGGCTGCGATGAGCACAGTGTTATGATTGTGGTATTTTAGAATTGTTTCATGCTAATGTTACTATCCACTCACCAAAGCAAACAACATAGTTTTCTCTTAAAAAAGTATATAATTTATTAAATTTTCAATTCAATTAAATATAGTATAACATTAAAGATAAAGTTCAAATCAAAAACTAACTGTTTTTCATAATGTAAAGGCCAACTGGCTGAATAACCTATAACAATTTAAACCTGAAAATTTTCTGTCATTGTGAAGTTGAGATTTCGAGCACGTGGTTCGATAACCTTATTTGAATAAAATGAATTTTGATGTGTTTTAAAGTAATTGATAATTAAATTAAATTAAGGCATTTAGGTATAGGGAATACTTAAGAAATAATAAAGTGCCTTACAATACCATCTCATTACGATACTAAAATACAGGGTGTTCCATTTAAGAAAACCCAGTAAATGATCATTCCGATTTATGACCGACTCTGTATATAAAAAACGAATATCGCGCTATCTTAATAATTTTGGACAATAGTAAACTATATCAAAAATCGTTTGAACGTAAATAGATTTCTTGATGTAAAATCTATACAATGGTACAGGGTGTTGATGTTAATAGGAAATTTAAAAAAAAAGTGCTTAATCTTTTGAATTACCTTGTATAACATTGCAATACCACATATTACAGAAACAAGAAAATCGAGGGGAGTAAAAAAATGTGGAAATATTCAGGGTTAGCATTTAAAAAAAAAATAAGTTAGGTTCAGCCTGCCAATATGGGTGGCCCTGTATATTTGAAAATATTTTTAAAACATGGTCCTATGTATGGCTCAACTTTTATCTAAATAAAGTTTTTTCATATCTCTCACAAGTGAGTTATTCGACTTCCTCGCACTAATACCCCTTCCTTTATGTATATAGTAGAAGATAGTCTCGACTGACTAGTTGAATAGTAAATATTCAATATACGTATGTTAGAGTGAAGTATTATTTCTGTTTATGTCAGAAAGACCGACCAACGTGGACAGGGCGAATAACACAAGTTACCGTCGCGCATGTCTGCGCAACGGGCAACCAACATCTACTTCTGAGGGGAAGGCAGTCTTCGACAAGAGCGATTATGGCTTGAATGTAATATTATGAACTAAATACAGTTGTAACAGGTGACGTAATAGTAATAGATGACGTCACAGTGCCACTCTGGCCAATAATTTAAAATATTACCGTATGGCAAGTGATATCTGGTTTGAAAGGCATTGACATTGGCTACATAGCCATATTAATTTTGTTTGGGTTTAAACTAATTTTGACGGATAAATTAAATAAATACCAAAATTATTATTTTACATTTAAATATTGAAGATTTTTCAGTCCGCCTCTGGTTAGTTGTCAAAAAAATTGACGTTTTTAATTTAATAGTATTTGTTGCTTTGCAAAGTTTTTCTAAATAGCTTAAATATTTAATTTTATTATTGTTTAACGAGACATTTAAGAGTTTACATAGGCAAAATGGTACGTACTCAAGCCGACAAAGTAGCAGCTATCTTAATAATTGGTGAATCTGGAAAGAATCTCCATGAAGCGGAACGTTTATTTAATGAGAGATACCCAGATCGCCCTATCTCGAGAACTTATTTGAGGGAGCTTCTTCACAAGTTTGAAGCAACAGGTAGTGTTCAAGATGCCAAACGATCTGGTCGACCAACATTTAGTGATGATAAAAAAATTGATATAGTTGCTGAAATGGTAGTAAACCCTACTTCCTCTTCAACTAAAGTTGCGTCTATCTGTGAAGTAAGTAAAAGTACAGTACAGAGAGTGTTGGCTAAAAATAAATTTCATCCATACAAGTTAAAAATGGTGCACCACCTTTCGGATGACGACCCCGACAGAAGACTCGAATTCTGTGAATGTATGACAAATAAAATTAGTCAAAACCCACATTACACAAAAACAATTTGTTTTAGTGACGAAAGTACTTTTTGCCTCAATGGAAATGTGAATACACAAAATGTAAGGTATTGGAGTGACACAAATCCTCACACCTTTCGTGAACAGCATACCCAATTCCCAGAAAAAGTCAATGTTTGGGCAGGTATTTTGGGAAACCACATAGCTGGTCCCGTTTTCCTAAATTCAAATTTAAGCGGTGAAGTGTATCTGGAGATGTTACAAAATGCAATTGAGCCGTTAATTCTTGAAATTCTGTAAGATAATCCAGATGAATTCGGCCATCTGGAAATAACTCTCCTGCTCCTGCACATTATTATGGTGCAGTAAGACGTTACCTGGATGAAGAATATCGAGGTAGATGGATCGGCCGGCGAGGTCCTATAGAATGGCCACCTCGGTCACCAGATCTGACACTATTAGATCTTTTTCTATGGGGGTACTTGAAATCCAAGGTTTATACTACGGCACCAGATAGCATTGGCGTTTTGAAAGAAAGAATTATTGAAGAATGCAATGCAATTTCAGCTGACACATTCGAACGAGTACGACAAGAGTTTACTAATAGGATGTATTACTGTCAGGAAGTAGACGGAGCACATTTCGAACACTTGCTATAAGAATCCATTGTTGATATTTGATTAATTGAATTTAAAAAAATAATTTCAATAATTTTGGTCTTTATTTAATTTATCCGTCAAAATTAGTTTAAACCCAAACAAAATTAATATGGCTATGTCCTATTTAAAATTATTGGCCAGAGTGGCACTGTGACGTCATCTATTACTATTACGTCACCTGTTACCATTCGTAGAGAAGTTTACAACACCCTCCAAATTTTATTAATATAAGTGTAGCCGTTCAAAAGATACGAGGGGGGGAGGGGACTTTTGAATAACACTGTATATTATTACCATATAACTGTAATAACCGATGTTTGATAAGCAATGGCGTCATCCGCCTTTGGCCTATGTTGGGAGCATGGAAATTAAACTCTTTGGCTTGCCTTTCTCACCTCATATATTCAATGAATCACGATAGTTTACTTATAGCATCGCAATAAAGAACATTTCATATCTTTTAACTACATTTAGTGCCTTATGCACTTTTTAAAATATAACTTAGACTCTCTGACGAGCTTCGCGTCAACTTTCGCTGACATCTTTTTGAGAAATCAATAGTGGCCGTGTTTGCGCGCGCAGACCCTGACCGTTAAGGTTCGTGACATGCTGTGATTGGCGTAAATCTGTTTGAGTTAGCGGATTGGAGGTGGGTAATTTGAAAGTACACAAGTACGGCCTGGCGTCAGCTGAAGAATTTATTTTATTGATTAGTTTTCAGAGATGATTTCATTAAATCCGAACAGTGTATATTATATTTATTATATAATAAAACTTACGTGCTTATCGACTATGTCTTTAATAAGGGAGGATCCAGAAACACTGTTGAAAATCTCAATCAGGTGATCGTTTTCTTCAGGTACGAGAGGGGATTGTTTTGATTTTGATACCAATTCCTAGAAAAATACTTTTAACATAATTACGGTACCCCTAGCTAACAAAAATTCAAATAAAAATGAAAGAAAAACTAATAATTGTATTAAAAAAAATGTTTCCTTGTCCGTTGAATAAGATTAAATATAGGTTATACAGAGCGATTTCTTTAAATGGAAGAATTAGCAAAAATCGAAGTAAAACATATTTTTTTTTTGAAAATTTGAACGGCCGAGGTGAATTTTAAAATAAAAAATAAAATACCTGGAAAATATTCTTAGCATTGGAACTGGGAAACGATATTTCGTTAGCGTTAGATGAAACTATTTCACAAACGTTTGCTAACCTTTGTAAAACGTCATGTTTAACATCCTGCAGGTTTGCACATTCATTCTCTATCTAAATACAAAATAAAACAAAAAAATAAATGAAAATAAAAAACGGTAAGTAAAATAGTGAATTTATCTGAAATATTTGTCAGTAATAAATACAAAATATAATATAGGTACAGGATACGATGTGGTCTTGGTTAAACTGTGCGAGATTATTTATTCGATTTCCGGATTTTAAATTCCGAATTTCAAATAAAATTCCAACCTCCACAAATTTTAACTCATACTTTGCTCGGTACTGTTAATACCGTTTAAACCGTCAAACTGTAATACAGGATGTGCTAAAAACGTCGTCTTCAACTTATATGTGCTTTTTCTGTTTGTAACGAAGTTACTTTTCAGGTTTAATATGGATCTAAATTTGTTTTCTTTTTCCCGGTATTATTTTAGTTTATTTAGTTTTCAAGATAAAATCTGTAACATGTTACTTCCTCCTCACTCACTTAAATTTCAAATGTTGTAAGGTAGTAAATTTAAATTTTATCTGGTAAAACAATTTAGTCACAAGTCCGTGCATTTATAATATTTGGGCCGTCCGGTATATCTGAATGAATTTTGGTATAAAGTAATTAAATCTAGGCTTAATTTTTTTGGTAAAATTATTTTGAAGCCTTTAGTGGGAAATACGACGGGTTTTGGGGGCTTGCTCGTTCTCTCTTTGCTCTAGTCTTCCGGTGTCGAAACTAGGGTACATACAGTGTCCGTCGGAAATGACGGAAGTAAATTGTTAAGTGTTTTTGCCAGAAATCTCAAAGAATCGCCGACTGTCTCGGGTCTTGTGTAGATTTCTATTTCCTTCCGTTGTTTAATTTTGTCCACAGTGTTTACCGGTTGTCAGGAATAATATTTGATTACTTAGCGATTTGAAAGTCTCGTTCGGGAATTGAGTTTATTCAGTCAGGAATTTCAGCGAATCGCCGACTGTATCGGGTCTTGTTGAAATTTCTTTCTCTTTCCGTTAATTTAGTTTGTTAGTAGTACTCGTTGGTTTTCAAGAATAATATTTGATTACTGGGCGATCCGACAGTTTCGTTCGGGAATTAAATTTATTTTTGACGGGAGACTTCTATTTTCTTCCGTTGGTTAATAGTATTTACCGGTTATAAGGAATAATATTTGATTACTGAGGGACTCGAATTAAATTTATCCCGACAGGAATTTCGGCGAATCGCCGACTGTCTTGGGTCTTGTTGAAATGTCTTCCTCTTCCGTGCATATAGGTTGTTAATAAGGTTTTTTTTTGGTTTCCCGAATTAACATTTGATTGTTGGACGTTTCTAAGGTTTCGTTCAGGAATTAAATTTTCAAATTCTGTCACACCGCAGCTTGACACCGTGGAATATTTTAGTAATATTGAAAACGATAGCCACGTTTATAAAGTCCGTATAAATTATATGTTTTCTGATTTGTCTTGCACATGAACCGTTTTATATTCTGCCTAATGTATATTATTTTTTTGTAAATCCGTCCGCATGCTAACTTGCTTCAGTGGTTTTGATAAAAGTTTTTATTTGTTCTTATTTGCCTACCTACTATGTTATAAAATATACACCTTTATTAAATGATTATGCTTTTATTCATAACTTACTAGCCGTTCGTTATTACCGTTGGTTTCAATTTATTTTAAGGCAATTCTGTTCCAACAGTCGAGCAATAAAGCTCATATAACCTCAGTGAATAAAAACCCTTCACAGAGTGGATATGCGCTTGAGTCGTTTAGTTTCCAATCAACCCTAATCGTCCTAATGTTTGAGGTTAGTACGTCATAGCACCGCCCATTTGTTTCGAACACTTTTATTTTTCTTATAACAAATGTTGCACACAGTTTTAGATAGGTTTTTAAATATATCTGACTGAGTCATTTTTTGCATCTCGACCATTTTTCGTCTTCAATCGATTCATTTTCTCCTTTAAATCACCCATACAACGCGTAATAGTAGCATTTTTTGGACTTTCTTGCCGGATTCGCGTATTTCAGCATATAATTACATAGAAATGTCGGATTACTCTTGTATACTGTATCTTATTCATGAAACAAGCATCGTTTCTTGCGTTTATTACTGACCAAATAAATATTATTGTTTTATAAAAATCAAATAACCTCAGAAAGTATCGTCATTCTCTCCCTTTCCAATTTTTCCCGTTTAAGTATTAGTTCTTTTTCTTTTTGTTCCAATTCCAATTCCTTCTGTCTTTGTTGAGCTGCCAGAATTCGCCAATCGTCTTGCAATTGGCGACTCTGGAAAAAATAATACAAGTAAAGTATAACTAAAGTCAGTGTGATGACACATATTTTTAATTCCCTTGAAGGAAAAAGCCGCCCAATGGCGTGCATAAAATTTTTTTATAAATTCGAGTATTGTGAAATAATGTTTTTCAAATGTAATTCAAATTAATATAGTGGATTAAAATTAACCTGCATCAAAGTATCATTGTCAACCTTACTCAATTTTTGATTTGTTCGTTTCCGCTTTAAAGAATGATCCGTAACAGTGCCTAGTTTAATTAATTTATAAATCGTTGTAAGCCCGATTTTCGTCAATTCGTGAATTCTCGCGATAACTGCATTATCAGAAATTACAGAATTTTCTTTTTTCAAACACGCGTACATATTTAAAACAACGCGTTGACACTGAACATGTAAATCTTTGTTTTTAAATTCGGCCCTATCATCATTATCATTTATTGCTAAGTCATTTGCATTTGTTTGTGGCGCCAAATTATTAGATTCCCGCGCATCATCTTGGACTGTCGTTTCAAATGGTCTCCAAAATGCCATTCTAATTAATTACAAATAAATTATAATCATAAAACTCACCCTAACGTCTACGAACAAACAAATATTATATTGATATCAATTCACTCAACTCCACGAACAAATAATAAATATTATATTGATATCAATTCACTCAAGTCCACGAACAAATCAATATTATATTGATATCAATTCACTAAACTCACTCGACCAAGAAATAAATACTAGATATGTACTACTATTATTTTAAATATTTCTTTAAAACAAAATTCACACACGTCCCTGAATCGACACACAATACCAATATCTCTCTAATATCGCAGGCCACCTGCGGAGCGCATTTTTTCTAGTTATAGTGGTCCGCGTGTAAGCGATCCGTTACTCCGTTATAATATAAACAATAATGTACTTGATGATTGTATTGTCTTCGAGGTTCGTCAGCACGTGCAATGCGTTGCCAGATATACAAAATTTTCTTAAATATAGTAGGCATACAAAAAGTTGTTTTAGTTAATTTCTCTTTTTACAGCAATTTCGAGCTATTTTTTTTAATGCTTACTAATAAATTTATATTATGTATTTTTTTTTA